>CM057099.1:17690114-18290114 GCA_029959045.1 Taenioides sp. WSHXM2023
TTTAATTTTGTTATTTAGTTTGCTAAAAAAAATCATATTCCTGATATGGAGACTGGCTCAAATTCGTCCCTGTAACTGCAAGCTTCATTTGACTGAAGCCAAACACTATGGATAATGTCACACTCGCTTAGTCCACTTCTTTATACAATCTATGGTCATAATCCATGACACCCGTGGATCATCATGCTATAATTTCGACATTTTAAAGTGCAATGTTCATCTAAAATGACTTACTAAAGGAAAACAAGTCTGTTAACTTTCGTGTTAGAAAACTGCAGTGCCCAATAGGAGCTGACGTTGCAGTAAATTTGATCACAACAAAGAGCTGGCGCCTCTGATATAGCTCCACATCACATTAGGGAGTCGCAGATGTTTGTACCAAAATTACTATACAACACTGCTGAATCCTATTCACAGAAATCGGGATTTGATCAGAAAAATTCCATCTTGAATGTAAGTGATTAAAGATTGCTCAGACATGCATGACTAACTCCAAATACAACTTTGGGTGAGGAAATGGTGAGGAGAAAAAACTATAACATGGTTAAAAGCATTGAAAAATAAATTTTGCATAATAGAACAACTTTAAAATACCCTATATTGCCAAAAGTATTTGCTCACCTGCCTTGACTTGCATATGATTTAAGTGACATCCCATTCTTAATCCATAGGGTTTAATATGACGTCGGCCCATCCTTTACAGCTATAACAGCTTCAACTCTTCTGGGAAGACTGTCCACAAGGTTTAGGAGTGTGTTTATGGGAATTTTTGACCACTCTTCCAGAAGTGCATTTGTGAGGTCACACACTGATGTTGGACGAGAAGGCCTGGCTCTCAGTCTCCGCTCTAATTCATCCCAAAGGTGTTCTGTTGGGTTGAGGTCAGGACTCTGTGCAGGCCAGTCAAGTTTATCCACACCAAACTCTCTCATCCATGTCTTTATGGACCTTGCTTTGTGCACTGGTGCACAGGAACAGGCCATCTCCAAACTGTTCCCACAAAGTTTGGAGCATGGAATTGTCCAAAATCTCTTAGTATGCTGAAGCATTCAGAGTTCCTTTCACTGGAACTAAGGGGCCAAGCCCAGCTCCTGAAAAACATCCCCACACCATAATCCCCCCTCCACCAAACTTTACACTTGGCACAATGCAGTCAGACAAGTACCGTTCTCCTGGCAACTGCCAAACCCAGACTCCATCAGATTGCCAGATGGAGAAACGCGATTCTTCACTCCAGACAACGCGTCTCCACTGCTCTAGAGTCTAGTGGTGGTGTGCTTTACACCACTGCATCCGACGCTTTGCATTGCACTTGGTGACGTATGAATGGAGCTGCTCGGTCAGGGAAACCCATTCCATGAAACTCTCTATGCACTTTCTTGAATTAATCTGAAGGCCACATGAAGTTTGGAGGTCTGTAGCGATTGACTCTGCAGAAAGTTGGTGACCTCTGCGCACTATGCGCCTCAGCGTCCGCTGACCCCACCCATCAGATTACGTGGCCTACCACTTAGGCTGAGTTACTGTCTTTCCCAATCACTTCCACTTTGTTATAATACCACTGACAGTTGACAGTGGAATATTTAGGAGCGAGGAAATTTCACGACTGGACTTGTTGCACAGGTGGCGTCCTATCACAGTACCACGCTGGAATTCACTGAGCTCCTGAGAGCGACCCATTCTTTCACAAATGTTTGTAGAAACAGTCTGCAGGCCGAGGTTTTTTTATGCACCTGTGGCCATGGAAGTGATTGGAACACCTGGTTTCCATTATTTGGATGGGTGAGTGAAGACTTTTGGCAATATAGTGTATCTCAAACCATTTACTACTAATCACATATGTAGATGCAAACTACATTTTTCAGTTTTGAGATATTTGTTTAAACTAGCTAAATTAGTACTTCCTTTTTTGTTTGTATCTACTGATGATACCCAAACATGAGTGTTATTTGCATGATATGAAAGCAGAGAGTAAGCGTCATAATTTTGACCCTGTGGGAGGGACTGGGCCCATCAGAAAACCCAACTAAGCTCGTACTCTGGGCTCCTCTTCTGCTCTATTGGACCGTTATATTTACTTTGGGGGACGAAGCTCTCAGAACAATATAAATGAAGTAAACAAATCTGTCCTTGGGAGTCTCTGGCCTCTCTTAATCTTTATCCATCCTTTGTATTGGTTTTCAAGTTTTTTTTTTCTTCCTGTCTCTCCTTCTCTCTCATCTGTCCATCATGTCCGCACTATAAGTAATGTGCTATTATCCACTGTTCTTTCAGACACAGCATCGCCACTGGAGTGATCTAATCTGTTGCTTTGTGATGAAATGACTGTCTTTCACCTCAATATCTTTTGATTATAGTCTTTATCTGTCTATTGTATGGTCTACACAATGTATTTAATGGTACTTACTGTTTTTCTTTGTCAGATGCCAATCAAATGGATGGCTCTTGAATGTATTCATTATCGAAAGTTCACACATCAGAGTGACGTTTGGAGTTATGGTAAGTACATTTACACTCAAATTCCATTAATTATATATATATAAGCACACTATATTATATATTTATTTATACATATTTTTATTCCAAATTCATCCCACAGTGCCTTTTTCGTTTTTCGCTGTTCAGCTTGGGTTAAAATTGTTTTCATTTTTTCAGACATTGAGAAAATGTCAGAGAAAATGGAGCTTTGTCTGAATATTGATATGACGAGCTAAAATGATCAATGATAGCTTAATGTTTTTGACCAGGTCATCGCTGTAAATAAGGCTGTGTTTTCAATCAGTGTACCTGGATTAATAAAGTTTAAAATAAACAAAAGCCTTGAATTAAGTGTACTGACCTTGCCCATAGTTGATTGCATGCATTTCGCAGTTGCGGTCCCAGTACTCCTGACGCACAGACTCTCTACATCACTTGTCAATTATTAACTTATAATTAAAACAATTAAGATGTGTGTCAGGAGAGATGACTTGCAAATTTGAAAACTTCACTTGGTCTGTACTCCTGTGTCTCCTTGACTCCTGTCTCCTGTTATATATTTCACTGTATTGTTTCCTCCATAGCTTGTCTGATCTTGTCTGATCTCCCAAAGTCTTTCTAGTGAACTTAATGTATTCATTTCACTTCAGTGTGTTTCATTTGACTCACAGACCTGTACTCTTCTACCTCTCTTGTTGTACAGTGACTTTTGTGTCTGTCTTTAGGCGTGACCATCTGGGAGCTGATGACCTTTGGAGGAAAGCCTTATGACGGTATTTCCACCAGAGACATCCCCGACCTGTTAGAGAAGGGAGAGCGTCTCCCACAACCGCCAATCTGCACCATAGACGTATACATGGTCATGGTCAAATGTGAGTATCAACCAATGACAATATTTAGGCAGAGAAATGGCCAAAACAGTATAATACATTTAACTGACTTGACTTTCAATTTAACTACAAAGCTGAATTTTAGCATTCTTTTAGCAAGTTTTTATCCTATTTGTCTCCATGGAGATGTTGTTGCTTTATCAGAAATATTCCATAGTATGGCATTGTATGTACCTACCATAGATTGTATAAAGAAGTGGACTAAGGGAGTGTGACTTCAACCGTAGTGTTCGGCTCCAGTCAAATGAAGCTCACGAGGCTAACGGTTATAGGAGCGAATTTGGAGTTCCATATTAGGAATAGAAATTTATTTACGGGCATGAATATAAAAATAACAGGATCATTTAACGAACATTTTAAGGCTAAAATGACGAGGCTCACAGCATTTATTACATTTTACAATGTAATAAATGCTAGGAAAATCAGTTGTGTTCTTTTTATTTGATAAGACATGATTGGACAAGTGCTCAGATAAGAGGTGGTAGTTACATATGGATCCTATAGGTCTGTGTGAAGCCACTTCTCTGCCATGTCTCTACATTATTATATCATTCCGATGCATCGACAGGCTCTCACTGCTCATCATGTGATTGCTTTGGCACTGGTCCGTGTTGTTTTCAGAAAAACTGGCAGAAAGGCCCATCTCTCCATATGGCCACTCTACTGATAAAAACAGTATTTATCTTCAAACTGGAAATGGGAGTCATTACAACACCCCAAGGCCCACAGATCTGAGAATTACAGACATCAGGTCATTGTTTGTATTACTTAACTGCAGAAAACTGGCAAACACAATCCTGAAACTGTTATTTACTGATTCTACTAATGAACTGGCTCAGAGTGATCCATTTATTAAAGAAGACGAAGTTCTGGTTTTAATATAACATATATAGATTATTAGTGTATATTTTGTTCATTGAAAATTACAATCTTGATCTAAAACAGCTGAATAAATGAAACAGAGCAATGGGTCGGGTATAGGGGATGGTGAAAACACAAATGTGTTCAGTGTTCACGTCCCAAATGAAAGACATGCAGGATTACTCAAAAGCACAAGCAGGTGGTAGGCCCATTAACAAAAGTAACTCCATAGGATTACTTAAAACTCCACTATTTTTCTGTTAAGCGTCCAGTACCTGCTTGTGTCCAGGGCGATATGCTAGGGAGATTGCTTTCCCTGGAATGTACCACAGTATGGCATTAAACCTAATAGATAATTATTTAATTATAGGTGTTTTTTTTGTTTTTTTGGTTGTGTTTTTTTTTTGCCAATAAAACAATACCTAGAAAAATGTGCATTCTACTGTAAGCAGGCCCAGCCCACCTCTTCACAAATCGGACTTATAAATCGGCTTGGTGCTTATTTCCACGGAAGAAGCTATCATACTATCAAACATTCCAGTCAAAGCAACAACATCTCTAAGGTGGTGGACGCTCCACTTGGAAAGTTACACAATGCACCTTTAAGGACCTGATTTCACATTTACCATCATTATTGATCATTTCACATTTATCTCTGTGTGTATTCAGGTTGGATGATTGACGCAGACAGTCGGCCGAAGTTCAAAGAGCTGGCAGCAGAGTTCACACGAATGGCTCGGGACCCTCAGAGATACCTAGTCATTCAGGTAAATTTTATTCAATTACATTTATAATCCTTTTAAATACAATACATAATGTTTGTGCTGATAGTAAGTTGACAAACCATTTACTATATTATTCATTGATAACTTCACTACTTTTTTAACTCTTTTAACCTTTCAGTATGACAACCAATCAGCTGAATTTAACCCTTTCTAACAAAAAACCAAACCTCAATTACATATTTTTATTATTTTCCACCCATATTTAACATTGCTAATTTGTTCTTTAACACCCCATTTCTGTTCAAAGATAATTCTTATATTAATACTTACTGAACCACCCCTGGCCCACTGTCTCCAGGGCGACGACCGGATGAAGCTGCCTGGCCCCACAGACAGTAAGTTGTTCCATAATCTGTTGGAGGAGGAGGAGCTAGAGGAGCTGATGGACGCTGAAGAGTACCTGCTCCCACATGGATACCCCCCTCTGGCCTACCCGCCCCGCCCCCGCATGGAGCCCAACAAGGTACTCAATATTCACAAGACGCCAGTGAATGTACGAGTGTTGGGTCCAAAAACATGTTTTACGGCAGTCATCTCTAGGCCTGTCATG
The DNA here is from genome assembly GCA_029959045.1 of Taenioides sp. WSHXM2023. Classification (NCBI taxonomy): domain Eukaryota; kingdom Metazoa; phylum Chordata; class Actinopteri; order Gobiiformes; family Gobiidae; genus Taenioides; species Taenioides sp. WSHXM2023. The sequence continues at coordinate 17,695,679 of CM057099.1, forward strand.
ATAAATACTGTATCAGCTCATCATTCAGTATATCACATGGGGGCCAGTATTTATCGTAGGTACTTTTTTTTTGTATTAGTGGGACATTTTTGGTTACTTTTAGGTACTACAATGAGATTTAAGCTGTCGAGGTTTGAATTATGAACTTCTATGACTCATTATAGATACAAACTAACTACATAAGTGCTGCATTGTGTTATTTCTTTATTGCAGTTCATGTTTTTTGTTTTTTTTTGTGTGACAATTTTGTACATTTAGAATACTTTTTGTGGATAGTTCTGCTTTATGGTTTGGTTTCAATATTATCATTTATCGTCTATATTCAGCAATACTAGTATCATACTTTAAAATGCACTACTGTGACAGGCCTAGTCATCTATAACCTAGCATGCCTATCCATTGTATGTATCCAAGTCAATGAATCCATTAAATAATTGATAGTTGCCCATATATATGCTTCAGGAATAGGTCTACGTAGTTTTTTTTTTCCCCCTTTGTATAAAGAGGGAAATGATTGGAGATTTTAGTTCTGTTTCATCTGGGATTCATAGAACCACAGTTACATTTTTAACATTTTATCGACTGCCAAAACTAACTGATTAGCTTTGGATTTTTTTTAGACAATTATTACAGAAACGTATTCTTTCTTTCATACACATCCAGTTGGTTGCACATGCAAATTTATGAAAGATTGGTCTAAGAGTACAGCAGCAGTATGTGATGATGTCACCAGTGGATTCATGTTTCTATTTTATATACCAAGAGTGCAATGAAAACCCAATCACATCTTTTACAACTATTTATATATGTGTATACAGTTTAGGCACACTAAAACTAGAGTTTCTATAATACACTGAACTAAAACCCTGTTCAGCTGATGGATTTTTAACAATTATTTAATAACTTGTTGACTTACCTGTAAAATCCTAAGAGAGTTGAATGTAAACATTTTGTCTCTTGTAGTAATAGGTAAGGTGTTTTAATAATGAATTATGTAGGTAGATAACAGTATACAGGTAATTTGTATTATGTATTTATGTATTTTAATTGCTAACCTCATTTATAAGCCAAGGCCATCAGGCGTGTCCCATTTACAAAATGTATTTGCTAAATTATGCTTAATGTTTGTTACTGTATATTTTTGTCATTTTGTAATAAATAAAAAAAAATACATTTCACAGCTACCCTGCATTTAACTAGCTTGATATTATGAACAAATTATTGAACTATCTCAGCGTAATGGCAATTTATTCCATAGGGATTTCAAGAGTTCTGTTCACATCAGGAAAAAAATAATAATAATATGGCCTCTTGCTGACCTTTCCAAGAAAAATAATCAGGGTGTAACCATCACATAACCACCAAATAAGAAGTTAATTTTAGCTTTGTACTAATATTGTTGTACTAACTCATCAGAAACAACTTTTTTAACCAACTCTCCATTTGTACTTTTGCTGACCTAAGAGACTTTCTTAACATTTTTTTACATCAACCAACTTCCTAAAGAGTCATTATTTGGCATTTTTTGATATATATTTTTCTATTCCTTGTAGTTCCAACTCTCGATCACTTTTTTTCTATTAGAATTTATATGAGAGAGGCTCAGCGGGTAGGGTGCAGTGAGGCATGATGGGAGCGGGATGATCTAAGTCAGTGCAGTCACAGTCATCATAGAGATAGCCTCTTAAGTGATGTACCAATGAGTTTGCTCTGCATGTGCCACAGCTCTAGTCTTCAAGGGAAAAAAGATTGAGATCTAAGAATGCTCACAACTTCAATTCTTATCCCATCCATGCACACACTGTTTTCAGGCTCTTTTTCTGTGTAAAGCCCTGGTAATTGCCTTTTTACAACTGTGAGATTTTCCAGCCAGGATACTTCAAATGTTTTTCTTTGGATCCAAATCCCATACAAGCCCAAGCAGCTCCAACATTTTCTCATCCAATATCCACCTGTGGTTTCTCTCTCAACACATTTTATTTTAACATTTTACTTATAATAGTTTTTCTTTCAGTGTTAAATGGACCAATGTAATTGGGCAGGGATGGCTGGGGACAAATATCAGATAAGATTTGTGATAGAGGAGTAGAAACAATGGCACAAGTACCTGCAATCAAACCAACCACACATAAGAGTAAAGTAAGGTCAAAATGTTTTTTTTTCTTTAACTTTTTTTTACCAAGCACAAACCAGTATTCTCTGTTTTATGAAAGAAAACTTAAAGATTATAGGATAACATGTTGCTTCTTCTTATTAGGGCATGTAATCTAATTTTAATCTAATCGAGATTCAAATGTTTCAAATTGTGAATCATTTTGATTATTTTAATCAAGAGCTCTACAGCTGCTCTTCTATCTGTAATACAGTTCGGACCTGGAGTAAATATATACACTAGTCAACTAGAGTTTTGAAATTGCACTGGTTTAAAATATGTCTTGTTTATGCCCATAAACGTAATCTTTGAGTAAGAAAAGAAAAAAAATAGAAACTGCAATCGAAGGAAGAAAAAAACTGTTGTTAATTTCCTAGTTAGAATGACGGTGTGATAAAACTACCCTTGCATGTGGAGCTTAACTCATTAACTCAAATTACTCAATACCAGGTGGCAAATAGCTAATAAGTAAAAGATTTGTTTTTCTGGAAGCAAAACCCAGTATGATTCACATTAGAGAAGACTAAATATATTAGGATTTGTGCATGTGTTTTTTGAAAGTAAAAATATCTGTGGACACGGGAGGGTCTGGTACCTGGTAGACTGCGTATGGACCACTGTGCCGTCCTGGCAGGAGCCTCTTCCTGAAATAACAATGACAGTGTGTTTTGATTAGTATGACCACAGGATGGCCGGCACTGCATGGCCCAGTGTACAAGTGAAAACACATCTCTGTGGATAAATAAAAGAGAGACAGCAGAATAAAGCGCCCAGCCTGCTTCTTCAAACACTTTGGAGTTAGAAGCAAAAGCACAAATGCACACAGCAGGCCCACACTGATACTGCCGCTCAAAGACCACTGCCACACCAAGCCTTTTAATTAAAACTCTTTTAATTAAATCGTCCTTGGCAGTCATGCTGTCACAACATTGTTTGCTACTGCTATGTGTCTCCCCAGCCTGCTGTATTTGAATAGAGCTGATAAATAACACCACTAACCAGCTGATTCTCCTCCGGAAAATTGGAATAGTCAAACTAGTTCCTAGTTTCAAAATGTCCGTCAATCCCACTGACTTTTTGGATCACAAAAACTCAAAATTTTGACAGATACCAGGGTGACAAATAAATGAAGATTAAGTGTCATAAATTGTGAATAGAGTAATACAATGAAACCTTGTCAGAAATGCGACAGCCATGGAGAGATATCTTGAGTGAACTGTGTGATTGAGAGGAAATCCCCCATGGCTGGGCCATTGCTATGACTACACAATGGCTCCTTTAATGGTAATGGTCTGATCATGACTTTGTCTTGACTGTGTGCCTTTAGGGCCAGTTTACATACCAGGACCCCAGCTTCAGTATGGAGGGCATGCTGGCCTCTCTGCCCAGAGTGGTGCCTGGAGCGCCCTCTGCAGGGGGATGTGTGCCAGGGCAGGAGCTTGGCTCAGTGGTGCAGGGGGGCTTCAGCCGGAGCCAGGAGGACCCCCGCTGTAACGGTACACTGAGGAAACAGGCCTCTCCCAGGGCCAGCATGCTGACTGTGAGCTCTACAGCTCCAGGTATGTACATGGGACAAAAACAAATGTTTAAATTTAAATTTAAATTTAAATTTGAAAATGAAAAGATTAATTTGTTATGATTTTATGTGAAGGAGATGATGGCAGTGCACAGCGCTACAGTGCAGACCCCACGGTTCTGTTAGCAGAACGAGTGGCCAAAGCAGAGAAGGAGCATGCCACAGCCAGAGACAAGAACAGCACAGGTATGCAGTAGTAGATACAAGTATATCCACTTAAAACCATGTATAGTAAGTAGTGCTGTTAGCTTTGTCTGTTTTCTGTCGTTCAGACTATGTGAACCCTGTGGAGGAAAACCCCTTTGTAACTCGCCGGAGGAATGGAGAGGCCCATGCTGTAATGGACGGTGCGGGCTGCCACGCGCTGCACATGGTGGGTGTGGTTGGAGGAACTGTCCCAAAGAGCCAGCCCCCCTCTACAGAGGAAGAGTATGTGAACGAGCCCCTGTACCTGAACACCTTTCTGAACCCTGGGGACAAGAACGGCCTGGCAGGGGGCATCTCTGTGGCAGGAGCCTCTGCTCCAAAAACAGTTTCTCAAACAGTGGTCCCGTCCACATCCAGCCACACAGTGTCGTCCAGTGGATATGTACTGCCCCCTGGTCACCTGCCCCACACCTCCTACCCCTCCCACACGTTGCACCCCGCCCATTCAGGACACACTCTGCACTCAGGCATCACCAGCACCATCATGTTTGATAAAAAAGCCAAGAAGGCCACTTTTGACAATCCTGAATATTGGCAGCACAGTCTCCCCCCCAAATCCTCAGTGCACAACCCTGAGTACCTGCAGGACTGCAGTACACGCTTCTTTTACCGGCAGAACGGACGCATCCGCCCCGCTGTGGCAGAGAACCAGGAGTACCTCTCGGAGGCAGCCATGAAGGCGGGCAATGTGTTGCCCCCACCCCCTTACAGACAGAGGAACACTGTGGTGTAGTCCCACTGTAGCACACACAGGCTGGAGGTGATTGGCTCAGACTGTCCACTCATTTCCACAGAGTGGAGAGAACTCACCCACTGAACACTTGTGTCATGTCTGATCACAACTCTTTGATTTCCATTTGAAGTTCTGGCTTTTTCACCAGAATTTGAATAACGATTTCTAACAGTCTTTTGACACAGACTCCATTTAACCATTTCATAAAATAGCTCATGGGAGACTTCTTTAAGAAATCTGCTCTGCTCCTCTGCTGTATGTGTCACATGAACACAACATAAGGGTTTATAGGAGGATGTGCACTTGGAGGTCAGTGCATGACCTTGATTGGTTACTGTACACAGACTGTGAATGACATTTTATTCTAAACATTTCTTCTTTAGCACATTCAACTCACCTGACATGATCTGCCCATATAGCAATATGTGCTTGTGTGTGGTTCATTTGCACATCGCTTTGTGTCTCACCAGCAAATCTGCTTATGAAGCGTATATGTTCTGCATGCCTTCCCCTTTGACTTTACCATGTTACTGCTTCAGTAATGCATTCTTCAGGCTCAGCACATCACACATGTTAACACACCGCCAGCTCTAACAATAACCTTACATTCATTTGCGCATACATACACACTGCCAGACAAGGCTGCTGCTGCTGCTGCTGCTGCTCTATGAAATCTCTTGTGGAGGGGAGGTTGCTCCGACCTTGTGCTGGAAACAGTCTGTGGATGATGGCCATACGCTCCATGGTTGTGTGGGGGTCAGCAGGAAAGTAAATGTCACAACAGGTTTACTGAAAGCTCTCTGCTGCTCCGCTTCTGGTGCAAAGTTTCCTCCAGTTTGGGCTTCAAATAACACAGACCTTATGCCTTTAAGTCTGCCATCTTTGTCTGAGCACAGGATCCAGCCATTCACAACCCCACAAGCAGACCACATACTAGGATTAAAGGGATTCACCATTGGAACAGACTGTTTTTTATTTTTAGGCATCAGGGAATCAAAGCGTTCACCATGTCACCTTGTCTAACACTGGACTTGAATAATTAAGAGCACACGCCGAGCTGAGAAAGGGGCGCTGCTGTGAGTAAGTGTTGTAAATAGGCTCATTACATGCCATTATCGCTCATGGTTCGAAGCTACTTTCAAAAAGTACATATAAAGACCAAGATACAAAAGTTGGCTCTTTTGTTCATTTATTATTACTTCTTACTCCAAAAGCTGTCAGTTAAGCCCTCCTCCATATTTTTTTCATCAGTCAAATTAACAAGTATATCAACACATTCTTGTGGGTTTTGGAAGCCTTAAAAAATCCTCAAAAAGATTGTTGGCGGCTAAGGTAAAAATTTGTTTTCAGTGAAAGTCTTGAGACTTGGGATTTGAATTCATCTTTTTAGTTCATAATACACAATGATTTTTCAGTAGTTAGAAGGCAGTTTAGTCTATGACTGTCTAGATAAATGGAAATGGTTTTGATACTTGCAAGAACAAATAATAAGCCAAATATTGTAGTTTATACAGTATTTTATTCAAATAGTGGACAGTTTTGGTTGTATTGCACAGCCAGATATGTCTCTTGTCCCAATTATTTACACAATGTCCTATTTACACACAAAAAAATCATCTATAAAAAAAATTAGATGATTTTTTTGTTTGTTTTTGTTTGTTTTTATTTTCACAAAAGGCTGAAATATGTTGACACCTTACACTATTGCAATCATCTGTATGTTACAATGTATAAATTGAATCATAATTTAATTTTGTGTAATTACAGTTATCATCTATGAAGTCAAATTTCTCAAATCCGTCCTTTCATGCCCCATCAAATTCAACAACGTGTCTATTTTTTCTGCTATTTGAGGTGGTCTCCGTAGGGCAGGATTGTGCTGTGCAGTTGCCTGTCTCGGTCCGTACATGCCTGTTGCTGAACTGTACTGACAATAGCGAAGTTGGTGATTGGGTCCAGAGCGCAGATGTTCCCTGGTGCAGTGCTTTTTCTTCTGATTTTATGGGAAATAATTATCACCCACTTGAGCTCCAGCTGAGACCTGACTGGCTACAGCTTGTGCAGTAAAACATACATTATGAATAAGATAGGCCAGATAAGCACTGGGAAATTTAGGAGACAATGAAATATGAGGCTAGAAACACTTAAAGACTTGAATGGCTCAACTCTGCAATAGCAAAGATAATCTAGATTGGGAAGGATTCTGTTAAGTATGTACTAGTAGTATTGTATTAGTAAGTCTGTCACAATTACAAATCTTAAAGTGTGATATACTACTGAAAAAAATATAGACGATAAATTATAATACTGAAACAAATTTATGCCACTGACACGATAACCATTAAGTAGAACTATTCCCATAATACTATTCTAAATGTATGATATGGTTAAAAAACAAAACACTGCAGGAATAAATAGCAGAATGAAACCCTCTGGCATTTAGTTTGTATCTATAATGAGTCATAGACGTTATTTATTCAACACTCACAGCTCAAATCTACTTGTAGAGCAGGAAAAATAACAAAAAAGGCCCCCACGAAAAATATTGAGTAGAGCTGGGAATCACGGGATCCTATAAGCGATAATCATACAAATTCCACTTGATACTCTGTGATATAGGCTATTGCTGTTTTTAAGAACAAAATACATTTTAACAATTATATTTCTTTGTTAAACCACTACTTGTGCAAGGTTAACATGAAATACATCGATTTAATCGTCAAAACAGTGAATATGTCAAGAGCATTGCATAAACAAGTTTCCTTACACTGAATAAGCAACAAAATTGTAGTGCAGTTACAAAAAAAATTGCTAAAAGATACCAAAAACATACTCTTGTATCACAGTATATCAATATTTTGATATTTTTGCACACCCCTAATATTGACCCTCAAAAAGTATTGTTCCATCTATCGTATTGAACAATATGTTGATGTAGTATTTGTCGTGTCAGCTTGCTATTAAAATTGCTAAACATTCTTGCCAACTAAACTGTGACCACGTGACATCAACTATTTGGCGGATAGGGGATTTCGCTTGGCTCTCGACAAAATGAATGTCAACTTCAAGTACTTGAAATATATAGTTATTACTTTAGGTGGGCTGTGTAATATTATAATTTTTGGCTACTCTATCCACTGCTGCAGCCTATATTAATGACCTGACAAAGTGAAGTATTTTACAATAAGCAAGTTGTACTGTATAGTTTTACCAAAATATGTAGTCAAGTTGTATATTTAAAGCCACGATAGTTCCACAAAATACCCATAATGCATTTGTATGAAAAAAATGAACCCAATTTTACTGAGAAACAACCCGTATCCAGCCAACATCACAAGGGGCTTTTAGCTTTTTCAATGCTAATTCACCCACTTTCCTTTTGTAGATCTATGGGGAAATCACGTTAGCCACCATCTCTCCATTCCCGCGCACACGCCAGAGGAACCCCCAGCGACTGCACAGTGCGTTTTAATCCTGCTCCGTGCTTAACGTTAACATATTAGCATTCCACACATGTTAGCAGAGCCATGCATCAATGTTACAAGAGCTCACGAGGGGAGAGGGAGCAAATGCACTGTTACAGGGAAAAGCAACTCCATCTTGATTGCCATTTTTCTCTTCAAATGTGATGGCAGAATAGTCTATGTAGCAAACCAGAATTTTGGCAGCTCACAAAGTCAAAATTGCAAAAAATAACCAAGCAATCTGGCTGGAAAGAATTATGATCAGTACTCCAAGAATATAAAAATACATATTGGTGGCAAAAATGAGTTGCAGATTACTTCTTGGTAGTTGGTCATAGTATTTCTTATGCATTTTTCTCGTCACGTTTTTGGAGTAACCATGGATACTTGGTGTCTTTGCGTATATTGAATGTCTCATTCTACCTGCTTTTTAAATCTCAATGTTACACTCATATATGGTGTGTGTAGGAACATAGGCAAACATAATAACTTTTGGGTTTATCCAAGATTAGCATATTCACGAAATACTTTGAGTACATTTTGGTCTTTGCTTTTGTATTCAGCACATAGCAGGTTTGCCATTTAAAGGTCAGAACACTGTTGCAATATATATTATCACAACTTATGAAGAAGGATTTTTTCATGTGATGTTTTGCTATTTTAATAGGCAAGTAGACTGACAAAATATGTGTGTTACTAAAGATATAATGAATGTCGACAAACACTGCGCTCTTGGGGGACTTTTAAAATGGCGCTGTCGTTTTTAGATGCATTTTGTGTTTGTGAACAGGGACCACCAGGGATCTTGCTGAAAATTATTTATAAAACATCTTTGTTTCATACAATTCAAATGTTCTAAATGATTGCTATTCAGAACTGGCTTTAGCTATTCTACATTATAATTAATACGAGCGTGCAAGCTTGTAACGCAGCTATCATTCACATTTGGCCATTGTAAACTATATTTTCCATTCAGTCATGTAACTGACATGTAACTGACAATAGCGGTTGAGTAAGCACAGTTTACAGTGAAAAAGATTTCTGAGCTAACACTGGAAGCAACAAGTGTCTCAATAACAGCTCTGTGTTGTTTCATAATACAATTAAAATGCCTAAAATGGGGTAGTATTTTTATAATGGTGGCAAATGGTGGCAGGTTCATCTGTAAATAGGACAATTCTGTTACTTCTTAGCTCTCTTTGATTGTTTTTTTTTTTCTTTTAAATCATTGCAAATTTAGTGTTATATCGTTCCTTATTTTATGCTTTGAGGAAGACCTTTTCTGTATGTATATAAATATATACAGTAAATATTATATATATTCTGTAAATGTTATTTGAGAAGTGAACTTTGACCTTTTGACATGTGGCAGGGTCTCTTAGCACAAGCCCAACTCATTACTTTCTTTTTTGTGTATGTGCAATTGTGTTTTTCTAGCTACGATGTGCTTTTTGTTTCAACCTGAACTTTACTTTGCCCACGGATGATTTCTGTTCTTATCTTCACCTTCACCTGTATTATCCAACCTATGAGATTTTTATTTAAATTTTGTACACTCTTAAACAGCTATTGCAATACTAACATTGTATATTACTTTTCTTATCATAGCATCCAACAGTGTCACTTGTTTAGTATTTTTTTTTTTTTTTTACTATAGGACCTATGCGTCTGCTTCTACCTTTTATTTGCACTGACCTCTGTAGAATTACTTGCAGCACATTTAAGCTTGTCTTGTTGGGGTCTATACGGACAAACTAGTGTAGCAATACAATAAGGGATTCAGTAATGTTGGGAGAGTTTTGCAGTGACCATTAAGTGAAAGTATGGCTTTAAAGGTCGTATATTAGTGCAAAACTGACTCTTGTGAGCGTTTAGCCATGTTAGAATGTTGCTACCTCCCCAGAAACATACCTGCAGTTGTGTTTTGTTTCATTCACACATCAAAATGATCTGTTCCAAATTGTGATGTCATGAGGCGGTAGTTTTAAATTTAACAGCTACTTTTTACCTTTTATTCAGTAGAGATTGGCAATTCCAGATTTGAAATCATCCAAATTACTCTAGTGAAAGTACAAGTTTAAAAATACAGTGGATTGTTTCCTGTATTGCCACATGACATCACAAAGTGTAACAAAGTGTTTTCTGTTTGTGTGTTAAACATGTGTGAATGAAACAAAACACAACTCCAGGTATGTTTGTGATGAGGAAACAGCATTATAACAGATCTGAAAATAGAGTAATATGGGCCCTTACTTTAATCATTAACAATCAAATATTTAGAAAGCTGTCATTTGATTTGATATTTTACCATTTGCGTTGAATATCTGGCATGAGGAATGGTACCAAATTCACCAGTGTGGTACGCCGTCATTGTTCACTCACTGTAAATTTCATGACTGAATTTCTTTGCACTTGATTTCACAAACGCTGCTAAGAAGAAGCTAAATTGAACTAGTTCTCAGATTCGTTTGCCAGTCTATATCTGCTACATATTTTGCATTGGAACACATTGGTTACACCCATGTTTTTGGCTGCTGTACGTCAGAAGTCACTGCATTCATTGAAATGTATGTCTTGAATTGAAATAATATAAAACAATGATTCTGTATGGACTCACAGGCATTGCATTTTCTAGAGTGTAAACCCGATTTCACTGAACTCCACTACTTTCCCTCCCTGAGCTACTACTGAAATACGTATCCCCTCTGTTTTGTTACATAAATCTGTCAAAATATATTTTTAACTCAATATGAATAAAGATCAGTCAATATTTAACACGCCTCTTGAGTTTCATTGGTGGTTTAGTCGAAGTTGCGGATGCAGTGGACTGTCTTTGTTCTCAAGCAACTTCAAAGTGTAAATATGTGCGGCGCTGCTCCCTTCTAAATCATTCAGTGTGCCTTTTTGATTAAGATCAGCCTCACTGTGGCCATCTGCCTTCATCTGCCTCTGACTGGGATCCAGTTGTACCAGGACTTGAGTCGGAGCCCTCGTAGCAGCCAGGGTCCCCACTTCAAATGTCAGTCTGTTATCAAGCAGCTTTGTGTGGCTCATGGGAAAGCGTGGTGCCTGTATTCTCAGCATGGCACCTCCAGGCCATTGTTTGTACATGGAACTCTGAAATACTCACGGTTCAGAGAGTGATCGACGCCTCTACTAAACCTTGTTCAACAGAATGTAGAAGTTGTCAGTATGAAGCTGAGAGAGAGAGAGAAGTAAATAAAAAGACTGACGAGGGGTGCGGTGGCTCAGTGGTTAGAGTGTTTTCCCAGCCCCCTAAAAGTTGGCAGTTCAATCCCTGCTCTGACTGGTGCATTCTGTTGTTGTGTCCTTGGGCCCTACACTCACTTTTATGAATGAATGTGGTATGGGGGTCTCTGCAGTGCATCCAGGCTACAGTAGCGTTTTACCAGCCTGTGTGGGGATTGAAAGAATTCAGCTTGAGTGACTGATCAGCCGTTTCAGTGTAAAGCGCCGTCATGAAGGTTTTTATAATGTTCTTTTACCACATCAGTATTGCATATCACCTCACCGTATTTCTACCACTATCCAGGACCTTATGGCCAGGGCCCAAAGTAGGGCTGCGAACACCCTCTTGAGGGCTGCACAATTGGTACAGTGTAATACATTTAATATATGACTGGGCCCTAGGTTACTTTGTACAGGAAAAATCAGGCCCCCAGATCAAAAGATTGAGAACCCATCCCATCACTCTTTCAATCATTTTTTTTTCTTCATAGATTTAAAATGAACTAAATTACCAAGAATAAAATCCACTGTACCAAATCATGTCCAAAGGGCACTTTTGTAAAGAAGGTTAGTAAAGGGAAGACAAGGTAGTCAAATATAGTAAAGTGGAGCTAGTGTAAATTCAGCCTGGAAGACCTAACTGCGCTCCCATACCTCACTGCCTCTCCAGAGTTTACCTGCTCCTCAGCGTTCATCACCTCAGTCCAATTTCTCCTCCCTGCTGCTCGGCGGACCTCAGTGCCCAGTCTGCCCAATTTAAACCCCACAGCTGCTCCGGTTTGTGCTGCGCTCCACCTCTTCCCAGCACCACCTCAGCTTCTCTTCATCTCATCCTCTCCTTGACACTCCTCAGCCTCATCTCCATCACCTCTAGTGTCCAGGCCCTGGGGGGAAAGACATTTCCTAAACGTCATCTAACTGCCCACGCCCTTCTTGGCAATTTCTTCTTCAATAAAGCTTACTAATACTTCCTTTTTGTGTCTGAGTCTCTCCAGATTGAAATGGGTGTTGCTCTTTTTGTCAAAATCTACCCTTGTACCTGAGCTCAGTACCACTCCCTCTCCTCCTCCTCTCTCTGGGTTAAGTGCTATTAAAAGCCACTCACGTTTGCAAAACTTGTCCACTTTGAGGAGAACGCCGCCTCAGCCCCAATAATAAACTGTCATTACTCTTGACACTCGGAGGTGTATGATAGATGCGTCTCTTTTTCTGCTGATGACATTTGGCGCCATTATCATAGGAAATTCAATAAAGAGATCAGCATCGCCTCAGCCTTTGCCCCATGCAAAGTCAAAAGCACTTGCCTTAAGATGGTAATGAAGTCTGATCGGATCAATCTGTCACTGCCCCCTTCACTCCACTCCCTCCACCTCAGCCCCTCTCCCTCGGCCTCTGATTGAGAAGGTGTATGGATTTTTATGTGATATGAGCGACGATCAGTGTTTGAATGTAAATGATGTGAGATGTCTTTGGAGGGATCTATGGAATGGCACCTCTCTGCAAATAAACTGAGCCCTTTATTTGACAGCGCATCAATCTCAAGCACTACACCTTCACGCTGCAGTAAGAAAAAAGGTTTGGGTTAGCTTTGTGTAAAAATAATATATGTTTTGTAAGGAAAAAAAATAGAAAGATGTGCAGTACAGTTATGTAAAGTAGCTGGGATTTGTAGTATTGTGACTATCAACTGCGTCAATTTGAAAACTAATTAAGTAAATACATGCATAGTAGTACTGCCATTTAGATTTTATTACTATGCGTGTAACTGAAAATGGCTAATCAACTCTACTTGTCACACCAAAAGAAATGGGTGGAGAAAAGTACACACAATGTGTTTGTATTTGAGCTCAGAAAAGCACTGGGTCACAATATAAGAATATTTTGTGATTGTTACAGGGATATTGCTCAGCTTTACTTTAACGCTGGGTAAAAGTGCACTATGTAACTTTTCTGGTGGGGGGTCCACGACCTGGAGATGTTATTGCTTGGCTTGGAATGTTTTTTGTATTTTTTTTTTTTTTTTTTTTCGTAGTACTTTTTATTGTCCTTGGAGGGAAATTGTCCTCTGCATTTCACCCATCCTTTCAGGAGCAGCGGGTACATGGGGCGCCCGGGGACCCATCTCCGTAATCTTATTCTTAGGCTTGGTCAGGACCTCAGCTGGAGGATTTTTTTTTTTTTTTTTACCTATGGAGGTTTAATCAATAAACAACAGCAATTGAATAAATGCAAGATGGAAGGTTTAATGTCATACTGTGGAACATTACAGGCAAAGAAGTAACATCTCTAGACGATACGAGATCAGCAGGTGGTGTACCCTCTACCAGAAAAGTTACATCATCCTGCATTACAAATTACAATGATTATGAAACAGTATCCATAGTCTTACTAGTACATGAGCCTGTGTCTATGTTTTTCTGTATGTTTTTGTGTGAGAGCTGGGCTTATGGGGTACAGCCGCTGACTGAATGGACTGTACAAAGCCGCTAAGCAGAGCGGCGATCCCTCTTGAAAGCTTTCATTATGGAGCAGCATATTGGATTGTGTTCACAGGCTGTCTGTCTCCAGAAGTCAGCGTCACTACACGCACACACACACAAAGGCAATGTACAGGGCTCTGTGCAGGTTGCCCATACAGAAATCCCACCTGAATATCTCTCAGTGTGGTGGGGCAAAACAATTAATGCAGCCTGATAGTGTTAGTGAGGGAAAAGTGGCCTCTGAAGTGGGAGGGCCGCCTACATGGTCATACATACAGTACATTGATCTATAACTTACACAGTATAGCAAAAGGAGAAATTTAATTGGTCAACTGGACAGAGTTTATTTGGTCGAATACGTTTCGCAGCTCATCCGAGCTGCTTCTTCAGTTCTGGTCAGATGTTGGTGGACACTGCTTTATATCTGCTTGAAGGGAGGAGCTTAATTACAATGAAAATTACTCTGAGACAACACATATTTAAATACAGTTTCTGTTAGTTAGGTGTGTCTATTCAATATGGAGCGGGAGTGGGGGAGTCGTTAGCATAACCATTCAGGGCCATGATGGGTGTATAGACATAACAGACATAGGACATAATGTCCTATTGAGAATATGGGCTAGACTGTAAACACTGTAAGTACTAAGAAACAGTAGCCTCAAAAAAGCAAGAAAAAAGACTTAAAGAGCCCATATTACTCTGTTTTCTGATCTATGTCATAATATTGTTTCCTCATCGAAAACACACTGGAGTTGTGTTTTGTTTCATTTACAGATGTCTAACAAACCTGCATATTTAGTATGTCTCACAAAACCTGCTTATTTAGTCTAAGTTCTTCTCTCAAAACACTCTGTTCCACCTTGTGATGTCATGTGGTAATACAGGAAGTGCTCCACTGTATTTTTAAACTCCATCCAATTTCAGTCATTTGGATACTGGAATTTCCAGTCGCTACTGAACAAAAGATAAACATAGCTCTTTACATGAAAGTACCATTTCATGACATCACAAGGTGGAACAGAGCATTTTGAGCTTTAGAGATGTAAACAGACTAATAATAAAGTGTTACATAAACACGTATGAATGAAACAAAACACAACTCCAGGGATGTTTTTGATTATTCATATGTTTAGTTTATTAAATTGATTCAGTAGGTGCATTCATTACTTACATAACAATAGTTCTTCCCCTTTAAACCTTGCAATGGCCAGGAAGTCTTAGGGTGTGTACTCTTTGGATGTAATTTAATAATATGCCAATGTCAGATTATGGCTGCATTTGGTGGCAAAAGAGCCATGTTTGATTAAAAACAAAATGTCTTCTGTCCCTCTAGTTTCACTTTGCCCACCATTGTTTAAAACTTGTTCATAAACTGCTCCAGGCTAAACAGCAACACAACCAAAAAATAATAATGTCCCTACTTTGCATTCTACTTCACAAAAACAACCACATCTGGCCTTGAAAGTGGCAAATCTCCTAAAATATAAAAGACATGACCAGGTCAAGGTCATCTCTTGTGCATCAAAAAGTGGAAGTACAGATTTAAGCCTGGTGCATCTGGACATTACCTTGACTCAGAGCTCGGAGCCTGAATATAAAATGTTCTTTTTCTGTTGCCCACCAGGGTCACAACCAAAATATTTCGACCAAGTAATAAAAAGTTCTCCATTCCCAAAATGATCTTCCCATAAATCAAATTAGCCGTAATCCTAACTGTATTGACATATAGCATGAATTATTGCATGTTATTAAAAGATAGTATGCTCAGTTTGTACAAGTGACTTCTTTTCAGCAACATGGAAAACAGTGTCATTTCATGCTTCACAGGTTTAGAAAGAGTCGGGCAATTTATTAATCTCCAGTTGACAACGCACACATTAAGATTAATAAGGCAATCTGTGTGGTCGTTTGCATGTTGCCTGTGAATTACAGCTCACTTGATTATAGCTAAACACGAGCTACTCAGCAGTTAGAGCGCATCACTTGCTTAGTTAGGCAACGCAATAATATAGTGGAGAAAGTTGTGTTACAATCCATGGGTCTATCTCAATATGCAAAAACTATAGTGCTCTAACCTTGGTTTGAAGAAGGGATTTTCTTTTTCTTCTGCGGTAAACCTGCGCAACACAATTTTAAGACCCATTCCAAAAGTGCACCCTGGCAGACACTAAAATACATTTTCTTAAAGGAGACATATGGGCTGACAGTAGCTCAGAGTGTTTGGCAATCCATAGTCCAATCCATTGACCCACAGGTTGGCGGCGTGATTCCAGCTCTCACAGATGAATGCTGTCGTTGTGTCCTTGGGAAAGACACTTAACCCACCTTGCCCCCAGTGTCAGCGTACACTGGTGTATGAATGAAGGTGGAAAAGCCGTTACATAAAAATGTGACAATTTACCATTTACCATATTATGTAAAATGTACTCATCAAAACATACCTGGAGTTGTATTTCATTCACGCTTGTTTTGTTAATCCATTAATACAAAGTTGTTTTCACTGAGCACTCAAAAATGCTCTGTTTGCATTTTGCCTGTTTAGTTGAATCATAGACTTCTCCTGCACTGTTTTTAAGCCCATAAACCACTGCAGTTGCTATGTGACTTCACACTGTACTGACTTCATTAAAGCCAAGCCTTCTGATTACAAACAACCAGCTCCTTTAGTCCTCTAGTCACTGCCCAGTTTACCAGCTCTATTTGAAATGGAGTTGTGGGTGGATTTTAGGTGATTAGTCCCATTTTAATTCACACATAAAGAAGCCAACAACATTACCTCAGGAATGTACCAAGCTGTGCAGAACAGGTTTAGTGGTTATTGTAATATTTTTTCCAAGTTGATTCAAATCATATCATATGTTTCATATATGATAAATCTCATAAATCTCTTGTCTTTTCTTTTATCCTCTCACTTCTTCATGAGTTTTTATGAGTACTGTACATGTTACATAGCCTCTCACACCAAATCTCTCCATCTGAGTCCCAGGTGTCTCACAGCGAGTGCCTGATGCCTTCGTTCCACCCAAAAGCATGGAGCTTTAGATCCTTTAAATACACCCTGAACTTCTCTCTCTAAAAACAGCTCTCTCCTGCAGAGTTTGGAACTTCCAAAACTTGTGTTTAGAGCTTCAATTTTCATTTTTATTTTTTTAAATTATGTTTATTTTTTGCACTTGCTTGTCTCCATGGAGATGTTATTGCTTTGCCTGTGCACCATATAATGTCACAGAGACAAGCAGGTAATGTCACCAGATTAAGCTACAGGTCAGATCTGTGAAGAGGCAGTCCCAGGCAAAGCAATAACATCTCCATGGAGACAGGTGGGTGACGGCTCCACTATTCCAGAAAAGTGACTTGGTGCACCTTAAGCATTAATTAATGCTCAATTAATTATTTCCAAATGTCCAATAAGCTTGTCACTTACATGTGAATGTGCTTGAATACGTAATATAATTTTTACTCACACTTAGACAACTAACAAATGCATGGTTCACTTCACATTCAGATGGAATTACAGCTACATACAACAGACTGCAATGGTGAGACTTACAAAATTAGTTGTGTCTAATCCTCTTTTAACTCATGTTTCATAATAATGTCACATGCAGCTGGAAAACAAGCATTTCCCCTCAGACTTGATGGCTAATTTTTACACTTTTAACTCATAGAAAGTTCTACACTAATAACATGTGAGCCAGTGATAAATGAGAGTAATTGTGGCCGATGTAGCATTTTTAATGAAGCTGCAGTCTTAAGCATGGAGGCGTCATTGTAAAGTCAACTCTCCTTTGCAATTACGCAGCTCTATTCATGTGGAACATAATGCTGTGATGATGGCTCTTTGTGGCATACAGTGGAGTGTAATTGTATCCTTTCACGCACTAAAATGGCACGTCTCAATTTTCTATTTTACTGTTTTCAAGACACGCTCAGTACAGCCCGAGTTGTCTCTTCATAATGAGCACCAGTGGACATCAGTTTTGGTAAGAGCTCCAAATTTACAACAGTTTTTCTTTGCAAGGTTTTTTGGTTTTTTTTGTTTTTTTTTTATCAAAGTAGTGTAATTCTACGAGTTTGAATCAGAAAAGTTTGTGTAACAATGATTATTTAAAACACACTTGTTTTAGTCTCTGCTTGTTTCAGTTCACTTGTTTAAATTATCACACAAAAGATGTAATTTGAGTCATAGTTTTAGTCATAACTGAATACTTTTTAGTTTTCAGTTAATTTTTGTCAGCACATCCTTTTGCGCTGCTCATAGTATCTCAGAATTTGTGCAAATGACAAATACACCAAAGTTTGACAAAAATTGCCCTAAATAGCTGCTCTATTCAAAATGGTTGTGGGTGAAGTTTAGGTGTTTAGTCCCACTTAAAAGTTAAAACCAGAACTAAGATTAAAAAAAAGGAGAAATCAAATGGTATCCCATTTTACATAACATGGAATGGCCACAGTACTATAAAATAAGTGTATTATGATTACAAGTACTATAAAATGTTGCTTAAAATTAGTGCTGTCAATCGATAAAAATATTTAATTGCGATTAATCTCATGTCATAGTTAACTCGCGATTAACCGCAAAATGAATCACAAATTTTTGTCCCATGAATCATCATTTTAATACTGTTATCATCATAGAAAAGTGGACAGGCGCCGCTTTGTGCAAATGTTTTTTTTTTATTGCAAACCATAACAATTGTCTGTGAGACACTTTGTGGTTGATGTTCCACTCTCATGTTCCACTTTCATGAAGTGCTCTGCATCAGTGTGAGTGAAGTGCTTCTCTTCTGTCTTCAACAGTCAAAGTGACTCAAGTTCCCACTGTGGGTGAAATAATGTGCTGTGACCCTGAGGTTCTCATTACTGAGGGACGTGCTGTAATCTCCAGTTAGCGCCACTATGTTTGTCTGACCCAACATCTGCTATACTCACACCGGTACAACCGAACCGGGCCACGGCCCGATGACGTCATCACACGGCGCTGTTTGTTTACATGTCGCGCAGCAGAGCTAACGCTTTAGCGGAGAAATATGTCCTGCGGCAAATAGTGAGACAGATGTGAGTCCTGCTGTGATACGCGCTCCTCCGTGACTTTATGGATACAATAACAACAAGGAGCAGTGAGAGACTGAGGCGAGGCTGCAGAACTTCTGTCTGTCCACAATCCTTACTGAACACACACACACACACGCACACACACACTTGTATAGTGAAGTCGTGCGTGTGCGTGTAGTGCTTTAGCCCACCTCCTCCAATCGGGGCTTCTCAGTTTCATATAAACTGTTTTGCTTCCGGTTTACAGCTGGATTCTGTAGTTTTTCTAACCGTACTAGCAGTGGCCACAGCTTATGAAAAAACTAGTTTGCTACAAAGAGCGTTAATCTCGCGATTAAAAAAAAAAAAAAAAAAATGCTGTTAAAATTGTTCTGCGTTAACGCGTTAATAACGCAATATTTTTGACAGCACTACTTAAAATACTTGATGGCGCTTATTAGAAGTGATGGGAAAGTGATGCAGATAATATTGGAAACATGGAGTAATAACATATGCAAAATATAATAATAATATTTGTAGATCCTGCTGTGTGCTGACTATCTGATGCCTCCTGGGTCAGACCACACTGGTATGAGCTGTTTTATCCATTATAAATAGCATTATTTGTACTAGATTGATCAGTGTTATAAGGTTATTTAGGTTTTGGATGGCATCTTTTGATTGCATTTTACATTGCCAAGTTGGATTTGCAATATTTAACTTTCAGGTCTTTATTTTGGCTTGAGAAACACACCATTTTCTATTATTAGTACAACTGCTTACACATTATAGTGAGTTTTGAAGTGATCACTGTCTAAGTGTGTCGTGCTTATGCTTTAATGATACTTATGCTGCTTTCAAAGGATCCATATTGAACAGAACATTCAATAGTGTCTATAAATAAAACCAAGATTTAAAAGAACATTTTACAATACACAGTTATTTTTAAATTTATAATATACTGCAAAAGAAAAACTGAATCAAAATCAATCAAGCATGTTCCATATAAAAACAAAAAAATGGACAAGAATAGCAAATAGTTGCCCTCTAAGATACTCAGTTGACTTCAAGTAAAATGCTGACATTGATATAACAACTTGTACAGCAGAATTTCCTGTACTATGGGCAGTGAGAAGTACACCTGGGGGGCTCACGTAGAGTTTTATCACAGTGTAAAAGCTCTATAAGGCCTCTGTTGAGAGCGGTGTGGCTAATGATGCTTTTCAACGGCAGGAGGACGATGTGCTGTTCAAGTGACGACACTGCCAATCATTTTGACATTATAGGGAAGTTCATTATTGCTTTGACTCAAGAAATATTGCGTAATTGTAACTGTGTAAATACGTGTAAGACAAAATATGTATATATAGTAACCATATACACTACCAGTCAAAAGTTTCTCTCATTCATTCGTTTTCTTTATTTTTACTACTTTCTACATTTTACATACATACAGAAGTCAAGTGTATGAAGAAAGATTTGTATACGAATTGTATAAGAAAAAACTAAACTAAGCATTTATTTTATGATATATTTTAGATTCAAATCCTCAAAGAAGTCACCATTTGCTTTGTCAAAAAATATTTAAGTTATAGAGTTATTTATTTTTTTCCCTTTTACTATATCATTCCATAGATCTTGCTTAATATATAGGATTTATATTTGATCTTCTGTATGCAGATTTTATTTTTTGCACTTGCTTGTCTCTATGGAAATGTGGTTGCTTTGCTTTGTAGATGGTGTATTCCTTTAATTTATTAATTTAGTTGCCCTTCTACAAGTTTATGTGAAATTGCCTGATTAAGTTTCTACTCTTTACAAGAATCAGAAGTACTTCAGAAGTAAAATATGGTAACAACAATACAACAACAAGGGCATGAAAAACATTACTATAAAAACACTACTACTAAGTTTATTTCATTGGGGACATGTTTTGTTTACTTGTTTACTTGTCCAGGCTTTTGTGCTAGTAATTACAGACTAGAATATGAATAGTCAAAGCATTTTTAAAAGGCATTATGCAAAATATGAAAACTCTATTGACCATTCACTAAATGTGGATAAACATAGGTTCACAGAAAACAGGAGGGTGCCCCGCTGGCACAAAGCAATTACAGAGGCTCACTCACACACACACACACACACACACACACACACACACACACACATACACAGAGACAGACAGAGACACACACACACACGCACACACACACACACGCACACGGTCCTGAGGCGCTTAAAGACAGACAAATTACCTGCCTGTCAAAAGGAAATGCTCCTGTTATGATTTCGTTCATTCTGTTCTATATTAGCATTTTTTATTGTTATATTTTCTTCATTCTTTGAAGTTTGGACCCCTGCTCCTGGCTTTGTCCCAAGGAAGGCATCAGAGTGAAAAATTATAAGACTTTTGTGTACATTCTGTCCACTGTTTTACCTTATTTCCGTAAAGTCACATTTTAAGAAGACAGACGATTCCCCAAGATATTTAACGTGTGTTCAGAAACGAACATCTTTTTACCCCAATATATGTATAGCTATATTTTCCCCACAGCAACCTTTATGGTCTTAATAGACGTAATGACAACAAAGACCAGCAGAAAAACTTAACTGTTACTGAATTGTTCTTCAATTTTAGAAACTTAATTTCTGTTTTTAAATCAGACTGTTTTAAAGGGCACTTCATAATCTATTTGAGCCACTCCTGACACAACCATCTTTATTGTGATTTAGAAAACTGAAAAACCTGTTATTTGTTTATTTCTACAACTCTATGCAAAATGAGCTGTTTTTGCTGTGAACAGGAATTAAACCCCCAACCAGCTGGCTTCACATAGTGTAATTTTACTTTACTAGACATCTCCAAAGCCACCCAAAGCAACTATAAAAACAATCTTGAATGACTGGAGTGTTGTGTATTCAAATGGAGCACTGACCAGTTAATACAGCAAAACATATTGCACTGTGTATTGATTCTATTGAGTGATGACTTTGATGCTAAAAACATGTTGTGCATAAATGTATGGTATGTAATTCACGCTCCACCGATAAACCATTGATTCTGAGACGTTTGGGACACAAAGATGGAGTACTGCTAATCTGCACTATAATCTCTCATCCACTTGGCATGTGGGTGCATAATGAGACACGGCAGCACTGCTCTACAATGGCTGACTTATGCACTATAGCTAAATGGTACAGAGCCAGTGTATCCAAATGGACTGTTTATAATTCATTCAGATAGTACTATATTAAGCAAAATTGTCTCTTGTGAGCTTTAAGACATGTTAGAATGTTGTTACCTTATCGAAAACATACCTAAGCTCCAAATGCTCTGTTCCAAAGCTCCAAATGCTCTGTTCCACCTTGTGATGTCATGAAGTGGTCATTTTCAAGACAACTTTTATCTTTAAGTTCAGTAGAGATTGGCAATTCCAGAGCTGAAATTATCCAAATGATTCTACTGAAGGTATATACAGTTTAAAAACATAGTGAAGTGCTTCCTGTATTACTAAATTACATCACAATGTGGTTTGAGAGAAGAACTCAGCCTAAATCTGCAGGGTTTGTGTGTTAAACATGTGTAAATGAAACAAAACACAACTCCAGGTATATTTGTGATGAGGAATTATAACATATATCAGAAAATAGTGTAATATGGGCCCTTTAAACAATACAAAAATGAGAATGGAAATGATAAAAACTATAAAGTGCAAGAAATAGGTTTTGGGATGACTTCTAATGTATTTTGATAGAAACACAACCAATCAATGTAATGTGCTAGACTGTGCTACTTTTAATGTGATTTTGAACATCTTTGAAAAATGATTAATTCTTGGATTGCGACTGTTTCTATTTAAAACAAGAAAGACAAAAACAGACATCAATTTGAGGTGATCTTTTATTGAAACGACGCTTTTATTTCCGTATTCTCTGGTAGGTAAAGAGGTTGATGTGATAAAGTCAGTATAAAAGATGTGAAGTAGTACTTGAAGTAGTGAACGAGAACATACATGGGGAGGATGAGGTGGCTAATAGTTTAGTTTAGTAGAGCGACTTTCGACCCAGGTTCCATAGTACGAATAGGGATAAATTTAAGGACAAAATACTAAAATAAAAACACCAGAATCATACAGAGCGGGTGAATACGAACATTTTAAGATGAAAAAAGAGTCTGACAGCAGCTGTTACAGAGAGAGGGGTGACGTTTTTAAATACAGAGTGAATCGGAGCCAGAGTTGACGGAGCTGGAAGTATGCCCATGCTCACTTCCTATTTGGAACCATAGACTGTATAAAAAGGTGGACTAATTGAGTGTGACGTCACCTATAGCCTTCTGCAGCACTCAAATGAAGCTTGCCATGCTAACGGTTACAGGGGTGAAGGAGCCGGAAGAGCCTGCCTGCGAACTTCCTATTTGGAATGCAGCAGCTATGTCCATTTATGTATACAGTCTATGCTTGGAACTAGCGAGTTAGCTATATATGTCTATTTACCTATAAAGTTTATGGGAATACCTCAAACTGTTTAAAATTAAGTAGTTCTATTTTTCATGTTTTAAGATAATAAAAATCAGGTTCAATGATTTTAATTTCTATACCATTTGGTCGGATTACAGAACAGATTTAATTACAATTGTCAGATAGGGCCAAAGCCGGAAGTTTGTGTAAATATGTGTTTTGAGAGAACACCAGTCAAGTAAAACCTTTCTTCAATTGTACTATTTCTCAAAGCACTATTAAGCTCCCCCGCTCACACAGAAGCACATTAACACATTTGCCTGGCGGTGTTAAGTAGCAGCTAAAAGCAAGCACAAAATGGAATCTAATTGCAGTATAAAGTCACACATTGTTCTCTTAAGTTTTCATTCATGTTATTTTAATAATGAACCTTGAGAGTTGCTCTTTTGATGTACTTAAAAGCATTGTATAATTCCATCCCTGTTTGTTCTATATGTTTCCTTTTTTTTTTTTGTTGGAACAGAAGGCAAAGTCCTTATCCCTCCTCTATATACTTTCCCTCTTTCGACTTTTCTTCGCGACTGTTTTGTTCTCGGATAATCCCCTGCTATGCACACAGAGTCACGACCAGACACTTCTGCCTCCACTCCACAGGCCCGGGTATGACACCGTGAGATCTCCCTGCCAGATTAGGGCCTTAGATTGCTGCACCATAAACAAGTACCTGATCAGAGCGCCATGTCACGGATTAGCTCCTTCAGAAACAATGTACGCCGGCATGACACAGGTAAAGCTGTGAAATGTCAAGGAAGCTTGCTTCTTTATTGGTTTTCGTTTCAGCTGTTGGACAAAAGTGTGAGGGACGTGGTGTGGTGTTTGAAAATGGTAGGAGTAAAGAAACATAGGTGGGTTTGCTACTACTTCTTATTAGCATGACATTTAGCATTGTTGGCTTCTTATTCAACCACATCAAAGCGTACTGTAACTCTAAAAGGCCACATACATTAGAGACAGGACTTTCAACTCTTTCATGGGATTTGAATCTTTTGGATCCGTTCATGTCAAAGGAAGTTCAAAAGACTGGCGCTTTTTATATTTATTTATATGACAGAAACCAATGTGAAAAGTCATTTTAACTACAAACTCTTGACAATGACAATGGCTAAGATTTGTTGTTTAAAATGGTTCAATCTGAGAGTGGGAGAGTGTTAATTTCAATAGCTATAGCCTCCCCCACCACCCCCAATTCATACACCTATGCAAAGACATTTGGAGGACTTTTTTCATTCAAAAGACGTAATATTTTGTTTTAAATTGCTGATCGCTAAGGCAATGTCGATGGTCCTATAGGTTTTTTATCAGTCTTATACGCATGGATAGAAGTATAAATATTTCTATGTAGTTTTCACCCCCGTAAAACATGCCCATGAAATCTGTAGAGCAGATTTATGCCTAAAATCTCTCCTGTTAAATATTATTCCTCCAGGTCAAAACCATCTCCATATCAAACTCTAATCTATGGAAATATTATCGCCCTTGTCTCACCAAATTAAAACCCCAATGGATCTAGTCAGTTGCATCTGTCTGGATCCTGTGTTTAAACCGAGGCAGGAAACTCCAACGTGGCTCTCCATTTTTCCGAGGGGAAGGGGGTGTTTCAGGACCTAATTGATGAATAGCGGCCATAACTGTGAGCTCCGTCCTTCAATTGAACTTTAATTCATATCGGCATCAATCATCCTCCAGTGTTCTAAAATAATGGATACTCATGGCACTGATTACTGCAGTTTGTCCTTGTGGCGAGCCTGTTTTCACTGTGTGTGGGAAAAGCAGATGGGAGAGAGGAAACACAGAAAATAATAAACAAATATTAAAGAAATGCGTCTTCTCTGGTAAAGTCATTATGCGGTAAACATGGGCTCAGCTGTGTCCTAGGTGCACTTCTTCTTTTCTGTTGAATTTGTCTATGTCCTCTGCGGCACAAAATAAAGTGGGAAAATAACTTGGCAATAATAGCGAGTATTTGCAGATCTGTTTCCTTAAAGGTGCACTGGGTAACCTTTTGGTTTGGGATCCATCATCTGCTTGTTTCTATGAATGTGTCATTGCTCTGCCTGGACGGATCCTCCACTAGAAAAGTTACACAGTGCACCTTTAAACTGAATCAGGTAACATATATGAGTACATCCATATGTCTAGGATGGTAGTTTTATCACCAGTTCAAATCATTTTGCAACAACTCTGTGCTGTCGACTTATTTTTTGTTTCTCATCAAAAACACCCTGAGCTGTTTTTAATAATTACTATTTGATGAAACTTTCTCCATCTGAATAATACTCATAAATCGACATAAACTAACAATTTTAACATAGCAGCTATCTTTATTTTTGCTCCACCCCAGCTTAAACTATCAAAAATGGATTGAAAGTTTTTTTGTTTTTTTTTTCTTTTAGAAATGTAAAGGTGCACTGCGCAACTTTCCTGGTGGAGGCTGTGCTATTTGTCTCCAAGGAGATGTTATTGCTTTCCCTGAAATGTTCCATGGTATGACATTAAACATACTCATCTAGCGTTTATTCATTACGGGTGTTTCTATTGCAATGATCCTTCTGTGAATGGGACGACGCTCCACAGATCTGAATTGTTTTGTAGCGTAGTGCTGTAACCCACTTATCTTCCTTGTGACAGATAGATTTAATTTATGCTATGGAACATTCTAGACAAAGCAACAACTTTTTGATATCTCAGTCAGTATCACTATATCAATATTTTGGTATTTATCCACTATCACTATCTTACAGTTTTTAAATAACTACACACCCCCATCAGAAATAGCTCATGTTTCTCGAGTAGCCCTACAAAACTACCTGTTAGCAACATACAGCTAATCAGTACCATTTCAACACACTCACATCACTCATATACTGCTCTAATATCAGAAGAAAAAAACAGCACCTTTTGTTTTCTGGTTTGTGTCCAGGTTTAAGTCCAAATCTCACCTGGTTGTCAACACTTGAAGCTTGAGAACTTGAGTGTAACTTTCAAGTGTTTGCCCACGTTCTTTTCCAGACGATCCAACTGGAGGCGCTGTCTATGAGACTGAAGTTCAAGTATGAAACTGTGTGCTTAACAGTAAAGTCAACATTAAGAATAATTTTTAAGTCCAAATAATTATCATAATATCTTTTGCAACAACGTATTAAAATTCTTCTGTTACACAATCAAATCACTTACTTTTGTTAATGCCTCCTTCATTACACCAGATAATTTCAGCACTCATCATTTGAAAAAAAAAAAAAAAAAAAAAAACTTGGAAAAGGCAGAGAGGACCCGCCTGGCCTTCTTTTTGGCATTTCAACAACGAAACATCTCCCCATTAAAATCTTAATAATAATTACCACGCCAAAACGAAGCGACATAATTCTCCGTAGTTAAGTCTCATTCATTTCGCCTTATTATCAAAATTACATATTGCGATTAGTTTTCTTTTCTCTGGCAACCCAAATTAGGCAAGTGAAAATTGCTTTAATTCCCCTGCCTTGTGTTAAACCTTCAAAGGTGGGAGAAGCAGCCCCCTCCTCTACACATTGAATACAGACCTTTCTTTGCCAATACAAGGATCAGTGGAGAAGACACAGGACCACGTGTCACCTATCACACAGTTGCTTGGTTAATAAGAGCCCTAATTTAATTCATTACGTTGTCATATAAGGGACTGACTAATGAGAATGACCCTTATGCCAAACACAAAACCCTCATCAGATAAAGTTGGCCCTAGGTGAGAGATAAGACTTTTTTCTGGTGGTGCAAAATGAGTGGTGTTGTTTAGCAATGCATAAAGTCAATCATTTTATGCTATCTATTGGATTCAGGGTGAGGGAAAATTAGGTTTGTTGTCATAGTAATTAAAAACATCCATCCATCCATCCATTTTCTCCCGCTTAATCCGGCTGGGTCGCGGGGGCAGCACGCTGCCCATTACTCTGTGCACCATAGACCCCTATGAACCCCTCTGCAGGTGGTGAGCCCACAGGAGGGAGGAATTCCTTGACGGTCCTTGATTGTATACTGTTCATAGGGGTGTTACATGTTTTTGGTTGATGGGGGGAAACCGGAGTACCCAGAGGAAACCCATCCAGACACGGGGAGGAAACATGCAAACTCCACACAGAAAGGCCCGGGCGACCCGGGGATCGAACCCGTAACCTTCTTGCTGTGAGGCATGAGTGTTGCCACTCAGCCACCGTGCCGCCTAATTAAAAACAAGTGTTCTCTTAAACAGTCGTGTACACCCAAATGGTGTTCCTAACAGAAATAAGCCACGTGATTGAAATACAAAAATATCTCGGTGTACCACTTGAATCCAAAAACAATATGCAGTCCAGTTAAAAGTACAGTGGTAATGCAGTAATGCAAGTTTGTTGTCTGGAAGCTGGAATCTGGCTGCCAGCCTGTGGGTCAGTTTATCTGACCACTCAACCAATAATGTTTATGTCAAGAGTGGGATTTGAACTGCAGAACTACTGTCACCCCCCGTGATCACTCACTTGTCGCATTCTGTTGCACATTCTGTTTCATTTCATTATGTAAGATTAATGGTTTAATCAGTGAGGTACAGAATGGTGTAGTGTAGTGAAATTACTAGGTTTACCTCATTGACCTAGAAACAAGCTCTGTAAGCATAATCACCTAAAATTTGGGATTTCATTATAATATTTACTTGCCACAGCTTTATTGACTTATCAAACGACAGGACAAAATATCTTACTTAAGCAGTCAATGCAACTGATGTCATTCACCATGAGCAATACTGAGCCTTTCCTTCAGTTGTGTCTCTGTGTGCAGCCTGGGAGAGTTTGTGAAGAGTGTAAAGTGGTGAGAGGGGAATAGAGCTGATCAGTGCAGGAAAGGTAACAAGCAGGTTCCGGATTCTGCCAAAAGCCATTAAGACCTCGACAAGCTCCTCTGTCTGCAGCTGCTGCTTAGAGATGAACTGAAAAGAGAGTGTGAGGGGCAGAGACTAAAAAGAAATGCATTTTAGACATATTTTACATAATGAGAGTGGTGATGTCAATTTTGATATATGAAATGTGTTGATACTTTGCAGTGATATTGAGAGGCGCTGCATGTATGTCTACGGAGGAATGTTCAGTAGTTACCATCGTGACACATTGCACACATTCTCAACAGACTCAACAAAGAAGGGTGAGTGACTAACTGAAAAACTTTTGGCAAATGCTATTGTTATGTTATTTTAGATGGACTTGTTTATCAGAAAACACTCACATTTCACCTTGTTATGTCATGTGGTAATACAGGAAGTGCTCCACTGTGTTTTTAAACTCCATACAACTTCAGTAGAATCATTTGGGTAATAGCAGCCCTGGAATTGCCAATCTCTACTGAATAAATGTCAGAGATAGCTGTTAACATGAAAACTACCACTTCATGACATCACAAGTTGGAACAGAGCATTTTGAGCTTTGGAGATATAGACACATTAATAATGCATGATTATTTTAACACGTGTGAATTAAACAAAACACATCTCCAGGTATGTTTTTGACAAGGTAACAACATTCTAACATGGTTTAATATAGGACCTTTAAAGTCTAACTTGGGTAATAGAGCTTCAGACAGAGAATTGCCTCTGGTTAGCTTCATCCCCCCAGGTAATCTTGATGACATCACCTGTGAAGCATCAACTGGAATATTGTTTCATTGAGTGCTATAGGAAAACTTCATTGAGATCTTTGAGTCAAATATCCCTCCTCTTGAAAAGATAGGAGAACTGTACCACACTGTTCCTTCTTTTCTTTCTTCACTGAAAATGAGTCCTCTTTCTTTATTGAATGCTTCTTTCTTCGGGACACTCTAGACTACTGCTGTGTGGATGACAAGAGAAACGCTATCGGACTCATCCAAATCCTCGCATGCCCTTTACATCTTGCCTAGCTCCTATCCCGTTGTCTCCTTGTGTAAGTGAAGAGACCGTAGAAAAGTCTATTAAGGCCTATCTTAATGAAGAAAGACTGGACACAAAGGTGACTTGGGAGAGGTGAGTAGTAGTCTTCTCATCCCTAAGAGAAAAAACGAGATGTACAGGGAAATGAATGGGCAAGACAGCTCTCCCGAAGTCTTCAACAGCCAATCTCTGATCAGTCCGCTCCAGTCTGGGGTTTTCGTAATGGAGTCTCCTGTCCACTGTAGTGCCTTTGTCTGAACCGCCTGTCCACACTTCAATAGGTTTTGTTCACTGGATAGCTGGAAGTTTGTGAGAATGAGTGTAGAAAGAAGAAGTTGAGTATTTGTAGATTCATTGACCTCAACTTGAAATGGAGTATTTTAATGACAGCAGGTTAACCATATCTGTTATCAGAGTCTCCCTTGAAATAATTATGACAAGGCTTACTTATTCTGTATTTACTGGATTCCTTACTCAGGTCCTCTAGTACTTTTCAAATACTAGTATTATAATCAAGTGAAATATTAGTTTTGACATGGAAAAGTAAAAGTAAAATTATCACATGAAAAACTCAAGTAAAAGTATTAAAATACCCATTTTGAATTTTGTTCAACAGAAACAATGGAAGTCATTTTTTGTACTTGTTTTTATTTGGATATTTTGTATATATTTTTGCTCAAACTATAAATGTTAAGAATAAACCTCATACTTTTCAGCAGGTCTCAAACTATGATAATAAAATAAAATACTTTTACTTTTCAGTCCTATTCAAAAATGTAGTGGAGTAGAAAGTACAGATACCTTCTCTCAAATGTAATGAAGTAAAAGTGAAAAGTATTCTCTTTAAAATGCCCTTAAAGTAAAGTACATATACCAAAAATGCATACTTAAGAACAGTACTTTACTACTTTTACTTTGTTATGTTTCACCACTGTTCGGAATTAAATTAACTAATTACAAAAGACAAAATGTCAGCTACACCATTTTATTCATGTAGGCCTAACAAAAGAAAATCTGCACAGTACACATGTATTGTAAAAGCATGAAAATACCATCTAATAGTACTCTGTTAGCATGCTAGTTATTATCAGTGGTGTGCAAGCCAATTTTTGCAGTTACTTTCCAGAGATTTTTGAAAGTTTGGAGTAGAATACAGAGTTCCATTTCCTTCTCGCCTCCCAGCTTCATTCTTCTATGAAAAGACAAGTCTGGCAAACGTGAAAAGCATTTTACAGCCAAAAACTTCATTGGACAAACATTAATTATAGTATTTGTAGTAGGTGTTAGAGCTGGCATCATAGCGATTTGCTCAACAGTTTTTACACATTGGAAGAAAAAACGATTTGGGCACATATGTCAGAATCTGCTTTACCATATTTGTCATTGTATAAATTCATATAAGCTTGCATTACATTTTACAAGCGATTCACAAATAGCACTTTCTCCATTATAATTACTCCCACTGTTAATACAGCACTTGAGAAAATAAGACCACATCTGGAACACAATTAGACATATTCTGTAATGATTATTATTATCTTTGAATGGGCCTAAATGGATTCATAACAATAAGATAACATTGTGTATGAAATATTGACAGATTGCTCCTCTTTGGCACTGTGCCTGAAACCAGTACCAGCGTCTGCTTTACCCAAAATGCTTTGCCTGGATTGCAGCTTTCAGCACTACAAGTTCTTTAGTGGAGAGGGTGTTCCCATTAGGCTGATGAATGGTCTAATTACAGCGGGTAAACAGTCCCTGGGAGATAAAAAACAAACTCCACATCCACGGATAAACTTTATATTAAGGCTTGTATAGCATGGATTACATGACTGTTTATGTTCATGTTTAGGAGCATATTAAACATTCTAATACTGAACTATAGAGATAAGGAAACACAAACTCTGCACATCTCAGTTTGTTTTAGTCATTCAGTTAGTTTTGGTTTTAATCATTGTCAATAAAGAAACATTCAGTGCTCGAATTTATAAGAATTTGGTTTTCATTAAACTCAGCAGCATTAACCACCGTCGTAAACACGTGATTAGATTGGTCATGAAAATATCTGCTCAAAAACATTTTGTGAAACTTCAGGTTTATCTGAAAACATCACTAAACAACAACATATAACAAAACAATAACAACAAAAACAAAGATTTGTTGCTGAGCTAGGGAGGGCATCTGATATAAAATCCTGCCAAATTATTAATGCGAGCGCAGAAAGAAATCCAGCTTATTAACCACTATGCTGAACATGTAGCCTATTATGTTATTTCCTGATCTTTGTTATAATGTTTCATCATCAAAAACAGACCTGGAGTTGTATTTTGTTTCATTCACAAATCACACAAATTCTGCATATTTCGTCTGTGTTCTTCTCTCAAACAGAAATCAGTCTAACATGACGTCATGTGGTAACAAAGGAAGTGGTTCTATGTGATTTTAAACTCCATACACCTTCATTGGAATCATTTGGATCATTTCAGCCCTGGAACTGCCAATCACTTCTGAACTAACTGTAATGCTGTGCACAAGAAGATCATGAGCAGACTCTACTTCCAGAGAAGCTCAGGTCTTTCAATGTGTGCAGCGAGTTACTGGAGATCTTCTACCAGTCTGTGGTGGCCAGCGCCCTGTACTTTGCTGTGGTCTGCTGGGGGAGCGGCACCAGTAAAAGGGACACTGGGTGGATTGACAAACTGATCCGTAAAGCTGGTTACATGATCGGCTGTGAGCTGGAGACATTTGTCACAGTGAGGGACAGGAGGACACTGGACAAACTGCTTTCCATCATGGACACTCCTGCTCACCCACTGCACCAGACTATAGAAGGACAGAGGAGATAATACTCCCTACAACTGTACAACAACTCACCCACTGCACCAGACTATAGAGGGACAGAGGAGCTCATTCTCCAACAGGCTCCTACAGCTCCGCTCAAATAGTGAGAGATACAGGACTACATTTATATCATACTCCATACAGACGTACAACAACTCACCCTTATGTAACAGATAATACTCCCTACAACTGTACAACAACTCAAGCTTAAGTAACGGATAACCTTATGCCCAGACAATCAGCATATCATTGCACTGCCGTTCTTGTCTCTTGTACTATATAGCTGTGATTTTATATTTTATGTTATATTTTATTACTTATTTTTCTATTTTATTTTGACTTGTACATATATATTTATTTTTATAATTATGTCTCATTTGACAGCTGTCTCTTGCTATCTTTTTTTGCTATACCATCTGTTTTTGTTACTCTCTGTTATTATATTATATTGTGATGAGTGAGCTGCTGTATCTAAATCATTTCCCTTGTGGATCAATAAAGTTTGTCTAAGTCTAAGTCTAATGACATCACAAGGTGGAACAGAGCATGCCGAGCTTTGGAGATGTAGACAGACTAATAATAAAGGGTCGCTCAAACATGTGTGAATGATAGCAAAACACAACTCTAGGTATGTTTTTGAAGAGGTAACAGTATTATAACAACATGAGAGCTCAGATTTTGTGTAATATAGGGCCTTTAAACCTTCTTTTTTAATTTTGGAAATAGGTGTGCTGGAAGCTCCAGGCCTTTTGAATAGACTGTATGAAATATACAGAAATAGTTTTCTTCCAAGTGCTGTTTTGTAGGGAGGAAACCAAAATGATCATATATATTTTATTGTTGAACTCTACAGACATGGATCCTTTTTCTCTTCATTGGCTGACCAGGATCACAGCACCCTCTTGTAAAACATCCCCTTTGTGAGACAGTCCATGCACTGACCACAGAGACTCCCATAAACCACCATTAACTCAGTCAATGTCCCTTACAGACTGCTGTCTCCCACTCCTGTCCAGAGCGGTCTACTCAGCATTTTTATGATCGATTACACATTTAGTCAGGAGGAACCACTGGGCCTATGGGGAATGTACATATTCACATACACACACTCCCATACAGCCTTATATTCACTAGCAGTGTACATTTAAAAGGCTGCTTTAACCTTGATCACCAATAATGAAGAGCATCTAATAAGTGTTTTTCATTGTTCATTGTCACTGTAAATACATAAATCACCAGGCTTGTACAGTCAAGGGTACAGTGGACACGCTACAGTAGATGCAACCATGTGCTCCATGTGAGTGAAAAGTGATCTGATAAAAGACTTTATGTATGAATGAGACATGCAGCTATGGTCCATTGGGTGACAGTAGTAACATGGAGCAGAACAAATTAAACAAAGTGAGACAACTCAATAAAATATAAATTACCTGTTAAAAAGAAGATTCCTGGAGGTTTTAGGTTTGTTTTGCTATGTACCTACTAACATACAAATGGCAGATATGAAGAAAGATTTATGTGGAGGAACTCCCACATTCTCTTATTTGCAAAGATGAGACTGATTTACAGATATGAAGATTCACAATTTGGCAACATGACAAAATTAATCAAAATGACTCCAACATAAGGAATATGTGAACGAATGGTTTGTCCTGTCACAAAATGAATATGTACTATGGTCCACCACCTTCTTGTTTCCATGGAGATGTTATTACTTTGCCTGGAATATGCCATGGTATGACTTTAAATATTTCCATCTAGCATTTATTCATTAAGGGTGTTTCTATTGCTCAAAAAGTACATAAATTCTTTCTGTGAATGGCCACATTTTCATTTAGCGCTCTTCCCCCTTCAAGGCACTCAAAGCGCTTTACAAGGAACCACTCACCCATTCATAGACTAGTGTACGCAGACACTAGGGGTGAGGTGGGTTAAGTGTCTTGCCCAAGGACACAACGACAACATTCATCAGTGGGAGCTGGAATCACACCGCCAACCTGTGGATGAGTGGATCTGACTGCTCAACCAATGTTTATGTCGAGAGCGGGATTCGAACCACCTGAGGATCAGTGGACAAACGGTCTTACCAACTAAGCGAGGGGCGACTCTCCACAGATCTGAATTGTAATGTAGCATAGTGCTGTAACCTGCTTGTTTTCCCTCCCAAGGTATACTATCTATACTACACTATACTATGGAATATTCTAGACAAAGCAATAACATATCCATGGAGACATTAGGTGGTGTACCCTCCACTACAAATGTTACTCAATGCACCTTTACTAATAAACATAGCCTATATTTTTCTTTATGCAGTTTTCAACAGTAGCTGGAAACTTCTGCTCCGAGTCTGTTATGTACAATAGTTGGAATTCCATATGTCTGTCACACAGGATGGATTTGTTTACCCTATATTCTTCTGAGTTGAAAAGGTCATAAGGTCTTGGCAGTACCAGGAAGTCTGAGTGAAGAGAGGTAAATTCTAATCTGTGAATCTGGCAGATCCTGAGCCATTCTTGGAAAACAGGAATAAGGAGCAGTGCAGTCAGTGCCAGTGTGCATGTGCCAGGGCAGACGGAGAGGCAGCATGTGGGATTGTGGCGCTGTACCCCTCCCCACCCCCTCCCCCGCCCACCGGAGGAGTGGGCCCCACCTTTGGAGTCGCACCCACCTCCTCACAGTATGGTCTGCTCACTCACCAAGGCCTGTAGCACCATCCATACGCCACTGTGTTTATTTGCTATTTCAGGCAATGCAGATTATGCTAACTATGCTGTTGTTGTCACCGGGAATATTGTTTTAAAGGTCCTATATTCCGCAGAATTGACTCTTGTAAGTGTTTAGCCATGTTAGAATGTTGTTACCTCATCAAAAACATACCTGGAGTTGAGTTTTGTTTCATTCACACATGTTTGAGTACATCTTTAAATCTCAAAATGCTCAGTTTCACCTTATGATGTCATGAAGTGGTAGTTTTTAAGTTAAGAGCTACAGAAATTGGAACTTCCAGGGCTAAAATGATCCAAATGATTCTAGTGAAGGTGTATGAGAAAGTCAAGGTATTATAAAATGTTAAAACAGAGAATATGGTGTGCTAAAATGGTTCTAAAAGAGATTAAATGCTGCCATTATTTCTGAACAAAGGAGTATTCTGAGGTAAATGTTTTTTTTAAATAGTCAAACAATTATAAATCCCAGATGTACTTATTTATTTACTGTAGCCATGTTGGATGCTACCAGAGGAAACAGTGGTGACAGGGAGTTGTGTAGCTCGGCGGAGGCTTTTAGCTCCTTGCATATTCTTGTGATGCATTTTCCTAATGCATCCTAAAGTACAATTAGTGAAAAACAAAAGTGCTCCGTCAATGCAGGCCTGAGGGTACAGTTCACAGAATACTTACAACCTCCATTGTGCAACCAGTTTAAATACATGTATTCTTCTTCTTTGATATAGTATTTCTTTGTATCTCTTCTACTCATGAGGAACTGGTTTATTTCAGCTCCACCTCTTTTGCCCTGAGGTGCAGATCCACAGCAGATGAAAAAGCCTGCAGTGAGAAAAGCTCTTCTTTCCCGTCACCACGTCACCTAGCTTGGTTGAATTCCTCCCACAGGTACAAATACTCAATCTATGCTTAACCCCGGTGCCTTGTTAAGGAAAATTTGGTATCTGAAGGAACATTTATCATGACAACTTTGGCTGTGGTTGTTCAATTGCCATGAAAATTCACACGGATGTGTGTTTTTACAGCATTTTAGACATATGTTGGTTTCATCCCAATCGGACCAATTTTGGCAACGTGAGAAGTTTTGTAGACACTCAGCGTGTTCATGAAATTTGTGTATCCTTTGACTTCCATTATAAACTCATTTTTTGACCCCCTACTCTAAAAATCAAGTTGAAAATAATTTTTGGTGCAAGTTTTAATTTTTCAGGAGGAAACCCAATGAATTTGAGTAAAAATTATGTTTTTCCAAAATTGAACTTTTAGCCCCTTCCCCCTCACTTCTATTGTGACCCTATATGAAAAATAGCCACTTCTGAACAATTACTTTCTAAAAACCTGTTCCCACCAAAATGGTTTGGGTGTGTTGGTAGTGAGTACCTCTTCAAGCCTGAATAGTTAGAGTGAAAAAAAAGGCCTATATGTAAATTGTTCTGCTCCACAGATTCTAGTGTGTATTAAAGATAAACTATGTAACTTTTCTGGTTGAGAGTTTATCACCTGCCTGTCACTATGGAGATGTTACTGTCTCCCAAAATACTTACACAAACACATAAATTATAGTTTAAAGGAGCAGTGTAACTGCAAAATTACTGTGACCAGTTCACAACGAAAACCTCTAATGAAAAAAAGAGACCAGATAGATGTGATCCAGTATTATTTTATAATAATAATAATAATAATAATAATAATAATAATAATAATTATTATTATTATTATTATTATTATTATTATTATTATTATTATTATTATTATTTAGTTTAGTTTATGTATTTATTTTTAATTTCTTGGATGGGAAGAATCCTGTTTCATATCGTATTTCAGCTCCATCAATCTTCTTTTTTTTTTTTTTTTTTCTTGTCTTGAACCCTGAAGTGCGGATCACAGCAGATGAAACGTCTTAGCCGAGTAAAGCTCTCCTCTCTGCCCTCTCTGCACATTTCTGGTAGTTATTCATTCATGACAAAACCCATTCACGCTCTGACAGCTCTACGTCGCCCCCTGATGTATGGCGTCTTCTCTTGG
This sequence comes from Taenioides sp. WSHXM2023, assembly GCA_029959045.1. NCBI lineage: Eukaryota > Metazoa > Chordata > Actinopteri > Gobiiformes > Gobiidae > Taenioides > Taenioides sp. WSHXM2023. The sequence goes on from CM057099.1 coordinate 17,732,591, forward strand.
TACATCCAGCAGCACAGAACTCAAATCTATCGTGGATATCAGTGCGACTCAGGGAGGATGTGACGTCGTCGGCTTTCATAAACTTTGATACACGACGCAGGGAATTCGCTGATAGGGGCTTGAACTGAGCGGAATCTGTTTTTTAAATCACGCGCACATAAGTGATGGCCTGTCAGGCAAATGTGAAGGGAGAAGAGAATTGATGCTACTGCCTCTCCAACCATCTTATTTCCCCCTTTTCACTTATTTTATTTAACTTGCACACAGACCCGACAATTTTACTCACAAGCCAAAAGGAAGTGTTGATATTTACTTTTGGTAGTTTGATGTATTGCCCTTTTTACTGCTTTTATTATTGGGAACTACAAGCTTAGTTTTAGATTTAATCAGAAGGGATTTGGTTTCTAGCGATGGAGAACATTTTTCATCTACTGAACCATGAAGTCAATCTATAACCAGGGTCTTAGTTTAGGGAAGTATCCTATGAGCAGAAGAGGCAGGCGGTCCCAGTGAACCCGCTTGAACTTGGAAATGGATGCAATGTAAATGGATGATGTCAGTCCTGTACACATCTCCAGCCTGTCCACCCATGGGAGTGGAGCTCTCCTTCAATGTGGTTCTCCTCCAGGTTTCTCTTTTTCCCACTGGGTTTTGAAAAATGTCCTTACCGAGAAGGAAGGTCTAAGGACAGTCATCCATTTGCTTTGACCAATGACTATTTCACTGTTTAATTTTCAAACTGTTTCTGTTGGTTAAATCAACAATTATGTGAAGCCCTGCATGGCGACCTCTCTTGTTATAGTATGTGCTATGCAAAAGTGATTTTTATTAAAGGCTATATATTATGTACAATTGACTCTTGACTCTGGCTTTAAGCTGTGATGTTACCTCATCCAAAACATACCTGGAGTTGTGTTTTGTTTCATTCACAGATGTTTGAGTATTATTTGTTATGTTCCACCTTGTGATGTCAGGTAGTGGTTGGTCGTTATCAAGTTAACCACTACCTTTTACCTTTAGATCAGTAGAGATTGGCAATTCCAGGGCTGAAATCATCCAGATGATTCTAGTGAAGGTATATGGAGCTTAAAAACACAGTGGAGCACTTCCTGTATTACCACATGACATCACAAGGTGGGACAGAGTGTTTTCTGTCTGAGAGAAAAACTCCTAACCTAAATATGCAGGATTTGCCTGTTAAACATGTGTGAATGAAACAACATTATACCATAGATCAGAAAATAGCCTAAAATGGGGCCTTTAAATTGTGTCCTTGGAAAAGACAGCTTATCCTGCCCAGTTACTATACTTGTATGCGCACAAATAACAGAAAAAAACATACCAAAACCTATAACAGGCTGTTGTATTTCGAGTATGCTCTATATACATTGACCAAAATGAGTCAAGTGAATGTGAATGAAAGCATGAATTACAATACAGTAGTCCCTCTTCGCTTTGCTCATATTTATTCACTATATTCGCTGGGTGTTCATTGTGCACAGCCCCTGCGGTTTTACTGGCGGAGCTGAGAGATGCAGTGAGCGCGAGGGCAGCTCCAGATGAATACACTTGGCCCCTGTCTGTAGTGAGAGGAAATGGGCTGTTTGTAATGCTGTTTGGGATGGCAAGGGTCAACGTGTAAATCAACCTGTTTTTGTGCCCTTTGAATCTATTAGCATAGAGAGCAGAGAAGCATAAGTGGGCACCCATCAGACTCAGGCTTCTCTCACTGTGCTGTGGTGTCAGTCTGTACTACATCACTGCTATTATTGTATTACATGCAAATTTGAGGACTAGGATGGGAAGTACTATAGAAACTGGAGTGGTCAGTGAGAGCTAATTTTCTTATATTTTACAAATTGATCCTTGAATAGATGTTACACGCTGGACCTGAGTAAGTTAGAAAAAAGTAGAAGCAGAGGAGAGCAAATCTTATATTTTCAAACACGCATTCTTTTTTTCCCACCAATTTTGTAATTTTACATCAAAAAGCAAAACAAAACCCTCCCACACCCCACCCCTCTCTTCACACTATCAAACATGCATTCTTACAGTAAGTGGGGTCACCTTTTCCCAGATCTGACCTGTGACAAGCAGGTCAGACCCCCCTCCCCTCCCCATAACCATTTGCTTTGAGTTACATTGGCGCATTAAAAGCAAAGTTTGCGTGACAAAAAAGCTGCTAAAAGAACTTCAGCTGACATTTAAAAACCTAATTAATTAAAATGGCATCTTTTATTAAAACTATTTCTGTGAATATTGGGGTTAAGAGCCATGACTTTATCAGCCTAGCTCCATAACGTCTCTCTCAGCCTTGTAAAGCAGCTCCCTGTAGCGCTGCACCGTGGTGGTTGAGTTGTATCAGCAGGTGGTTAGTTTTATCTCTCTGTTGGTGATGAGGAGGCGGCCGCTTGACTGACTGCTGAAGCACAGAGCAGTAAATACCATTTCTGAACACAAAATACTGGATAAAGCCCGAGTTTTACTGTGATTTTTCAAAAGCTCAATTTGAATCTCTCAACGGCTGCTAGAGATTTGAATAATATTTTGAATAGAGATGTGTGGTCCGTCAGCCATATTTTGTAAACTTTTCCTGGTTTATGGGTTTTATTATACTCAAACTCAGACATAAATATGCCACCAACCTTAGCTGAAACCCAAATGCTCAATGGAGGTCCATATACAACATTGATTCACCCTATTTTTTTTCCATTCACTCATTTCCACCCCACCTGTAGGTGTAGCTGTCATGGCGGCAGAGAGAGTGAGTGAATAGGTCATGTCAACTGTCTCCCTTCACTAACCACACCTACTACTTTGATTGCACTGACTTCTCAGAGAGAGATAAACACTCTCTCTGAGATGCCAAAAACAAAACAAACATGAAGAGCTCGTGAGATACCAGAAGACGGCAAAGACTCGACTTCGGCTACCATTGGTCATGCTACAACCGCTGACAAAGAAACACTGACTTTTTTCCAAACGGACTTAACTCCAATGATGGAAATATAAACATAAAAATAGATGGTCGAGCTATCCAGCAAGTTAAAGCAACTAAATTCCTAATAATTTATATAGACCAAACTGTGAATTAAAAAAAAAACAAAAAAAAAAAAAAACGTTGATGAGCTGGTTAAAAAAATATCCAAAATTGTTGGTCTATTCTATTAAAACATAAGCAAATGGAAAATTATAGTGCCTGACAGGCCTATTTGTTGTATTTTAACCAAAAACTGAATCTGTCAAGTAATCTGTTTACTATTATTAAACTGGGGGTATTATGCAAAACCAATGTTTTAGAGCTTTCTACCATGTTATAATGTTGTTTCCTCAGCAAAAACATGAAAACCTGAAGAGCTTTCATATTACACTATTTTTGATCTATGTTATAATGTTGTTTCCTCATCACAAACATTCCTGGAGTTGTGTTTTGTTTCATTCACAATTATTAACACACAAACCCTGCATATATTTAGGTTGAATTCTTCTCTCTGACAGAACCTTGTGATGTCATGTGGTAATACAGGAAGTGCTCCAATGTGTTTTTAAATTCCATACACCTTCACAAGAATTATTTGGATAATTTCAGCTCTGGAATTGCCAGTCTCTATTGAACAAAAGGTAAAAGCTAGCTGTTGACTTGAAAACTACCACTATGTGACATCACAAGGTGGAACAGAGCATTCTGAGCTTTGGAGATGTAGACTGATAATAAATGGTTACTCAAACAGGTGTGAATGAAACAAAACCAGGTATGTTTTTGATGACATTCTAACATGGCTCAAAGCTCACAAGGGCCATTTCCACATAATATAGGATCTTTAAATCCATTTTGTATTTTTTTCTAAAATGATGAACAATATGAAAAAGATGTCACTGAGAAGTATCACTGCTATGTTCTGTCCCTGACTCGTTGATATTTGATACACAGGAATGGGGTTAAATTTACAAAACATTAGATGCACATTGGATGCAATGATTCATTGAATAATAAATGCAATTTTAAAAGAAGCTTGCTTTCCATTGCAAATAGTATAAGAAAGTGATGAATTTATGTAAATTCTAGCAAATTATCAAAAATGAATGATGTGAAATATATTGGATTCAGAGAGTTTTGGCGCTGTACCATGGCAGCACGTCAGTCTATTCTGAGCTGTGTGTTTCCATTTGGGATTTGGCCGAACCCCACTCTTCACACTCCCACTGCCTGCACTGAGAGCTTCTGTTACTTTTGTCACAATACTCAGTACAGTTTGTTTGGTTTAAATAGATTACAATGCAGATATAACAATATGGAGAGGACTGAATGGGGTTGGTGAGTGATATTTACAAGACAGGACCAATTCAAACTAAAAATACAGTGATTTTCAGATGTTTTTGTGTTTGTAAGCGAGACTTGGACTCTTGTTGGGGTGCTTTTTTATTTGATGTTGAATTTTCCAAATTAGAGGACTAAAATTCAGTTCAAAAGTACTTCTAGTAAAAAAAATAAAATGTCAAAATAACTAAAAAATGGGTGAAAGGTGAAAAAGTGGAAGTCAGTTTTGTAGAAAAGCATCCCAGTTAACCAAACTAAATCTACCAAAATCCAATGGGGGAAAACAGATGATAAAAGAGTATTTGGGATCTAACTATTCAATTTGCCAAAAAAAATTATATCACAATTTTCTTAAAGCCTGTATTACATATATTTTTTTATGATGACTTCCCTATAGTATGTTTATATTGCTGTTAAGAGGTAAAAAAAAAAAAAAAAAAAAAAAAAAAAAAAAAAAAAAAGCACAATTAAACAGAGAAGAACTAAATCACAATATCACCAAAATAGCTATAGTGGTTTAGCCAATGTGCCATCTGTCAGATAATGATTTAAACTACTGTGTTTGGTATCAAACGGTTCCTTTAGACATTCTTTGAGACAAAGCTAAAATAATAATAATAATTTAAAAAAAAAACTGACCAGATTTGTGTTTAGGTGCATGTTAGACTTGGACTTAGATTTAGACAAAATTATTGATCCACAAGAGAAATTACTTGGACACAGTAGCTCACACATCACATTATAATAACAAATAAATATTTAGGATTTATTACCATTTATATATAAGTAGCAAAAATAGCAAAAGACTGGTGTCAAATAAGGAATAGTTATATAAATGTATATGTAAAAATATATGTATATGTAAAAATAAAATTAGATTTAAATAAGTAATAAAATATCTCAGCAAAATACAATAGGAAAAAAAGTGCAATGATGATATGAATATTGACAGGACAGGATTATTTATTACAAAAGGGTGAGTTGTTGTACAGTTGTTTGCAGTATCACGTGACCAGTCAGAGTTGCCGTTGTTTTACTACATAAACTCTGATTAGCTGAACATTTCCTCCCAGAAAGACAGAGTAGACCGTGTGTCTGGCTAAACCAGCAGACTGGAGAAGCACGTTGTGAAATGTACAACACATTCCATGACTGAACTTCTTTTTGGCTTTCCGGCTGCAGGGGCGGATTTTGAAGTGTGGAGACCTGTTCCTTATACCTCCAGAATCCCCCAACTCCCTCTTGCGCCTTCCCACCTGCTCCCTCTCCGTTCCCCCCTCGCCTCTCCCCTTTATTCCTCCACGTACTGCCCCGCTAAGCAGCTATCTCCACAGCAGTTAGTGGAGGAGCTGTCTGGGAGACCTCCTCTGGTTCCTGCGGAGTCCTGTTGTGCTAGAAGGGCACAACGGGCACAACCACCTTTCTTCTGTGGTGAAGTCCTTTGGTGCTGTGGCGGAGACTCCACGATCACCAGTCTGAGGCTGTCTCTGGAGAAAATGTCACTATTAGTATATCACATAGTCAACATATCTTACAAATATGAAAGTTCTTCTACAAGAGTTCTGGCACTAGCCAAAGTCCTTAGGTTGGCTGTTCTGTTTAAAGTTATTGTTTAAAGACGGGGTTTTATGCCAAATGTTCCTTTATCAAAAACATGCCCAGGCACTGTTCAGACCCTCTTTAAAGTTTGCACTACAAGTGTGTACAGTGCTCCTCCCATACGCCTACATAGTATTTAGTATTTACCATCAGAGTTGCAGGCCAGGTCGATAACACACCGTCTCTTTGAAGAACCTGAAGATGTTCCGATGACCAGTTCTACAGATAAAGAGGTAAGCATTATAAGTTGTGGATATGTATTATACAATTTATGTCATTTGATGGAAAAAAAAAAAAAAAGTTTTAAGAAATGTTGCCACTGTTGTTTCTGTTTATTCTTAGCTCCTGATAATAATTCTGAAAACTCTACACAAACAAATACTGATCATAAATTAACAAAGAAATGGTGAAAACCTACTGTGAGAATCATCGGCGTCCTGGAGGTCATTGGTCCTGGACTCAGTCTCATGCCGCCTTTTTCTTGTCACTGTGGCTACTTTGCGCTGAGCCACAGATTGTGGTGAGCAGGGGGGGCCCTCAGGGATTGGCTCTTCACAGTGAGATGGGCCAGCTCCACATAATGTCTTTTTCTCCTCACTATAGAGACTTTGGGCTGCACCACAGACTGTGGTGAGCAGGAGGGGCCCTCAAGAGCAGGGGCCCACTCTTCACAGCGGGAGGGGTCCTCAGAGGAGACTGGGCCCACACAGTGTCTCTTACCATATTTAAGGTCAGAGTCAAGGTCATTGCACTCTGCCTTAGTCTCATGATGTCTCTTTCTCCTCACTGTGGAGAAGAAAGGGGGGCCCTCAGGGGCAGGGGCCAGCTCTCAGGCCTCACACAGAGTCTCTTTCCATACCTAGGAAATGGAGGATTGATTAGAAATTCTGATTACAATTTTCATGTTTTTAGTTATCTAGATGTGTTCTAACCTAACAAAACAAAGGCATGCCATAGAGATGTTATTGCTTTGTCTGAAATATTTAACAGTTTAGTATTAAACTTATTCATTTCCCTAGAGACAAGCAGGGAACAACACCAGCATAGTCCATAGCAAAACATAAGGTTTTGTCGCACTCCAAGACACTAGAAGAGAGATTCAGAGTTAAACCTTTTTCAATTTAAATTTAAATCAAATGCAGACTTTTGTTGTTAAATTTGTTGGTTGTATTGTTTGCTGATCTAGTCTTGGATTAGTTTTGGTCTAGTCTTGTTCTAGTCCTGGTTTTGTGTTGTCACTGATCTGGGTGGAGGTCCAAGTTTCATTCTGGTTGAGTCCAAGTCTTGTCTTGGTCTAGTTCTACTCTAGTCTTGGTTGTGGTCCTGATTTATTTCTGGTCTAGTCCTGCTTTAATACTGCTCTAGTCCTTGTTTTGCTCTTGGCTGTACTCACAAATCTGGATGGAGGTCCCAGAAGCCCTGCAGATGCTCCAGTGTGATGAATGGGTGCTTCAGCAGTTCTTCAGGGCTGATGCGGTGTTCAGGGTCCACCTTTAGCATGAGACTGACCAGGTCCAGGAAGTACTCACTATCACACTGGTCAGCCTCATTCACCGGAGTGTACAGCAAATGAGAGACAACACGTTACTGATGGCCCAATGTACAGCCCATATCCATTTTTGTTAGATCAAACTAAAGTAGCTATGAAGTTGACTAATTGCTGTTTAAAGTTAGGACTAAACACCATAGGCACAGTCCAAACAAGCTGCTAAAGTGGGGGAAGAATGCTTGAAATGTGATGTTGTACTTTTTATGTGTAGAGATATTATTAAAAGCATACTTACTTTGAACACATTGGCGAGTGTCGAGGTGGTGGGGCAGTCTCATTGGATTCCTACAAACAAAAGGACAGATATATTAGCTTGTTGGCTTCAAAAGAGTGGTTATGCACAGGATGTCACAACATTCAACATTACAAGTACATAACTTACACACTAATCTAAGTGTGCAGTAATAGTGAAAATGGGTTACTCACTTTGAATGACCAGTGGGTGGATTTGTAGGTCAGGTACATGTGTGTATACCAACCCTTTTCCAGCATCTCATATGAGGGAAACCCCAGAGTGTTGATTATACTGCAAAACTGTGGAAAGAACGCAATATGTTTAGTTATTGAAATGTTCCTTTAGCTATAATCTTCCAATGTATGGCTTAAAACTTTCCATTCCATCAAATCATGCATGTTACAAAAAGTTAGAAAATTACATAGTGTTGCTTTAAATTAAGATGAAGCTGAAGTGAGTGGTTCCTTGTTGTAAAGCACTTTGAGTGCCTTGAAGGTGGAAAAGTGCTATATAAAAATGTGACTATGACCATTTACCATCACTAGTAATAATAAGGGTCTTCCTAAATATTTGTCCCATATATATATATATATATATATATATATATATATATATATATATATATATATATATATATATATATATATATTAGTCTCACAGCACGCGTCCGAGGAAGAGCTCCATGATGATGCAGCCAATGGACCACATATCTATGGCCTGGTCATACGCAGCTCCCAGGAACACCTCCGGGGCTGTGCACACATCATGGACGTCATCATAAGAGGATAATGTTAGACTGAGCCCAGCTCTTGCTCTGTTTCATCATAACGCTGACTGACTGATTAGTTTATTTCGGCCACAGGTATTTTCTGACATTATTTCAGAAACTGTAATATTTAGCATGGCCAAAAAGGCCAAAAAGGTGTAGGCTGAAGCTTAAGCTTATTATGCCTACTCTTTATACTAGTTATGTAGGACATTAGCAACAGTGGGACACATGTTCAGCCAGGCCAAAGTCGATCAGTTTGATCTTCAGAGGTTTAGAGACTGTGTCCACCATCATGATATTATTAGGCTTCAGGTCTGTGTGCACGATGCCTAGTGTCTTCAGAAAGGAGAGAGCGGTGCCCATCTGCAAGGGAGGGAGCACTGGTCAGTACAGCAACTTACAAAAGACATCAGACATCTAAAACCTCTTCAGGTATGTTTTTGAGGGATGTTTATGAGGGAACCTTATAACATGGTAGAAAGCTTGATTTTGCATAATACCCCCTCTTTAAGCAGAGACATATTTAGAACCTTATGTAGAACCTGTATAAAGAGGGCTGAATTTCTCTGCTCTGTTAGCATATATCAATACAATTTTGTCTTGATTAGTTTAATAAAAAGTTTAGTAAAAGTCTGACCTGGTGCAGGATAGGTCGGATCTGTTTGAGTTGGAGCGTGCCATTCTTGATGATATAGTCCAATAGATACATGTCCAAAACCTCAAACTCGTGCACGTAGTTGTTCCTGAAGTGAAAGGAGCCAAACCACTCCACGATGTGGTGGCTGGCACCTCCGTGATCCATCAGGGTCTGGAACATGGCAGCCTGTGAATGGGGAGGCATACAACAGGGTCACACACGTTTTAACGTTATCATATGGATGTGTGTAAAATCCCTCAGTCGTTCAGGTAGAATCGTAGAAACGTATTTGAACAAAAATACACTTTTGCCCAGTTGACAAATTTAATTTCTCCTTTTGCTACAATATCATATGGACTATGCACAATAACAAAGTTATTATATTTAACAATTTGACTAGCTCTATAGATGTTTAATGTTGCTTCAGGAGTAGTAAAAATGCAAAATATTGAAGATGGTGCCTACTCAATTCATTAACAATAAGAAAATGACTACTTTATAACAAATACCTACACTTAGAATTAAAATGGACAAAGACTTCATTAAACTATTTGTTTATTCTGAATTAAGTTATTAGGGGGTCTTACGCCTTTGGTACTGCACTTCACATCTAAGACCAAACCAGAACTAATACTGACTCTGACACTAAGAGTCTTTATGTCCATGCTTAGAAATATTAGTAGTACCTCCTCTGCTGAGTCCTCCATAATGTCAATGACTTTCATCATCTTCAGCGCCACCTTCTGGTCGGTGGAGTGCTTGTGGCACAAGGAGACCTGTCCGAAGGCGCCAGACCCCAGGATCTTCTCCACCTCATATCGCTCTGAGCTGGAGACGTTGGTGTCGCCCACGGCAACCAGGCCTCTACCGGCAATCATGACAGATGAGTAAACCTGAGGTAGGAAAGGTTTAAAGGACAAATATTATGTTAATACTTAGTACTGAACACTAACATAAGTAGATCATCATGTCACATCATGTTCATTGTAAATCTGATGACTTAAAATGGTCATTAATGTCCTGTTAAAAATGCTGATAGAGCACTTATCATAGAGGCATTTCTCCATAGCAAGCTCTGGATTTTCATTTACAGTTTTTGTTTGTTTGATTTTAATTTCTATGTGAAACTTTTAACAAAACTAAACCGAATCTACATCAGAAATACTCCAGGACTAGAACAGGACTAAACCAGGACTACAACAGGACAAATATCTTTACATTGCCCTGAGAAGGAACTAAAGCTACTTTCTACTGGGAGTTCACATTTCTCTGTGATTAGGTGAATTCACCTGCCACTTAAGCCATAAAGGAAGCTGTCCAACAGCACGCGTGGGTGGGACAAAGTGGACTGAAAGTACACTAAATTATTACTACTATCAGTAAATTAGTGAATAAACAAGAAATAAGAGTGTTCCAATATAAACCAAATTAACTCTGTTCAGTTTAGAACAAGGTAGTATCTTACAATGCTATCCACCCATGTCCCATGTTTAGCAGATGATCTTAGAGTTTCCTTAAATAAATCGTAGTAACAAATTAAAATATGTGAAAAATACAAGATAATACATCTTTACTACTTCAAATCTGAAGAAAAGCCTGTTTAAACAATATACACATATACCCACTTGAGTAAACTGAGCATGTTTTTATTAATAATCCTTAAATCCATGAAAATTTATCTCATATTTATGAACATAGATGTAATAAATCTAGAAATATCTTTAAATTAGTTGTAGCTAATGTACTTTTTACAAAAACACACTTTTTTGCATCAAATCTAGTGTATGCATTCCACTCAACAAACATGACCTAGCAAAATGTTGGAAGATTTCCTGCAAAAATCATCATACCATTTTGTAGACTGGGTAGACTTGTAATTTTAATGTAATAATTTACAGTGTTATGTAGTATTAATATGCAAAAAATATATATAATGAGAACTATGAGGCATGCAATCTTGAAAATGAATAATTGTTTTAATTTGATTTATTAATAACTTGGTGCGATGTAGAATGTTTCTGTGAAATTGAAATTAAACTGTCAAAATGGCATATTATATTTATTATTTTGATAAGAAATGAGATTTTAAAATATGTTTTATATTACATAGTAATTCAACATTCACTAAAGCGCTTTAGAGTTACCATTATCAACAGCGTGACACTTTCTGGGACTAAAACTATTTTACTTCTATGGGGTATTAACTGCTAACACATAACAGATTATTACCATGTTATCTTTTATTGTTTTTGAAAAAACTATAATCACCAAAAACAACGTATTAACCCTTTTTATAAGTTTCGCTTTCATTTTTGATGCTATAATGTAAAGACATGTTGCTTTTACAGACAGATAGGGACAGTTTCACTCATATTGACAATCATGGGAAGACTGAGGTAGACTTTTTACTTGACTTTAGACTTGACTTTAGACTTTTGCCTACATTGTTGATTATAAAATAGTTCCCATTAACTTCCATTAGAAAGGCATAGTTAAACTGCACCATAATCCATCTTGTACGCCTCCCTCTGAGCTTATCTTATTTTCTGACAAAAACATTTTATTCATAATTGCTAATAAAGACAGCAACTCTAAAAACAGAACAATATGATTGTACACATTTATTAACCAAAAATGATGTTATTTTAATCTTGTAACATTTTGTTGTTTATCTTAAAGACTGACTGGTTCCACTTAGGGATCTACCTCCTCCTTTTTGTTATACATTTTCTGAATCCTTAGATTTATTCATTTAATATCACAAATGTGTGACTATCATGTTCCTGAAGGTTTCAGGAACCAAACATTGTAGTTTAAATCATTATCTGACAGACGGCACATGCCCAAAACCAGAATATGGACCTGTGTCTAAAGTGTCCAAAGGCAGATTACTGTTATACCGCTGAAACTCAGAAGTCTGTCACAACAAAATATACATCTTAGATATGGAACTTTTCAAAAATCACTGGTAGCCCTAGCACTTACTGAAATTTAGTCTGGCCCATGGACTTTAAATGTCCCTTTAAACAGTGTCTTGCCTCTTGAGTCATTCTTGCTTGGCACTTCAAACCCCTGCTCTTCTCCATTCATATTAGTGCCAGGCAGACGATCGCTCAGTGAACCCTCACAAAATAGTTTGGCTAAGCGGATTTGACTAATATCTTATTAGCTTAAAGGCAACAGCTCATTCTGCCCTATAGCTTTTCTTTTGGACACCATTGGCTTGGGATTAACACTCTCTAAATAAGAATCCGCCACCAAGCCAATTCCCCTGGCTTTGTCTCCCCTTAATTGAATCTCAGTTACCCCTCTGGACATTTTTGGGTATATTCTGAAAAGCTTTTGGAGAGGAGGAAGCTGGGGTTTTCACTGCCATTTTAACCAAATCTATCACGAGGCAAAGTGGAGCAGACATGAGCAGTTTTCTCCTTGTATATTGCCAAAGTACTAGCATCTAAGCTGTTGTGTGTTGTCATGGCAGGCTAACACACGATCTAACAAGCCCTGTCATGTTGTTTATCGGACTTGGTGGGTACACTCAGCTTTTGTATGTTGCTTTATGTCTTTGCAATGTGGAATGGCACAAAAAGAGCAAAAGCATTTTGGACTTCCTCTATTCAAAAGCTGTATATGTCAGTTCTTGTCGGATGATTCGAGGCTGCAGTTTTTGTCAGTTTTGCTTGAGTACATTTTCAGCATATCATTTCTTGTTGCTGTCTTGTTGGCGTTCCCTAAATCTTAAACATGATAGCTTGGCGCTAATTAAACTCCGGTTTTGTCTATGTGTGAACTCATGATCCAAGTGGCTTTGTGCATGACAATGTGCTGTGTGCATATTTAAAGTGGGTTTAGGTATGACTCAGTGGAGGAGAGATGGAAATCCAAAAAAAAGATTTACAAATGAGATTGATTTGAAAAAAATAATAAAAATGCCCCAGATCTCGCCCCAAGACATGGACGAATGTGCGTTTCAAATGACTAAGCCTGAATTATATTCCATTTTTGTAATAGTGAGGAGCAACAATAGAAGTATTTTGTGATTCTTTAAGTGTATTTGCACAATGTTGTTGAGTACATTGTACTATTAATATTATTCCAACTTACTACAACTGATCTGTTGCATACTGATTCAATTTCACTTATTAAATTGTCTTCTCTAAGCTTGGGTGATAGTGAATGTCTCAAGGATTTTATTATAATTTTACATTTTTGGCCCATAAGCTTACTGGACCGTACAGACGTTAGAGAAAAGTAGAGGTGGAGAGTGGACAGAGACATTCAGCAAATAGTTGGACTGTGGCCAGCACAGAATCCAGGGAGCAGCAAAGGGTGAGTGTTTGAAGCTTCACCATCAGCCTAAGGGTCGGAGGATTGATTCTTGCTCTGACCAGGTTCTGATGTTGTGTCCTTAGGTAAGATGTGTAGCATAGAGTGACCGAATAATGAGTAGCACTTTGAGAGGCTTCAAGCCTGTGCATTAACATTTTGGGACAAATAATTAACATACTTTCAAAATAAATATTTATTGACATTTATTTTGCACATATACAAATAATGGCAATGTAAATTTGAGTCTTCCCACTTTCTGTTGTGCTGTTCCACTAAGCTTAGTCATGCCACTGCTGAAATTTGGTTTGCACTTACTTAGAAAGTACTTGGAATTTTGGAGCATTTTGTCAAATTACAGCTGCACACAGTTTCCAAATTATCTCACAAATCTCTCCAGACATTTACAAACTTAAGATAGACCTGAGATTGCTTTTCTGCATTTATGTCGAGTTTTGTGAATATACTGTAAAGTGCCACCTGCTTGTCTCCAACAACAACAACAACAACAACATTAAACTTAAAGCAGAGGATGCAAGTTACAAGTCATATCTGTGGAAATATGGTTATGGACACTAGCAGGTAGCAGACCCTCCACTAGAAAGGCTTGTGCACCTTTAAGCATCGTGTCAATAGAGGTGCAGTCTCACTCCAATCAACAACAACAACAACAAAAAATATCATTTCAGCATAGCTCATTGTTTGTTTGTTTGTTAATTTTACCTTTATTTAACCCTGTGCAAAGTCTTCTGACTCACACAGCTTTGGTTCCTTTGAAATATTTGACTCTCATGTAATTAGCAGTCAGCATGATATCCACTTGGAGTTTGCCGATTAATCAACCAGAACCAACATCCACACCACTTTGTTTACTAGTTAGCGTGCCCAGGTATGTTCTCATGAGGAGCACAATCAAAGCATCGTTTCCATGTGTGTGCGTGTGCCAGCCACAGCTCAGGACTGTCCCCAGTGGAACTGAGGTGCATTCCACCAGCTAATGGGCGCTTTTTGTTTACACTATGTGGTTGGCAGGCGTTTCCTGGGTAATTGTCCTTGCTAATCATATATTGGCTGCTTTGCAAATTAGGGCTTTTAAAGGATATGAATTCACAACACTGCTACAGTATGTCAAACAAAGCAAGTTCCAAAAGGCCCTAGTTATAAGTGTGGCTTTGGCTTCACTCATTTCAGACCATGTACTGGATATATAAATGGACAAAGCTAACCCACTTGCCGCCACGTGAGCATGTGGGTGCATCTGACTGCATCCACTCTGGCTCCAATTGATTATAATTAAAAAATGTTCACCCCTCTCTCTGTAACTACTGCAGTGAACCTCGTCATGTTGGTCATAAAATGTATTAACCCGCTGTACATGATCCTGGTGTTTTTATTTCACTATTTTGTCTGTAAATACATTACAAATACAATATATTGTACATTGTATCTGCCTACATACCATTCTCCCATGTAACATTTCTCCAAACCTGATATTGCCGTCTACTGTCTATTGTTGAAATGAATTTGGGAGTTTTACTATAGTTTGAGTTTTGCACATTTTGTACAATGTGCAAGAGATGCGGAGAATGGGACTAACTATCTGCGATGTATTAGAAGTCAAATCCTCTGAGAATGTCACCAATTACTTCCAACAAAAACTGCATCTTTTATCCTATTTCAGCTTTTTTCATCATCTTTGAGGTGGAGTGTGCCTCTGCAGGTTTGTTTTTAACTCACTTAAACTTATGTCGTAGTGACGACTGGCAGGGGAAATTAAGTAATAGGCTCGGCAGTGTGCAGAGTGAAAAAGTAATGACACAGTTGTGCTTTCTACATTTCATCCTGGAGCTGCTCTTTTAACCACTCCAGCTCCAGCTCTTCTTCTAATCTGGTCTTTTCTGCTAAAGTGGATTCATAGCTACGCCATTTCTACTGGTATACGCCTCAAATGGCCATAAAGATTTGTTTTATTGTTTTGAAGTAGTATCCAACTATTTGCTCACTTTATGACATTGTTTTGAAGATATGCACACATTTTTTAGCCATTTATGCAAACTTTTAAATATGCTTGTATTACTCTATTTCTGATCTATGTTATAATTTTGTTTTCTCATCAAAACATATCTGGACTTACGTTATGTTTCATTCACACACATGCTTGACACACAAACCCTGCATATTTAGGCTGAGTTCTTCTCTCAAACAGAAACCACCTTGTGACATCATGTGGTAATACGGGAAGTGTTTCACTGTGTTTTTATATGCCATACACCATTGATGAGTTCAGCCCTGGAAATGCCGATCTCCACTAAACAATAGGTAAAATGCAGCTGTTTACATGGGAAAATATGGGTAAAAGTTTAAATTACGCTTTAAATATTAGCTTTAGGACCTAAACTACAAAAAAATAAAATTGTTGCTGTGTTTTTTATGTGAATATTTGTGTGGATTGACAGTATTCAGTACCATTTAAACTACAGAAGCTTATTTTCACTTCAAGGGTCTTTTGTTTGACTGGATTAATGTACGCTGACGCTCCATTCAGATTACCTCAGGACCATGTTCACTCACACTTATAAATATTTATTAACTAATTGGTTTGTTAACAAAGCCTTTGGCAGTTACCCAGTTTGTAATTTACTCTGCATGCTAAAATTTCTAAAGAGCCGCTGTGGGTGAAGTGGCAATTGTCTGCTGAGATTTGACATATTAAAATCAGTGTAATTGTGCACACTTAACACTAGTCGACTGCTCATTTAAGGTAATACATTCATTCATTCAAGAGTTTCAGTAAATTAACAGTTGCAACACAGAAAAAAGTTCAGTTTTTAATAGTGGGCATTGACACATAGATACACACTAAAATAGCATGATATTAAGAGAGAGAGATAGAGAGAGATCCTTTACTGATCCCAAGGGAAATTCAAATTCAGCTGCAGAAACACGCACTGTGCTTCTTGTTATTAGATCTAAAATAAAAAGTTTGATTTTAGTTTTTTATTATATAGATAAGATGCCAATACTCAACTGGTTGCGAGGCAGGATTAAACAAGAAGAATTTGTACTCTCCAGACATGTATAAACAAGAGATCTAACCTGGGCCAGTCAAGATTTTAAAAGTAATTATGACCCCCAATAGTAAACAAAGCTGTATAAGGAAATATATTTTTAATAAACTAACAAAATATTATGAGAACTTGTTTAACCACTAGGAAATCATTGCTTCTTTAAACGGTCCATATTATACAGGTTTCTGTGCTATGTTATAATGTTTTCTCATCACAAACATACCTGGAATTGTGTCGTGCTGTTTGAGTTCTTCTCTCAAACAAAAAGCACTCTGTTCCACCTTGTGATGTCACATGGTAGTACAGGAAGTGCTCCTCTGCATTTCTAAACTCGATACACCTTCACAAGAATCATTTGGACAATTTCAGCCTTGAAATTGCCAATCTCTGCTGATATAAAGATAAAATGTAGTTGTTAACTTGAAAACTACAGCTTCATGACATCACAAGGTGGAACAGAGCATTTAGAGCTTTGGAGATGTTGAAAGACTAATAAGAAAGCATTACTCAAACATGTGTGAATGCAACAAAACACAACTCCAAGTATGTTTTTGATGAAGTAACAACATTATAACATGACTTGAAGCTCACAAGAGTAAATTTTGCGTAATATAGGACCTTTATCCACACGTTCCTAGACATCTAGAGACCTGTACCTCCCCCATAATCTACTACCAACAGTGCAATCCCCCTGGGCACAGCTGCCTATTTAACATACAGTAGAGTACAGTACAATCTTGGCACAGCTCTAGACAGTGTTTGTGTGCTGTCAGTTGTCAGCGGTGACAGCTCAATAGAGAAAAACAGGGCAGAGACAGAGGCTGAGTGACAAGCTGCTTCAATACACGCCATCTTAAGCCATCAAACTGAGAACTGTTTTCATTAACAATTCTCAGTTTGATGGTTCAGAACACTATTTTTCCTCTATTGTTCAAACATGTTCTCCAACCCATCAAACAAAGCCCAAAGCTTTTCTTTGTTGAATTGTACCCCCAAAATACTGACATAGTAAATTGTAAATCAGCTATTGTTCTTCGGGATTGCAACATAAACTACAAAAAACAGTGATGAATTAACATGGGAGAGATGCAGGGGACAAATTGCCTGGAGCCTAACAAAATGATAGAGGTGGAATTGTGTATTTGTGTTCCAGTGGCCTTATCAGTATCAGCAATAGCATTGACATGACTGGTCTCTTGTGAAAACATTACTTTTAACTATACGGCAGTGGCAAAATGTCATGATACTCAAAAGTGACAAAAGTAGGCCTAATGGCTCATCATATAACATTATCCGTTAAACTTTTATTATCATAAAATATAAATATAAAGTTGTACAATGCATGGCAAGTTACACACATACAAGGTATATTTTGGACCTCATAATGTCATGTTTAGATGTAAAGTGTATAGTGTATTTAAATCTTTGTACTTCATGTTTCTTTATTATTAGTCTAAAGCTCAAAATGCTCTGTTCCACCTTGTAATGTCATGTACTGGTAGTTTTCCACAGCTAATTTTTACCTTTAGGTCAGTAGAGACTGGCAATTCCAGGACTGAAATTATCCAAATGATTCTAGTGAAGTCCTATTATAGTGTATAATTTAATACCGCAGTGGGGCACTTCCTGTATTATCACATGACATCGCAAGGTGGAACAGAGCTTTTTCAGTTTGAGAGAAGAACGTTTGTGTGGTTAAACAGGTGTGAATGAACCAAAACACAACTCCAGGTATGTTTTTGATGTGGAAACAGATCAGAAAATAGTGTAATATGGGTCCTACACTGATGATGACACAAACAGCACTGCCTCTGTTGAATAAAGTGCAAATGATGTAAAATCCTCTAATACAAACTATAGTACAGGTATAGTGAACATGACAGACAGCCACAAGCAGAGCCCTGAGCATATGCCATGTTTCGATTCTTCACAGGTTTTCCATTAGTCTTTGTGTTTACTAAACATGACTGGGTTGTAGCCTAATCTCTTCTTCATCACCGTCGCAGCAGGTAGAGCGATGACGAGGAGCGTGTGCATAATTGTGATTTCATTCAATCATCTGTGGAGGACACCTGGAGCGCAGCCGCCACACCACACATGCTTTCAGACTCTTCATTAGCTGCATCGCCTGTTTTCTCTCATTATGCATATTTTAACATGTAAAATAAAAGAGATCCGTCTAAAAGAGGTTCTGATCATCTCTATTGCACTATTAGACACTAGGCCAACAGTTTTACATTGACAATATAATGGTTCCAAACTCCATCTCTGTGGTTAAGCTTGTGATGGGTCATAGTAATGCCTGAATCATCAACCATGTCTCTGTAATGGTGATTTTAGGTTTCACAACAGGAAAAAACACGTTGGTTTTAGTTGAGATGAGCAGCAAAAGCTCATCTTGCCGGATAAACACAGAAAATTATCACTGAGACAAATCCATATAATGCCTGGAGACAGACACAATGATGATGAAGGGACCAGCCTGTGTCCTCTTCAGGATCAGAGCAGATCCAGAGGACAGGGGACAGTCTCCGGTGAGAAGAGCACAGCAGGTGTGGGCTTTTAGGAGCACGCGTACAGGCAGCATTGAGCTCCTCTGCAGTGATTGGCTCTGCTGAGTTTCATTGAGCATCTGGCCGTCCATCATTTCATTGTGCTTGTGAAGTGTGACTGTTTTACATAGTCTTCAGTGGCTCCCACACCAGGGACAGGAGTTTTGTGATTACAGAGCATCACACTGGTGCAGTCGGTGGACTGTTAGCAGAGATGGGGTTTGTTTGCCTGGATACGAGCATCTGTCTGTTTCTAGGCCTTGTCAGAACTGTATGTATTAAAAGTGTGTGGCTCATGTGCTGTGTGGTAGGAGGAGAATGCGTGGTAGACTCTGTTCGGAAGGGGAATAGTGGGAGGAGGACACAGGTAGACAGAGGGACCCTCTGCTGTGTTCACACCGTGTGGGGCAGGGGTGCGGAAATGCCAGTCTTGGCATCACACGTGTAACATGTGTGCCTGGTAGGAGGCTCAAGACTCACCAGTGCCATTCTGTGTGCCAGAGAGAAGCACCATGCACCAGCGTGGAGCTCTGCCAGTCTTCTGCTGCTCCACAGGCCTCAGAGTAGACAAACATAACTGAGCAGGGAACAAGTGTCCTTCACTACACAATGCCTGTGAAGAGCCCTCCTCAGAAACAGAAAAAATATGAAAAAGAAGAGGTGAGTTTATTAGTGAATATTTCATTTGTTTTCTTTGTAGAGCCCTGGCCCTGTGTGTGACAGAAAAGAGCACATTTAGAGCAGGAGAGCTGTCCTTGTGTTAGGTCTACAGACTGGACTGTGTTCTGTTCTCCTGTACACAGTACAAAGTATAAATTTGTACTGTCCTGGGGCCTGCGGGGTGCAAGGACCTTGTTCTCATTACCACTAAAAGCCTTGAGTTGGCCTCATCATTACAGAGAATTACTCTGAACCCAATCACATAGCTGTAATGCTACAAAGGCCGCAGACTGTGCTTTTCTGGTTGCTCAGGTTTCTTTGTAATTCTACGGAAGATTCACAAAGAGCCAATACTGACAGACAGTCGAGAGGAGCTTCTCACAATGCCAAAACTGAGCTGGAGGTCAGCTTATAGGAGCATCAGACAGTACTATGGGAACTTAAATAATAGAATATTAGTATATATTTATGTTGATTTATGTTATGTGGAACAGTTTAAATGTTTCTTTCAGTTTTACCTTCAGTCATAATTGTCCATTCTGTTATGAGCAGTTAACAAGCAGGTTACATCTACATTTAACAAACTGTCCAGGGGGATTATTCAAATCCTCCATGCACCTGTCTTCCCTTCTGAATAGTTTCTGTCCTCTGTCATTCACACTGTTACCTACGTCCCGACGGTCTCCTCTTTGGCCTTCCGTCTCCCCAGTCGCCTCCCTCCCCCTCCCCCCTCGTGTGACTCCGTGTGGTGGTGGTGGCTGGGCAGGCTGCTGGGAATATGAATTACGTGAGGGTGCTGCAGTTCTGCTTGGGAGACTGCTGTCAGCGCGCACACGATGGATGAGGAGAGACAAGGAGGAGACGAGACTGACAGCTCCAGCCAACCTTCATCCATCCAAGCCCCCGCAACCGCTCACGACTCCGCACCCGCACCCACCCTTAACGCTCACCCCCCACCCTCTTCCCTCTTACTCCTCCTCCTCCCTCGTTTCACCCCCACCTCTCCTGATCCCACACCCACCTTAACTCCGCACCCCCACCCACTGGTCCTTCTTACCCCAATCCACTCCTGCTCCTGATCCTCACCCTCACCCAGTCCTGCCCTTCACCTCAACCTGCTCTTCCTCTTCACCCCCACCCCTCCTGCTCCTTACCACCTCCCACTCCGGATCCTCACCCACCCCCCTACTCCCGTCCTATTCTTCTGCCTTGGACCCCGCCTCCTCCTCACCCCCACCCTACTAAACTCCTCACCCCATCCCTCCTGCTCCTCCACCACTCACCCCTTTTCTGTTATTTCTCCTTTCCTCCCAGAAGCCCACCTCTCTTCCGTCTCAGGGCATTTACAAAGAGCTGTCTCCGGGTAGAATGCAGCTTAAATGGACAGTTTCAGGTGGTCAGTTATTCTTTCTTTGGGTGGAAAAAAAAATATATATATATATATATTCCAGGGATTCGACATTTTAGATTTCCTTGAGAGGAAATACTGAGCTAAAAGGTATAGAAGTTGAAACAGCGCAGTTGAAATTGAGCTTGTAGGGTTCAACTGTCACCGTTTCTCAGCTTTTCCTGTAATACAATAACAATAGTTCTAAGAAACAAACATAATTTAGTTTGTTTTAAGATATCAGCAGGGGTGGACTGGGACCAAAAAACGGCCCCACAGGCAAACGGCCGTTCTGGACGTACAGATTGCCAATCCGGCCCTGGATATCAGTGAAATGCAATTCAATTAAAAGTTTACATTTTTTTTATTTTAACTTTTCTTTCTTTCTTTTTTTTTACTTTTTTACTTTTTTTTGCAGTTTTTTGGAAGTTGCCAGTTGAAATAGAGTTCTCCAACTGCAAATGTTTCAACATAAACTGCTATATAAAGTAGATTTACATATGTGATGTGTGTCTTTGTTTTACTGAAAAAACTAAAAACACATGAAAATATTGATAATAACAGTATTCAGAGGTTAATATGAAATGCCAGATGCTTATTGATCCTTCTTAGCATGATTAATTGCAGTGGTGGAAGCTTTGCTTAAGTCCAGAGTACTTTCAAAATAGTCAAGTAAAAGACTACTAATGCTACTCCTACTGCAAATACAATTATACTTACATAAAAGAACCATTGGCTCATTTGAGGTCATTTGATGTGTGTTTTTTAAGTACATTTTCTCTTAATAGGATTTTTCCTGATGTGATTGAAGGTTTTTGCGCTATTATTAGGAGTTTTTGGCAGACCATCATTTTTATCATTTCTGACTTAAATTCAGCTAAAATCCCACTGAACCTCCCCCTAACTAAGCTTCATAAACACCCCACTATTTCATTTGCTGTCAATTTTGAAAATTGGTATTTTTTATTTTATTATTATTTTTTGGCTTCTTTGTTCACATTCCCCCGCTCTGTCCTTTAGTGGCGATAAACTGAAGTCTGAGAATGGGCGCCCAAGCAGGGATCCATTAGGCAAAAACCAATTTCACACCGAGCCAATTTCATAAATATGGAGCACGGTCCACCTTTGGTCGTGGCTGACTAACTTTTAGAGGGATAGACCACACCATAAACAACAGCCTCTGCCTCTTTGAAAGAACAGGTCTGTGTGTGGCTCTGACCTCAAAGTATTAAGCTGCACGAACAAAAGGAAGCCATCAAACGCTCTCATTATTTACACTGTGACATTTTGTACAGGTGACTGCGCTTACATAAAGAGCGTGTTATAATTACTCTGTGGAATGGTTTTACTAATTGTCTTTAACCTGTAATGTTTTATTTCTTTTGTCATAGATTTTAATTGCAGAGAGGAGACATTAAAATGATTCATAATAAGACTATTCAAGGTCAGTTAAAGGTGCACTGTGCAGCTTTTCTGGATGCAGGGCTCAGTGTCGTACAGTGTGGTGTGGAGGAAAGTGACAAAGTGAAAGTAGTAAAATACTGTACTTAAGTATAAATTGTAGGTGCCTATCTTACTTAAGGACATTTACTTTTATTTTACTATATTTGAGAGCAGGTATCTGTACTTTCTACTCCACTACATTTTTTAACTGGGATGAAAAGTAAAAGTATTTTTTATTATTGTTTGAGAGTTACTGAAAAGGCTGAGGGGTTTATTATTTTTTTTTTTTACACATTTGTAGTTTGAGAAAACAAAAATATACAAATAAAAACAGATGAGAAAAAACAGCAGTCGAACAAAATTCAGCACAAATCTTTATCAAAATCAATACATTTGAAGCTTTATTAGATCTGAAAATCTGCACAAAATACTTTTTAAACTTTAATACTTTTTACTTAAGTAGATTTTTTCATGTATACTTAGTGATGTCAACTTTTACCTCTGTATCTGTACTTTTACTTAAATAATAAAACTGAGTACTTCTTCCAGCACTGAGTACGGCACATATATCATATTCCATGTAGACAAGGGTCTTATGGCAGCAGCCGAAGTTAAGGATGACGTTACAGATGAACAGACGTTAATAAAATACATGTGATAAGTTAAAGGACTTGTACCTGATCTTTCCTTTGTATCTGAGAAAACTGTGTCTTTTCCCAGTACAGATAAATTGTATAAGCAGCTCTTGAGGCCATAAGTCCGCTGTGTGGCGTCGGCATCTAATTAGAAAGTCTTTTATTGTCCGATAATCAGGAAGTATGTGTTACCGTGCTAGTTGCTGTTATCTATAATGTTACAGAAAAACCCCTGCAAAAAGTGCTTGTAAATTAATTGTGATGACTAATTACACAGGGGAACACTCTATATGTTGCATTTAAAGAAAGACTTGTTTTCAGTCAATTTAAGTGTGCTGAGTTCAAATCTGAAGTTAGTTTTTTTCTGCAAGCTACAGATTTTATGCAATCTTTGATTTTTATTATGATGGAGTGTGTAGCAACCACAGATGTAACAGAAGGCATCAGGCTTGTTTCTACAGTGATGTCTCGATGAGGAAGCCATGTTTGATCTGGAAAAAAGAAGCATGATAAAAATATTAGAATCTATCTATGTATATAATCTCAAAACGCTTAGATTTGGGTTACGTAAGTTCATATTTAGACTATTTCATCTATCTCAAATTGCATGAAAACTAGAGCTTATGGAGAAAAACTAATTTCAGATTTGAAATCAGCGCCTAAAAATCCTTCAGAATCAGTTACAAAATCCAATGCAACAGAAAGTTAAAATTTTAGTGTTCCCCAATGTTATGATCCAGATGTTAAGTGAGGAATAACTTTGGACCACTAGCAACTATTTAAAGTAAACTATTTTTCACATTTGTAAGACAGTAAAGGCCATACTGTGGATCATTCCAGGTAAAGCAATAACATCTCTAAGGAGAAATACACATGGGGGACCCTCCAGCACAAAAGTTATATAAGTTACACAAATTAAGTTACAGTTGTTGAACACTATGTTGGTCAGACATATGCTTACGCGCATAAATCACTGGAGTCTGCTATACAGTAATTAGCTGACAATTTGCACCAACAGAAGAGCAGAAAAGTAATCCCTTTTACTTACTGGCACTTTTCGTGGAATGAGGCGTTGAAGCTTTGAGGAGATAAATAACAGTTTTTTACCATTACCACCTGTTTTATTCAAATATGGTAGATATAAAAGATTCTAAATTGTTCATGTGACTGAAGAAGTCCATTGACCTCTGAAAGAGGGTAGTACTCATCTGAAGCAGAACTGCTCTTTTTCTGTTTCAGACACATACCTCTAACCTTCAGAAATCTTTTATGTACTTATGCCACTGAGTTCATATCAGTCCAACTCATGGTCACTGCACTTAAGGTGCACTTAGCACAGATGACCAGGCACAGTTTTCAAAGAGAGAAGTTTCACACATATAAAAATTATGAATTAATGTTTGCACAATTTGAGCTGCATTTTCTTATCTGCCTGCACACCTTCACTACTCATAATCCATTGCTATACTTTGGACTGCATATCCCAAATCTGCAATTTAAAATATGATCTAACCAATTCTAACTATTAATTAATTAACATTCTGTTCAAATTTGTATATACAGTAAAATAAAATACATACTTTAAAAAATGAATGCTTGTAGTTTCTTTATTCTTAAGACATGAATATCTATAAATATGCCTATTTTTCATATATGCATCACAGTATATTTACCTAAAGTGTGTACACTGCAAATAAGGGAGAGATGGTGGAAATTCATTGTTTTCCACATTAATTGAGTTTATGGTACACTTCGTTGTCCCCACAAGGAAATCCGTTCTCTGCATTTGACCCATCCCTGATGTTGATAAAGCAACCTTTGGGCGAGTGCTGCACTCG
Source organism: Taenioides sp. WSHXM2023 (assembly GCA_029959045.1). NCBI lineage: Eukaryota > Metazoa > Chordata > Actinopteri > Gobiiformes > Gobiidae > Taenioides > Taenioides sp. WSHXM2023. The sequence continues at coordinate 17,757,607 of CM057099.1, forward strand.
CTGCCCCATCTCCACATCTTGAGCATAGGTTTTTAAGACTACAGCAGGAGGAGTAACATATTCTGCTTGTATTTAGGTTCTACTGTATGGACCCTGGCATCTGGAAACTGTTAGTTTAACTTTACATGAGTAAAAACAAGCAGAACACCTACATTTTCTTTTAAGCTTATCACAGTAGGTTCTTGAGTTGTGGAGTGTGAGCCCATGAACAGGTTTGCTAATGCCACCTCTACTGGCTTTAAAAGTGGGCCATTTGCACTCTAATGAGGCCTAATCAATGAACACTCTCCTCCATTATGACTTCTGCTCCTTAGTCAAGTGCTTTTGGTCCTGTGGGTACTAGTGCCACTACAATACCACTTTATCATACATGGACTTGTTGCACTGCTCCAACTCTGTGCTCCTCTTCAGGGCTATTTCCATTTCAGTAATTTAGTCATTTGTCTGTAAGATACAGTATTAAAGGTACCAAAAGAAGAATAATATTTTGCTTGGCAATCAAAATGGTGCAATTTTACTATAGGTACATAGATTAATTGTTTACATCTTGATCAGAGGGGCTTGTAGGTCAGTCTTGGTCCTCCAGGGAGTCCAACTATCACTGTGGAAAATAAAAAATCAATTAGTGTATTACCACACACAAAGAAGTTTCAGACACTTATCAGCCATGTTTCAGATGTTAGTAGATTTCTTAGAGTCCATTATATTTAACTAATATAGCATTTGCTAATCACAAATGCTAATTGTTCATTAATCATTGCATTTATATAGCACCTTTCAAGACACCTAAAGCACTTTACAGTGCAGTATTCATTCACTCTACGCTTGGTGATGGTAAACTATTATTGTACCACAGCTGCCTTGGGGCAGACTGATGGAAGCAAGGCTGCCAATCTGCACCATCGACCCCTCATCACCAACATTTATGCACACACCACTTTCATACTAGGTAAGTCAAATTTGATTGCCATTTTATGAATATCTTGCTGCAAAGAAGCCAAATTTACATTACAGTGTAATTTGTTATTGCATAGATGTCTGCACCACAGATGACAGTAAAGAATAGGACTGCTCAGATATTTCAGCAGTTTATGGAAAGGTTCTTCGGGGTTGACGTTTACATTAGAAGTAGAACCAATATGGCCGCCAGGTGTGTGTAGGTCATATGTCTGGCATGAACCGATTGATCTGAAAAGATGAAGATAAAGGAAGCCCATACCAGTGTATCCCCAAAAAAGCACAAGAATTCAAGGCAGCATTATTATAGATATTATAGCAGACAAACCTACGTGATAAGTTTAGCACACAGAGGAAAATGTTTGGACACCCCTTCTGTAATAATGAGAAGCTGAGGTTAAGTAGGCAAGGCCAGCCACTAGGGGTCAGTAATGGATGCTGTACACATCAATTAATACAATGGATTCTGTGAGACCTGATAAAATTGACCAAAATCCTCTCTAAAGCATTAAAAGAGTACAGTATTTTTGTGTTTTTAACTAAATGTTTATAGTTATAGTGTGGCCTGCAGAGAACAGAGAGGCAAAAGATCAGATTTAACAGTAGCCCGTAGTGGAATATTTACTTAGCCCTGATTCATAACTAATGAGCATAAAGAAACACAGTTATGTAAGAGAGGCCACGTTCAATCATTAATGCACTGTTGTTACTATCTCAGTTTACAGTACATTTGCTCCAGATTTGGTTTTAAATATTCAACAATTACCGTTCAATGCCAAATCATATAGGTTTATCCATCTTCAAAAACTCAAATAATGAAATATTGAATCAAATGTCAGACCACTATGACGTATCTCTGTGGGAGCACCAATAGCTGCTCTGAAAAAAAGTCGCTGTTCCCTAATTAGCAGTAACTGTGCTATGGTACTGTATCACTGGCTATAATAGAAACCCATAGGCCACCGGGAAAAGAGAGGAAAAAAGAGAAAAAGATGAAACACACAGGCCAAGCTTTTGATGATCCTAATAATGCAACAAAATCTGTCATTTACATCAAACGGGGCTGCTATTTTAAGCTCCTCCTGCCTGAAGTCGCTAAGAGTTAAATAGTGTAAGACGTAATCAAAAAAGTTCAATGAAAAACCTTTGTTCATAAATTAACTCTGTTTGCAAACAATGGCAGTGGATGAGCCTCAAGCCTGCCTAAAACCATTAGTGAGAGAAATAAATATACACTATACAGGTAGAAGTACAGTACAATGTGAAAACAATGTAGTAGTAATGATTGTAGGTCCTATATTACGCAAAATTTACTTTTTTCTACGTTTTGTTTCATTCATGCATGTTTGAGTAATCCTGCATTATTAGTCTCCAAAGCTCAAAATGCTTTGTTCCACCTTGTGATGTCATGAAGCAGTAATTTTCAGCTACCTTTTACCTTTAGTTGAGTAGAGATGATTTTTCCAGAGCTGAAATGATCCTATTTTATTATTCTAGAGGTGTATGGAGATGGGAGATCCGTGGAAAGGCGAACACAGAATGCATGTCTGTCGTAGTATTTTGAACAATAAAACATCATAATGAACTAAATGCAAAATAGATACACATTATCCCAAACTGTGGAATGACAGCTCCATAAAAAAAGCAAATGGCTGACCCCTGCACCAGAAAAATTATGCGCACCGTTAATTACACTTGTCCCTGTCAAATAAATGCATAAGCAGCAAAGTCAAAGTAGTACTAAACAGATTCAGTAATAGCATGATGCCACCATTTGAAAGACATGGCATTTATGATTTCCTTTTCTACGCAGGTATTTCAGTTGTTTTCTTCAAAGCCCATACGAGAACCTGTGCTTAAGACCATCATATTAAGTCTCTCGGTAACAAAAGCGATGATTGAGAGAACGCTAAAGTTGTTTTGTTGATTGCAGAGTTTGTGTTTTTAAAGCCTAAATGAGACGCATAACAAAACAACGCTGGCCATTAATGCCTTCCACAGATTGTTCCTAATTGTGTTGTAACAAGGAAGCAATTTATCTGGTGTAATTTCAGTGGCTCATCAAGCACCAAACTGAAGAGCTGATGAGATTTGGGGACATAGTTCACTCTGGTGTCAGGATGGATTTACTTTTGTGAGGAGAAGTAGGCTGTCTAATTTATTCCAATTTGGAACAACAGTGTCTTTTGAAAATGCCTTTTTTGCTTAGAGCTTGAATAGGTAACAATTAAGTTCCTCTGTGTTTAAAGGTCCTATATTCACCAAAACTGACTCTTGTGAGCTTTAAGTCATGCTATAATGCTCTTACCTCATTAAAAATATACCCGGAGTTGTGGTTTGTTTCATTCACACATGTTTGTGTAATCCTTTATTATTAGTCTGTCTACATCTCCAAAGCTCAAAATGCTCTGTTGGAGTGAATGAATAATGATCTGTAAAGTGTCTTTGAGTCTCCAGGAAAGCGCTATATAAAATGATGTATTATTATTATTAATATTAATCAGTGTATGGACTGAAAATTGCATTGTTTCCTCAAAACACGGTTTATTTATTCCAAACTTGATCCATGTGTGTTATGTAATCTGTTATGTTATTTATTCAGCAAGTATCTACTACCTACATCAGTCTTAAGGAGTCTTATTTCATTGGATTAAACAGCTGACCAGGATATCGGCTGAACCAATATCATGGAACCAATACAATCCAAAAAAAAAAAAAAAATCTGGATCATCACAGATATCCAATATCAGTATCTATACTGGTGCATCCCTATTCTTCACTAACCTGATCCAGAATCCAGATGTAGGCTACACTTTGTCCTAGTCCATAAACCTACACTGCAGTAAGAATATACAGGGAAATAAGTCAATTACCTCCTACAAGTATTTTTTTAAACCTTAGGTAATATGTTACCAAAGAACTCCATAAATTATTGCCAATTTCCTGATGTGAGTACAGCATGTCACGCCATAGGTGGCTGTGCTCTAGCAGCATGCTGCCTCATTAAGGCAATAATGTCCTTACAAAGATGGCAACTTCAACAGCTTGATCGTCTTGGAAACAATTAAGCTGCACAATCACTATTGAAACAAGCCTCCATTACAGTTAATGTGGTGCTCCGTGCTGTCAGGAGGCAATTTACCACAGAACTGACTGGACTGAGGACTGCGGCAGCACAGCTCTATGGAGATCCACAAACTCTGCACAACGGCACTTCACTCACTTTTTTCCCTCAAAGACATAGTCCCATTGTGGGACTATGTCTTTGAGGGAAAAAATGGTCAAAATACTCTTCTTAATGGCAAAAGAAAACACAAATCTCAAAAAACAAGATTAATAATATTGCCAACATATTGAGCAACACATTGAACTGGCCAAATTGTGATGGCACATCTCATGATGTTCTATGAAAAGCAAAAAGCCACTATAAACTGCTGAAAGAACCGTACATTCAGTTTTATGAATGTTCGAGTAAACTGGGGTATTAATAGTGTATAATATATGTATAACCTACTACACCTGTATTAGAAAACAACAAACATGCTCTAAGTAGCCTGTATTTGTCCTTTTACAAATAGACCTGTCATGATGACACATTTTGATACATGATACGTTACTAAAGTAAATATAGAGATAATAAGAGATAAGATAAACAGTAAGCAGTACTAGTTTGCAGTTATAAATTCAACCTTTTACCGCTTACATTTTATCATATAGCCAAAAAAATAACAAAACAATGTCCTATTTGTACAAAGAAAAAGTACATAAGAAAAAATACTGACCCAAAATATATTGTTCTAGTTTATATTGAACATTAAGTCGATATTATATGTATCGTGACAGATTCTTTACAAATATGTTTTAAATTGGTAGTGTCTAAAATATGCACTACTGTAAACTGAATCTCGATAAAAACAAAAAACAAAAAGAAGCTATTCCACTTAGAAGGTTTCTGATCACATTTGTTCAGAAGGTAAGTATATATATTCATTGTTTAATCAGGCTAGATTTCTCCACAGCCCTTCAAAGTGATCTGTGAGTCAAGCCTGACAAATGGCTGCCTCCTGAGCCCTGTGTGCACATCACCACCGTAAATAATTCATTTAGCTCAGCATGAAAAACGCATGTCAATTAGGCAGGTTTATTCTCCCTCCGACAAAAACAGCAGGGCCCATGCCAGCTGGAGCAACGGAACCATCATTATTTAATGTTTCTGAACATGCTCACACTGTCTCTGGGCTTTGTAAAATTTCCTTTTTTGTTGTTTTTTGTTTTTTTATTCATCCACCTTCTTTGAACAGGTACAGATACAGATACTCATTTCGCGTATTTAATCAGTCTTAGGATGGACTAAGTACATTTATGGGTATTTTTTACTTAAATTTAAAATATATATTGCATCTTGCATTTAATGAGTTACTGGTCTTTTCATTGCTTAAAAACATTTTTACTGTGATACAATTGCTATAATACCATCTCCATGGAAACAAGCAGGTGTCAGACCCTTCATCATGAAAGTAAAGGAAATTTTGACAAATGAATAAAAGTTGGATTGGGACATAGGCTGCCTCAGAGTGGTCCCACTTGCCCCCTGACCACAGAGTTTACAGCTGTTGCTTAGTTACACAGACTAAAATAATTCTGATGACCGTAGAAATGAGCTCATGACAGGCCTTAAGTGGCAGCACTTGTCTGAAGAGGGTTACACTGTTGCAGGAATTTTATTTGAAGATGTCTAACAGTCTGTAATTAAACTTGGTCAACTTCAAAACAACATCAGTCACACAAAAATACTCAAGGAGTACAACTATCCAATTTAAGTTATTATAATCTATGAGATAAGAAACATAGTAGTTTAATATAACGTTTAACAACGTTCACAAACTCAAATGAAAAAAGTACACTAAACTAATACTGAAGAATACATCATAATATTAACATTTCAAACTCGATTTTGATACTAAGGAAAAGGTTTGGTACTAGATACCAATTCTGAAACCACAAGAATGAAAAAGAAACACTTAGACAATAGAATGTAATTTTCAGCAAAAAATAAAAGTGCTTTCTTTAAGTTATCATGCAGTTCTATATTGTTGTTGATAAAGTTCAAGATTACTCTAAAACTGCAAGAAAGGCCAAATTTCATCATGGCATTTTTTCAGTATCAATACTTGCTAAATCTGATTTTTGATACTTTTGACAACCCTAGTTTATAATCAATCACGTGTTTGGACAACTAGCATCTTCTTACTTTTACCCTTTTAAGTGACATCTTCACAACATTTGACCTGTCACTTTATTACAATCCAACAAAACATGTAAACAAACATTTTGCACAGTACCTTTGTAGGTTCAGTTAAAATACATCATTAATCAAGCCCTTAAACAAAATTTCCCTTAAACAAAAAGGATTTCTTTTAAAATACTTGGCCACAATTCAGCTGGCTAGCACTACAGCTCTCAGCATAATGATCTTTGATATTAGTCGCTTTCTCAATATTCATTTAATCAAAGCTATTATTTATAAACATGCTATTCAAAGGCTTGTACTTAAGACAATTATGAACAATAGGAGAGCAAATATCCACAGGGAAAACAAGCCACAGCACCAAAGACACAGGAGCCTTTGATAAGTTGTAAACATCATGCTAAAACAAGAGGCACTGTTGTTGTTTTACATCTGTCATTCAGGAGTTATGATTCACATGGTTCTTCCACTTCAGGGAGAGATCAGATACATGAAACATTTAGTAGAACGCACAATAAAGCAGGAGAAAGACAGGAGCTCTATGCCTGCTGGCTCGCATGATTCTCTTTTCTGTCTTTCCGTCGGTAGTGGAAAAGACTAGACGTGTCGATTTCATCTGCGTAATGGATGGCCTCTGCAAACAGCTTCACCACCTGCAATATGACGCAGTTAGCAAATTAGCTTTAGAACTGTACAAAACACCATGTATTCACTTTTTAATTATAAGATCATAGTTCTTCTTTATCTAATAACCATGTTCTACCACACTAATGTGAAAAACATCTTTGAAAACAAAACAGTAATAATAATAATAATAATAATAATAATAATAATAATAATAATAAATTACAACTTTAAAGATGCACCATGTAACATTTCTAGTGGAGCAGGTTACAAGCAGTTTACATTACACTACGCTACATTACAATTCAGATCTGTGGAGAGTCGCCCCTATTAACAGAATTAATTACTGTATTTGTGAGTAAACACCCATAATGAATAATGCTAGGTGGATATGTCACACCATGGAACATTTCAGGGAAAGCATTAACATCTCCATGGAAACAAACAGGTAGCGGACCCACCACCAGAAAAGTTACATAGTGCCCCTTTAATAAACACATTTTCTGGCCCCGTTTTGACATTATTTTCTATGAGTGCAAAGGCCTGTTATAGTAAGTTGAAAACCATAATTAGTTCAGTACCTGGTAGTTGGTGATGAGGGGTACGCCGTGGTCAATAGCCAATCTGCGAATGAGGAAGTTGTTCTTTACGTGGCGAGTGTTGTTATTGGGCAGGTTTACTACAAGGTCAATGTCTCCATCAGTGATGAGCCTGAAAGGAAAAGCGAAACTAAACCCGAGCGACCATAGACATACACACACACACACACACACACACTTGCACTTGGTAACATAATTTCCGAATGTACAATATAAAGTAATCAGTTTTGGAGAAGCACCTACAAGGACAGCATGCTCATATTTATCATTAATACATTCACTCTGCCACAAAAAGAAAACTGACATATTTCATTTCAGTGGGTGGCCTTCTGACATTGACGGTGAAATGAGGCCTGAATTTTAATGTGGAGGCCAGTCAACAGTGTCCACAAAGGTCATGTTCGTCTCTATATAAAGCTGCTCCTGTGTCACAACTGAGGCCATCTGCACACGGGGACGGCTTATGTCTTTATCTGTGTGGGACCTAATACATTCCTGTTACACCGTCCTCTTCACCAGTTTGTAGGATAAGAAAACATATGGTCCAGATGGAGCCACTGAGGCACAATCATGACTTGTTTTTGGAATCATAACCTGAAAAGCTACAACCACTGTCTGCTTAAGTAGTTCCTGTTTTACAAGTAGCTGCACACAAGTGTAAATCCATGCAGATTAATCAAGTCTCACAGCAAAAATAATCGGTTTTAAAAGAACTACACAAAAATTGTATCTATTTCATATTTTGAAATTGCTGTTTTTAAATCAACGTTTTAATGTGTAACTTTTCAGGTAGAGGTTCTACCACATGCTTGTCTCCATGGACATGTTATTGCTTTGCCAAGAATGTTCAACAATATGGCATTAAAGTTATCTGTCTCCAGGGAGACAGATACAGGTGAGTTACAGGTGAGGTAACCCCGCTGACAGTATAAATAAATGCAAATTAGATGTTGTTATTATGTTATAATGCTACATTCCAGGCAAAGCAATAACATCATGGTAGTAGAATGTCCACTAGAAAAGTTACATAATGCAACTTTCAACTTGTACTAAGAACAATTTATTATAAAATGTCTAACTTTCTTGCTGACAACTAAGACCTGAGTGCATTGTTTTTGTTTGTATCTGTGTGCTTTTTACTGAACTGAATTCAGATTCTGTTAAAAATAAAAATAATAATACAACTTTTAACTGAATAATAATTTCAACCCCCCTGTGAAATTCTAACCTTTGAATACTGGGCAGTTTTGACTCTTGTCCGTCGTCACTGGGCCAGGCCACAGGAGTGGCAGGCACATCATTAGCACAGAGCCAGGCGGAGGTGGCCTCAGTGGCAAAGAGCTGAACAAATAAAAGCACCATTTACTTTCACATACACAGACAAAACAAAGCAGTAGTAACATTTGCAAAAGTAGACAAGATAAATACCTTGAAACCTTCCTCTTTGAGCTGATGAGCTGTAGCCAGGAAATGTGGTCGAAAAGATTGCTAAAATTGGAAAATTAAGATATTTAGTAAATACAGCTTTGATCACTTCTTACACTTTGGGCAAATGTTAAAGGCCCCGTACCCAATTTTTTCCCCATGTATCTGAGTAAAATTTGTCTTGCCCTGGTATAGATATATTGTATAAGTTACTATTGAGGTTAAAATATGTCTACTGTCTGCTGTCTGCATCTAATTATAAAGCATTTTACTGTCCAATAATCAGGAAGTGCACATTGGCATGCTTCTTGTCGTTAGCTTTACAGTGACAGCAAAACTCTGGTCTCTGAAAGTTATGAAAAGTGAATCATTGTCAACTATACAAGGAGTGTGACAAAGAAATGAACTGACTTTCTGAACTGAGTTATTCAGAGTAAATCACAATATTAAGACTTTCCACTTTTATTATATCATGAAGACATTTCCTTTTGCTCTTTTTGACATTTTACTTGCCACACTGAAATAGCTTTACGTTAAAGTCCCTCCCTACAGACTCACTAGGTTTAAACTTTGTATGGCTGTCAGCAGAGCCCTGGGACACAGTGCTGGTGGGGGTCTGTATATTTTGGAGGTGCGCCCCCTTGTGTACGTCTGATTGTCAGTTATCCTGCTGTGCAAAGTTGACCCTGGATCTTGTCTTATACTGAACCCATTTTCCCCAAGCACTAATTATGCAGTGGTAATGCAGTATTAGCTATTGCAGTGTGTCAGCAGTGTGTCAGCAGTGTGTCAGCAACCCAATTGTGGTGTTGTTAAATATTTTACAGCTGCTGCTACCAACGCGTTATGGCATATTAGGGAAATGTAGTAAGGCTTTATTACTTCATTTCAGTCCTGATGGAAATGGTTAAAGTTGTCACCTTAGAAACAAAGACCCCATGCTAATCAGTGTAAGTACTGCAGAAGGGTTGCATAAAAGATAATTAAAAAGGACTATTTGCTAGAAGATAAAGTGGTCAATGAAGTGGGCAAACTGTTTTGTATGTAGGAAAACTAATATAAGAAAATTACTACTTGCAATATCACCCAAAAGCATGTAATAAATAAAATAAAATAAAATTAACGTACAAATGCTCACTATGATACGCTATAAACAAATTCATGCAGAGATCCATGGGCCAGTTTTTGAAAATTATTTTTGACATAGTAAATTTTGACATAGTAAAAGTTTAATATTATATAAAAGTATAAAAAAGGCAGTAAAAATGGCAGTAAATGTGAGCCTGATGTGAGATCAGATAAAGCAGACGCTGTATTCAGAGAAGCAGACAGGAGCAGACAAAGCTCCAGCAGCATAGAAACAAGCTGCAGACTCCCAGACACAGTCCCTCAGTCTCAGTCTTACCTGAATCCCAATCAGGATGCCCTTCTGGGGCAGCTTGAAGCCCGTGGAGAGCATAGCCTTGAGGAAGGCTGAATAAATGTTTGGCCCAAAACAAGCAACCTGTAACAGCATTAAGAGTACAAGGAGTGTATATGAGGAGCGCTGTGAAAATGAAATACAAGAGCAGGATGTTTTAAAGACATGACTACACACGGAAACATACACAGTCTATAAGAATGGGTTTTAGGATCTGTCACTGTACTTGTCCTCCTCTAATAGAACAGTTAACTGTAGCTCACCTATGAGTTTGTACAGCGCTGTGTGTGTGCTGTTAAAGTGTAACAGAGAGTCTTACCTCTCCAGTGGAGGCCATTTCACAGCGCAGCACTGGGTCAGCATCACGCAGTCGCGGCCACGAGAACATGGGCGCCTGAGAAAAACATCAAACTTTGAGTTTTTATGATGCTGATGCTGAAGATGCTGGCTGTCAAGAGCTAATCCAGAACATGTATTCTCAGTAATAAGCCACTATTGTTAAACCTGAACATGGTCATGTAATGAAAATATGAAATACAATTCCCATGGCAAACTCGAATATTCACACCTGCACACTTCTGTTAAGTCCTGCATAAACAGCACACATTATACAACTAGAGCCCCACTGGAATAATTTCAGGCAATAATGACACTGCTGCCACCTAGAGGTGACTCAGTGTTTCCTTTGTAACGCCTCGGTCATCCCTTCAACTGTGGTTTGTGCTCAAAAACATTTAGTATTTCACATTTTCTGTTCTTATCTTTTGTATACGATATATTGTATATGATAAAAATATATATTTAACCCTTTAACCAAACGTAGGAATACACATTACACAACACTGTGAAGACACGAGTACTCAATAAATTTTACTTGTAAAAGTATAACTCATCATAAAACATCATTATAATAAAAAAAAATAAAATAAAGAAAATAGTCGAACAGGTGCTAAAACCAAGCCCAACGGAAATGCTGGTGTTCCCCAAAGTACTGAATTTTATGTTTTAATGAAGCACCTTTTGTTGTTTCTTCTTGCCTGAATAGTAGAACAATACTGGAGGCAGCATGAATGAAAGATGATGAAAAAGGTCAAGTGAGGTGAGACAAAAAGATGTGGACAGAAGAGGAAAAATACTGAAAAGAATACTGAGCAGAAATACACCATTATGAGCACTAGAACAAAGCTGATCACATACAAATGAATACAACACAGTCACGCCATGTGGGACGACATTTTATTTCTCCATTTAAAAAGCAGACCAGGCCACATTACCTTGAAAAGAGGTTTGGAGCTGTGCAGCTCTGGTGTGTGCACGCACACGTACTCGGAGGCCACTAGGGGGGATTCATCCTTGAAGCGGGCTATCTAATCAGCCCAATGTAATGTTAGCATACTAATGTACCAGGCGACAAATAGAAAGGAATGAAGCAGACAGGGAACTAGTGCAAGCCTTATCAAAGAGGTTTCAAAGAGACAGACAAAACAGAACTGTGTGGAGATACAGAGGAAGATTATGGAAACCAAATGGAAAATATATTTGACACAGAGAGACACAAGCAGAGAGGGGATAACGTCTGAAAGGAGAAATCTAATGGGCAAAGAACGCCAAAGAAATGAACAGGGATAAGAAGAATATTCAGACCAACAGAAAGCAGACAATATCAATGTATTAATAAATAATCCATTTCATTTTGTCAAAACGACTTCTATGTCACCCATTCAAAAACACAATCCCTCTATATATGTGTCCCAAGCAACAAAATAGTACCTCTTTAAAAATAATCATGTCAAATTTGATCAACCTATAAATTATATTCGAGCTAATTTCATGTTTAGGTGGAGGCCAGAAGAACTATGGCCTTATTATATACTATAAAGGTTTGGACTATGGAAATGGCATCTTGTGTTGCACTGGAAAGATTTACATTTATTTCAAGAGGAAAAGCCGAGGACTTTGAGGACATCTGTAGACTCCTAGTTGAGTTTTTGAAAATTATTATAAAGACTTGTAGAATACTGAATTTTATGAATATTTACAAGTTTGCGGATCATTATTTCCATTGACAATTGTCTCTGTGTGGTTAATGTTGTTATTGTGTTTATTTTTGTTTTTTGTTTATATATAAATCCTAACAATTTTCAATGCGTTTTGTTTTAGAATAAAAACATGATAATGCCACACTGAGGAACATTCTAGGCAAAGCAATAACACAAGGAGGTGGCAGACCATCCACCATAAAAGTTACATAGTGCGCCTTTAAGTTCAAGTTTTTATTTTACCATTGTTTTAATTTTGTGACTACGATGTTGCGAAACTATTGGTGTAAAACACAAAAAAAGGCAACTGTACAGGCAACAGTAAAAATGCAGACAATACAGCGTTCTGATGCATAATTCTGCGTCCTTTCACAAATGTATTTAAAATGTATGACACAACTGAGGATTTGTACATTCCTCGTGTAAAGAGCAGACTCACCGCACACTGGCCACGCCTCACACACAGAACAATGTTATCGAGGGCACCAGCTGAGCTCAACCAGACTCAGAGTTCTGCTCAAATGTTTCTGACGCACAAAAACTCATTTGCACAGAAGCTGCTGCTCCACCGCACCTTTCCTATTGTCCCAAATGAAGACATGAATGGAAGTTTTTTTCTAAATACCTGTATTATTTTATTGATATGTAATAGAGATTAGCTGCTATGTTTTTTGTTTTTTGTTTTTGCTTAGAATCCAGACAAACCGGTAGCCGATAAACTCCAATATATAGGCCTGATTTTGATTATTTTCCCCAAATTCTGTAATTTCAATTTACTACAAACTCGCAGCTATCTCTTCATATTTAAGTGTTAATATAAAGTTTTGTGTGTATTTATACAAAATATCAGCCTATGTTGCATGTATCAATCTACCTCTAGCAATCAATCATTATAAAAAATAACAATTAAACATTTTAGTGAAACTATGTTGTGAAAAAGATTAAATGGTGAGCCCATGAAATTGGATGGCTTGTGCGTATGACAGCTTTTCATGATTGTCTAATTTTGACTTAATTTGGTGGGATAAAACCTGTTGTAAATATAAACAAAAGTCTTACACTCATCAAGAAGCAATTTGTGAAAAAAAATTGAAAAATATGCTGAAAATTATAGAGTTCTAAACACACCACACAGGGGAGATTTCTATCCAAAATTTGACACAATTTAACTAAGAAACGTTATTTTTCTGATATTTTAAACATGATACAAAATAAAGGTGTTTTCTTACTTTTTAATTTGTCAAATCATAATCTCTATGTACACTGAAGGAGTTTTGCTAGATAACAATTATGAAATTCCCTAGTGTGATGACATGATTTCTAACCAAGTAAACTAAGTAAAGGAAGTAAAATTTGAAGCCTAAAAATGGCCAAACTGGGAAAACAAGTGTGAATGTTTTTTGTAAAAATGTATCTTAACTGTGTTTTAGTAAAATGAGTCTAACCTGTCATAGGCACTTTAAAATATCAGTTCTCTCAACGTAATACTCTAGGACCTACACACACTGAATCAGGACTTTCTTGATGTTTTGCTTAATAGACGCTGTTGTGAAATGCCACCAAATGTAATCTAATATTTAAACAAGAAATGTCTGACATACATTTTTACTGTGTTCCCCATCACTCCTCAGTCTGTTACTGTAGATGTAATTGTGAGCAGCTGTCTCTTCAAACGCTGTTTCCTCTTACCACTTTGCCCTCAGTGTCAAAACCACAGCAGCATTATTGTCCCTGAGTTCTAACACAGCGACAGAAATGACCCTTCTGAGACTTGTTAGCGGAGATGAGACAGGGCCTAAAACAAGACAAAGTGTCATAAAGGAGAGACAGAACAAGGATGGGAGCAGAAAACAGACAAATTACACTGGCCTCTGCGGGCTGTATTCTGGGGCAATACACATTAAGGCTTGGGGCTGTGAACTGGCGAAGGCATGGCATATCCTACCATTGTATAAGGCAAATATTTTATGACTATTTCAGGGGTGCAGCAGAGCATTTAAAACTTTAAAGATAAATATTCTAGAAGTTGCCACATGCGTCACCATTCTCATCATTCTGGTTGCATGACTTTGCATAGGGCTGCCAATCTCAACTGATGCATCGTTTACTTGTTGGTGCACATGAACATTGACTAATAATAATAATAATAATAATAATTTACTCAAATGAAGATACTTCATATAATATTTGAACAAGATATTTCTTTAGTTTTCCTTTGGAATTAAAGGGCCTATATTATGCTATTTTCTGATCTGTTATAATGTTGTTTCCTCATCAAAAGCATACCTAGAGTTGTGTTGTGATTCGTTCACACATATTTAACACATAAACCCTGTTTTTTGTTCCACCTTGTGATGTCATGTCGTAATACAGGAAGCGCTGAACTGTGTTTTTAATGTCCATACACCTTCACTAGAATCACTTGGATAATTTCACCCCTGGGATTACCATTTTTACTGAAATAAAGGTAAAAGGTAACTTGAAATCTACCACTACATGACATCACAAGGTGGAACAGAACATTTTGAGCTTTGATGTAGACAAACTAATAATAAAGGGTTACTCAAAAAATGTGTGACTGAAACAAAACACAAGCAAGATATGGTGAATAAGAGCAAAGACCTCTGTCAAGGCTCTAGTCTCATTTTGAAATTCCGTAGCAAAGAATGCATCCTACTACCCTGAACTTGTTGCCTTGTGCGCGCAGAAAATTAGCATGCAAGACCTTATGAAATATGTAAAATTCACATCCCCAGTTTAAATGAAATGCAAAACAATTCACTGACCTAAAAGATTACATACAAATAAATTCATCATCGAGACACCTTTGAACAATATATTCCATCATTTATATCTTCTCCCCTTTTGAGGACAGTGAAATTTTGAGTGAGAGTAGACAGTATTACTACAACTGACTCTTGAGGCTATGAACAAAGCTGGATGACTTCCCAAAATTACAGTTTGTTTACAGTTTGAGGCTCGATACAGCAATGAAAGTGTTTGGTGTGATAAGAAATTAAGACTTTTTCATCAAACATTCAACACGCATCCAACTAGAGGAGTAAAGTCAGTAGCATAACCCACACAAGTCTTTAAGAGCCACTGCCTAGAGAGTATGTGGCAGTCATTAATATTCCTCACCAGTGCGCAGGGAAGAAATTGAAAACTTTAGGAGGTGGGAGAGTGGAGGGGATTATACCTGCGTGACTGGCTCCAAACTACACCCATTGTTAAAGCGGCTCTGTTGTAATTAGAAGGAGGAATTACTTAGGAAAATATGGCTTTGAAACAGCTGGCGACATGTAAATGCGCTCATATGGCATCTTAAAAGTAAAGCCCCCTAGACAGTGTAAGATTGAACTCACCCCCTTCCGTTTGCCCATCATGCTCTGGAAAAAAGGCAACGACAGTAATTGCTGTCTTTTACTGATATCCAAAGGAGCCAATACCTATTGCTATACCATACTGGAAGTCTCTACAAAGAAAAAAGATAAGACTACGGTGAATAGATCCAACCGTCGGCAGACATGGGTACCCTATTAGGTATATGCTTTTGTGCTTCTAATAATGTTGAAGGCTAGAAGTATTAAAGACTGCATGAAGTCATATTTTATATTTGTTAAATAGCAAAAAAAACCACGGATATATTTGTTAAAGTAACACAATACTTACCAGTCCAGTATCCTAAATTGTATATTAAGCATAATACATGGTTGATGTAAAACTTTCAATTTAGTCTAATATATTTGCACTACAAAACTGTGACGCATATTCCTCTCCTTTTATTTAGATTGCTGGTTCTGTTGAAAACGATATATTTTAAGGATGCACTATATGTAACTTTTCTGATAGAGGGTATGCCACCTGCTTGTCTCCACAGAGGTGTTATTGCTTTGCCAGTTATGTTCCACGGTATATTAAATGTATAGATTTTCATTGTTCAAAAATACCTTGAAAAACACTGATCTGATATGACCTTTAACTTGGGCTGGTCTAATTTTAATGCCATACACTGGAATATTTCAGATGAAGCACTAACATCTCCATGGTTACATAGAGCACCTATAACCAAACCTAAACATTCTTCCAAAATATAAAAGGAAATATATTCAACAACCAAATGAATTTAAAAATCAAAATCCAAACCTAAAAAAAAAAAAATATTAAAATCTAAATCTAAAATATACTTGGAGTCCAGTAGTTCACAACAGCTGTATGTAGTTATTTTCTTACATACCTTGATGCCCACGTAGTCGATAGGAATGAATGGTCTGTCCAGAGAAGGAAGGCTGGCCTCATCCACCGGCTCTCCCACCATCACTTTGGTCGCCACATTTATGAAGTCCACCCCGATGGTTTTGGACACAAATGGGAAGGAGCGAGATGCCCGGAGGTTACACTCGATCACCTATGGATGATAACAAGAATGAATTTTGCTACAACGTAAATTCTATTAAGAAACTGCACTGAGGAAAAGACAGGGAGGTGGAGAGCGTTATAGAGCTGTTGAGATGATGTTGAGATTAGAGATAAGAAGTGAAAGACTACAGATACATCATAGACAAGATGGTTAGGACAATTACTGACCGAAATCACCTGACGTCACCTGTTTATATCCATGAAGATTAGTGCCATTTTGTGGAACATTCCAGGCAAAACCATGAAGAGAAGACACATTTGGACCCTCCACCTAATGGTTTACATAGTGCCCCTTCAATTAAACTTTATTTCTGTATGTTGTGACCTATATCATCATCAGTTCAGACAACAGTTCAACATAGATTTAATGAGAGAGGACATTCATATTCCAGGGAATTAAAAAGATGCAGGTAAGAGGTCTAAATGGAGGGTAAAGAATCGACAAAATACACAAAACAAAAAACAAGATTCAGAAACGGCAGCGGTTATCCAGTAAAATGTGACTGAAATGCCTTTGCTGAAAACCTCATCCCCATTACATTTATTCACACAGTCGGAAATATCACTCACCATGACATCATTGCCTTTGACCAGAAATTGGGTGTTAAAAGGGCCTGAAATCTCAAATGCTTTGGCAATTTTCCAGGTGGCAATCTTAACCTGAGAGTAATGAGAAATAAAAAGGCACAACGATATTATGCATGAAAGTGGCTGTAAACATTTTACGCGAGAGTGAATGGTTTATTGTTCACTGAGAAATATGATAGCACAATTACTGACCTTTTCGAGTGCTCCCTGGCTAATAGTCTGGGTGGGGAGCATGAGCGTGGCATCTCCAGAGTGCACGCCTGCGTCCTCTACGTGCTCTGTGATGGCATGAACCAGCACCTAAAGACATACGAACAAATTAGACTGCAGTTTTTATGGACCAGTCAATGAGTGGCATCAAAATGTAATATCACGTCAGACAACATTTTCCTCCATGCATGTTTACAAAGGAGGACAATTATATTAAATTAAAAATGCTTTGCACACAGTCAGATAACTGATAAGTACACAGTGTAGTTTATGAAGGATCTAAGAATATCTGTAGATAATTAGAAATGCCATTAGGATTTCATGCTAATAAGATATTTTAATTGCAGCAATAAATAATAATGGTCATCACTTAACAATACTAGTAAGACTCCTGAGACCATCTAGAATTGCCTGATTTATTTTCTTTAATGTTTACAAACATTAAATAGACTTTCCTTCCTGCTTATGTCAAAGGAAACTTCTGACACTTAGTCCCAGTAGAGGGATCGCCACCAAACTGCCTGTATCTGAAAATGAGCTGCTATGTCATTAGCACTTCTGATACAGTCTGTAATTAATACATGTTATCTCTGACTTTCTCCCACACATATAGTGCGACCAGGCCAGAAGAATGAATCCTGTTTAGTATTCCATAATTGGACGTTGTATTCATGTGATACTGATGATATAGGAGACGTTCATTCAGAGGAAGTACAGACAAATCGAATCTACCTCACAACTGAACCGGCCACTTTCACACACCCTTCAAATTACTTCTACAGACTCAGGACAAGCCTTCTTACTAAACCAAAGTTCTAAAAATCAATAATGGAAGTTTCACCACATCTATATAAAATACGAGTGGTAACTTAAACAGGCTTTACAAACATTTGTTTGTATTTCAGGCTTGAAGTATCCAGGAAATGTTTGATGATCTAGTAAATATCTGAGATGATTATAATACTGTCAGATGTTTAAGTTTTAAGTTGTTTAGGTCTGTCCAACAGTTCAAAAGTGCTTCACTACTTATTTTCAAATTATAAAGGCAAGAAAGAAGTAATGTACTTTACCTTACCTTACTTTCATTCATTACCAATTATTACTACTACATTTAAAAATCACAGCATGTATTTGTCAAGAAGTTCTGGATCATACCGTTCCTTTTTTGGCCACAGCGTCCACCTCCACTTCTCTGGCTCCACGGATGAACTTCGTGATAACCACCGGATGCTCCTAGAAATTAATTATAAACGGTTCAGAACTGGCTCTCACTGAAGACTTCACCCCTCTTTTTACAATATATTCTAAAATATATATTATATAAAATGAAGAAGTCAGGAAACTTTATGTTTTTGTAATTTCATGAGAATGTCTTACTCTTGGGGATTGTTAAAGAGGTCAGAACTTGAGTCCTCCGAAGGACTTAGGAAAACCCTTGAGACAGACAATGCAAACAAATGAGGCGAGAAATGTGCCGTATCCTCAACAAGTTACAAATATAATTAGTTGAACAGTTGTGTTTGCGTATGTACTGTTGACAGATTATGTGTCAAATGCATACACTGTATATATAAATGGACATAGCTAACACGCCAGCTGGTGTGTTCCAAATAAGAAGTTTGCATGTGGCTCTTCTGGCTCCTTCTGACCCTGGCTCCTGTTGACTTACACTGGAATATTGTGGCCCCTCTCTCTGTAACTGCTGCTGCTGAGCCTCGTGATTTTGGCCTTAAAATGTTCGTATTAACCTGCTCTACATGATCCTTGTGGGGTTTTTTTTTCACTATTTTATTTGTCAAAAAAACTTTATTCATAATATAGAGCGTGGGTCCAAATTTGCCCCGGTAACCGCTAGCATCAGTGAGTTTCATTTGAGTGGCGCCGAACACTACGGGTGACATCACACTCACTTAATCCGGGTGGAGGGTTCACCAATGAATCAATGAAGATATTATTGATTTCCAGGAGTGTTCCACAGTATGGCATTAAACATATATTTCTTCATTTAGCAAATGCCACCAGGCCAAGAGGGGTAACCCAGCATGTTTCTCACAGGTATGTTTTTGCAGTAAAAACACCTGTGAGTGAAATTATACAATTGAGACAAGTTTAATGCCATACAATGGAATCTTTGAGATTAAGGCCCAATCTCAATTCTCTTTTGTACCCCTCTGTCTTTGTCTTAACCCTAGCCCTCGCCCTAACACTCTGTCTTTAAACAGAGGGAGAAGGCAAAGGTTTTGTTTTAAACCCTTAGAAATGGGACACCCCTTTGCAGTCGCAACAATATGACGTCATCGCCTAGCGCCGCTAAAAGTGCCGGTCCCCAATACGGAAGCGTAAATGCTGGCGCCGTGAGTATACCTACAACTTTTCAAAAGTTACTACAGTTTTATACAACTTTTTATGAGGTTCTTGAGTGCAAAATGCTTACATTTGTGCGAGTCCTTCGGCGCCATGTTGCTTTCTGCTGCGTCTTGCATTAAGCCACGCCTATCCCCTTTGCGCAAAGGGTGCATCTGCAAAAGCTCTGCTAAGAGGGGTGGAACAGCCCTTCCCCTTATCCCTCGCACTTACAGAAAAGAGTATTGGGATACCCCTCTGTCTCTCGTGAACGCGCACAAGAGGGTTAGGGCTAAGACAGAGGGCGAAGGGGGAGAATTGAGATTGGGCCTAAGTAATAACACCTTCATGGAGATAAGCAGGTGCAACACTTTACACCAGAAGTTACAAAGTGGATGTTTACTTGTTTAGGATTTAAAACAGAGTAATTATACAACAGCATAGTATGGAGTTTGTTTATTTTCTTTCAAGAGCAGACGTCACTGATCTCACCTGCGACACTTGAGTGGCCTCCTCCAGGAAGCGTTTCATCTCCTCTTCTCCATATGCAACGTTCATGGCAGATCCGCTGAAGATGGTTAGAAAAACAGAGAGAGGAGGAGGATGAAACAAAAGGCCACAGGAGAGGAGCAGAGGCAAGCAAAACAGGAGAACATACAAGCTTCAAATGATGGTTCAAAACACTCATTATCTCCATGTTGCATCACTATTACCATGGGGGAACGGGGTCTAGAAACACTCAAAATAAAAAGAGAGAGGAGAAGGAGAAAAAAAAGCTGCTATTTAGGTCGAAAACCACTGCAGGCTCTTGAAAACCAGTTCAGAACTTGGTGATTAAAACACAACAGATTTAGGTGAGTTTTGTTGTGGTTGTTGTTTTGGGTTTCTGAGACAGAGAGGTGGATTGTTCTGCTCCTGTCTGAAGGGCAGGGACAGGAGAAAATAGGACAGAGATGGCTGCAGGCTCCGGGCAGAGATGTGGGACCAGTGGCCTGACATGCAGCGTCCAGTGCTCATACAGTTGGTGCAACAGATGAATTAATACAGTATATCTGAATAAAAATAGAGGTTGAGATGGGATTCTTTATTTTTTAAGAAATCTTAAAAATTGTATTATGTTGACAAATTTAACTTATCTGAGCAGTTTAATTAAAAGCAAAATGACAATTGTGAATATGAGGCAACTGTGAAACTGAAAATATGGATCAAAATGCATATTCTCCATATGATGAACTGCTTGCCCTCAGCAGGTAAAGCAACCACAATTCTCAAATATGAAATATCATTCTCAAATTATAAAGTGAAAATTGGTGTGGAGCAGAGTTCAGACCTTGGAGGAAAAAAATGTGACTATTAAGTCCGTGTAGTTTATATTCAGGAAAATTTATATTGAAAGCTATTTTTATTATATAGTAGACCAGAAGATCAGTGGATATGTGAGTATCACATCAAACAAAGTGAGTTTTAACATAGTTTAAGTCACTGGTGTAAAAAATAGGAGCCTGAATGTGACAGGAGGAGAGGGTTTAGGGTGTAAATGGACGTGTTTGTGCATATGAGCCGCAGATGAGAGCAACATTCAAAAAGCATTACCCTGAGTGTCAGAGGAGAGCAAAAACTGTTCGGGAGGAGAGGAGATCAGAAGCAGAGCACCCATATTAAGCCCCATGGCCGAAAAAACATCATGTCCAGAGTATATTACACAGTCATATTTTGACAACATACTCATGCAAAACAGGAAGCATCCATGACATCTATTGGAGAGCTGTGGTACTGCATTCACATATGAATCATTAAGTAATACCTGTCTACTACTACTATAATGTGATTCAGAAAAATTTAAACACCATTATAATGTGCCATTCAGGGAAAAAAAATAGCACGCTAACTATCCATCACATACGAATCGTGTTTTATTCCCACTGAAGAAAAATACACAATATGTTGCAATAAGAATTTGGAATGAGAATCCGGTATCACATGCATGAAATATTTTATAACTTACCTCAACACATAGGATGGACGAAGCAGGCACGGATATCCGACTTGGTTGGCAAAAGCAAAGGCATCTTCCTGTAAAAGTAAGAAGAGGTGGTTAGAATAAGTTGTGAGTTTTGATTTTCAGGTAAAATATTTAGACATAGCAGCTACTATAATCACATACTCCATGTATAAAATATAATACAGGTCACAGCCACAGGTACAAATATAATGCAATATTTAAACCAAAAAATATCCACCAGCATGTTATGACACACAATTTGCATGATTTATGTGCTGTAGATTACTTTTTTGTTGGCCTGGCATAAAGTTGAAACTTTGCCCACATTTCTGATTGCTTAGGGGAGTAGTAGACATACAAATTCATTTTGAAAAGACAAAGATAAAATGCTGTTCTTGCAAAACAGTATACAAGCCTCTTGTAATTTTAAAACAATCTCAGATACTTCAAGGATATCTCCAGAGGAAGCTGGTTGCAGCCTGAATTAACTTGTTACAGAGTGCATGTATTTTAGACCTCGATCTATGGATTATGTTGAAGCTTAAGAAGGAGCAGAGAAGCAAAGCAATAATCGTATTGATGTACTTTTTAAAATGAATGAACCCATTTAAAAAGACAAGTATAAAACAAAAGCTTTGACATCCATTGTTTTCTCAATTGACTTCATAACAACTATTACACAACTTTGATGCCTTTCACCTTTTCTGTTTAGTCTTTTTTGCCTTTGAAGAAAACAAAGGCTCCCCTAACTCAAAAGCACCACCTCCCTGGGGCTCTTCTAAAGTTATTTCAACCAAATAATATGTTTTGCAGAAAGATAAAACACATACACTAGTGGGAAGAATAAGATTTGAACTGCATTTCATCAATATAATGAAAAGCTCACACATGACCACTATCAAATAACTAGTCAAGGTGTGGTCCAGTGAAGTTGTAATTTTCTGTTTTTTAAAATGGGCGTGCTCTATAGTGTTCTCAGTAGTAAACAATATTCCATGGATCTAACCCAGATGGATCAAAATCAAAAACTAATCCATTTTGTTCCTCAGATCATTAGATTTTTTTCACAAAGTCTGTTCATTGCTTCTTACAAAAACACAAACAAACCGTGAAAATAACTTGTTATATCAAGTGTAAATTAGTATGAAATCAAAACTACACACTAAAACTACACTACGCAATCTGGATTCACAAAAGATAAGACAAAATGGGACAATGTTTAATGCATTTCTGGACTATAAGAAACCAGTGGGAACTTCTGTCTCTGTAACTCTTCTATACATTATTTAGTTTGTCTTACCAGTGAACTCAGAGCCCTCCACGGGGCCTGGGCCACTCCAAGGTCATCCAAAATACTGGAGAAGACAGAGCGCTCCTCTGCCCGGTCAATCTGTAACGGGCTGGTCCCAAGAATCTTTACTCCGTTCAGGTGCAGTGGGACAGCCAGGTTATTGGGGATCTGACCTCCTACTGACACTATACTGCCAGAGCAGCCCTGGAGAGAGGAGAGAGACAGACAGAGACAGAGGAGGAAAAGTACTGAACAGTGCACATTTTAGAGTCTGGAACAAAATATCATTAATATTCTGAACAAAATACATCACCACGGGAGATCTTTATTGAGTTTTCAGACACACTTTCACTTTTTATTCCTCTGTGTTATTTGTAATTTGTTAACAGAAATAATTTAACCAGATGCACTGATTTCAAACTGAGTTTTAGTTTTCCAGGCAAAGACAATCTCAGTGTTTTGTCACAATATAATACGAGGGTGCAACACTTTCAAATTTTCAAATATGTATATTAAAGGTGAATTATATAACCTTTCAGCTGGACGGTTCACCACCTGCTTGCATCCGTGGAGACATTTTCCTTGAAATGTCCCGTAATATGGCATAAACTTATCTGTCTTTCATGTATTCATCTAAATTATAGGTTGTTATTGCTCAAAAATACCTGCATGCATGCATTATTACTGTTGGCAGGGTCACTTCTCCACAGATCTGACCTGTAGCTTTGGTTGGTGGAGTCACTTCCTTGTCTCCACATAGATAGATATGTCTTATGCCATTCTGTGGATAACATTTCCTTGGAAACAAGCATCTTAAAAAGTTACATAGTGCATCTTAAAGTAATGTTTTGTCAGTGTTTTAATGGTAGATCCAGCTCTAACAGCACAAACTACCCCTTCATGTTTTTAGCGTGATAGCAAAAGTTAGCCAGAAACAGAGCAGAGATGCTTTAATTTTGACAGTTGGTGCATGGGGAGATCTGAATGCTTTCTTTTAATAACTAGATGCAGCTCCTCTTGCCGCCGGTCTGATCCGGGGGGATGCTGTTTCCACGGTAACGCCAGGTTGTATCTGTTCATTATTCATGGGCCGCTCTCTTGCTCCTGTCCAGGGTGTATCTCAAGCCACTAATGCTGCATTTATCACAAAGACACAAGCTTTAGACACACGCGCAGACATACACCCACAGGGGGCGACAGGAGCAATGAGGGGGATTGATGCCAACGCCATCTACCTGAACAAACACTTCATCACAGGGATTGTACAGGATTATGAGTCTTAAGCTAAGGAAAGTCGTGATGGGGAAAAGTCAGTAGTAAAAGATAAAACTTTTTGGGAGTTTGAAAATTAATAGACTAAACTTAGACTAAGCAGCTGATAAAAAGGAATGCTTGATAGTTTCCGCCTTTTGCTTTATGAACTATAGAGACTGGGATTGTGTCATTACCATTTACAGAACCTTCCCTTGCTCTTATGTTAAACCAGTGTAGAGTTTCGGATGGTAAATGTGTTCTGACACTATACTGTAGTGAGGTGTTGTGACAAGTATTTACCAGCAGTAACCCAGCATCTTATCGGGTTTGTTCATTGCTCTTTAATTTACTTAACTTTGATTTGGCTAATGCATCTCAACAGACGTGTTGCTCGGTGGCCGGAAAAATGTTTGTTTGCTTACAATGTCTGCTTGCTTCTCTATACAGTAAATTACATTTTTAAAGTAATACTGTAGACTATTGGGTCTCTACAAGCTGTCAGGAGCAGTGGGTAGCAGTGTAGCACTCACAGGGCAAATTTCCAGAGCTAAAGGGAGAATATTGCTCAGGACTACCTAGCAGGAAGATAAGCTCTCTGCATGTTTTAGAAAGCTAGGGACCCTGGAGCCCCTGAAGGAAACCCCCTGAAGGACATGAGGAGAACGTGCAAACTCCGCACAGAAAGGACCCACATGGTCAGGGAATAGAACCTGATGTACCTTCTCGCTGTGAGCGAGAATGCCATGAGCTGTGTTGTACTAACTTTTCAATTAGCAAAAACGCTAACACAAGACATTGCCAATCAGTGCTAATACTAAAACTAACATTAGTCTGCACCGTATTAGACCCGTTTCATTCCACACCCACAGAGCCCTTAGTGTGTTAGAGAGAGCCCCACACCTGCAACTAAAAGTAAGCTCTTAATCTAGCTCTGTCTGCATAATAAATGACTCAATTAAGCACATTTAGATTTTCCCATTTTCTGTAGTGGCTTAATTTAGCAGCTTTAATGTCCCTCCTTCACTCCAAAGGTAAAAAGATTCATTACTGGGTTTAGATTGGAAACAAATGCTCCCGATAAAGAGAAAAGATATATTTGTAAAAATCCAACCAGCTCTGGAAATTTCAATCATGACATTCAAATCCTGTTTAAAAACCCGTCTCTTTCAGCAAGTCTCCACCACATAATCCCTTGAATATGCTGCTAACTTCTTTATTGTACACATTTTATAATAACATTTCTTATTGCTTTTTAACAATGTGACTGTTCATTGTTTTGTTTTTACTATGTTTTTTTTATTGTGAGGAAAATGTGCCCATAGATAAAATGCATTATTGCTATTATAATTTTGAAAAAATCATGTAATAATATAATATTGAAGATGACACAAACAATTAGCAAAAATGATTGAGACCGCCATGTCTAAATCTGTATGAGTTTTTGTGATCTTAAAAAACATATTCATAGATTTATTTTTGCTAATGCTATGCAAATTGTGCTTTAATACATTTTCACTTTTGCACTGTTGAATTTTTACAGCAACAATAAAACTAGATCATATCATAAAACTGTATTAAAGATCTGAAATATAGACAGTAATGTAATATAATGTAAGGTAACGTTGGGTGTGTTTACCTCTTCTTGTGTGATGTCCAGGATGCGCTCCAGAGTCAGCTCTTCAAAGTAAAGGCGGTCGCACTCGTCGAAGTCCGTACTGACCGTCTCAGGATTATGGTTCACCACAACTGTCTTCTTCCCCATTTGCCTCAGAGCTCGGATACTGGACACCGCGCACCAGTCAAACTCTACACTGCTGCCTAAAATATCAAATTAAACACATTTGTGAGTATAGCTTAATTACTTATGGGTTAATAGATGAATCTGAGAGAAAACTTATTTGGAATTTGTTTTTTTCTTACCAATGTGGTATGGACCACAACCAAGAACCATTATCCCCTGGTCTTTAAAGTCTAGATCATGCTCCTAAAGAAATGATAAAGAAATAGTTGTAGATTTAAAAATTCTCCTTTTACTTGTATGGCTTACCACTCACTCACCCACTGTGACCATACTTACAATACATTCATAATAAATTGAAATATATTTGACTTGGCATTGCGTACCTGGCCATGGTATGTGCAGTAGAGGTAGTTAGTCATTGCTGGATACTCTGCTGCCAGTGTGTCAATCTAGAAATGAAATCGAAAATCGTAAATGACAAAAAGCTTGTTATAGACTTAAATCTTCAGACTTTGGTGGTGCTCACTTGTTTGACCCAAGGTTTGATCCCGAGGGAAAGGCGGAGCTCTCTGGCTGCCCGCTCAGAGGAACCAAATATCTGACCAATCTGGCGGTCAGAGAAGCCGTCCTGTTTGGCTTTTAACAACAGCTCACTGGGGACTGCGTTACTGTGAAAGAGACCACAAAAAGGAAAGAAAAATAGTTACTTGTATAAAGTGACAGAAGTTTTAATTAATCATCCATTAATTCTGAATCATCATTGTGATGCTGGTTCCATTGTTTAGTATTATTAACAAATACTTTTTCAGTCTAACTTAAATTAAATGGGATGCTTTAAACTTCCTCTCGACCAATAGGATTTTAAGCAACTTTACTTTTAAAGTAATATTTGTACAACTTTCAGCTATTCTACCAAGCTCTGCAACGATCTGTGTATATGTCAGGTCCTACCTTTATACTGTGTAGCAATCACACTGCTACAACAATATTGAATAATTAATCATATTTGACATTATAGTTAAACGTGTGCAGACTGTTGGCAGTACAATATGCCACTGATTTGAATAGGTTTTGCATACATTTTAACAAAGGCAGTGGCAGCACCAACTGTGAATTTTTGCTTCTGCTAAAGCTCCACTTGCTCTTACTCCTCCTTATCTGAATTATTTATGACCACCGAGAGCAACAATATTGAAAATGTCAAGTGTGTTTTAACTCCCACAGCATGAACCAGGCCAGGAAGAGTGGAAAACCCCAAAATGGCAAGAAAAGTAATATTTCACATGGAAACTTTGTTATCCTACACACAATTATCCTCAATGGAGAATCACATTAAAGAAAAAAATGCACTCTTCAGTGATTATGAACTAACACACAACTTTCCATTCTCATTTGTGAAGACCCATTTTTGACTATCTATTATCCATAGCTGAGCAATATTTGTCTTGCCCCAATAGATATATTGTATAGGCAAGTCAAAATTAGCATGCTGTTGATATCTTAACCATCATGAAAAATAATTAGGTGAATAATTAGGACACTTGGAATACATAAGGTAAGTGAGGAATAACTTTGGACCACGGCAAACCATTTAAAACAAACTAGTTCTGTTTTTCACATTTTTAAGACTTTAAAAGTAAACGTCGAGTAAAATATTTTAAAAAACAAATTCACTAGAGGTGGAACAAAATCCCTAGTAGCTGTCAAATTCAATGTATCAAAAAAAATCTAAACTAAAGCAGAGCAATGGATTGGCAGGTACATTACAAATGCATTGATTTGACATTTATATTGGCAAAGAAAGCCTGTGTGAGCTGTAGAGATTTTATATATATATATATTAGGTTAAAAGACAATACGGATATGGAGCTGGATTTTTGCCACTGTTTTCTAAATTTCTTTCTCCCGCACCAATGAACCAAAGACAACAAGCACACAAACAGAGGATGCTGACCAGCAGAGCCTGAAGCCAATCACCTCCACAGTCCATCAGGCTGTCAGGGGCCTCTGCTGTGTCTCTGTCCCAGTGTCCTCTGCTCTACGGGGGCCCGGGACCACCGCAGCCTGCCTGTGTCAGCACCAGACCCCCACCACACACACAAACACACACGCATTCACACACACATGCACACACACACATTCATTATTAAACAGTCACAAGGAAGCAGTGGGTGACCTGTGGCTGAGGCATGAAAATTCAGAGCAGCTTTGATTTGAGCTGTCCAGCTAAGAGCCGCAGGGCAGAGAGACAGAAAGAGAACCACTGAGCGAGAATGCTAAAATGTGAAACATTTGGACTTTTTGGAGAATTTTAATTGTTTCATAACCTATATAACTTTAAGTGAAGGGAGGAGAAACATTCTCTAGCCTCCTAACATCAAGAGCTAGTGAATACTTTGTGCCATTATCAAGCCAGGATAAAGAATGGGCTTCATCTGATAAGAGCTGAACAATGTATTTAATTCTGACAAGCACTGTTTTAATTTAACTTGTGATTTATCATCTCTTCAAGAAGACTCGATTAACACACTGCACACTTTAAGGAAATTTGAACTGCTTAACCAATACACAAATGACATGCATTTCATGTTTGTGGATGTCTAAGCTATAGGGTTAGCAGAATGTATGGCTAACAAACAGGGATAATTAAATCTCTGTAAAGGGCATTGGTGATTGAACTGTATGTATTTATTATAATGTGTCTGATTTATGAAATTAAGCTTTTATTCTAGTAAATAAAGGCTACACTCAAATCATAATTTTAAGTGTGGATTAAATGAACATTGTAGAATTAATTAGACATTTGGCACTTAATGTTGTTTCTTTGTGTTGAGTACCTTGTGTAGAGGCTCAGATAATGCTCCAGTTGTGTGATCCTGTTGAGTTTATGGAGGAACCACTTGTCTATGGCTGTCAGCTGATGTATCTTATCCACACTCATTCCACCATGGAGGGCCTATAAGAATAAATGTAATGTGCTTGATTAGAAACATGTTTACCACTACTTTTGTTTCTTGTCATCAAAATCTCTATCTGTTCAAAGCAGGATGGAAAATCAATGCTATTCAATTATATTACTTCTCCAATACTGACATGTTATTAAAAATCAGCCAGGTTTTTCTCATTTACTTGTAATATGGCAAAGGTCACCCATGACAACAGCTAGTAAATAAATTTTATTATTTTTCATTACGTGTCTGACAGAAGAAATAATTTCAGCACAGTGTGGGAGGGGTCTACTAAATAGTGCGTAAAACCTTGCATGGACGAAATAAAAATGGCTAGCCAAGATGGAGGAGAATTATTACTGCAGATTTTAAAGGCAGATTTTAATGGAATAGACCACATTCACATGATGTGTAATGCAATTAAATATAGATATGATTAAGAGAAAATGCACTACACAATATCATGTTTATTGTAGTTTTTAGGAAGAAATTATGAGGAAAAATACCAAACAGGGGCAATGCATGTGTTGATCACCTTGGAGGTATTATTTCTAGAGTTTCATTGCCTGCAGATAGGATGTGGTACATTAATCCCGAACGGCGTCTCACCCAATCACTCTCTCTCTTTATATTTATAAAAGGTAATTTCATCTCCACAAAGTAAACCCTAAACTAACAAAGCTGGAGGTCTTGGCAGAGACGTAACATCCACAGTCCTCTGCACTGTTGATAAAAGCTTATTGAAGTACTGGAGAGGTTTTTCCATATTTTATTTTGTCCCTGTTGTGAAGTGAAGCTTGACCCTGTGTTTAAGTGCATCCCTTTCAGAGTTATTCATCACCATCTGATTGAGTGAAGTAAAAACATTAAAAAGAGAAACAGGGCTGTATTGAAAAAGGACAAACATATCTACAAAATGAATACATCAGCTTTCTATATATATGATATGAACAACAATTATATGGCAGATGCCCCAGCGACACTGACGAAAGGACAAATTTCCCTACAGGGACAATAAAGTGTAACGTACCTTACTTTATCTTACATACTGCAGTAAATACAACCTTAATTTTCTGTATATATATTGTTAATTAAACTAAAATGTATACAAGTATGTTTTATTACCAAATGTCAATATGACTATCAATATTTGAATCTGTTAAAAATTATTATTATTTTGAACAAAGGACATAAAACTACGTCTAAACTTAAAGTGCGTTTAATGTTTGTTTTATTTTTTTACCATAGTGGGCGATTTATATTTCCAGTCTAGAACCCATTTTTGCTTTGATTACTTGTTAATTGTAGAATATTTTATTTTGTGATACAGGTACAGTGCTTGGTAATTTGGCAAACTATTTTGTAAGAAAATGGTGCAGGTAACGCTTCAGGTTTCTATGGTTTATTACTTTAATCAAGATCCAGCCTAAGTCCCATTTGCGTGTGGCTGTACCTTGGCGATGGAGAAGATGCGGGTGCTGGAGGGCACCGCCAGCTCGTGCCGCAGGTCGTGAGAGGAGCACCAGGCTTTGTTCAGAGGCAGTCGGGGCATGAAGCCGTCCACAGAGGGGTGACACATCCTCAGGGCCTTCTGCATGCTCTCCTCGAAAGTCCGGCCCACCGCCATCACCTGCATACACAACATTCCACAACAAACACTAATCACATCTCTGGAATGGAGCTCAAGACCATTAATTAATACCCAACAAACTTCAATGTGTATATCTTCTTTTAATCCCTCATAAAACTGTAAACATACGTAGTGGTTGCTTGTCAGTTGTAACCATCATAAAAGCCAATCTGTTAAAAGAGGCATTATGTATCTTGTCCACAGTATGGCATTTAACTTATCTATCTCCATGAAAACAAGCAGATCTGTGGAGCGGTGTCCCTGGTCACAGTGGGAATGCATGTTGTGTAATTGAACAAATACAAATAGATACTTTTAAGGAGTTGTGGATTTCTACAGGATGTTGTGGATTTCTACAGGATGACCATAGTCTCCCACCTCACCAACACTCTTCATGGCACTGCCTATTTCTCGGGACATGCCCTGGAAGCGGTCCAGATCCCAGCGTGGGATTTTGGTGACGATGTAGTCCAGACTGGGCTCGAAGCAGGCTGTGGTCTTTTCTGATACTGCGTTCTTGATCTCCGGTAGAGGGATACCCAGAGCTAGTTTAGCGGCTACAAATGCTAATGGATACCTATGAAACACAAAATGCATCTATCAAAGTGGTTACAACAAACAGAAAAAACAACAGAGATCATCACGTATTTAAAGGCTACTATGGATTAGCGAATGATTAGGAATTTAAAAAAGGATTCACTGGCCCAGATTATGATTTTAACCTCACTAATCAATTGTTTGATGTTGAAATATGTCTATGAGGAAAAGTGAACCAATACAGGTAATGCATGAACAGACTGATGGCTGCCTGATGTTGTCTGTGATCTGCTGCTTATTGGGCTCATATTAAGCACGTGATACATAATGTAACTTATATAGTGCTTTCAACCTTCAACTTAAGGCACTCAAAAAACCTTTTAGAAGAAATGTAACCCATTCACACACATTCATATAGCAGTGCACGTAGACACTGGGGGGCGAGGCAGGCTAAGTGCTGCCTAACCACCAGCACTATCACTGAGCTACTGTCGCCCCCTATAATGTCTGTTGTGTTTGTATCATAATCACTGTAATTTTTCTCACCCAGTGGCTTTGGATGCCAGGGCAGAGCTCCGCGAGAGGCGAGCATTAACTTCAATGATGCAATATTCGAGGGACGATGGGTGTAGAGCGTACTGAATATTGCACTCGCCCACAATACCCAGATGACGCACCACTTTGATGGCTGTCTCACGAAGCATGTGGTACTCCGTATTGGACAAAGTTTGACTGGGTGCCACCACTATCGAGTCCCCTATAGAAGAGAATGTAATAAACAAAACAGCTGAATGCCAAGAAATAAAGACATGCTAATGCATACTAATATGATGCAAGAGTTCTCTCAAGGTGGATAACTATGAAACAATTATTAGTGCAGAACCATTTAAATTCCATGGAGAAATTTAAAATTCTACTTCAGTGAGTTGTTGTACATACAGTATTTCAATATGTCATTTATTTAAAGGTGCACCGTGTCCCGTTGAGTTACTGTTTTGCTGAAAATAATATGGCATGTAACGTACATATCATGCATTTATTAAATTACTGATGTTTTTATATAAAAAAAAAAAAATTGAGAAAAGTCTGTGTTTGACATTGTCTCTGCACAGATGTTGCTTACTAACTTGGCTTAATGCCATACTGGGCAAAGCAATAACATCTCCATGGAGACAAGCAGGTGATAGATCCACTACCAGAAAGTGACACCATGCACCTTTAACATGGAAAGACAACACCACGGATGTAGGATTAAGTATCTACCAGTGTGGATTCCCAGTGGGTCAAAGTTCTCCATGTTGCAGACAGTCACACAGTTGTTTGCCACATCTCGCACCACCTCATACTCCACTTCCTTCCAACCCAACAGTGACTTCTCCACCAGGATCTGACTGGACATGGCCAGAGCCTTCATCGTGCACACAAGAAACAAACAGTTAAAAATTATTTGGCACAGTTTTTGAATTAGTTACAATATAATTTACAAATTACTAGTTCTGACCTTGCGAGCTGTTTCCTCCAGTTTCACTTTGGTGGCACACAGACCAGAGCCCAGGCCGCCCAAAGCATAAGCCGACCGCAACATTACAGGGTAGCCAATTTCTTCTGCTGCTTTCAAAGCATCTGAAACCTGAACAATAAAAATATGCACTGTAATGAAGCTTGTTGAGTAGTAAGTACATATCAATAACTACAAATATAGTTTCAGACTGCTTACAGATTCAACAGCTATACTGGGTGCAATCTTTTCATTGATCTCCATGAGTTTATCTGCAAACAGCTGCCGGTCCTCTGTGGCCATGATGGACTCCACTGGGGTTCCAAGCACCTGGACCCCATACTTTTCCAGGACACCACTTTTGAACAGTTCAACTCCTTAAAACAAATACACACACAATATCAAATTTCAGCAAATTTAAGTGTTAACTGTGAGAACATTACAATTTAATGATTTCTGACAATATGGAAATATTTACCTTAATTCACATTGTCCAATAGACTAACATGTGACTTTATGAAATCATACAGTTAATGTAACATAAACCAACAGATAAAAAACATTCTTACATTCTTACTATTTTATTGCCACACACATATTTTGTATTCATGAGTTTTAGGCCAATGATCTACTTGTGTTTTGTCGAATTTTCTGAGGACATTTCTTATTCAAAAGATACAGTATTTTGATTTGAATTTGAATTGCATTACTACTCTAACATGCCAAATCCTTCAAATCAGGAAGGAATCCTTATGCCTGAAACCCATGAATAATTTGCTAGTAAAATGATGCAGACTTTTTACCGCAATTGAGAGCAGTCTGTCCTCCCATAGACAGTAAGATGCCATCGGGGCGCTCAGTTTTGATCACCTCCGTCACAAACTGTGTGGTAACAGGCAGAAAGTACACAGAGTCCGCCTGCTTTGTTCCCAGTTCATTCGTTTGAACAGAGGCAATGTTCGGGTTCATCAGCACAGTTTTTAAGTTCTCCTCCTGCAGGAAAAATGTCAAAGTATGGAATCATTTCACTTGAATTACATTTTAATCTAACTGAGGACATTAGTGTTGTAAACAAAACTTGTACATTCAGTGATCTACATTTTCTTTTTTTTTTTTTTTTCCAACTCTTTTTATTGAACAATTTTAACATTAACAGACAAACAGAGTGCATTATATTGAATAGAATAGTGCTAGTACAGCTCTGACAGTAGTACAGGACACATCCGAATGTCATCCACCCCATCCCTCCCGCCCCACCCCCACCCACTGGCCAGTCCAGTGATCTACATTTTCATTTGAAGTTGCTTATGTAATATGTCTGGTGAAGAGTCTGTCATCTGCTTGTTTCCAAGATGTTATTGTTTTGCCAGGATTGTTCCACAGTATAGCATTGAAGTTATTTCCATAGAGACGAGCACGTGATGCCACTAGCCAAGTAACAGGTCAGATCAGTGGAGAGATGGAGCCCGTCACAGTTAGAATGCATCTTTTTCAAGGTTTTATTTTATTTTATACAATAAAGACACTTAACTGAATAAATGCAAGATAGTGTTTAAAACAGATTTGAATCTGCAATCAATTAAACTACATTTTATATTTATTCCTTGAGGGTAATTTTAAATGTTTTCGTACCTTCATAGCCTTGACTGCCTGAGATCCAGAGTAGTCAAACTCCCCAGCCTGACCAATGGACAAACCTCCAGATCCAAGAACCAAAACCTTTGACACCTGTGTCCACAAAGCTGTATTCACTTACAGAGCTGGTTTATGATTGTCAGTTGTTTATAATGTAGTATTTTGTACCTTAGGTCTGGGAGGGAGAGATGGTTTCTTGGGCATGATTGATACAATGCTGCCATCTTTTCCTTTTTTGATCAAGGAAATGAATGCATCAAAGAGAAACTGTAAACACAGGGGCAATCTTAGAGGTCGGCATAAAAACAATTAAACAATTAAAACCAGTTTAGCTAAATAATTTTAGAATAATTAGGTTGAAAAACATTATACATTAAAAACATGATATTGCTTTTACCAAACCAAATGTCAGGTAAGCGAAAAGTGCACAGACTGTGGTCAGCATTACGTAGGTACAAGATAGCAAGGTGAATTATTAAAGACCATATTTTCCCTGCAGTAATATGAGGGATATGTGTGTCTCAGCAACAACCTGTCACCTGTACATCTTGTCATGGTGCATTAGTTTGACAGTTGTGACGTACTTTGACAGGAACTTGAACTTAGGACCCCAAGTGCCAAATATAAGGCTAAAGTAGCATCTTCCCCACATGTAACACTACAAACAGGCACAGAAACACCTGGGGCCTCTCAGAGCAAGTGGTGCCGTGTCTCTGTACAGTATGGTTCAACTTGTTTAGTTTTTCTTATTTCTATATTGCAAGAATTATCCCAAAGTCTTAAAATGCATATGACAGATTTTCTGTTTTTTCTTCTAATTATTACTTTCTTTGGTGGGACGGTACCTGTGGTAAGAAGATATAATAATTTTACGTCAGTCAAAAGTCAGTTTGTGAAGTTAAAAAAAAAAAAATCTATGTGATCAATACACAACATGCTATGTTATCAATGTTTTAAAGACACAGATTGTGCAACCTGTTATATGCACTTTAAACTAAATATTTTGGGGTTAAATGTTGTTTATAAATAATAGCACTTAAGGGTGTTTTCACACTTGGTCCCTTTCCCTTTCAGCTCAAGATCCTCTTTGTAATAAACTCACAATGTGAACACAAAATAAACTGAGTTCTTTTTCTTTTGGTCCACTTACAGAGGACTGAGTTCGGTTCACTTGAAGGGGACTATATGTGAAAACACCCTAAGAATCACAATTTACAACTTACACTAAAGAAACATGCAATACAGTAATATTCTTACAAAATGAGGACCACACAGTAGTACAGACACTTAATATATAGTGTATAGGGGCAGTGACAAGAAAGGATCTTAAACATTTGCCTTCTAACTGTTTAATTACCTCTGTGTCAGTGGGACCACTTTTAGCCTCTGGATGAAACTGGGCTGTGAAAACAGGTTTACTTTTGTGCATGATGCCCTGAAAAGATGCAGAGATATTTATTTTCATTAATGAATATTCCAATCCATAACTGTATAGAATTTTAGTAAAATGGCCTGATCCTTTGTAAGCACCAGTGCCAGCTTACGAAGTTCAGTACTGTGACTAAATATGAACCTCATTTGTGCCATCATTGGCATTGACGAACAGTGGGCTCCACCCCTCAGGCAGGGACTCACTGTCAATGCCGTAGCCGTGGTTCTGCGCAGTAATGAAGGCCTGGCCTGTCATCACATTCAACACTGGCTGGTTCTGGCCCCTGGGAAACAGCATGCATGAATAAAACAGAGCACCATGTTATTATATTCCACAATAAGCAAAAAAAGAGCAAAAAAGTGAAAGCCCGAGAAACAGATTAAACTTTACTATCACAGATCCAATGATTTTCAAACGTTTTTATGAAGCCCATTACCTGTTACCCATAGGAAGTTTGTATGATTTGGCTCCAGCAGCGAGAGCAGTGATCTGATTTCCCATGCAAATGCCAAAGACAGGCTGAGGACGATCACTTTCTAAAACCTGCACAAAAATGTATTTAGCCACATTTGTAACACTTTTGAACTGAGTACATTTAAAATAAACCCAGTACTTACTTACTGGAAGAATACAGTTAAACACGTTATATGATAAAACTGTAAACATAGCAAAGAATTTACTGAAACATGACATATTCTATTTTTAAGCATTTGATGCAAGAGATTTACTGTAAAGATTACGTTATGGCAAGTTCTTAGTAATTATGAGGCAAATGCCATTCATCATAAATGTTACAACTAATAGAAAATTGAGACACACTTAACCCTCAGGGGAAGGACATAAATGTCCACTCACAAAAACAGCTGTAAAATCATCATAGATTATGGTATAATGGGGTATTTTATATGTGCCCTAGGAAGCTTAAACTTTGTCTAAAATGTATAGTTTTTGTGTAGCATGAGATAAGAAAAAACAGCAAAACAGCTGTAAAATCATCACAGATTAATATTTTTTCATACTTTGTTCCAAAGCTCTATATATAAAAAATATCTTAAAAAAATAATCAGTATATTTAAAATTGTGATGATTTTTATAAATGTGATATTTTTGGTTAGAGCAGGGATAGATCTTTGGATTTAATAAAAAATATATATATAAAAAAAATATTAATTAAAAATAGAACAATGAACAAAAAATGTTTCTGGATGTCCAAATAGTGTGCACGTTTTATATGCTTAATAATACAGATGTGATTTTTCTTTTAACAGTGCTAGAGGGTTAAATATACTGTATATATATAACATAAATATAAAGCATTTGTGTGCAGTCCTACCTTACGGACATTCTGGATGAGAGTTTGGGCCAGAGCTGGGTCTCCTGGTCCATTTGAGATGAACAAACCATCATAGTCTAGACTCATCAAGTCCTGATTCCATGGGACCAAATGGACTTCAGCCCCGTGCTACATAGGCAATATAGAGTGATAAAACAGTATACATTTAAAAATATATATTAGGACGTTTTTACTTCACTTAAAACATAGCCATTACATAGACATTACATGTACATAGCCGATAGGTAAGATAAAATATTATATAGTAAAACTATAGTACAACTATTTTTGCCTGAAATATGACACTTTATATTTAGAGTTTTGTGGGCTCATTAGATTTTACACAGATTTTCTAGGTCAACTTGCTGAAATCATGCAACAAAGTACCGACTAAGTCCAAATTTGCGAGGAAACACTATCTGGGGTAGCATCATAAAAACACCACTTGTGTAATTTAATGAGAAGGACTAAAAAAAATGATATTTTTATCCCTCTTCAGTCTAACCTTCACCAGAAGACGGATGATGTTATGTTTAATGCCGCAGTCAACAGCCACAACCTTGATTGGGTTTCCTTTTCCAAAAACTTTAGTCTCCTGGTGATAACAAGACACAACACCACACAATGTGAATAAAATGTCTTATACAGTGTACTGTACTGTATTTAAAAATAAAACATATTGAAATAGCTTACCTTTGTAGACACTTCTGCAACAAGGTTTCTCTGGTTGGGGTCAGTGATCTCTACAGGCTGCCCGTCAAATTCAATCTTTCCCAAAACTGTACCCTAAAATGAGGCAAGCTATTATTAATGGTAAAACGTTTCACGTAATATAAATGTAATATAAACGTAATATAAAGTAACATACATAACAAACAAACATAACAAGTTACATAAATAAATATATAACGTAATATAAAGTAACATACTGTTTGTTACTTTATATTAAGTACTGTGCAATGTTTTACCATTACAACGTTTCATACTGTTTGCAAACCCCTCCTTGAACAGCCACCTTAATGTGGTGGACGGGTTTGAGTGTCCAGATGGTCCCGGGAGCTGTGTTGTCGGGGGCTTCATGCCCCTGGTAGGGTCACCCAAGGCAAACAGGTCCTGGGGGACGGGTCAGACTAAAAGCGGTTCAGAAGCCCTTATGATAAGAAATATAGTAAGGCCAGTTACGTCGCCTGGATTGGCGTTACCAGGGCCCCACCCTGGAGCCAGGCCTGGGGTGGGTGCTCGACGGCGAGCGTCTGGTGGCTGGGCCTTCACCCGCGGGGCCCGGCCGGGCACAGCCCGAAGGAGCAACATGGAGCCGTCCTCCTGTGGACCCACCACCCGCAGGAGGATTCATAAGGGGCTGGTGCAGGGAGATTTGGGCGGCAGTCGAAGGCAGGGGCCTTGACGACCGGATCTCCGGACATGGAGACTAGCTCATGTAATGTCACCTCGCTGGGGGGGAAGGAGCACAAGCTCGTGAGGGAGGTTGAGCGTTACCGACTAGATATAGTGGGCCTCACTTCCACGCACAGTTTGGGCTTTGGAACCCAACTGCTTGAGGGAGGCTGGACTCTCCATTTCTCTGGCGTTGCCCGCAGGGAGCGGCGGCAGGCAGGTGTGGGCCTGCTCATTGCTCCACAGCTCAGCCGCCGTGTGTTGGAGTTCACCCCCCGTGCTAGTCACGGTTTGCCCATAACGAACAGCATGTTCGAGCCCGGAAGTCAATGATCGACTTTGTTGTCGTGTCATCTGAGCTCCGGGCCGCCTGTCTTGGACACTTAGGTGAAGAGAGGGGCAGAGCTGTCAACCGCTCACCACCTGGTTTTGAGTTGGGTCTGCTGGCAGAGGAGGAAGCCAGAAAGACCTGGCAGGCCCAAGCATATAGTGAAGATCTGTTGGGCAGAGCCCTCTGTCAGAAGGACCTCCAACTCACACCTCTGGGAGAACTTCTCCCAGATTGCGGGGGAGGCTGGGGATATGGAGTCCGAGTGGGCTTTGTTCTCGGCCTCTATTGTTGATGCGGCCGCTTGTAGCTGTGGTTGTAAGGTCTGTGGTGCCTGTCGTGGCGGCAATCCCTGAACCCGGTGGTGTACACCAGAAGTAAGGGATGCCGTCAGGCTGAAGAAGGAGTCTTATCGGGCCTTGTTGGCTCGTGGGACTCCTGAGCCAGCTGACAGGTACCAGCGGGCCAAGCATGCTGCAGCCCGGGCAGTCGCAGAGGCAAAAACTCGGGGTTGGGAGGAGTTCGGAGAGGCCATGGAGAAGGACTATCGGACGACCTCAGTGAAATTCTGGCAAATTGTCCGACGCCTCGGGAGGGGGAAGCAGTGCTTCACCAACACTGTTTACAGTGTGGGTGGAGAGCTGTTGACCTCAACTGGGGATGTTGTCAAACGGTGGAAGGAATACTTTGAGGATTTCCTCAATCCCACGTCACGTCTTCTGAGGAGGAAGCAGAGGCTGGGGACTCGGAGGTGGACTCGTCCATCACCCTGCTGAAGTCACTGAGGTGGTTAACAAGCTCCTCAGTGGCAAGGCTCTGGGGGTGGATGAGATCCATCCTGAGTATTTTAAGTCTCTGGATGTTGTGGGGCTGTCTTGGCTGACACTTCTCTCCAACAATCATGTGGTGGTCAGGGACAGTACCTCTAGACTGGCAGACCAGGGTGGTGGTCCGTCTGTTTAAGAAGGGGGGACTGGAGGGTGTGTTCCAACTACAGGGGAATCACACTCCTCAGCCTTCCCGGTAAGGTCTATTCCAGGGTACTGGAGAGGAGAATCTGACCGATAGTTGAACCTCAGATTCAGGAGGAGCAGTGTGGTTTTCATCCCGGCCACGGAACACTGGACCAGCTCTATACTCTCCATCGGGTGCTCGAGGGTTCACGGGAGTTTGCTCAACTAGTCCACATGTGCTTTGTGGATCTGGAGAAGGCATTCGTCCGTGTCCCTCGTGGGCTCCTGTGGGGAGTGGTCTGGGAGTATGGGGTCCCGGGCTCTTTGGTAAGGGCTGTCCAGTCCCTGTATGACAGGAGCAGGAGCTGTGTTCGCATTGCCGGCAGTAAGTTGGACCTGTTTCCGGTGCATGTTGGACTCCGCAAGGGCTGCCCTTTGTCACCGGTTCTGTTCATTGTATACATGGACAGAATTTCTAGGCGCAGTCAGGGGTCGGAGGGGGTCCGGTTTGGGGACCACAGGATCTCATCTCTGCTGTTTGCAGATGATGTTGTCCTGATGGCTTCATCAGACCAGGACCTCCAATGTGCACTGGGGCGATTTGCAGCCGAGTGTGAAGTGGCTGGGATGAGGATCAGCTCCTCCAAATCGGAGGCCATGGTTCTTGACCGGAAAAAGGTGGCTTGCCCTCTCCGGGTGGGTGGAGAATCCCTGCCTCAAGTGGAGGAGTTCAAGTATCTCGGGGTCTTGTTCATGAGTGAGGGGAGGATGGAGTGTGAGATTGACAGGTGGATCAGTGCAGCGTCGGCAGTGATAAGGTCGCTGTATTGGACCGTTGTGGTGAAGAGGGAGCTGAGCCGAAAGGCAAAGCTCTCGATTTACTGGTCAATCTACGTTCCTACCCTCACCTATGGTCATGAGCTTTGGGTAATGACCGAAAGGACAAGATCGTGGATACAAGCGGCCGAAATGAGTTTCCTCCAGAGAGTGGCTGGGCGCTCCCTTAGAGATAGGGTGAGGAGCTCAGTCACACGGGAAAAGCTCTGAGTAGAGCCGCTGCTCCTCCACGTCGAGAGGAGCTAACTGAGGTGGCTCAGGCATCTGTTCCGGATGCCTCCTGGTCGCCTCCCTCGGGAGGTGTTCCGGGCATGTCCCACCGGGAGGAGGCCCCGGGGAAGACCCAGAACACGCTGGAGGGACTATGTCTCTCGGCTGGCCTGGGAAAGCCTTGGGGTCCCCCCGGTGGAGTTGGAGGAAGTGTCCGGGGTGTAGGAAGTCTGGGAGTCCCTGCTTAGCCTGCTGCCCCCCCGACCTAGCCCCGGATAAGCGGAAGAAAATGGATGGATGGATGGATAGATGTTTGCAAGTACCTTATCTCTTATAATCTTTGTAAGCATTCGGGTGTCTATTCCAAACAGTGCTGGTACCTAAATACAAAATAAAGCAAAAATCAAATATATTTGAAGTCAGTTTCTTATAAAACTATGCAATAAGCCAAATACTAACCTTCTCTTCATTCAGCCATTGCCCCAATGATTTAACCGAGTTCCAGTGACTGTATTCGTGGCTATAATCTTGTACCAAAAGACCAGAAACCTAGACATATAAATGATTTAGATCTATTAAATGTGTTACTGTACTAAAAATAATCAGTGAAATTATTATTTTAAGATATCCCTCATTTTGATTATTTGTCAGTTGGGTTAGAGCTCCCCAGTCACCGCATGGTATACGCACTACACACACTGCAGATACAAAATACAAAAAATGTGACAAAACAAGAGCAACAGACTCTTTCAGCTACACTCCGAGACCTCTCATACTCCATACAACTATACAACAACTCACCCTTATGTCATAGATAACCTTATTTAGTGTCAAAACTACCATGTACCTTACTGAACCTCTTGTATATAGTAGAGATATTTGCACTTTTTAGCAAATCGGCCTTAAATATCCATGATATTTTGTTTTGGCTACCCTGCTGCCTTAACACTTTAATGCAAATGCTGGTAGAAAACTCTTCAAAACGTGACTACGTAGCCCTCTTGAAGGTTTATAGTAAAAAGGGACTGTAGGTGAGTTTGTGATAAATTAAAATGAATTCAAATCGCCTCTACATATTGGCCCAAAAATATCAGCAGAGCTTATCGACCATCGGCTGATCTGGATTCTAAACACCTATATCGGTCAATCTCTAGTATGTAGGCTAGATAATATATCTACGGTACTATATTTTGCTATATTTTACTTGTACATTTACAAATCTGTATTTATTTTGCTGTTTGTCATTATATTGTAATGTGTGAGCTTCTGTTTCCAAGTAATTTCCCTTGTGAATCAATAAAGTTGGGCTGTGTAAGTCAAATATTTTAGAGATAATTGGGTCAGGAAGGTCTTGACAAAATGATTTTGGAAAAATATGCCAAAACCATTACTACTAGTATTTACCATAAAAGTATTTT
The DNA here is from genome assembly GCA_029959045.1 of Taenioides sp. WSHXM2023. NCBI lineage: Eukaryota > Metazoa > Chordata > Actinopteri > Gobiiformes > Gobiidae > Taenioides > Taenioides sp. WSHXM2023. Next base: position 17,799,921 of record CM057099.1, read on the forward strand.
GGAGACAATTATCCATTAAACCATGATGTCTCTACTATGCCTATGACAAGGTTGAAAGTTTGAGTTTCGTTTTTCTGACATCAGTGTGGAAAAAAATACTGTGGAATAAATGGGTACCTTACATGCAATGTCTTGTGTTTTTCTTATAGAAAAAATAGTGTAGTTTTAGAATATAACACCAAAAATTGTGTATCACTAGCCCTTTGGTGACCTTTTGCTTGATGTTTGCTGAAAAGTAGGTGAAAATGACCAAATTTTGGTGACAAAATAATTTGAATACAAACATTAATCCTGTTGCTGCTTGCAAATTATTGGTTACTTGCTTACTATTAACCTTAGAATAAGAGCTCAATGTTGTGTTCTTTTGAATGAGTATCAGTTTCAGTGGTTGCAATTATAAATGATGTCATACCAGCGAGTTCTTCCGAAGATGTCCGGTGACAATTTTGTTTGGAAATTTTGAGACTCTAGGTAAGAATTTGGCTTTTGATTCACCCTAGAGAGTTGATTTAATTGTAAATCTGCATGTACTATACATCAATCTCTTTGTAATTTAGTTGGGAATAAAGCAATACCCAACACATAAGTGTATTCTAACATTAGTTAAGTAAAATCATAACTTTTACTAACCCTACCCCCATCAATTTTCAGTTTGTGAAAAAAATACATGCTGTCGTAAAAAAAACTTGCATTCAACTAACTGTCAATGTAGAGCAACCAAAATTGAATCACTTATACCCATTTATATGGGCTATAAGCAGTTTACATTGTTTAAGCCTAATAACTTTAATAAATTGAGATCAAGTTTTTTTTACGGCCAAGTTTTCATATTTGTTTTAGAAAACGTCTGAAAATTTTGCATGTATTTGCGTACTTATTCAATGATAAAGTCAATATATCCAGATTTTGCATAAATGATTCCATTTTCAGATTCTTGAGAAAATTTGACCCTAGACTAATATATTTTGAGTCCATGAAACAGAAATTGATTTTTTGACCTAAATGTCAATAAATGTAACTAGAACCTTGTCCTATTAACTCTTACAAACAAAAATGCTGTTTATTCTACCTGTATGCGTTCTGACTCCACATGTTTTTTCAGTCCCAGCTCATCCAGCTCTTGTGTGTTTGGGACGCCGTAGTTGCCCACAATGGGGTAGGTCAGGGTGAGGATCTGACCCCTGTAGCTCGGGTCAGTCAGGGCCTCAGGGTAACTGAACCGGAAAAATAACAAGTGTATTTATTAAGTTTGTTAATATGACACAGCAGACAAAGCTATCAGAGGGGGACGTTTACACTCAAATAAGGGTACTGCAACTTTTAAACTGTATTACCCAAAGAAAATTATGCTTATTTAGGGTACACAGTATAACTTGTCTCCACTTACTGTTTCTTCAATTATTACGGCATTACTGCCTTATTATACTGCTGACTGCTTCTGCTATTACAACCTAATACAACAACTGTTACTACCACTCCAAATGAATATGATTACAGCTGCAATATGCTTTGCCCCATGGTAAAATGTGGAGTTTGTGAAAAAGAACTAGAAGTAAAAGTACATTGTATTCTACATATTCCTAAACGTGGCCAATCAAATCTCATGACATCAGTTTGTGTTCACTTGTCTTACCCCACTAGTCCAGTGTTGAAAACCAGCTCTCCTGCCACAGAGCCACTGTGACCAAAGGAAAACCCTTTCATCCTGGTGCCATCGTCTAAAACCAGATGTCCTGTTTGGGCCTGGGAAAAAGTCAAATACAAATCTCAGTCAGAACAATCTCGTTTAAATAGATCATACATCACAGAGCACTGAAAGAGACTGGCCTCTGGGGCATATTTGTGTATGTATGAATGCATTAACTGTAATTACAAGTCTGAACAGCCTTTATATATTCTGTGCTTGACATTCCCCCCCCTTTGTATACATAATGTGTACAGTCAGATCTCAGAAGCTAAGCAAGGCCGGGCCTTGTTAGTACTTGGATGGGAGACCACTGGGGAAATCAGGTGCCACAGTGGGTCATTATGTCCTTAGGCAAGGCACTTCAGGCGGTGGTCAGAGGGGCCGATGGTGCAGATTGGCAGCCTCGCTTCTGTCAGTCTGTCTCAGAGCAGCTGTGACTACACACCACCGGGTGTGGAGTGGATGAATAATGAACTGTAAAGTGTCTTTGAGTGTCCAGAAAAGTGCTATATAAAACTGATGCATTATTATTATTACACTTGAACATTTGACTAGGATGCAGCTATTAGCATGTTTTGGGTAGTGCAAATTGAATGTAGACCTATGTCCTAAAACTTCAATAGGATCCTGTGCAAATTCAATAATCTAGGTACACTGATTATTACATTATAATTTCTTGGACAAATACAAAATGCCACAGGTCTTCTTAGCAGTCTGTATCAGCAGCAGAGAGCTGAGAGCAGGAATCCTTCTGTGATGTTGCAATCTTTTAGGGAGGAACAAATATGATGCAATGATACCAGACTCTTACATTTAAAAGGAAGATAACTCACTTTGTGTTATGTTAGCATCTTGGGAGTCTAGTTTAACATTTTATCGTGTTTTTTACAGCTTATTACATATTAAGGGTTTTTATGCTAAGTAGCCACGTGTCTCCTCCGTCACTTTTCAGGTTTTTTGCGTCAGCTCAGCCCACGATGCTACAACTTTCACATGGCTAATTTTCTATGAGTTTATTTCACGAATATGTTTAACACCACACGCCGAATGAGAGAAATCCGTTATCTTGCGTAATTACACATTTAGCTAAAGCATGCGATCGTTACTTACTGTGTTACGTCAGTCATTGCACTTTTCTCAGTCAAAACGGGATCTTACCTTGACGCTAAAAAAATGAGCTGGTTGCAGTTTCAACCAAGTAGTTGATGCGTTTCCAACTTTTCTGCCAACCACACATCCTTGTTGCAGTGATTTCGTAAGGCTATAGGCTTGTAAAATCTTTGTCATAATTATCAAATAGCCTAGAGTTAAACCCCCGACTGGAAACACAATTGGCTAGACCTGCTCTAGGACTGGATAGCTTATTTTGATAAATCGTCGTAACTTTTCTGGGTCAACCAACTTGACACATGGATGAATGAATGTGGGTTTTCGGGAACGCCTCTTGCGGTCGGTAGGGGGCGCAGGAGGCGTGCGTCCTGGTTGGCCACTGGAGGCGTTTCTCTTTACGCATGGCGCGCGCTCTTTTCTGACTGGTCCCGTCAACCGAGAGGCGTGAAAAACAATAAAATTCACAAGGCCATGAAAGTTGAACTTGCCTAACACCGTTGTCTTGAAATGCCAAATGTATTCTCAAAACATAAACTGGCCATTTGTGCGTAAAGGAAGCATAAAGTGTTATTTCCTGCAGCTGAGCTTAAATAGCCTAATAATAGCCTAAATAATTATAGTCCTTGAATGTTATTTTAAACATTATAAGTGGGTGTAATAGTTAAAGCATAATTTATTGATTTGCATATAGGCTACATAAAATTATTTCACTGTAAATTTCACTATGCTTAGGCTGTAAGAATTTTACTAATGACATATTTGACCCAATTATTATAACGGACCACTTACTAAATACCTTCAAATGTACCTCATGACCTACACTACTGTAACTTCCTCAAACTCCCCCAGCTTTTCCTTTGGGCCAGTTTCCCGCGGGGAAATGGCACACGGCCGACAGGCGAACGAACTCAATGGTGGGGGATTAGAGAGGTGTGTGCTTTTGCTGATGACTGCAGGACTGTGCTCTGTGGAGACGATTGACTGCCAGTCTGCTGGGTTCAGCACTCTGCACAAAGTGGAGCGAGTCAAAGAACTGGAACAGGCTGCACAGGTCTTATATGTTGGCGTTTGACTTTAGATAATATATTTGATGTACATGTAATTGCTCCAAATTTTGTTTTCTAATGTTGTCCAAGAATTATCATAAAGGTTGGACAGTGAAATATTTAAAATGTATAGGTACATTTATATTGATAACTGGCTCGAATTTATAAATCAAAATATCATTTTGGGAGCAGAAACCTATAATATACAAAGATTATCAGGGCAATAATGAACACTGCATTTACTTGGAAAAGTGGTTCCACTTTAGGTCTCCTGGTTACTGTGGGGTTCTCGGTTGCTGCGATGCTTTGCTGACATCTTGTGGTGAAACACGTTATAACATGGTGATCCAGTGTAATGGCACATTTGATACACAGGTCATGTGACTGTGATGCTCTAGATGCTCCAGTCCATGTGACAAACTCATTAAGAAACTGGTGATTAGATTTATTTACTATGTGACTTCTCCGGTGGAGGGCCCACCTGCTTGATCTCATAGAGTTATTGCTTTGCTAGAATGTTCCACAGTATAAGGCATTAAACGTATCATCTCTGTGAACACAAGCAGGTGATTCCACAAGGCCAGATTACAGGTCAGATCTGTGGAGAGGTCAAGGTACTCATTTAACAATAAAAACACAAAGAAATGCAAGTTGTGCATATATGCAATATGCCCTACAGTGAAATGGCAATGCAAATCCAATGCAATACCCTCTCCAAGAAAACAAATAGCAAACTTTCCACCAGAAAAAAGTTACACAATGCACCACTAACAAGTCTGAAAGCACATGCACTAAGCTACCTCTGTAGCCACAGCTGCCTTGGCTGTCTAGCCCAAGGACAAAAAAACAGTATATGGACTGGTCCGGGCAGGGATCAAACTGCCCACCTGTGAGTTGGTTGAGCGATTCCACTAACCACTGCTTTGTGTTGAAGCCATAACATTTCCACTCAACTTGAAAGCCGCTCTTAAAATAGAGTAGTGTATACAGTATATATAGTATATAGTATATATAGGCCTATGCATGCATGTCATGTAGGAAGTGTTAAGGTTAAACCGTGCTTTCATTCACACCACAAGAACATGAAGGCTATTCTATGGGCTCTTAAGGAGCTGTAAGTAATCCATACGTACTCCTCAGATGTTTTACAAACTTAAGATTTATTAAGGTTGTTCGCACCATAGATAACATTGTAAATATTTAGTGGCAAGTATCTAGGAGAATGAAAATAGCAGTTAGAAGTAAATTATTACAAAAATGTCCATGCAGTAAAGTAGCCTATGATAATAAAATAAAATAAAAATTTGAATACAGATTTGCCAAAAAAGCATAACATCATTACTGACACATGCCAGCCAAATCTGAGACTGGTGAAATAGCGTAATTTTCTATTTTCCTTTTCCTGTGACTTGGGGAAAAGGTTGGTGCTTATATATTTTAAATTTTGGTTATGTTAGTAGGAAAACTGTACACATTGCAGTATATGTCCCTTTAGCAATGAAGTAGTGTGATGTTGAGCGGTGTTTAGATCCCTGCTGTGATTGGTCCGGGACAGTCCCAGTGATGAGACCTGTCTGTCCGCACACTGCATTGTCTTCGGTTTCAAGTGTGCGTTTCAGATGGAGATCAAGCTTAAGAGCGGACAGAAATAGAGCGACTGCCTCCACGCTGTTGCCAGGTTTCCAAGAACATCGGCCCTGAGACGAAGCAAATAAAGGATGGCTCATTTTAAGAATCTTAAATGATGTGGGGAAGAGTGGATTAGACTTAGATCCTGCTTTGACATAAGAATATCGAATTTGAGTTTCAAAAGCATTGCTCCATTATGACTGTTCACCATTTTTTACAGGGTTTTCAAACAAAAAATCTATGGTCAGATACTAATCAACCATAAAACAAGCATAAAGATTTGACACTGAGATATGCGAGGAGGTATTGAAAAAAAAATATAAACTGTACTAAATGTAATGTTCTTTAGTTTGGCCTTGTTCAGTATGAGATCTACTAATAATACTACAATATTTTTTTATCATTGTGTTTTTGGCATAATAAACAATGCATAAATATGATAAAATGGTGTTCAAAATTATTACTGTAAACACAATAAAACACAGCGATGTAAACGAGTAGGGAGTATTAGGATGTTTAAGATCCACAGTGACCTTTTGACTGGATTAAAGTGAGAATCTTGGCACACCTTTGTTTCTGTTGCGCAGCTTTGGAAGTTCACACCCTATTTTAATGGACACTGTTCAAGCTCCATCACAAAGGAGCTCTGTATTATACCAGCAACTTTAACTTTAAGACTACTTTCACTATTTTCTTTAAAATCTTTTTCTTTTACAGGGTGGTGCAATTGTCCCGGCAAGACTCTTCACCTTTTTCTAATAACGGTAAGTGTTGTACATCAGAAATCAGAAAAACTTTTTATTGCTATTGTCAGTGAACAAAATTCACAAACTGGGAACTTTTCTGGAGGGGGGGGGGGGGGGCTACCATTTGATCATTAGAATGTTCCATAGTAAAGCATTAAATGTTTCTGTTCCTATAGAGACAGACACTCAGGTACTTTTTGACAATAAAAATGCCAGTAATTGAAATGCATGTTAGAAAACAAGAAGATCTCCATGGAGACAAGCATTTACTCTCTGTTGTATTATACATTTCTGAATGCATTCTGTATCATTACTAATAATATAATTTTTGTATCTCTAAAGACATAGATGTGACAGGTTTACTGTACCAGTGGCCTCTTCAACCACCATCATAAATCACACTTTAACACATTCGTATAGACAAAGTGGGTTAAATGTATTGCCCAAGGACACAACTGTTAAGAGTGGGAATGCCAACCTCACAGTGATTAGACCTAACTAAGGCACAATGTATTTTCTCATCATCTTTCTCCATAGATGTTCAATGCTTTTATTGTATCCTTAAGTCACTGTAATAATACCCGATGCCCTGTCACCCCTCTGTTTTAGGAGCTGGCATCTCTGCTTGAAGACGTGATTGTCCTGCCTGTCTTCCTGTCTGCAGAGTGTCAAAGGTGGGGCGACTCAGATGTCCCCCCTTATGCAGTGAGGTAGCGTCCCCAATAAAAAAAGACGAGCAGGCTGCTTTGTTTAGCCTGGCCTCACTTAATCCCAGTGTGGCCAGTGTAGCTCTATTGAGGGACTATGGAGAGGGAGTGCGCGCATCAGCCCTTAAGGAGCCATGGCCCCCGCTCTTAGAAATCCCAAGAAACTTCACACCTCAATGTAGCTCTATAAATAGGCTCCATCTGTCCCACCAGGCTCAGTTACAGCCCCATTCCTCTGAGCTGGTTGGAGGGCAGGGGGAAGAAGGCAGTAGAAATAAAGGGTGTCCGAATTAGACTCCTGTCTTGAGTCAAAGGATGACCTCTGCAGCTCACAGGGGAGATTTCCTCAACTACAAGTCACCACTTGAGACAAAGTGCTATTACTAGATTCACGTTGAGTCACTAAAATGGATATGATTGTTGTTAAATGACAATAAATAAAAAAATTGTTGTCATTCCAAAAAAAAAAAAAAAAAAAAAAAAAAAAAGAAAGAAAGAAAGAAATATTGTATACAATAGGAAACACTGCTTGCAAAAATTCAAATTTGCAAAAATATTTTTTGTAATAAAATTTAGCTAAATAAAACTTAAACATAATAGTGGCCAATGTAACTTTTCTATTGGATGTCTGCCCCCTGATTGTCCTTGTGTCATTGCTTTGCCCATAATGTTCCATAACATGGCATTAGTTAATAACTTATCTATCATGCATTTATTACTTTTATTGCAAAAACAAAAAACATTCTCTCCACAGATCTGCTGTATAGATTGGCCTGGTGGCACCACTTGTTTATATCCATGGAGATATGTTAATGTAATACTGTGAAACATTCCAGGCAAAGCAAAATACATCTTTGTGGAGACAACAAAGCAGCAGACTCTCCATGAGAAAAGTAAAACAGTGTAACTTGAACCTAGAGTCAAGTGAGAGCAATTTATTACAAAAGTTATAATTTACCCACTACCATGGTTATTACTTATGATGAAGTGAGCTGTCTTTATAGATGCTACCCAGCAGCACTCATCACATGACACATCTCATCGGATTTCATTAATCATACTCGGAGAAAGGTTAAGGGAGGCTTCCCCGTCTTCTTGAAGCAGCTTTGTCTTTATTACATGCCTTTATGTCAGAACCACGACTGGCATGTCTTCAGTCAAAAGTTCATGTGAGGTTTCAGATGTTGAAATAAAATAGTGCATTATGTATGCCCCACAACAATCAGCCATCAGTGTTCACATCAGCGCCATGCCTGAGAGGAGAGACAGTAATAGCATGTCCTGGCGCAAACCTGGAGGCGCGATTATCAAATGCCCTGTGTCTGCCCAAGGACAAGACCACAGGCTCAACCAGCACGGATGACTGGAGGAAGACAAGCACACGGCACCATCAAAGTGTCACCAAATGTCTCGCTCAAAGTAATAAAATCAGTCAGGTTTCAGTGAGCGTCAGAGATGTTGTGGCCCACAGCATCCCTCCCTCTGCTCCAGTATCTCTCCAAATGCACTTGGAAATGAGCAGAATTATTGCAGTGAAAGAGATAGTGCTTTGATGAAATACACTTTGTTCTCTACCTTTGTTGTCTTGAACTACAACTACAGATGCTTAATCATCCCAGTTTAGCTTAACGCAATGATGATCAGTGATTCTTCATTCACACAGAATTTCAAACACTCTTCCAAATGGAAAAGACAACAGGTGTTAAAGACAAAGACTGCTAAAGACAAAGCTTAAATATGTGAAGCAGAATGAAGAAATGAGCATCCACAATGTACTTTGTCCAAAGAGGCAAATGCGCTCAGAGCACATAAAATGTATCAATAGCTGTTACAGCTGTCACTCAGCTGCTGGTTATTTCCAGATCAGCTGACTTTATGCTCAGGAACACTAACTAATGACTTAAATGAGTATTCTAGTACTATTGAGCATTCACTATTTCTTATGTTTTCGTTTACACAGCGTATGTCTTAAAACAAACATTTATTATTACTGTGAAACCCTTTTAATAACATGCCTAATGAAATGATTAAGGCATTAACCAATTAGAAAAGAATCCTTGTGTGACCTTTGCCCTTTTAATAGAAGTAATTCCACTCTGGATTTTGCTGTCATAATGACAAAGGTCCTCACTGAATGCACCTTCACCCCAACAGAGCTGTGCCCTATGCCACACTGCTGAGGAGAAACCCTGTCCCTCCCTCCACACTCGAACACACACGCGCACCCCCCCAACTGCCTGCATGCACACGCACAAATACACATGCACACACACACATACGCACACTTCTGAGAGCTTTGACCTCACATCTCTACTATGGCTGCCTCTGGGGAGCTGGCCACCATCACTAATAAGTAAAGGGTGGCATGTTTAGAAGATCGTTTGTCTTCACTAATGCAGTGCTTTGAATGTCTCACAGACAGAAGGCTCAAACATATTTAGAAACCTCTTACCTCAGGCCACTGGGGCTATCATGGGCATTAGGCTCTGCTTACTATATGTTATTCTATAAGCAAGATTAAATGTATTTAGAAGTTTGAGTCAGGATAAAAAAAAACCTGTAAGTTGTACAGGGTCTTATGATCGCAGCATGGGACTCAGATCAGTCAAATAAATAAATAAGTGAACTGACACAAAATTGTAAATAAACCACTTTGTAACATATTTTAGTCCAAACACAGAAGGGTGTCCACCCCACAGGTCAATAACTTTCCACACTTTGGCTCTTAGAAAAATATATTTGAGTAAGCCATTCAGAAGCCATTTATTTGCTGCTTCTGAATGTATGTATTATTTATAATATGTATTATTTATAATAATGGACAAAAGCTGCATATTTGGTGTATTACACAGCAAAACCCACACATTATTTTTCAAGATTGTTTACATGTTTGCATGTATCACATACATTGAACATTATGCCTCAAAATGTGTAAAATGTTCCTTTTATCTCCCATGGTGACAGTGTCTATCCCACTTTTTGATAAAGTTCTTGATAATGCTCTTTTTCCTTATTTTCCTGCTGACCTGCCATCACCTCTTCATATAGACTACATGGTAAATCCATTAGTCAGTGCAGAGTTGGAGTAGAGACTGGCACAGGTGCAGGGCTGTCGGGGGGGCAGAGGGAAGTGCAGCTCTGAGGAGGTGCAGGGAGTGCGGGTGAGCCCTGATGACAGCTGAGGGGCTTGGCTTTCTTTGGCTTGGCCTTGTCGAGATGGGGTCAGTGAAAGCAAGTGGTGGGCCTTGGGGTTTGGGGGTGGAGGAATGTTTGCGCTTCCTCCGTCACTGGCCCCATCATAGTGGCTGTGGGGGCAGGACTGCACCGCTGCACTGGAGACAGATATAGATGTGAATTAAGGAGACAGAATTTGCACTCTTGGTCTTGTTTGGTTTACAGGCATCGGCAGCTGAAGCTCCATTGATCTCCATCTCTCTGGGCTTTGACGTCATATCCTCCCACAGGAGTGGCCCTCACTCAGCCAGGCACAACACATCTCCCCAAACACAGAGCACAGGTGCTGCACCCAGTGGTCCGGGACAGGCTCTACAAATAAACACAGTCTAATTAGACAATACTGTTGTCACGCTTGCCCACATGAATGTGGTACCAGGAAATGCTCAAACCTAAAGCCAACAAAACAAAAACAAAAAACAAAAACAAAAAACAGCATATCATTGCACTGTTTTTATTGTCTCTTGTATACAGCTGTGATTTTATACTTGATTTTATGTTTATTATTTATTTTTCTATTTTATACTGACTTGTACATATACATTTATTTATATAATTATGTCTTATTCGACACCTGTCTCTTGCTATCTTTTTTGCTATACCATTTATTTTTCACTCGTTATTATATTATATTGTGATGAGTGAGCTACTGTGTCCAAATAATTTCCCTTGTGGATCAATAAAGTTTGTCTGAGTCTATGTCTAAACCTATGTTTTGCAGTAAGGTCTCCAGCCAAATGGGACTTTGCGTATTTTCATTCAGCTGCTCTACATGAAGCATAGACTAAGCATGGACTAAGGGAGTGTGACATGAGCTTTTGGCTCAAGTCAAACGAAGTTCAGGAATCTAACAGTTATAGGGGCGAATTTGGAGCTGAGTGCCATATTAGGAATTGATTTATGAACAAAACTCCAGGATCATGTAGAGCGGATTAATACAAACATTTTTAAGACCAAAAGAACATAGCTCACTGCAATTGTTTTTAAGTCAATGGAGCCGGGAGCGCCCATGCTCACTTCCTATTTGGAACACGGTGGCTAACGGGTTAGCCATATCCATTTATATATACAGTCTATTGTATGAAGGAATGTTAGGAGTTAGTGAGTATTGCCCAGACACTGCTGTGAATGTAAAAACAGACACAGGACAAATATATCAAATTATGCATCCCACATATTGGGATAATTAACGTCCATCCTCTATTGAACCAAGGTCGTGGACAGGGATTTGGGATTGGGGGTAACTTGTTTACACAGGGCCTGGTGCAGGGGCCCCCAGAAAGCCCAGAACTTTATGCTATACTTCTGGTTCTGGGAGACAGCAGTCTAATCATAGAACCCCGACATAAACAACATACCACAACTGGGCAAATGCTTTTGCAAATGCAAATCTGGACTTGCTAAAATGTAAATGTATTGTGGGTTGTAATGAGTATTACTCACGACTGAGTATTTCCCCACTGTGGGACTAATAAAGGCATATCAATCAATCAATCAATAAATGAGCATCTAAACATGATTAGGAAGAGTAAACAAGCAAACAGCAATGTTTATGTATCTTCTGGAGCTGCACAAACAAACTTGAGGAGGGACATGATGCAGCTGACTAAAGTTTAAATTTCCTTCCAGTGTGCGCATGTGACCACGTGATCATCTCAATGATTTCTTCTTATTTTGATACCTACTTGACTTGGATGGAATAACTGAATCTGGAAAAGGGCTGTTGATGAACGTCTAGTTGGTTATACAAAACTTACTATAGGTTAATGTTCCATGTTGCATGCCTTACAATAAATAAACAAAAAAACAATCAATATATATATATAAAAAAGTATTGATACCGGATGATTAGGAAGCCGTGCGTAACCGTGCGTAAAAGCCGAAATGTGCGGATGTGGACCGGAAATGTCTTGGCCTCAGATAACCTGTAGTGCCGTCTCCACTGTTTTCGTTCTTCATTACTGATATCTGACATAAATAAGCTCTTTCTGGCACACAGCCCTATACTCCATGTTTGGAGAGTACCCCCCGCGTCCGCACACCTCCCCTCCGTGCCCTATCCAATCCTCACACAGGGACAGTGCCGGCGGGGGTCAAGAGGAAAATAGCTTCATATATATACGCCCAGGCGGGCATTTCGTGCTCCGAGTCCCCTCCACTTTGTGCTCACACTCCTTGTGTTGTCACCCGAACCGGGAATTGTCTTTACTTCCACTGGACAAAACTTAGTTCGACTTTTAAACCAAAATGGCACCCAAGAAGGACCCTAAGGCAGCTCCCGCCAAGAAGGCCGAACCCGCCCCAGCTCCCGCACCGGCCCCTGAGCCCGCACCTGCGCCCCCCGCCGCTCCCGCTGTCGACCTGTCCGCAGTCAAGGTGAGTCTCAGCTGCTGGCCAATGAGCGAGAGTCTATGAAGGGTATGGAGGACTGTGATATCTGCCGCTCAGTGTTTCATTTATGTGAGCTGAACATGATAAGATATTTCTTTTTGTGTTTTTCAATTCAAGTAGGACAAATGAGACAATAACAGTTAGTTCCAGGTGCCCCACTGTGCCCTCTCCTCATCGCTTTGCTCAAATAAAGCCATTCGGGTTTCTTACTTTGGTGAAAACACAGATCTGGGCAGAGATTTGAATGGGACGTTTGGCTGCAGAGCAGTTTATGAATGAGTAGAACCATGGATAGCTCTGCTCCTTAGGCCAAACCCTCCGCTCTCTGGATTGGACTACAGCACTGACTAATGTGTGATGCCTGAGCATCCGTGCGCCAAATGTGGCCATGTTAATGCAGCTAAACATGGATCCATATAGATCAGATGACACCCAGTAAAGCTAATTTTGTCAAAGAGATGAGTTTAAGCCTAGTTTAAACCTAATTAATTATGTAAGATTAGTGCCAAGGCTACAGATATGTGCCGAAAAACGAGTAGCTGACGGAGGTGAAATGGCATGTTGAACTAATGGGCTTTATGTTTGGACTGAGTTTCGAAAGAAAAAAACAAAACAAAAAACTAACAAGGCTGTTGTATTTTGGCTCATAGGTGGAATTCAGCGCAGACCAGATTGAAGGTAAGACTTATATTTTTGGTTAAATGTCATTGCTATTATCCTGATCCAAAATTGCCCACCACTGGTATAAAGATACAGGCCTATATTTAGTTATAAGTATGCACCAATGATAAAGACTCCTAATTAGATGACACAGATCAACCTCACCTATCCTTGACCCTATGCCAGTGTAACTTTATTTCATTGGGCGATTTGCCAAAAGACGGGATCAATGATATCTCATCTCCAATGCCTGCATTTGATGAGAGTAAAAATGAAGATACTAATATAAAACTAAACTCAAATAAATGTTCTTTTATTAACTAAACTCAGTTCAAGAAAAAATGTTGGTAATGCTGCAGTCAGCGCTTCCCACTTTTGCTCAGCTGCTCGCGCACATAGAGCCTTGCCTTTAAAAGGAGGGGGCTCATATTCTCAGCTATGTTTGTCAATTCCAAGGTGGTCTTTTCAAAGGGCCAATAGCAACCCACAGCCAGCTGAGAGAGAAGGTGACAGCTGAGATTGAAATAGTTTGTGGCATGGCTCCACTCAGGAGGTCCTGTGTATTCAGGCCTGCACTACAGTGTAGTGTGTCCTACCTATAGAAACCACTGCCCCCACCTGCTGGCAGCGTCACTCAGCATGGTACTCTGACTTTTATGACACCCACACCTTTACGAACAAATGGTCATTCTTACAAAGGATAATAAACACTTAGATTATATTAAGATTTAGGAATGCTACATGCTATGCCAAACCTTTCCAAGTCATTGTATCCATATCTTTTATAGTGTGCAATAACCATTTGTTGCATACCATATGTGCCATAATGTACACATGTTTTTGCATAGGTGTGACAGTAAGATGTAAAAAAAAATTATATCAAGACTGCACTACACTGCAACTTGCAATATTCTACACTGTACTGTATTTGTTGAATGCAAAATTACACATTAAACCAGTTTTTCCTGCGAGTTAACAAAAGTATCTTTTCTTAGACTACAGGGAGGCCTTCGGTCTTTTCGACAGGGTGGGTGACAACAAGGTGGCCTACAACCAGCTTGCTGACATCATGCGTGCTCTCGGACAGAACCCCACCAACAAGGACGTCACCAAACTGCTGGGAAACCCCTCTGCTGATGGTACATGAACGGACTATGTTCTTAATTACTATAGGATGGCAGGATATATTTTTTTTACATCTTTTACATTCTGCATCTTTTTACTTTCGTATAATACATGTACATTGTCTTGTATAGCTTCATAATTGATATGTTTTTGTAACTTTAGTGATATGAGCAGAGTGCTATTACAGCAACTGTGGGCCTTGGAAGGATTTAACAAAAATGACTGTATTGTGTCATTTAAACACCTCATTCAAATGATGTGTATTTCACTCCTGCCCATTGCTGTGGTTATGAATATTATATACTCCCCCCTATGAAGCATTTACATTTTGTCATACATTTGTACCTTTGTTTTCAGACATGGCCAACAAGAGAGTAGAGTTTGAGGCTTTCCTGCCCATGCTCCAGACCATCATCAACAGCCCGAACAAGGCCGGATTTGAGGACTATGTTGAGGGTCTGCGCGTCTTCGACAAGGAGGGCAACGGCACAGTCATGGGCGCTGAGCTGCGTATTGTGCTGTCCACACTGGGTCAGTTCAACAACTATCCACTCATTTGTCTTTGTGATAATACTGTATAATATATGTGGTGTTAATGTGGCTTTGTTGCCCCCTACAGGAGAGAAGATGACTGAGGCTGAAATTGATGCTCTCATGGCAGGACAGGAGGATGAGAACGGCTGTGTCAACTATGAAGGTGAGTTCAATATGGAGTTAGAGCTGTGCATTTCACTGCTTTCTATATTTCAATCGTTAGCTTGTGTCTTTTAAATCAAGAGGTCTGCTTTAAATCCTCTCAGTTTCTCAGTTCTGTCTTTGGAGTAATACATTTGAATAGAATACATTTCACAGTATTAACTAAACTAAAATTGAACACCAATATAATGATTATAATATTTTTAATACCAAATATAATATCATTATATTTTTGATAATGTATAGCCAAGTTGAAGTATTGGTATTACCATAGGACATGACAATTTAGAACAATTTTCAAAAAAAGCCTGAATGTATTATTTCATACTTTGACTTGTATATGTTTAAGTGCAATAATATTATTAAAAGTGTACTCTGGGTGTTAATTCTTTGCTTAAGAAAACACGTTAATGTTAATATTCAAAAACAGGTAATTTGTAATAATATGTGATTCTAAACTATTTACTTCATTGTGACTCACTCTCTCTCTGTTTTGCCTGCAGCCTTTGTGAAGCACATCATGTCTGTGTAAGGACCCTGCCGCTGAGCTGGTGAGCATCGTATACTTGCAGACCCCATGGTGTCACGACATCCACTCCCCATTTCCAGCACCACCTAGAGGAAACGGGGGGAACAATGGACTATGAGATGTCATTGAACATGTCATGAACCCTTTTTTTGTTCTACATTTTATTGTCCAACTGGTGCTTTCAACTCCTCCTCCTTCACAAGTTATTCCTGGGAACGTCCTGAATTTTCAAGAGATGCATACATTTTTTTTTCCAAACAAGATCTCCCATGCCACATTGGTGCTGTGTTGTCACGAGTTTGTACAGCGTTAAGAGATGGAAGAGTTTTTCTGTCGCTTACTGTCTTGGCTGAAGTGACTGGTTTGGCCCAGGACTGGCCATCAAGTTGATCCTTTTCCTAACCCTTCCCTAAGTCTTAACTTATTGTACTCCCTCGGTCATTTCACAATAAACTTTATCCAATCTCCCATTTTAATTCTCCTTCCTTCTTTGCCCACACACTTTCTAAGTAGTTATGTCAAGAACTATTCAGGTGGAAAAAAAAAGAAAAAAATTATATATAATAGTGACAATTTTAGAAGCAAAAATTTTGTAATTTTTCAGTCTATCTCCCTAAAAAGTAAACCATTACACCAAAAGTTTGATTTCACAAAACTAGACAAGTGTTAATCTATTAGACAATTAATTAAAGTGAATTCACCATTGTCTGATCATACCGTCAATCAAAAACAATGGTAAAATCGCAGCGTTAATTCTCAAAATAATCCTAACACACAGATTTGATATTGTGACATCTCTACTTCTAAGACAAAAAAATTCCTCTGTGAGTCAGTTTTCACCTTTTTATTGTCAGTAATTATTGTCATTTATGTCATATCAACAAGAGAAAAACTGCGTACATCTACTTGACCTTTTAAATACATTTACAGTTGCTGTAGGTTGGAGCAGGAGATGGGCAAAGCACATGGGAATGGTAAGATGCAGAAAATACACAGAAGCAAACAGAAGAGTTGCAGATGGAGGCATTTAAATATCACAAATGTAGTCAGTGATTCTCAAACCTCACACACAAAGTACCGTCTTGGAGAAATGTCTTTTAAAATAACATCTTTTTAGGTTTTTCTTGTCTAAAACGTTACTACAAAAATGACGACAAAGGTTCAACTACAATTTAAATCAAGTCTTAACCAGAACAACACTAGGGCCAAGACTGGACTTGAACTGAAGTGCAGCTCATCCAGCGTTAGTTAGTTAGCACTCACCTCACAGCAAGAAGGTCCTGCCATTGAAACATCTGTTCTACTCTTTGATCAGGACTCTTTCCAGGTTAAGTAAGTATAGAAAGCACTATTAATGCGCTAAACTAGGACTCAAACCCAGTCAAGTTCATTCCCTAAACTGTAAACTGTTATATAAATAAATTAATAAAATTAAAAAATGCAAAACCTTCGAAAAAACTTAAAGTAGCCTGCATACCACCACTGGTACCTGCACCACAGTTTGAGAAACACTGCAGTTGGTAAAGAAAAAAACCTAGATCACTCATACACTTTTATGTATGATGTAATAACTGTTCAAGAGTGTTTTTAAATAAAGTTTTCAGATGTTTTTTCCAGTTTCCTGACCTACATTGCAACAGAACATCCAGATACATTAGCGCCTGTCTTGAAACATAAGATATGTACCATACACGCACGCGCGCACACACACACGGACATGTTCAAATACATACAAGCTGCGTCCCTACAAGTTGCCGACTGCAGCCTTCCCCTCTAACAATAGTCAAAAGTCCTGATAAAAAAAACGCTGATTTAGACTGTGAGCATAGAAAGCTTAAACTACTGTATGCACTAACTTAACTGTTCTATCTGACAATGTCTTCAGTGAGACAGGCACGGACACAGAGCAGTGGTTCTCAAACGGTTTACTCCAATATTTCCCCAGCAAATAAACTCAATGGAGCCTACACAGGAACAAGAAGGACTTAATATCACTTCAAAAAATCTGCTCACAATTTGTTTAAACTAAGACAAAACTCTAGACCACTGATCAGGTCTACAAGAGGACACAATTAGGAATTAATCCGGTAGAAATTAAAATGTTGTTTTCCAAATCCAGACATTCCTCAGTTGTAGTTTGCGAACCAGTGATCTCTAAAACTTTATCAGGACTGCATTCAACACCAGCTGTCTGTCACCAAGCGTTACACTGTAAACAACTAATAACTACAAAACATGAAGTTGTTACTCAATATGCGAGGAAATAAATTACTAAAATCCTTGTTTGTTTTTTCTTTAAATACAAAATAGCCTCTTTTTAATATTAGAATCAATACATGCTTCTTAACATAACCTAGTTCTTGCAGTAATAATGCAATTTTACAGGTTTTACGGTATAGCCATATTCTGATTTCCTTTTGAAATGTTTTCAAAGACATGTAGATGACAAGGTATTTTAACTCTGTATATATTAGTAATATTGGATAGAAGATGACCGGGATGAGTTGCGGTAAAGATGCTTGGTTTGTTAATATGGAGTCCATGCACATTTACTGAGCAAGAACCATACGTGCTGCATGGAATAAGGGCCACTTTACTTTCTACTTCAAGAAAAATAAAAGTGTGGCTTCTTTAAAACACGTAGCAGAACCAAGCAAATATCTGGTAATATCAATCAATCAATCTTCAAAACTTTTATTATACCATTGTCCAAAACAGGAGGCCATTAAATTAGAAATTGCACATATCCAGGTTCAAAATCGACAAGAAATACTTTAATTAAGCTCCTAAATTAAGTCTCTACTGTTTTGTGTGGATGTTGATGGTTAGAGGCTGTGGATCGGATACAGGAGTATTGTTGGCCCGATGGTGGCAGGAGAAGCCTGAATAGTCCAGTGGGATGGGCGTTCACAAGCCCTGTTTGGCCAGGGCTTCGCTGACGTCCTTGGCCAGGGTGGAGAGCTGTGGGGACTCGCTGAAGTTGAGGCTGCCGGAGGAGGACAGGTCCCGGATGCGGCTGGGGGACATGGAGCCGGAGCGCCGCGGAGACTGGACCATGATGTCTGCCCCGTGGTCCACTCGGGCCCTCGCCTGGTCCCGGAACATCAGCCTGTGACTCTCGATCTGTCCGGGGAATAGGTGTGTGAGGGACCCAGGTATGGAAGAGAACATTTAAAGGCTATGTAACTTTTCTGATGGCCGGTTTGTGGTCTGCCATCTCTTTGTCTTGCCTGGAATGTCCCACAATATGGCACTAAACTTTTTATCACATTTATACAATTAAAGTTTTTAATTTCCTCAAAACCATGAAAAGCACAAAGAGAGATATATATGTTTAATGACATCCTGTAGAATACTCCAGACAAAGTAATACTCCCTGGAGACAAGCAGGTGGTGGACCCTCCACTAGAAAAGTTACATAGTGTATCTTTATAGCATTACATTTTGTAGATACTGTATGTACAAATATATATCATACATGCTACAATATATTGAGAAATTTCATAATTGCTAAATTACCATACACATTTTCAAGAAAATAAATGTATTACAATTACACTATTATAAGTATTTCAAGGTAATTTTTTTCACATTTGCACCAACATTGAGATGTGTTTTTGAAAAAAATACGGTAAAAAACCATAGCTGGGGAAAGTAATTTAATCAGTTTAGTCCTAGTTTTGGTTCTAGGTTGACACAATTTAATTAAACAAAAGTAAATGCAGAACCTTTAGTTTAATAATAATCGCTAAATACAGTTTTTTCAGAAGAAAGTAGGAATGTATGTATGAACGTAGGTTTGGGCAGAGATGAATGAAAAAGGCACGAGGACAAGACATGGATTTTAAAGCAAAAATATTAAACGGGGGAAGGTATAAACATAAAGTAGATATTTAAATGGGAGGAGTGACATGTCTGTGTTTAGCTGGGATTAAAGTTTTCATGGGACAAAAATTGTAGTGTACTATACCTTTGTCTGCAGCTAAAGGAACGCAAAAAGTTTGTGGAAGATTGACTATTTTAGATAGTATTTGATTAGAGATTATCATATGGCCTCATCTTTTGCCTCACAATTGCACATAATTAGTATAAAATTTTGTATAAAACCGTGTCCTGATGACAACCCTTGAAAACTTAAAATTATAATATAGTATAAAAAAAACAACAACAAACCATACATGATTAGAGATGAAGCATTTTAGCTAGTGCATATTCATTTATTAATTTAATTTACTTAATTCTACAATCTGTCCAAAACTTTATGATTTCCTTTAAGTCATTTCTGGAGCAGACACTCACCAGCACTCGGCCTCCACCTGGAGTGTGATGCGCATTTTCCAGGGAACCCACCTTGGCTTGGGCTTTGTCTTTGAAATCCAACTTCACACTTTCAATACGTACATTACCGCCCCCTAGTGAAAAAAGAAAGAAAAAAACAAAACAAAACAAAAAAACAAAATGCATTCTAACCACTAAAATAAACATTCTGTTGATAGAATGATATAGTATCTGAACATCTCACTTAAATCTGATAAAATATGAAATGGTGCGACCCCACAACAATAATAATAATAATAATAATAATAATAATAATAATAATAATAATAATAATAATAATAATAATAATAATAACAACATTTGCCTTTAAAAAGCAGTTAGATTTAGGTGTTTGGGTGGACCAAATCCACTTGGTCCAATTTTTTATAAATTTTTACACTTTTTATACAATATTGCCACTAGATGGTGGTGTTCAACATGTAAAAATCAATGCAGCGAGCTACACCTAAAAGATGTTTATTTTTTTTTATTTTTTGTTTTTTTTCCAACACAATTTAATCAGGAAAAAACAAAACCATGAATAAAGCATGAACAACTTGGCCTTGTACTAAAAATACAGGGACTGGAGAGCTTTGAGCTGTTTGTCATTGCCTGACAGTTACCTGGTCGATGATGGATGTTGTCTAGAGAGCCGCACTTGGAGGTCACATGACTCAAGTCAATTTTCTTATTCTGTATCTGCACCTACAAGCACATACATGAGGTTATAAAATCTATTAGGATTAAACAATGTTGGGTCTTATTTGCTGCTCTGGTGCAGGAAAATGCTAGAAAACAAAATATAGTGGGTTATGTGACAACTCAAGGATGAAAAGCGAAATCTAGAATAAATAAACAAAAAGTCTCCACATCTTTTAAATGGTGATGGATTGCCCCTATTATTACCATCAACACTACTGCTAGATAACAATATCATTTAGCACTTTTTAATGTGTTTTTCACAATTTTCTCCACATTTGGGACAGCCAAAAACATCTAGACATCCATTATAATAAATAGAAGAGTCTTCCTTATTCCCATGCATCAAATGTCAGATTTTAATGCCTGATTTTGCCAACAGGACTGGGCTAGTGTGGGAGGATATTTGCAGCATTTGTCTGATATTGTTGCAAAAATCCATTAACCTGTCTGTCTCTTACAGCCATGCAAAGTAAATTATGTGCTTTCACATTATTATACTCTTAGATGCAGGTGGCATTTTGATTTATGAACAGAATCTCAACTCACTGCTATATAATATGGAGTTGCACCAGAATTTAATAAAAACAAGATCCAACTTTTATTTTATGATTATCCCCTCTCATAACAGTAAATATGTATATAGCTGGTACGCAGCTGTTTTTGCTTAAAGGTGCACTTATGTAACGTTTCTGGTGGAGGGTCTGCCACCTGCTTCTCTCCATAAAGATGTTGTTGCTTTGCCTGGAATCTTCCCCACTAATGCAATAAATTGATCCATTTCTACTAAGATAACTCACTCATAGTAACAGTGTACAGGAATAAAAGCATCTGGGCTAAAATAAATTATGTTTAATGCCAGACTGTGGAACATTTTGAAACTGTGGAACATTACCTTTAAAATCAAATTAATCTCTTATGAGGGTAGGATCTGCTCTTATTTTGTTCAGCTGGCTGTAGCTGGTTGCTATTGGTAACTTCTTGTCTCTAATTGCAAATGCACAACCCCAAGAGACTAATGTGCAGCCAGGAGAAGTTTTATAATGGCTTTGTTATCATTGAGCCAGTGCAACATAATTTTGATTTTAGCGCATTGCTCTAATCGTTTTATACCTATGACAGCTATAATGGAAATCAATCATTATAGCTGTCAGTATAAAGATATATAAATAAAAAACATAAAAAATAAGCAGGCGATTAGCTACAGCAGTAACTGACAGTAGCTGACAAGTAATTAATCTTGACTTGTGTTGCTTGCCGTAGTGGCTTTAATAGAAATCATGCAAGACCAACATGTCAAATGGGTTCACACTCCTTCCCTTTGAAAGTGAAAGCCAAAGCAAGGTAGAGGTTTGGGTCTTAGTGAAAATTAAAGATAAAATACATGAAAGGAATGAAGGGAATTGTACGTGGGACAACACGGACATCAAAACCACACAAAACAAAAGCGCTTTGGCACAGAGACTCACGTGTCCACCCCCTGCTGAGTAGCCCCTCCTGTCCAGCGAGCCACACCTAGACTGAACATGGCTATAGTCCAGCTTTACACTGGGAATGAGGACCTGCAGCGAGGAGGTGAGCAGTGAGCAAGACTGGGGCTGTGTGCTTAAAGGTGTATTGTGTAACTTTTCGGTTGAGGGACCATCACCTGCTTGTTTCCATGGATATGTCATTGCTCTGCCTGGAATGTTCCACAGTATGACATTGAACAATTTATTCAATTACAGGTGGTTTTATATCTGAAAAATACGTAGACAAACCAAGTGAGCAGGTTTGCCTCTCCACAGATCTGACATGGTCTAGTTTGGTGTCCATGAAGTTAGAAAGCTTAATACCATACTGCGAAACATTCCAAACGAAGTAATAACATCTCCATCGTGAAAAGCATTTGACAAACCCTCCACCAGAAAAGTTACACAATGCATCTTTAAGTGTGTAATCAACAAGATACTACAAAATAGTCTAATGTGAGAATGTGACTAATGTCTTTTGATAAATATCTATTTTGTATCATTAAACAGTTATAACTTATATCTATAGATCTTAGATTTGAATGTCAAAAACTTGCTAGCCACCACAACAATATAAAAAGTAAACTCTTTGATGTGTGAAGAGTCAACACAATCCTGATCTCTATTCATGAATTTCAGCTAATTCTTTTTCTTTTCCCACTCAAACAATATAATATTTCGATTTTAATTGCTCATTTACTATGGTGATGGAGCACAGTAACATTCCATCGCATTATACGATTTTTACATTTATAATCAGTGTTTCAAACTCTTGGGCCCTGATCCAGTATGTATTTATTGTGTTATGTATTTTTTGTTTTGAGCAAATACTTTAGCATGTAACTTCAAGCAACCCTGTATTTTAACCAGAACACTGTATTGCAATTTAGTTTGAAAGTTAACTATATAAATATACTTTCAATGGTTAAGCAAAGTGGCCTTTCTGCCATCCCGCAAACACATTTTATAAAACCATGGAACAAGAGAACAGCTATCAGTTTCTCTATATTTCACGGCATCCAGTTCACTATCACAATACAGCGGTGCTTTACTCTAACATTATGTTTTACTATAGAGGAGCAAAGTGTAAAAATAGCATGCTCCAATGTCAAGATGCAACAACACGCAAAGTGAATGAATCCCAAATGGGAGATCATTAGTTCAAAACTGAGGGAAGATGAACTAAAGTTGTTCCATAATGAGGAGAAAGAGAGAGAGAGAGCAGGAGTGATGCATAGCGCAGCAAAAGAAGATACAATCTGCTGAGCGCATAACATTTTTGGATGTTACATAAACTACACAGAAACACATTTAACACAGACAGGAGTACTACAGTAAACCCGGTTAAATAGAAATAAAACTGGCTGAACTGAAGTACCAAACAGATACAAAAAACACTAATGTGAATGTTGGCTGAACGTAATAGATCAAATAGAATAAAACGCTCTAGTACCATATTGTTGTTTATCAGCTGTATATAGTTATTTAGTGTGACATTTAGCTTTCTGCTAGAGTGAGACTGCCATATGGTTATTACATTACAACAACTTTATTATATTAAGCAATAAAACATCTGTGAAACTGACTGAAGACTTGCTTAAGGTAATCAATGCATATGATAAAAAGTATTAATTTCCAGAAGCATAGAAATACAATATTACTATTTTTATAATGGCTAAAAAAGTGAACTAAAATAATTTGCAGATGTTGATACGTTTGAGTTAGTAAAATAATAGTCTTAAATGTTTACAGTTCTCATCCCAGGGACATGTTGTGTGATATTTCGGTCATTGTTAACACATGGCTTGTTGTTATAAGGGACGGAAAGAGGGGCTTTCAAGGCCACACTGGTGTCAGACACTTGTGTAGTGTGAAGATTTACAGCAGCAACAGCAACAGTAGTTAAACTAAAACCAGAAGATTCAACAGTTGTTCAGTTGTTTTTGGATACTTGGATAGGTATGTGAGGAAAACCTTGTGTTGAAGAGGCTATTTTAAAACACTGCTTGAACTGTGACCTGTAAAGTGATAAAACGAAACCTATAATGAGACAGCATTACCAATATAGGAGTAACAGCAAAAACTCAGCAACAAATGTTATACATGATAATCGAATTAAATTAGGTACACTTTTTAATCAGCAGGGTGAATTTATATAATGAAATACTTAATATCTGTGTTTGGTGTTAAACATTGAGAATACAAGGTTATATACTTATACTGTTCATACTTTCACAAACTAAGAAATATACTTGCTTGTATAATAAGATAATATAATTGTTTGCAACCAAAACTAATCCTCTGTTTATTGGCCCTTGTACTCTTTAATTAAACATTGAAAATGGTTTTCTTTATTGTCATCAATAATAATTTCTTTGATTTCTAACTGTTTCAATATTTATGCCAGGATTAATGCTACATTACTGCACACCCTCATTTCGCTGTGCTCTCTTTGCCATTAATTCAGAATCTACCTATTTCATAAGAAGCTAAGAGAAGGTTAAGTGGCTTTGTATTTCAGTATTATACGGGGACGGAGCGAGGGGAGGGCCTGGGGAGGTACTAGCCTCCTAGCATGGCCTTTCACCCTCCTATTTTTGCCCCATTTTCATAGAACATCCAATCTAAAAAAAATCATGCACAAAGGGTTCAAAATGAGTGTATAATATAAAATAAATCTATATTACTCCAATGATTTAATATTTTACTTTTACTTATTTTATATTTTACACAGTTTGACATTGCTGATAAATGTGTCAATGTCAATACATTTGAGTTCATAGTCTTACCTGTCCTCCTTTAGGCTGGTACTTGATATTCTCTGTAGATCCAATCTTAGACTTGATGTTTTTGTAGTCGGGCAGCGGTTCACTGATGATCCGGAGCTGTTTGGGTGTTGTAGCGGGAGATTTGGGTGGGGTGCGG
This sequence comes from Taenioides sp. WSHXM2023, assembly GCA_029959045.1. Taxonomy (NCBI): domain Eukaryota; kingdom Metazoa; phylum Chordata; class Actinopteri; order Gobiiformes; family Gobiidae; genus Taenioides; species Taenioides sp. WSHXM2023. The sequence goes on from CM057099.1 coordinate 17,824,933, forward strand.
ACCACAGCCACCTTCCTTCCTTGTGAAATGAGGCTGAGCGAGCCAGGGGTCCCAGGGGTCCTGGAGGAGGAGGAGTAGCTGGGGGGAGTACTGGGGGTCACGGCTGCAGAACCGGGGGTCCGAGGTGTAGAGTGACCGCTCCGGGCTGAACGGGAGCGCATTGTCTGTGTGACTAGATCCAGGGCACATTTAACAGTTAAACCAACACAGTGTAACAGATTAAGTTGGGTTCAAATGCTTATAAAGTAGTTTAACATTTAGCAGAAAGGCAGGTGTGAAAACTATATTAGAATTTACCTTTAAAAGTTCCTATATTACACTAAATTTATTCTTGTGAAATTTAAGACATGCTGTAATGTTGTTACCTCCTCAAAAACATACCCAGAGTTGAGTTGTGTTTTGTTTTTGTTTCATAACCTAAGTTAATAGCTACCTTTTACCTTTAGTTCAGTATAGATCAGAAATTCCAGGGGTGAAATTATCAAAATGATTCTTGTGAACGTCTATGGGGTTTATAAATACAGCTCTTCTTGCATTACCACATCACATGTGTGAATGAAACAAAACAACTCCGGGTATGTTTTTCATAAGGAAACATTAATACATATATCAGAAAATACAGGGCTGATTCACATGAAACAAAAATGGGCAGAGTTAATCTCTGTTAGCACAAAGGTGAAACCGTGAAATATTTTTTAATATCATGGCAAAAAGTTGTAGCAATTTGTGGATCTAACTGCTGACAAAAAAGACTAAGTTCAATGTTTGTGTATTTTCTGTTTGATCATTTCTTTAAAAAGCTGTGAATCACCCATAGTGATTTATTCATAACAACAAATAATGCTTATAGGACTAGTTTTTACCTGTCATTGGAGCCCGTCCAGTCCTAAACTCTGCTCTCATCTCAGTCCGAAAAGCTAGCAAAGTAAAAAGTGCCATTTCATAAAAAAAGCTACAAATCACAACGTTATCCTTGTTGAGTTGCGTGTATAAGCCTTACATGTAGGTCTACGTGGAGCGGTGGAGCCAGAGCTGGTGATGGAGGTGGAGCTGTCCTCGTGATCTTGGTGAACGCGGCGAGTCCATGTGGCTGTGGGGCGGGCGTATCTCCGAATGGGGCTTCGAGACCCTCCATCCTTTGTGGAGACATAGTGCATCTTTGTATGTGTCTGCTATACTCAATGTAATTCAATAAGGAGAGCTTTTAACTAAGGAGCAATTACATTTGATAGCCTTTGTTATGAGTTGATTAGGGATGTAACAATACTGAAACCAGGCCTACCTGTTTAACCCATTATATAACCCATAGTGCCATACTACAAAATTGTAGAAAGAGTAGAAATGTTACTAATAATGCAAAGGATCAAGGTGTATTTAGTTTCTTCTGTATTTTCTAACCATATTGTTGCCACATTTTAGACCACTACTTTTACCATTCAATATATTACAAAACTCAACAAAAAGAATTCATTTTAAAATGTCATAATATGGCCAATAATGTTACATGCCTAATAGGAGCATCTTTTCTATGATGAACATACCTTGACTACGAGGTTGTATAAAAATAGGAAAGGTTTAGTTGAGGTTGCTTTATCTAAAGAGGCAGCTGGTCTGGAAATGGAGGTGGGGATCTTTGTTAGTGGTGAACGATGGCACTAAGATGGAGTCAGTCCCAGTGAAAAACACAAAACACAAGACACAAAGTGACAAAACTGACATGCACAAGGACCAAATCTGATCTTTACAAATCAGATCTACACACTCCATATACATAAATTAAAGGTGCATTATGTAACTTTTCAGGTGAGGGTGGGTGGGGGCTTGGGGGTCTACCGTCTGCTTAACTCAGCTGAGATGTTATAGCCTTGCTTGCAGTTTTCCATTTTTGCATTTATGCAGTAAGTCTTGTTTCCATGACGATAGAAGGTATAGCGGCTCAAGAGAGACACGCAGGTGACGGCCCGACCCACAGAAAAGTTACAGAGTACCTTTAAATACTTGAAATAATCATACATTCACAATGATTATTATTTGATGGAGAGAACACATCTTTAAAAAGTTGAGATATGAGCAGCAAACATTTGGAGATATACATTATACATCATTTTAAACCCCGCTAAAATGGATTGCTGTAAGTTTTAAGCCAGATTATAATTTTTTACCTCTTCAGAAACATACTGGAGTTGTGTTTTGTTTCATTCACACATATTTGAGTAATTATTAGTTTGTCTGCATCTCCAAAGCTCAAAATGATCCGTTTCACCTTGTTATGTCACATACTGGTAGTTTTCAACAGATGCCCTTTACCATTAGTTCATTAGAGTTTACTAATTCCAGAACTGAAATGATCCAAATTATTGTAATGAAGGTGTATAGAGTTTAAAAACAGTGGAGCACTTCCTGTAATACCACATGACCATGGTATCATAAGGTGGAACAGAGTGTTTTCAGTTGGAGGGAAGAGAAAGAGAAGAATTCAGTTTGTGAATGAAACAAAACACATCTCCGGGTATATTTTGAATGAGGAAACAATATTATAACATGGATCATAAAACAGTGTAACATAGGCGCTTAAATACTGAGGTGTTCTTATGAATGAAACATTTTTATGAAACTTACATTTGAAGATGACTGTTGTCTTTGTCTCAGTCTTTTTGAGATGTGTAATTGCTTAATTAGACTAGAAGTAGTTATGATTTTTCACAAACGTGTGAAATATATAATTTAAATTCTTATGTTGTTTAATATGTAACATTTGCAAACCATTAAACATTTGCAGACTTTTTTACATTTTACATTACGATGTTTTTGGTGGACACATGCCATAATAGTAAACAGCAAAAATAGAAAATAATATTAAAAAGAAGGAAGAAACAGGAGTGTCATATGTTATATATTCTGGACAAAGAAATAATAATGTGAGCTTTTAAAAAATGTTCACAGTATACTTTGCTCTTACACTATCCTATGACATTCAGTATAAGCAGAAGCTGTTATATTAGACTCAAGGCCGGCTATTACTGCGATGGAAGAGTGAGATAAAGTCACGACCACAGCTACTGGAGAAATGTCACGGGGTGAGCTAACACCCGCACACAGAGCACTATTCAAATGGATGTGTCTAGTGTAAAAAGCCCATTATAAACCACAAAACAACACACATTTCCAAAAAGCAAGAGCAGCCTACGTAAATAAAATGGAGTAAACAGAGAAGTAGAATTCATGCAGAAGGTAGGGCTAGAGCTGAACTTTTTAAGGAGCAAAGAATCAAGCCACCACATGATGATAAAAAAATTGTCTCTTTCAAAAGTCTTTCAAATGGGACAATTTATTCAGTTGGACCTGGTTTGGGCTAATGTAAATTTGGTTTGGTCTTGTTCTAGTCCTGGGTAGGATTGTCAAAAATATCAAAAATCTGATACTAATCAATACTAAAACTAGTATCGAAAGCAGATCCTCATTTGAGCAAGTGTCGATACTAAAGTCACTTTCACAGGACAGAAATGACCCTTTCCTGAATAGTTTTAGAATGATCTTGAGCTGTATCAGAACAAGTATAAGACAAGACTACATAGGCCAGCATGGAAAATGTCCACTATGGAAAATACCTGGACGACTGAGATATGACACCACAGAGTAACATAAATGAAAGCACCATTATTTAATGTTGAAAATCACATTGTATTGCCTAAGAAATTGTGTTTTGTTTTTTGTTTTTTTTAATTATCATCATGGTGTCTGAAATGGTATTGAGTATTGAGGCTATTCTAGATTAAACATCCCCTTGTTCCTGAGGATACAGATCAGTATAATGGTCTTTTCACAGCCGTTTGTGTGCGAGTTTGTGTTGTGCAGTGCAGACTACTGTGATGATGATGATGTTGTTGTTGTTACTCACTGATGCTCTGTCTCGGGACTGTCTGGCAACACTGAGAGGTTGGCGTCCGTCTGGTAACATCTCTGAAAAAAACAAAACAAAAAAAAAAAACAATGTGAATGGAGAAACATTCAGAACAATGGAACAATATCGCAAAAGTCTATTTTAGTTATATCTTAGGTAATTTCTTGGTTACATTATGTCTGAAAGATATAGTTATAAACTGTGGGAAGATAACAAAGCGTGTGTGCCATTTTTGTTTTTTACAATGTTTATTTCGTACTAGGGATGCAGCAATACCAATACTGGTATCGAATATCTGCACAGATACTGAAAAATTAGCTGGATCAGGTATCGGTTCCGTGATACTGTTTTTTGTGATTGATTTTTCAACCCTACACTGGTATCAATATCGGTATCAGAACTAAAAAAACAGAATTGGTGCATGCCTATTTCATATAATAACAAAATCACTCACATTCAATCACAACTAATAGTTTTTACTTTTGCCTGAGAAATTGTTTAGATAGGCGTAACAGTTTTTTATCGTCTGTTTGGGTAAAAATTATGATAACGATATAAAATTATTACTAGCTTATTGGGCACTATGAAGACATGATATCCTTTTAACTTAAGCACAATAAATTTAACATTTGCTTTGCTTAGGGATTTGAGACCATTGCTGTGTAGAGATTTGGCAGGATATCACAGGGAATAGAGGACTTTGTATTACATAAGTCAACCTTGGAAAACAAGCTAATTAGAGCTCTGCAGCAGTAGCAGAGTACAGCGTTTTCATCACACACACAGAGCTGGGACGTTGGGGGAAAATGAAGTGCAAACTGCCTGTGGGACAGAGGGGCGTACAAAGCCATTACAACGTCACGTCCTAAGAACAAAACCTCGGAATCACCAGTTTCCTAGCAACCAGCGGCTGTAAAATGCAGAGTGGATTTGCTCCTATCGAAGATCAGGAGGTCAGGAGTTTATGTTTTTTATTGATCAAACATACTGCCCATAATATGTGTTAGGACATGTGTGATAAATACGGGGCAAAGAAGCCACCGCTAAATTACTGTGACAGGAATGGGCAATGAGGATGAACCTTATGACTGGGCAGGTAATCGGTACATGTTTACCCAGAGCCCAGTGCTTGGAGGGGTCCTCACAAGGTTTATAATTACAAAGTACATAATTGATGGTTTCTAGATTATGTCATACACACAGATGAGGGGTAGAGACACTTTTCCTACCGATACATTGTGCTATTAACATTAAACTATCCAAAAGGTAAATTAATAAATGTTGAACCTAACCATTTATATTAGTGACTAGACCATAGCATTTCAGCCATATATTTATTCTAGCTAACCCCTCTGTATTACATATTATTGGACTATAGAATGTAGTGAGGGCCCACGAAAATGGTTTGCACTTTGAGCCCCTATTTGCCCCATCATATAAAAGGTAAATACACCATCTTATTTTTATTACAAAAGAGTGTTTAACATGTAATGATCTGGTTTAGGTCTAGGGCAATGGAATGTTATTTACAAAAAAATAAGAACATTATAAAGGCAAGACAAAAAAAAAACATAAAAATGAGGAGAGACATTTATTGAGATGAATACAAAACAGAAACTATAGTTCATGACAAAACAAACAAATGTGTAACCCAAACAGAGGCTGACAGTGAAGGTGAGACAGGACTGACTCAGAGGCTGAATGCCCCACACACAGGGACACCTAGGGACATGGACAGGGACGACAAAGGACAGGATAGGAGGTCACCTGTGGTTCTCCTCCTGGGACATGAGTGATGCTGAACGGGACGGGTCTGACGCACAGCCCCCCTCAGTGGAGTCCGCCGGGAGGGGGAGTGAGTCTGAACTTCAGGTTTTTTGGTCATCTCTGTCTTCTTCACAAGTGCTGGCAAAAACATTATAATAAGCAGTAGGCAAATGTTGTAGGCTAGCATCACTGTACAGCATATCAGATAAAACTGAAAGTCAACACTCTTCTCTTTACATTTTGAACTAAAACAGTCACGTTTTGTTTATCTTAACATAATCTTTATTTGATGTATTATTATTCTGGAGTAGGTGTGGGCAGTGTTGTACATTTCCAAATAAGTATATAGTCATATTTCTACACTTGTGATTTGTCTAATACTTCATCATAATACAGGCCATGTTTTAATAATTTTGCTTAATAACGTCTGAATACTGTGATGGCAATACTTTTTTTTTTTTTGCAAATTTTGCACACCTCTACTGTACAGAAATGACTTCTACATTATACACACAACCTTGTCAATTGTAAAATCACTCTCACCTTTCTTCTTCTTGACCTCCTCTCTGGGGACATAGGTGGGTTCCTTGCGGGCAGGCTTGCGTTCAGGTGTGGAGATGCGGCCTTTGGGTCTAGTAGTCTTAGTTTTCGGTTTGACTTGTTTCTCCTGCTTCTCTGTCTTCTTTTCCTGAGACTGTTTCTTCTGGACCACTACAGGCTGTTTAACTGGAGTCTGAACTTTAGGCAGAGGTTCGATCTGCTCAGTGGCCAAGCTTTTGTCATCATCTGCAAAACATGTGGGACAATTGTTTACTTTTGAGGTAAACAAATAAATTATAAACATACAAGGATGGATAGTTTATTGTAGAAAAAAATCAACAACCAATAAAAAAACAAACAAAAAGAAAACTAGTTAATTTACTATTTATAGAATAGTGGAATAGAAGAATTTTTGAAGAAAAAAAATGATTTATAGAAATTATCTTAAAGGGCCTGTATTACGCATTAAGCCATGTTATAATATCTGTTACCTACTCAAAAACATACCTGCTTGTGTTTTGTTTCATTCACACATGTTTGAGTAATCCTTTATTATTAGTCTGACTACATCTCCAAAATGCTCTGTTCCACCTTGTGATGTCATGAAGCAGTAGTTTTCAAGTTAACAACTACCTTTTACCTTTTGTTCAGGACTGTCAATTCCAGGGCTGAAATTATCCAAATGATTCTAGTGAAGGTGTATGGCGTTTAAAAACACAGTGGAGTGCTTCCTGTATTACCACATGACATCACAAGGTGGAGCAGAGTGTTTTCTGGTTGAGAGAAGAACAAAATACAGTGGAGGAAATAAGTATTTGATCCCTTGCTGATTTTGTAGGTTTGCTCACTGACAAAGAAATGAACAGTCTATAATTTTAATGGTAGGTTTATATTAACATTGAGAGATAGAATACCAAAAAGAAAATTCAGAAAATAACTTTAATTAAAATATAGAAACTGATTTGCATTTCATAGAGTGAAATAAGTAGTTGAACCCTGTAGCCAAAAAAGACGTTTCTTGCGCACATATCAGAAGGAATTTTGGTCCACTCTTCTTTGCAGATCATCTCTAAATCACTGAGCTTTCGTGGCTGTCGCTTGACAACTTGGAGCTTCAGGTCCCTCCATAGGTTTTCTATAAGGTTAAGGTCTGGAGACTGGCTGGGCCAATCCATGACCTTAATGTGCTTCTTCTTGAGCCAATCCTTTGTTGCCTTAGTTGTATGTTTTGGGTCATTGTCGTGTTGGAAAACCCATCAACGACCCATTTTCAGTTTCCTGGCAGAGGGAAGAAGGTTGTGAATTTAACGGTACATGGATCCATCCATCCTCCCGTTGATGTGGTGAAGTTGTCCTGTGCACTTGGCAGAAAAACACCCCCAAAGCATAATGTTTCCACCTCCATGCCTGACGGTGGGGCTGGTGTTCTTGGGGTCATAGGCAGCATTTTCTCTCCAAACATGGCGAGTTGAGTTAATGCCAAAGAGCTCGATTTTGGTCTCATCTGACCACAGCACCTTCTCCCTGTCACTCTCTAAATCATTCAGGTGTTCACTGGCAAACTTCAGCCTGCACATGTGTCTTCTTAAACAGGGGCACCTTTGCAAGCACTGCAGGATTTTAATCCATTGTGGCGTAAAGTGTTACCAATGGTTTTCTTAGTGACTGTGGTCCCAGCTGCCTTGAGATCATTGAGTAGCTCCTCCCATGTAGTTCTAGGCTGATTTCTCACTGTTCTCATGATCATTGAAACCCCATGAGGTGAGATCTTCTATGGAGCCCCAAACTGAGATCGACTGATGGTACTTTTGTATTTCTTAAATTTTTCAACAATTGCACCAACAGTTGTCTCCTTAACACCAGCTTCTAGATTATGTTTTTGTTGCCCATTCCAGCCTTGTTCAGGTCTACAGTCCTGTCCCTCACATCCTTTGACAGCTCTTTGCTCTTTCCCATGTTCGAGAGTTTGGAGTCTGATTGATTCACTGATTCTGTGGACAGGGGTCTTTAATACAGGTGACTAGTTAAAACAGGAGTCTTTAATTCAGGAGACGAGTTGATTCTAACTGGTCTGTGGGAGCCAGAACTCTTAATGTTTGGTAGTGGATCAAATACTTCACACAGTGAAATGCAAATCAATTAATATATTTTCTATAATGGCAAAAAAGGAGAAATTTAATTTGTCAACTGGACAGAGTTTATTTGGTCGAATACGTTTCGCAGCTCATCCAAGCTGCTTCTTCAGTTCGACCAAATAAACGACAAATTAAATTTCTCCTTTTTTGCCATGGATTCTACCTGGACGACTGAGGGATTTTACATATATTTTCTATAATGTTAATATAAACCTACCATTAAAATTATAGACTGTTCATTTCTTTGTGAGTGGGCAAACCTACAAAATCAGCAAGGGATCAAATACTTATTTCCTCCACTGTATGCAGGTTTGTATGTTAAATATGTGTGAATGAAACAAAACACAACTCCAGGTTTGTTTGTGATGAGGAAACAACATTATAACATATCCGAAAACAGCATAATATGGCCCTTTAAACTGTGCACTGAACACATCAGAAGTGTTTCTATTACAAACAAAAGTTTGTTTTGACTGTACAAGTGACAAGTGTCTGTGTTTACATTATCATGTATTTTAAATACTTAATATTTGCAGTTAGTTACATTCTGTTTAATTATACATAACCTCACCTTGTGTATCCACCCAGGAGCTGTCCAGTATTGAGTCATCCATTGTGGTCTCGTCTCTGTCATAACTCTCTGTGGGCTCTTCTGTTTCCATTGTCTCCTTCTCTGGACTGACTGGGGTCTCGGGCACGTCACACATCTCCTCCACACTCCCCCCCTCCACCTCTGCCTCTTGGGCCATCTCCACCTCCTCTTCCTCCTCCTCCTCTTCCTCCTCTTTATGCACCCCCACCCCCAGAGCTTCATCCTCAATGGGAGCTGAGAATCGGACGCTGTGGCCTGGTTCATCAGCTTTGTCTATAGTCTGTACCACGGTGATAAAATCGTCTTCTACGGTAACAACTGACTCAATGGCAGCGTGTGTTTCAGTCTGTCTAGCTTTCTCTGCTTCCTCCTTCTCCACCTGGGCCAATCTCTCTTTCTCTTTCAACTCTTCTTCCTGCTTTTGTTGTAACTCTTTGGCCAGTCGTTCTTGTTCCTCCTTTTCCATCCGTTCTTTCTCCTCCCTCTCCTTTTTCTCTCTCTCCTCCCTCTCTTTCTTCTCTCTCTCCTTCTCTTGTCTCTCCCTCTCCTCCTGCTCCTTCTTCTCCCTCTCCTCCTGCTCCTTCTTCTCCCTCTCCTCTTTCTCTTTCCTCTCTCTCTCCTCCCTCTCCTTCTCCTCTCTCTTCTCCCGTTCGGCCTTTTCTCTTAACTCCATTTCCTCTCTTTCTTTCCTCTCTCTCTCCAACTTTTCCTTCTCGTCCCTCTCTCTCTTCTCCTGTAACTTCCTCTCTGCTTCAAGTTTTTCTCTCTCTTCCCTCTCTCTCTCTTCCTTCAATTTCCTCTCCTCTTCCTCTTTCAATTTCTTTTCATCTTCTTCCTTTAACTTCCTCTCCGCCTCTTCCCTCTCTCGCTCCTCTTTAAGCTTGCGTAAGACCTCCTCTTTATCCTCTTTTGTGGGAGAAGGGGATCTCTTGGGTGACCCATACAATTCTTTTTGCTTCATTTTAGACGGAGACAACACAGGAGAAAGGAGTTTGTCGTCATCGATGTTGCTTTCCACAGAAGATGCTGGTGAAGTTTTGACTGGCCTCGCGATACGATCCTTGGCCGCTCCTGTTAGCTGGTAAACATCTTCAGCGTCTATTTCTTCATACGCTTCTTGATGGACTAATTTTACTTTTTCTCGTAGCTCTTGTAGCTCTCTCTCCTCCTCCACACTCAAGGGTCGATCCTCCATTTCCAATTTGCGTATTTGCCTTTCGTAATCTGCAATTTCGGTTTCAGACACTGACCCTTCGCGACTAGCCTGCCTTTCACTCTCGCTTTCAGTTCTACCCCCTTCTTCAAGAGTTACAGTCACAGTTGGTGTTACAAAGGACTCTGTTTGTTTTTCCAGCAAAATTGTATCAACAATATCATCTTTAACTTGATCTTGGCTAGAGTCCTTTCTTTCCTTCTTCTCTTCAGTTTCAGAAGAATCACCACTCCCAGTAGGTTGTCCCTTATCTTCTAAAGACGCATCTCTAACTGCTAATTTCCTTGCTTGTTCGCTCATTTTTTCCTCCAGAACAGTTGGGCTGAATTGCCCTGAATTCTCCATCGGGCTAAAAACATCAGCAGGAGATGGCATTGGCCCTGAATATTCACTAAAAACACAATATCCCATCTCTTCTAGCTGGCTATCACTCTTTCTTGGACTTAGCTGACCGGAAACCATACTAGCCATTGGGTCATCTAAAGTACTGTTATCGCCTTGTATGGACTTTTTCCTGTTAGTGTCAGGTTCAGTACTGTCTGAAGCCACTCTTGAACGGTTACCAGCCAGATCTAACATTTCAGGCAAATCTTGCGCCATTATGCCACCATTTTTGGGAGGGGTCTTGGTTGGTTCTGGGGATTGCGGGGACTCTGGCTCGGAGCTGAACTTTGAGTCAGGAGTGATATTTTTTGGTGGTGATGAAGACTCAGTAATAGAAGAAGTGGTTTCCATAATGAAAGGTGGTAAAGTTGGTGCCTTCTCTACAGCTGGAGTAGTGACTGGGAGGTAGTCTGCTGATTCATCCAGACTGCCGCTGGTATAAGACAAGATATCGGACGCTAAAGGGGAGAAGTTTCTAGGTTTGTTTGGATCCATTGCACCAATAGTGATATTTAGTGAGTAGCTCCTCTGCTCTAAGGCCAATTTACCAGGAGAAAGTCGACATTCGTTACTCCTATCAGGCACTAATACTTTTGCATCTTCTTTCTTAGTTTCACTTTTATCAGCTTCACTAAGGGTGCTGTAGCTAATTTCTGGAGCCTTGGTTTCAACTTTCTCATCTCCAGATCTACTTAGTTCATAGTAACCCTCACCTTTATATTGAGGGGACTGATCTTCATCCATGGCTGACGTCTCAAAATAAGCAGACATCCCAGACCTATCCTTTGCGTCAGCTCCTTCAACTTTGGTGGACATGGAGGAGAATTCCGAAGGTTCCGCAATGCTCGTAAACTCCACCACTTCTACAGATGGTTGCTTTTCAGTCACCGTAATTGGTTCTCCATATGTAGGCTGAAGAGTGAAGGATCGAACACATTCTTTGGCTTTGTTAGACAAATCTGGAGTTACAAAAGCAGGCATGTCCATTGTAGGGCTCTCTGGTACAACTCTTTCACCGGCAAAAAACTCCTGCATCACAGGGGGTTCAAATGGTTCGTCTGGACGCTTCTCAGATCCAATGCTGTCAGGACTTATGGAACCACTTTTCTCATCAATCTGTTTCTCTGACTCCATCTTCAAGGCTGTAAAGACATCTGTAAGTTGGCTGCTGACAAAATATAACTGCTATTAAAGGCTATGTACCAGACTTTTCATGTAGTAAAGTAAAATAAAGAGGGTGAAAAGAGGTTGCTATGTGATGTCTGTATTTAAGCATTTTAAACAAAGGCGAACCTTGCACTGGTGTGCTGCTAGCAGGCTAGTTAGTTAAATGTAGTAGTTAGTAGTGCCGTAACCCAGCTTTGCCTCCTGAATGTTGTGAAAAATGCTAAGAAACTCATTGCAGTGAAGAATTTGGATTTGGATGTTAGGAATGCATAAGAAATTAGTTTGGACCACTGCCAACAGTTTAAAATGAACTAGGTCAGTCTTTTGCTGTTTGAAAATGGGAAAAATCAGGTACAAGGCCTTTAAGTAAACAGCATGCTCTAACTGCAAATGTCTATTGGCAAGGGACTGCAATAAGCTAGTACTGGACAAAAGGCAAAGCTTTTTAGAAACTTACAGCCCAATGACATGGCCATCGCAGAAGAACAACGGCGGGTGTGTGGGGTCCACCAAGTCACAAATGGATGTCAACATGGAAATGAATGTGGCGAATTGGCATGGAGACACTGTGGAACTGAGTGATGGAAACCAGGCAACAGGATTTATATAAACAGCATATACACATGCAACTGAACAGAACATGCCATTCTTTATTATGGAAAATTGCACTCGCTCAATTTCCAGTTGTAATGAAGTTGAGGTTATAGTAGAGTTTAAGTTGCGTAAATGTATATAAATGTATACTGTACAAAGAATGACATGGAGCTCATATGGAGGACGATAGACGATTGCACTAAACATGAGTCAGACAAAATATCTGTTAATATGCATTCAAGCTCATACTCATCTAAGAGTGATTCATGTTTAGTTAGGTATAAAAGTGTAACATCAGTACTGAGACATATGGAAACATGAGACACCTGGAGCTCATAGCTACTGGCAAAAGCACACTAACGTTAAGCATCACCTTACTTCATGAAAGCAAAATGGCCAGTCCAAAAACAACATTAAAACAAAATTCAAAGCTCAAGAATACCACAGAGAATATAGACTATGACTAATTTCACCGACAAGCCTGTGTTGCCTCAGCCGCAGCATAGCGCAGAGACGTTTTCTTGCCATTCCACCTCACTTGTAATGTACAGATATAATAATATACAGAATATATTTTTTCAGACATGTTTTTGCTCCTGTATTAGGCATTGCAGAGCATGCATGCAGGGGAGCAGAGGACAGGACACACCTGTGTCTAGGCTCTCCTCGCCCTCTGCCGCCTCCTCCTCCTCCTCCTCCTCCTCTATGCTCCTGGAGCTGTCTGAAGCAGCACTAGCTGCTGCTTCATGCTCGTCCTGGGCCTGGCCCGAGGCCTGTGCCTGCTCTAAGAGCTCGGGCTGGGGGCTGTCCAGCTCAGGTTCGTCCCCGCTCCACTGCTGCTCATCAAGAGCAGCCTCTGCACTGTCCTCTTCCACCTCCTCCTCCTCGTACTCAGCTGTGATAGCCTCCATGGTCTCTTCTTCGGGGAACAGGGGAAGAGGGGACACAGTAAGACTTAAGGCAACACAGACTTGGGTTATGGGACAACACAACTTATGATGGATACTCATCCTAGAGTTTGCTCACATACTTCTGTGTTTATGAAACTAATATTAACAAAAGTTAAGACAGAAGTGCCCAGATGTGTGATCTTCTTGCTATTTCACATTAACTTGATCCAGGTGCTAAATGTCCCTTTTACTGTTTGTATTGACAAAAGAACTGAGGATAGTAGCTTGATCATTTAGAATTGGAAACACATAAATCAGGCACAGCATTGTAATGTACTGTGTAAAAATGGTCTACTGTCTACTGCCTGGTACTTAAATAAATGGACAGGTACCAGTGCCAGTTCCAGTGTGTTTATGCTGTCTTTCTAACCCTCTTAGTATTAGTGTAACTCTGGACCAGCTTTACCTACAGTCTCCTCCTCGAGTAGTGAGAAATTTGAGACGCTTTTTTTCCCCATTGGGTTTGTTAGACATACTCTTCCTGGATTTGTCACAAAGTATGCTAATTTGATTTATGTAAAAGTGGTACTTGGAAAGCTAATAGAAAAAAATGTACAGCTTTATCAACCTCAAATCTGCCTTTTACTTTCATTCTTTTACTGAGTAAAGTATTGCTGTGGGATGTGTGGGAGCTAAAAGTTTTGTTGCCATCAGTGAAAAAACAGTGAAAGAACTTAGCTGATTGTTGCCTGGATAGTATTCATATTGTAATATGCATGGGAATCATTAGTCATGCATGATATCACAGAGTTAATGCAGTTTAAACCCTGCAGCTTCCTCTTTGCAGGGTGTAATTATACAAGATTCATTTACATGACTGTTGTCTTGAGGAGCATTGGTGTGACGTGGGTCTGTGGATTGTGGGTAAACTGTACGGAAGCCACAGGTAGCAATGACTCATGGTGAAGAAAATTAAAAAGGAGGGTGACAAACATGAAAGTGCTCATATTTTGAGCAGACAAACACGACACAGACACAAGGCCACAAACAAACGGAGGGAGAGACGAACGGAGAGATGGGAGAACGGGAGGATGAAAAGGTCAAAGGTCATGGAAGAAGAAACAAGTCAAAAGACCATGAAACCCAGAGGAGATGGAGGGAGTGAGAGAGAGCAGATGAAGGGAAATGGCACAAATGAACCATGCGTGGTTCACCTTCAATCTGTCTAAAGGCCACGGCCTGCCCAGTGGGGCGAGGGCCCGAGTGCGTCCACTCTGGGCTGAACAAGGGGTGCTCATAGTACTCCTCGTCGGAGTGGTAGGGGTCGTCCTCGGGCACGGACACTGAGATGGAGGGGGCGAGGAACTTGCACCTCTCCCGAGAATTTTGGAAGCGTCTGAGAGGGCCTGCCTCCTCCTCATCCCCTACATCTACAACAAGACAGACACAAGGAGAAGAACTGCAGGGAAATCTGACACACGGACTAAAAGAGGAAGAAGAGGGTAAACGAAATCAAAGACATGAGGAACAAAAGAAGCAAAATATGTCCATCTATGAAAAAGTCAACTGAAAATGTAATGTATTAAATCATTGTACATGAAATTAGTACAGATGTACATCTGTTTGCATGACAATTTATAATACAACAAAACAATAATTTGTTATGAGCTGAAAAATAATTTAAAGTCTCCAATATCAGGAATGGACATTTTTTGCAGTAAAAGGGAGAATATTGTAAAATAGAAATGCCCAAGAGAGGACAAATGTAAACACAATGGGGAATGAAGAGAGAGAGGTGTTCACTGAATGTTGACAGGTGACACATTTTGGAAAGACACAAACAGGGAGACTATGACGAGCAAAGGAAGGGTGACCTGGTTCTGTGAGAAAAGCTTCTCATTCATCACTGCACAGCGCAGCACCACAAGTCCTAGTCCCAAGTTTAGCTCAAGAACATATAAAAGACTGTAATGTTATGGAGACTCTCAACGCACCCTTCAATCCTCCACAACTCGCCTATGTAAGATCCTACTATGATCAGGTTCATTATAATCACTGCAGAGACACTAGAAAACCGAATCCTAACAAAATGAAAAAAAACAAAAAACATTGCACAGACTGCACTGGGATATAGGAAATATCTTTTTTTTTTTCCTATAGTACTGAACATTAAAAACAAAAGCTTTACATGCACTTATTCCAATAGCCCAATGTGAGCTCTTCAAAGCAAAAATAGTGGCTTAACTTAGTACACACAAAAAAATCTTATTAGCATGCAAAACGTGGTACAAAGAATGATCTAATCTAAAACACTGAAATCATCAGTTATAGAAATCTCCAGACACAATATTCCCATGAAAAGTGGATGCAAAAACAGACAAACAACAAAGTGACTGATGGTGGATAGACAATACAGGAGTGCAGATGGCAATGAAAAGGACAAACATATTTAGAATAATGTATGACAAAAACTTGCTAATAAACAAATAGGTCTTTTGTGGGACAGCAATGTGGCGTGTCTCCCCGGTGTAAAAGGAGGGGTCTATTTCCCGTTTCCAGTCGTGACCTACACTCGCAAACAGAACCAATCTCTGTGTGTTAGCCTAGTACAGTTATCTTTAGCCTACCTTGCTCCAGTGGTCCAAAGTGCTCTGCAGCAGGAGAGGGGGGAGGGGACGGAGGCAAATTTGTGGTGTCTTCAACTAAAATGAAGAAAATATATAATAATTTAACATTTTTAATCCAAAGTTCTTAGATTTTTGGGGTGAATAGAGGAGTTTGACTTGTTTAAATGTCACGTATTAATAAGGAGAATATGTTTGAAAGGATTAAACCGGTTGACAGCTCACCTGATGGCAGCCTTTGACTTTCCTGTTCCCCTTTGAGCACAGCCACAGCCTCTGCAGTCACCTCCTGCACAATCCTCGCTGACACTTGTTCTGTAAAGAAATGCATCATGTTATGTTAGTCTAAAAAGTCTTAAAAAGTGGAAAAGCTTTTCGCAAACCAAGATAGACAAAAACTGTTTAATAAAGCTTCAACTTGGGGAGAAAAACTTCATTTTTCGTCAGTGATTTTCCCAAGACATTAAGGCTTAAAGGTACATCATGCAACTTTTCCAACAAATGCTTGTCTCAATGTATGTGTTACTGCTTTGCCTGGAATGTTGAACAGTATGGGACAGCAGCGCATTTGAGTGCTTCTCCACTGATCTGAAGGCTGGCGGTTTAACATGAACATTATTGGTAGATCCACAGATCCACTGACCCATATGTTGATGATTTGGTAGCCACAGATGAATGCTGTTATTGTGTCCTTAGGCAAGACACTCTAAAAACATTCAGTATTGATCTTATCTGTCTTATGGAGGTGTGGCTTAGATCCACTGTATTTTTGTCATGTCACAAAGATGGGACTCAGTGGGAAAGTGATAACACGCAGTCATTTCTGAAGCAGCAGGGAGCTGCATCTGAAAGATCCTACTGTCACCATAGCAACAAAGAAAGAAGCCTCCAAAAAGGTGGCACTGAGGAACAAGAGCAATTAAACCTTTAGAGTTATTGAATTTTGTATTAGATGTTCTTGATGCATAGGCCATGGAGGTTAGGCTTTGTCTAATATTGTTTTGGTCTGTTAACAAGACAGCTCAAGAAGTATATCACATTTGATATTGACACTATAGACTAGAAAGCCAGAATCAGAAAAATATACTGGATTGGAGAATGACCACTGATCGTCTCATAAGGTTTGTATTATTATTTTTTATATAATGAAGCTATAAAATATACACTGGTACATCTGTTTACAGATGGTACAAGGTCTCAAAATTGGAAATTGTGTCTCATCCCATCCCTATCGATTTACTATCTAGGATCTAGGTAATCTGTAGGTAATTGGACAGCATGGAATGAACACTATACAATAGACCTATACTCCAGCCATATTGGGAGAGTATTGGAAAAATGTGGTTTTGTTTACCTTGAATAAGGTAAACATTATTTCTTTTATTTAGCTTGGAAAGTTGAGGCATTTTACCCAAATCTGCACTAGGTAGGGACATTAATCTTTTGTTCATATGTTGGTGTGGATGGTAGTGTGCTCTGTTTACCAATGCTGTTTGAAGACCTTATTCTAATCCAACGTCGACCCACATACATAAACAAGTTGGCAGCCATTCACACATTCAGTCTCACACTTGTTAGATTTCTGTGCTCACCTGGGACATTACACTGACTTGCATTAATTTCTTGGAGACTGATCCAGACTTTAACATAATTACTACTTGCTTAACCTAAACTCTAATCTTAACCCATATTTTAGCTTTAAACCATTGTGTAGTAATGCACAGATAGCAAAAAAAGGAGAAAATTTAATTTGTCAACTGGACATAGTTTATTTGGTTGAAACCAAATAAACTATGTCCAGTTGACAAATAAAATTTTCTCCTTTTTTTGCCATGGATTCTACCTGGACGACTGAGGGATTTTACATATAATGCACAGATACCAAAACTGGTATTGAATATCGGCGCCAATACTGAAAATTTACAGTATTAATAACAATAAATAATGATGGATCAGTTTTATATTGCACTTTTCTGGACACTCAAAGACACTTTACAGAGCATTATTCATTCACTCCACAATCGGTGGTGGTAAGATACTATTGTAGCCACAGCTGCCCGGGGGTGCCCTGTGGTGATGTGGTGACCACCACCATCACCACAAGACTTTCATACTAGGCAATGTGGGTGAAGTGCCTTGCCTAAGGACACAATGACTGGTGCCCCACAAATTGGATTGGGTATTGGTTTCATATACTGGTTCAGCCAGTAAAGTTTGAACTTTTATTCATACAGAGTTGTTCAGTAGGAGTACGAAGGATAAATAACTGGATAAATAACATAATTGATTCTCTTGTGTAATAAGTTAACTGTTTTTTTTGGAAATAAGAGCCATTTGCTGTCCCTACACTAGGATCGGTTAATATCGGATAGTTGCAGACAGTTAAAGTCACACTACTGATATCAATATTGGAACTGAAAAAGCTGGATAGATGCATCCCTACCATGGTGTTGATCTAAGACTGAGAAAATTACTTGATTTTTGGTTCCCCACGAAGTGAAAGATCCTCATATAGTGACAGCATACAGATTTCAGTCCCCAAATTGTGATGAATACCCGCCCACACTCTCACACACAGAAATACACTTCTGAGAACACTTAACACTGCCCACTCATAATTTCAAAGCCCCATTTCCAACATTGAACGGCAATAAACATCTTCTGTGCAATCGTGTTACAGCTTACAGGGTGAAGTCTTTCATCTAATATGGGTAAATGGCACTCAGAGGTTGACATAATTGCGTGCTTGTTAAATTAATCTTGTAAAAGTTTCAATGATGGATGGAACGCACAAATGACATCAAACTTAAAGGATTTATGGACCTATTTTCTGTTGTGTGTTGACCACAGAAGGCAAACAGTCCACCATTTGTGCAAAATCTTAATTAAATATAAGTAGAAGAATCTATGCAAACAACTGAAAAATTTAGTAGAGTACAGTGTATTTTATAGATTTGATATAAGTAATCCATTCATATTCTGCCTCTCCTCAGTCCATCACTAAAAACGGTTTAAAGTGAACACTGGCCAATTTGCGCATTGGCTAATATAGATACATTGAAAATAATAATAAATAATCTTCTGCATTTATCCCAAGTCTGTGTAAAAAAACAAAAAACAAACAAGCATAACATAGAGAGGACATGCAAACTCCATTCAAAAATACAATTCAGAATCTTATTAAATTATTACATGAGATCTTTCACAATAATCAAAGTTGTGGTATTTCAAGTTGCAACAAGCCTGTCCAGTTTGAAGGTAAAATGTCTTTATTACCCACAAACAAAGCACCTTTCTGTTCTCCTGGTTAATGGATTTTGTGTCTTAAAAGCAACATACAAACACTTACACACACAAAGTTAGCGCCCTGTAAAATTGACCTTGTCTTTGATGCTTGGAGCCACTAATGG
Organism: Taenioides sp. WSHXM2023; assembly: GCA_029959045.1. Lineage (NCBI taxonomy): Eukaryota > Metazoa > Chordata > Actinopteri > Gobiiformes > Gobiidae > Taenioides > Taenioides sp. WSHXM2023. The sequence goes on from CM057099.1 coordinate 17,844,150, forward strand.
AGACCAATGCTGTCTTGTCGCCTCAGCAATTTCCTGACAAGACTTATGTCACATCAGATGTACTACATTGGCTGGATATGACACAAGAATAAGCAGCATGCACCAACTATTTATCTATACAAATAATGCAGGCTAACAACATGCAGACAGAAAACAAATGTATTCCCAAGATGAGGTGAAATGGTTTTTTTTACCTCGTATAGTAGCAGAGAAGCTCCCCCCTCAAAGCAGTAAAGGCATCGACTAAAAATCCTGAGTCAGGCGCTACCAACCAGACTGCCGAACACACACACATTTAACACACACACACACACACACATTTAACACACACACACACACACACACACACAGCAGGATCGAGAGGGCACAGAGAGAGTGGAGAGAGTGCCATTTGATGCGATACCCGGCACCAGTACCCACCACAACCTAGCGGTCACCATGGCAACAGACTGGCGGGCCGCGGAGTTGTATCCCATTGTTATTAGGAAGAAACATGCATCAATTGTAAGAGTCTTTTCATAGCACAGCACAGACATGGTTATATCACAGTAATTTGCTCATATAAGACCAATTATATTCTATTACATATTACATAGATCGTATAATATTTTGTTGGCATTATATTCAAATAGTACAGATGAATATTTATGAACAACTACCAAAATGCAGTTTCTTGTTGCAAATATCACATTCTTAGTGTTGTTATAGGTGCACTGTGCAATTTTTTTGGGGGAGGGTCTGCTACCTGCTTGTCTCCATGGAGATGTTATTGCTTTCCCTGTAATGTTCCATGGTATGACATTAAACATACACGTCTAACATTTATTCATTATGGCTGTTTCTACAGCTCAAAAACACAATAACTCCTTGTGTGAATAGGGGCGAGTCTCCACAGATCTGAATTGTAATGTAGCGTAGTGCTGTAACCTGCTTTTCTCCCACGTGAAAGACATAGAGATATATCTATACTGTGCTGTGGAACATTCTAGACAAAGCTATAACATTTCCATGAAGACAAGCAGGTGGCAGACCCTCCACTACAAATGTTACGCAGTGCTTAAATGAGTAAATTTCAAAGACTCAACAGAAACTGCTATAGTACAACATATGATTTGATTTGTTTCTGCTCAATTTTGCATGTTATGGCACTGAAAACGTTATACTCTTTATCAGTTTAGTTGTGAATTGAACAGCCATTGTGCTATTACAGTAATACAGCTGGGAAATCATGTACAGATGGGAAGCCTTAAGTCATTTCATTTATAAACTAGATAGAAAACAATGCTCCAGTGGACAGCATGTTCAATATTGCTGGGGTTACTACTGCATTGGGGAAAACTGGGTGTTTGATAAGACAGACCTAGTGTATCTTTGGTCCAGAAACTTTCTGTTGTCATCACTTTATATTGAATACGATTATTTCTCTCACTTGGCGTTTTATGTGCGAATGTTCTCATCTTTTATCAGCCTCAAGTGTCATTTTGTACCTGAAGAGCATTTCAAATGGACTGTCTGCATCAGTCCTTCTGCTTCCCATTCTGTCTTAGTTCTTAACCAGCACTGCCAAGTATCACAGTGCAAAGTAAGCAGACTGTAAGAGACTATAATGCATCCTACACGCAATTAGCCCCATTCTATCAGCAGTATAATACATTGTTAATTCAATTTATAAAGTACAAAAGCAATATGGCAAAAAAATAATCATGATTCCACAAGCTTTTACTACTACTGCTACTACTACTACTACTACTACTAATGCATTAGTCTTATACAACGCTGACACTGACAGTGGACTGTAGTAGTAGTGCAAAAATGATAATTGTCACTATTTTTAGTTAGTGAAATAATTAACCAGAAGATTTTTTTCTTCTCTTAGTCACTGGATATTCACACTTTACATAGAATGGAAAAGCACAGAGCTGTAGCCACAACTGTATTATTATTTGTCATATTACTAGGGTTGTACAAATAATTATACCTAGATACTACACTAAGCTTCTCAGTGTATTCCGTCAGTGAGTTCATAAAATACCTGGCATATTAAGTTCTTGGACAGTGAGTCACAGTATTGATATATGGAGAATTTAGCAGGGCTTTGTCATTGATTGTTGCATTGTCTTGTCTGCGGTAAGCTACAGGCCGAAAGAACAAAAGCACAGTAAATTGTAGGGGAGCAGTTGCCATGGCGACACCATTGGTACATTATTGTCAGGAATGTAGCTCGTGACGGGGACCGGGGTAAGGGCTAAAGAGGCAGATTTTATGTGTTAATTACAGCACTCTTAATAACAGTATGTGATTCCAGGGAGGACTCCGGGTGCTAACCCACGCACAACACAAGCCGTGCACAGTAACACAGTGAAATTAAATCAAACCACCAAATAATAATGAGGTGGAAATAATTAGAACTTTTTTAATACTGGAAATTAGAACCTGACTGCATGACCTTTGCCAAATTATACAAAACTACAAAAGTTTCTTCTGAGAATATAACGTGATTCAAAGTGTACAAGATACAATTGTGTAATACTGTATTTAAGTATTTACAAAATTGTTTTGGATATTGTATGCTCAATATGAAAATGTGCAATTAATAGGCTCTGTAATTGCTTTTAAAAGGGTGAAAAAAAGGTGAAAAAAAAAAAAAACTTAATTCAAAGTTAATTTCATGGTCTTCCAGAGCGGAGTTTTGCCATCATATTAGCATGCCAACAGCACACCAACATTACTTCCCTAGTTCACAAACAAGACAACAAAACAAGATGATGTAGACAGCACACAGCGGTCTCATTTTGACCTTAAGAGCTGCTTTTACAATATATCTGTACTGGGGCAAGATAATTTTACTTTATTACATCACAAACATCCTTGAATTTTTAACATTTTTTTACGTATGAAAAATAGCAGAACTAATTTGTCTGGACCTATTGCCTGAAACAAGAAATATATTTATTTATAAGAAATCCCATACTTTTCTTTCATCACAGTCACTTCTGCGCTAGCTAATTTTGATACATAAAAGCATGTGTTGTACCTGAACTGATTCATATTTTGGGCGAACGTGAACTGAACGCACTGTATTACTGCCTGATGAACGAACTGTGAATGTGTTCATTCTGGTGTCTGTGAACGGCATGTGCTATCTATTTAACTTCATTCAATAGAGTGCCAGATTTCTTTAGTGTTCCCGGCGAAAACCTGGCTAAACACACCGTAAAGAGCCCTTAATATTTAGCAGAAAAACATTTAATCTGGCAATAACACTAGCCACCAGAGTTGCATCGCCGCATGCGTCATCAAAACAAGACAAAACAAGACAAAACAAAAAAGCAGCATGGAGGCGACTGTACAGGTAGGAGCAACAAGGATTCATCATATGAACATTTAAAAGAGCTCAAGGGAATAACCTCACATTTATGTGCAAACTTTACCCACCGGCTTTCAAAAAGAAAACTTCAGTCACATCAACAGCAAACTTAAAATGACACATTGAACTGAAGCACCCGGCTAGGCCTTTCAAGGTATATGAAAGCACGTACAAAATTTGATATGAAGATTAACTCTAACACATAGTTTCATTGTTAAAACTGATAAAATAATTGCTGTCTGTGGTTCTATATGGGCTTTGACAATGATATTGAAAAATAATAGCTTGCAGCAATGTATTGGAAAAAAAAAACCTATGAACTAGTTCATTTTTTGGAACTATGAACGAACTATTAACTATAAACAATTATGAACTATGAACGAACTAGTTCATTTTGAAATTTGTGAACTAGAAAATGAACTTTGCCAACACTGCATAAAACAAATCTTAACAGAGCCTCAGGCCTTCAGATGCCGCAGTCTGATTGTGTCTATTCTATGACCTTTATTGTTGAGTAGATGGTTTTCCAAAATGTATATCAGCACTTCAGAGGTGAAGTGTCGGAACTAATTTCAATGGGAATGCTTAAGCGTGTGATAATCAGCAAATAATTGGATACTAAAGTATAGACAAAGCAAATATTGTGGCTGAACCTTGTACTCACTAAATTGCACAGGGCCAACACTGTTTTCAAAAATCACTAACATTATCTGCAAGAACATTATCTGCAAGAATTTCAAATTTAAGACATACACCAAAGATGAATAATTTGTTTTTTGGCACATTTAAAAAATATTGTCAAAATCCACTCTGAATTATCTTAAATAACACAAATATATATTAGAAACAAAGGCGTGCCCATACTTCAAAAGACTGGTATAACTAATTTCAGACATTAAGATTTACACAAAAAATGCTTTATCTCAGAATTAGACTTTACTAGACTTTAATGACATATGGCTATGGTTAATTTGGTTCATTCCTGACGATCACAAAAAATATGCAAAATCCACACTGAATTATTACACTAAAATCTCAAAATACAGAATATGGAGGGAACAAACATCAAATCTATTCCCACTGTAGACATATTTGTGGTATTGTAAAACGCATTGACTTTTGTATCATGTTGAAAACCTTTATACTCACCTGCTGTAATGGCATGGGCCCCGGTTAAGTCCCCATTGAATCCATTCTCTCGGGCTGCGTACGGACCCCCACTCATGATGGCCCCAGTCTGACATGTTCTGAAGGAGGAGGAGGAGTATCCATTAGCGCCAAGGGGACTGGGAGCCTCCTGCCCTGCTGATGGACTCCACTGGGGGGCACCGTCTTCTGGCTGTCGACTGTCTGCCATGCTGGGGTTAGCAGCAGGGGAGAGTGGGCAGGGGCTGGACTCTCCTCGATCCTGAAAGACAAAAGACGTATATAGACACAAAGGAGCTGTAACAAAGCATGAGTAGTTTATTCATTTCAGGGGATTTGTGAAGTATATTTATTATATTATTGTAGTAGTATTATTATTTACTCATTTAATGTCATCCAGGCAGGAATTCACTTTTTCATTTAATTTCATTTAATTGCTTAATGTTTATTTTTTACTAGTCCTTTTTTCATGGCTATTTCTGCTCTGTTGTCTGTTTTGCCACATTATATGACTGGAGCGCTCAGTTTGAGTGCTTTGCTCAGGGACACACCAAAAGTGAGATTTTACTCTTGCAACACTCTGATTAAAAAGGTAAATGCTTTATGGTAGCTATAACACCTTTGCAAAAAAGCTGTCTAAAATTGCTTTTTTCTCCTTACTATCACCAGTTTGATTTAGATTTTTTGCAATAAAATGTATAATACAGGATTATGAGCGCACAAGTAAATTAATAGGAAACAGGAAATTAAATTAAAACATGCCAAAATTAGTACCCTTCATAACAAACTTGAAAGTATCACTTGCTGCAGCAATACCACAGGGTAAATGTTGTCACTAACAACACATAACACATAAGTATATACAGTAGTGTCCTGTGGAGACACTACAGTGGAATAGTCCCCACGCCTATAGCTACAACTATCGCCCGTTCATCCCTGCCACAGCTTCACTGTCAACAGTTCAGAAGTGCCTGTACATCCTTGGGTGTGTGAGCAGTTGACAGGCGCAGGATGAAAACTGCCTGATTTATGTGTATGTAATGGCTTATTCCACACTTGGCCCAGGTGGGAATCGTACTACAAATGAACAGCACAGACCTTGGACGCTGTTACATCAAAGTAGCAGAAGCTGTAACAATGGCCTTTGCTGAGTACAGCGAGTTTACATTGTCAGACATTTGCAGTCATGGCTGAACCAAACACAGGGATTTGATGTATGAGAAATGTCCTCCTGATTTTTGCTTCTACACAACTGATTTGAACAAGAGGAGAGAAGATCAAGCAGCAGCAAAAGAAGAGAAATATTGATTATTCCAGATAATCGCCTGAGGAGAGGTCATGCAGAGAGACCAGTGAAGTCCTGGACAGTGGAGGGACAGATGGGGAGATAAATGGTTCAGTGGAATGTTTAATCAATGGAGGGGAAGGAATGCATGTTTGGTCCTTGACTCAATACAATATAGATTAAACTAGGTTTGTATTATTCTGTATGAAGAGGTTAAGGACAGTATTACAGGACTACAACTAAGGATTGATTTTCCACTGAATGAATGTGCAATTGTTTAGAAACCTCAATGCCAGCACTACACCTGGCTGGATATTGTTGGACCAGGGAGGGCAGTAACTTAAAAAGAATTGGAATGCAAATTACCGAATGGTAGGATAACAGTTGGTTTTTTTTTTTGGTTTTTTTTTCCAAGACTAGTGCAGGCAAAAAAGTCAAAGTATTATTTGTTTACAGCTAAACTGTACATGAATTTAAGTGTTACCTATTACGTTTCAAGTAGAGGTGTGTAGAATTCCTCAGTCGTCCAAGTAGAATCCATGGCAAAAGGAGAAATTCAATTTGTCAACTGGACAAAGTTTATTTGGTCAAGTTTCAAGTAGAGATAAAAGTGTTTTTTTTTTGTTTTTTTTATAGCTGATGCTGGTACCTATTATTTAGAATATAGAACAATCCCCCCATGGCTGACAATTCCTGACAATATTTTTGGGGCAATATATGGGGCTGATTTTCATTTTATTTTCCCCAAATTATGACATTTAAATTTTCTACAAACTCACCCACTGCACTTTTTTCCCACAAACCTATAAGAGAGCTGTGCAGTCACATTTGGTGCAGCTACTGTATCTCTTCATATTAAAGTGTTAATATAGTAAAGCTTTGTGGGTATTTTTTAGGCAACAGACTGAACAAAATAAAATACTGACATATGCTGGAGATTTAAGAACTGTAGCCGATATGCTAAAAAGTCCAAATATTGGCCAGATCAATCTTTAGTAGTAGTAGTATTGCAAGTAGTACTGTTGATAACAGTTGTAGCTATATGGCAGTTATACAATCAACAGAAATAAGAGAGGGAATAAAGTGCTATGCACCATGGTGGTAAGTAATAAAAACAGATTTATCATCACCCACTGTATCTATAAAATACATTTAAAACCAATGGAAACTAATGCATGAAGGTGACAGGCACCCATTTCCTTAAACTATGGCTCACTACTGTATGTCTGTGCCTGGTGCTACTTGAAGTATTTCTGTACAGCCCTGCACGATGAGGAGTGTGACTCTGCAATTTGTCATTTACCTCTGTGCCCACTGAGACCCAGAGCCGTAAAAGGGGGTCTGCTCGAGAATCATGATCCAATAAGTGCAGCCTGGGACCTGGCCATTGCCTCACTGAGCACTAGTCACTACATCCACCATATCCTCAACACTTCTGGGAATCGGATGCCCAAGCAAACTGGAATTCTGCACAATTTAGAAAAATAAAGTCAAATTGCAATTTTTGTAATAGATTTGTGATATATTTGTTTAAAGGGGCTATATCGTCCCATTTTCTGATCTATGTTATAAAGTTGTTTCCTCATCACAAACAGACCTGGAGTTGTGTTTTGTTTCATTCACACATGTTCAACACACAAACCCTGCATATTCAGGGTGAGTTCTTCTCTCATACGGAAAACGGATAATTTGAGCCCTGGAATTGCCAATCTCTTCTAAACGTAAGGCAAACGGTAGCTTTTAACTTAAAAACTACCACTACACGACATCACAAGGTAGAACATCATTTTGTGCTTTAGAGATGTAAACAGACTAATATCAAGAGGTTACTCAAACATGTGTGAATGAAACAAAACAACTCCAGGTATGTTTTTGATGAGGTAACAACATTCTAACATGGCTTAAAGCTCATAGGAATCCATTTTGTGTAATATAGGATCTTTAAAAAGTAGGATTCTGTTTAGAGAGCACAGAGCATTAACATTTGAGAGACTGAAATATGAAATTATAAACTAAAATAAAGAATCCAAATCTACTGCATTTCAGAACATATTTGTAGAGGTCTAAAATATGGGTACAACAAGAATTTTCTATAAAAATACAGAATATTTTGTACTAAAGAATTAAATCTAAATGATCACAGCCTTTGCATTTTGATAATTGCGCCAACTTAAATAGCGATTTAGATTCAATTGTGATTTAATGCGTAGCCCTACTCTTTTGCTTTTAGTTAAAAAAGGATCATAGACCGCAGTCTGTGAGACATCGCATGACTCAGTTCTGAATCGAAATCCTCTCAGAGCTTCAATACTGATTTTCACGGCACAAAACGTATGAAAAATGTTAAGTCCATTCCTCCCCAAAGGCCAGAGTGGTAAATTTACTACGATCCCCTCTATGTCACACTGCCTCTGTTCCCCGTCCCATCACAGTGACCTAACTAAAACTCACAGAGAAGCACTTGCAATATTAAAAGCCTCATAAAGCACGCTGACGTCCCCTGTCTGTATAAAGGGTCACTTTGAGCTGTGGCGAATTTCCAAACCTAATATAACTGTGACTAGGCCCAGTGAAGGGATGAAGGAGTTCAGCTTCCTGTAACCCTGCTGAGAGCTACTACTGCCAGCAATATGGTGCATTTACATTTTAGGGGATATATGAATGAATGACACACCACCACCTGCTAGTACAGAGAAAACAACATAATTAAGGTCAATGTAAGAAATGAACATAGAAAGTGAGACAAAGCCTGCACACATACTCCCAAACTGCATTTAATGAATGACAATGTTTCAATCAGTGGATCTTTGTCAGGTTTTCTTTGTTCATTGTAGTAGCCTTGCACCAGTGATGTGCGTACCTATACCTTTTACAAAGTAAGAAATTACTCATAACTTTGTATATGACTCTGGTATGGATGATTATTAAGAGCTTGTACTACATGACGTGACAGAGGATAGCAGCAGGTCTGTTGTGTTTGGCTGGAAGCCTGAGGCACTGAGCCAAAGAGAGGGCCAGAGCTAAGACTGCTTCTGTTTGCACAAGGAAATAAAGGAAATGGTGGGAAAACAAACCAGTCCATCATTAAGAGTCTTTGGTAGGTGCTCAACACAGTAACACTGAGTGAGATCCAATTATCTGAACTCTGGCTGAGCAATTAATCAGATCAAATCTAGATTAAGATTCAGACACCTCTAATTATCGCATGCTTGGGTATTTTTAATGGAGAAGTCTACAGCCAGTCCCTCTGTCAGAAAAAAAAATATGTGGTTTGGACTTTGGAGTTCATACTTAAGAGGATGAAATTGTTAAATAAATTGGTTGTCATAGTGTACGCAGACACTGAGGGGGAGGTGGGTTAAATGTCTTGCCCAAGGACACAACAACAGCATTTATCTGTGGGAGCTGGAATCACACCGCAGTGGATCTGACCACTCAACCAATGAAGTGTATGTCAAGAGCAGGATTCGGACCGCAAACCTTCGGGTCACTGGACAAACGCTTTTACCAACTGATCTACTGCCGCCTCAATTCTGTGTTCTTAACTTAATACAATTCTGTATGTATCAAATGTAAAAATTAATTGTTGCCTCTTTACCATATCTTTCCGTCAAGAAACAATGTGATTTAAGATACAGCTACACAATTGCATTAATAATGTTCAGTCACGTTTTGAACTGAATGAGTAGCGACTGTATTAATATTTAATAATGTAGTAATGATCAGGTTGCCTAGTAACACACATGAGGAAGTGTTAGACTTAATGTTTCAGATAGTCCTTGTTCTTCTGGAGCATCTATCTATTCACACATGGCAGGACACAAATGTCAATAGAGCTGTGCTAACATGAAGGCCAATACATATACATGTGTGCATTTCAAATAGGCTGGGGAAATGTATCAATAATTTCACCTCACTAGTGTATAGTAATTAATTATAACTTGATTTCAGTGTTAATATTTCATGACTGTAAAAATAAGCAGCTTGGCATTTTAACTTAATTATAATCATATTAAATTATTTAAAGAACATACTCTCCCAGAGGCAATTATTATCAAATCAGATATTACCACTCCCAATTTTAGTTTATTTTTACTTATAATATTTCAGCACATTTTACAGTTAAAGATGCATTGTGTAACTTTTCTGGTGGAGGGTCTGTCAAATGCTTTTCTCCATGCAGATGTTACCGCTTTGTCTAGAATTTTTAACAGTATGGTATTAAACCGTTCTATCTTTATGGACATCAAACCAAACCAAGTTACAGGTCGGATCTGTGGAGAGGCAACAGTGCTCACAGTCAGAATGCCTGTTTTTCTAGATATTTTTGAGCTATAAAACCACCTGTAAATTGAATATATGTAAGCCAACCAAAAAGTTACATAGTCCATCTTTAAATTCTCAATTCAAATATTGTCAAAAGCATTTAAGACTAAACTATGAGCCTGCCTCTTTACCTTGTGTACATCCCAAATATGTCTGCTTGTTTGGTACATCTGTTCAGGAGTGTTTACAGGCAACATAAATCTCAGCCTGAGAAATTATTAAGCCTTAGACACCATCAGTGAGCTCTAATTACAGACCGCTGCTTCACAAATCAATCTGTGCACAGTCAAACTAACAATTAGCCAAGCAAATCCAATGACGCCTCACACTACAGCCACATATGTTCTTAAAATAAAAGTGGAAGTTTATTGCAATTACTTTTCAACAGTGATTTTGGAAAAGTTTTGATGCAACAATGCATTCATAGAAGATGGATTGGCTGGGATTACAATGCATTTTTATTTAATGAGAATTGTTTAAAGGTGCATGTAAGTTTTGTGGTGTAGGGTCCACCTCCAGAAAATGTGTTGTTTTTTTTTCCCCACAGTATGGCTTTAAACTTATCAAGCATTTATGGCTAGTTTAATGTCATATTGTGGAAGATTTCAGGCAATGCAATAACATTTCCATGGACATAAGTGTGAATCAAATATTTCTCATACTGTTAAGAAGTGCAACATGTAACAAGTTTCCAGTGCATGTTGGACTCCGCCAGGGCTGCCCTTTGTCATCGGTTCTGTTCATTGTATTTATGGACAGAATTTCTAGCCGCAGTCAGGGGCCAAAGGGGATCCAGTTTGGGGACCACAGGATCTCATCTCTGCTGTTTGCAGATGATGTTGTCCTGATGGCTTCAACGGACCAGGACCTCCAATGTGCACAGGGGCGGTTTGCAGTCGAGTGTGAAGCAGCTGGGATGAGGATCAGCTCCTCCAAATCCGAGGCCATGGTTCTTGACCGGAAAAAGGTGGCTTGCCCTCTCCGGGTGGGTGGAGAGTCCTTGCCTCAAGTGGAGGAGTTCAAGTATCTCAGGGTCTTGTTCACGAGTGAGGGGAGGGTGGAGCGTGAGATTGACAGTCAGTGCAGCGTTGGCAGTGATGTGGTCGCTGTATTGGACCGTTGTGGTGAAGAGGGAGCTGAGCCAAAAGGCAAAGCTCTCGATTTACCGGTCAATCTACGTTCCTACCCTCACCTATGGTCATGAGCTTTGGGTAATGACCGAAAGGACAAGATCACGAATACAAGCGGCCGAAATGAGTTTCCTGAGTCACACGGGAGGAGCTCGGAGAAGAGCCACTGCTCCTCCTTGTCGAGAGGAGCCAGCTGAGGTGACTCGGGCATCTGTTCCGGATGCCTCCTGGACGCCTCCCTCGGGAGGTGTTCTGGGCATGTCCCACCGGGAGGAGGCCCCGGGGAAGTCCCAGGACACGCTGGAGGAACTATGTCTCTTGGCTGGCCTGGGAACGCCTTGGGGTCCCCCCAGAGGAGCTGGAGGACGTGTGGTGAAGGGGTGAAGGAAGTCTGGGAGTCCCTGCTTAGACTGTTGCCCCCGCGACCCGGCCTTGGATAAGCGGAAGAAAATGGATGGATGGATAAGTGCAATGCTGATTTATTCTTAATTACAACAAAACACTGGACAAACTTATTTATGTCTTTGTCTTTTGGTTCTCAAAACTTGTGTCTTCTATATGGAGGCTAAGGTACTGACAACCTAGATTCAGTTGTGATTGTAATACCAATTTTAAATAGTAAGAGCGCATGCTACTGCTCCTTTACGTTTTTAAAACTATCCATTAAATATAAGGTAATTACTATTACTGTAAAGAAATTATACTGTTAACTTAAAATCTCTGTAGCAAAATGTATACACTATTGTATAATGTATAACTATTTCTGACATTTTCACACCAGCATGAATTCACATACTGCAAATGCATTATCAATTAAGTCCATTTTCCATCTTCTCTCTCTCCCTCGTCTCTGGTTCCATATCTAAGTGTCCTTTAATGCCTCCTCCCACCTGTTCTCGCTTCATCCTCCTCCACTGCCTCCTACTCGCTCCTCTGCCTCCTACTTTCTTTCCTTCGTCCTTCCCTCCATCCGCGTCTGCCTCCTACCTTCTCTCCATCTTTCTCCACACTTTCTCACACGGACCATCACATCTCTCTGTAAATGTGTTTGTGTGTGTGTTTGTGAGTCACACAGATGCTGCATTGCGGGGCTCTCCTCTCAGGGCCGCCACTTCACTGCAGGAGCCTCAAGTAACAAAAAGGAGCTCAGGGACAGGATTTAGGCCCATTTATTTACCGACAGAGCGTGGACTGTGGGGTTGTAGTGCATATGTGTATGTGTGTGTGTGTGTGTGTGTGTGTGTGTGTGTGTGTGTGTGTGTGTGTGTGTATCCAAAGGCAGTCACTGTGCTAGACTGGAGTTATACAATATCAAATGACTGAGCGGTTGTTTGCCTTGATACTGGAGGTATAGAAGCTCTTATTCCAGCTACAATGTTATGAAGAGGACATTTTATAGGTTCATTTCTGTCTTGTCAATGTGACTTTTTTAGTATATGTTCAAATGATTATCTAGTTTCGATACTAGTTTTCATATCATATATTGATCTGATTTTTTTGATTTTTTGATTTTTGATACTTTTGACAACCCTAGACCAAACAACAAAGCAATCCTTGATTCACATAGTCTAATAGCTTTATGAAATCAAACTTTATGAATGATAAAATCAAGTGACAAACAGCTGGAGAACTGAAATGACTTAATTTGACTTCTAAAATTCTCATAACTATTCATTTGTAATTTTCTAATTATAATGTGACTTGAATAATCACAATGATCACCTAATCAAATAATGTTGAAATCCCTAGTGTTGACTGACAGAAAGCATAAGTATTATATTAAAGTAGACATTATAGTCAAACTCTGCCAGTTGTTTCAAATATAGCAAAGGTTTATTAGTATGAAGAGCAAGATGTCAATTTGTTGAAAGACGAAGTACCCTAATTAGAAACTCTTTTGTGAGCAAAACATTCCCATTTTCAATTAAGTCCGTTGGTTTTAAAGTAGCACAAAATTGGATCTTCTTTTTCTGCCCAAAAAGAAACGTGTCAACTAACATGTCATAGGAGTCAACACAATTTCATTTGTATGGAGGCTAGTGTTGGTAAACCAGTTATTATGTTATCAACTAAAATATTCAGACAAACACAACATCAAATTAATTTTTGGAATATAGTATTATTATTATTATTATTATTATTATTATTATTATTATTATTATTATTATTAGTTTATAGGACTACAACCTTGTATGCCATGAGGCTTCATTTCAAATAAGCAAATATACGGTGACAGTTGGTAGAAAGTTGAAGGTCCAATCCCAGTTCTGACTATTACATGTGTTGTTGTGTACTTGGGCAAAACACTTCACATGAATTATGATAATGAATTTGCATGTGTTTGAATGACTGGTGGTGGTTGGAGAGCCTGTTCAGTCCCAGAGCAGCAAATAATGAAAATGCACTTTATAAGACAGGTCAGTTATGGTTTGAAATTTACAAATGCTCAAAAATCTGCATATTTTCTGGTATATTTAAGTGTACAATTTATCATTTAGTATATGCACCTTGAAAAAAAGCTTTGACAAAAAAGAAAAACAATTTTCTGCATTTAATGCCAGGGATGTCTTAAAAATGTCATTCGGTGAAACAGACATACAGACATTTAATTACATTTAAAATAAACTATAAATTAAAAATTATATTATTGAAAATGATGAAAAATACAAACTGAGCTCTACATCTAGGCCATTAAAAATTGTTTTTTTTTCTTAAAGTTTTGAATTTTTTTTTTTTTTTTTTTCATAAAAAGAGTAAAACCCTTCAAAATTGGAAAAATCTTATGTAAAACAAACTTTTTCTGATATATTTCAATGTAATATCAGCGTTTCACCACATGACATATGCCGTTTTATCGAATGATGGTTCAACTGGAATATAAAACAAATTGCTTAAATTTTGAAACTGACTCGATAAAAACTCAACCAAATCGCACCAACAACATCTATGTAACTACCTTTGATATATTTATTGTCCAACTGCATTTTGAATGATTACTAATTAATTTACCAAACCTAAGTTCCCTTATTTATGTGATAATTTTTATGGTTTTATTTGTATAGTAAATAATACAAATACAATTGTAAAAGAAATGCGGATATTTTTAAGTTAAATGCTTAATGTTTCCTACAACAGGCACAGATCTGTTTCACCAAATGACAAATTCCGTTTCACCGAATGACACATTTTGTTTTACCGAATGACATTTTTCATACATTTTCACTCTAAACTGGTTTATACTTTATCCATCAGAGAGAAACAAAAGCGTCAGTGTTGACCGCTCACACCAAGCATTGATTTCAAATGTAATATTTCTAAAATTATAACAGTTTTAAACACATTTTGAATGTTGCACCAAATGACATCCAAAATTGTGGCATTTGTACTTCTCATGACAAAAGCGTCACCAGCAAAAACTAAGAGGGCAAATCTGAATCTTGGTTCCACTTCAGAGTCCTGCAGGGTCCTCAGAGTGATGTCAACACATGAAACACGAGGAAAGATCTCAGATTATTGTTCAAAATGGCCCTTTAACTTTGTTTTACCAAATGACATTGATGAAATAGGCTTTTGGCGACAACTTTATTTAAGACATTAAAATCTGTTCTTTTGTGTTAATTTTGAAAATAGTTTTATATGTTCATGTCAAGGCTTCTAAAATTATGCCACAGAGAAAAGTTTATGAATTTGTCAATTTTTGTAGTTTGTGTTCTTTGTTCATCTAAATGTGTATTGGTACAACTAATGTGATATAAAACAAATACATTTAAAAGCTTTTCCACCTTCAAGGCACTCAAAGCACTTTACAACAAGGAACCACTCACTCATTCACACACACATTCACAAGTGTCTTGTCCAAGGACGACGACAGCATACATCTGTGGGAGCTGGAACCGCACCGCCAACGTGTGGGTCAGTGGACAAACACTCAGCACTGTTGCCCCCTTAAGCCTTTTTATATTAAAAACTAGAAAAGCCAATGTCACGTCACTGACCCAGACATACATTATTATTGACAATAGTGAGACAAAGTATTTTTTAACTTCCAAATAACTTGCATACAACATCTTTATTTTTGAGACTGTATTTTCCTAGATCCCAGGTGCGACAATGGCTACCTTACAAAACTGTGTGTATACATTCACACCTCTATACATCACACTCTGACGAAACTGTACATAAAACCATACAACACATCTGCCCCATGCTTCACCTCACTACCTAGAGCTGTCTATGTCTTTGCCTGAAACAAAAAGCGTGACTGTCTCTGCTGATGGTCTCTCTAAAGCAGCTCTTATGTTCCCACTCGGAGCCCACGTCCCACACAGTAGCGCTCCTAGCACTCACTCCTCCACCCACACACTCATTTCAGAGGCAGAGGTAGCACAGCCTAGCTCCCATTGTCAATGCTGCCTTTTCTCTGACAGGTATTCACTGGGACTCGAATGGTGTGTGTAAATGAATGAATGTTTTGAACACACTCACAAACTAGTCCGGCTTCTAAAGGTTTGGCGTCAGGTTTTGATCAGAAAATGCAGAAATAATACGTCATGATTTTTTTATTTGGAAAGCTGCCCCTCTGCTAGGTATAAGCTATTATGAGTGTTTTTAGAAGATGTATGTACCGGTAGGCCTGTCACAATAATTACTATATGGACATATTCAATTTTAGATGGAACAATACATTTTGGGGGTTAATATTTATCGTTTTCATTATAGTAGGAAGGAACTTTTTGGTATTTTTCTATACCATGATCGGTTTTGAGCTGTGAGGGTTGAATAAATAACTAAATACAAACTAACTACTAAGGTGATTAACTGCCATTTATTTATTGCAGTTTGTGTTTTTGTAACTATATTGTACATTTAGAATAGTTTTATAGGGATAACCCAATAGCATAAATTAGTTTCAATATTATCGTTTATTGTCTATATTTTCTTCAACAATATATCGTACTTCAAAATTTGTCATTGTGACTGGCCTGGATGTACTAGTATGTATTTAGATGTATTTAGACATATCTGGGTTTGGTTTATCTTATAGAACCATTACGGCGGTCACATAAAACTGAAATTTAAGAAAATACTCAATACACAACATCATTTTGATACAACAAGTTCCAATAGTAGTTTTAGTATTGAACAGAAGCTGGGGATAGATTTTTTTCGACAACATTAGGATCTATACCTTCCTATTGAAGTTACAGCCTAGATATCTTATAAGAACATAAAGAAAGGGATATTTCTAGTAGATCATAGTGAACTCTAATACCTTTTTAAAGTTTTCAGGCAGTTGACCTTAGGGCACAGCATATAGGAATAACAACAAGCCTGCCTCAATGACACGAGTTAGAATCTGAATACCTCTCCCAACTCTTCACCCCATTTCATTCTGCACTGTTGCATCCAAGAAACTTCACCTCCAAAATCTAAATAATGCAGACCATTATATAAAACTATCACAAACCCTATATGATAATGTGTATTTACCTTGTTTTCTGATTGGAGTTTTTAGCTTGAAAGTCAGCTCGGATCCCAAACTTATCCTGGTCACACCGGGTGGAGGGTGAACAGCTGTCTAGTCACACCTGGAGGAAGACATGCATTTTAAATAGCAGCTCCTTGTATTACATAAACATCACAATGAAGGACAAATGGTGAAGGGAAACTTGATCCACACAAACTTTACACTCCATCTCAGTATGAATCCACAAAATCCATTATCACATTCTATTAGGTATGGCCCAATGAATCGTATACACTTTGCAACACCTGCTTTTTAATACATATTTCTTGTTTGCATACAAATCTATAAGATATTCACGCTGTAGGATGCCATTTACATTTAGATAGAAGTCATTTAAATTAGACTGAAAATAATACAGGTGCCTTACAAAACTTATATGTAGAAGCATGCTGCACTGGTGACAATTTAAACAGATATAATTCATTGTGGCAAAGCATTATGGGATAATATGTCTAAATAAGTGCTAAATTTCACAGCTGAATCTAAATTTCTTGCGGGGGAACAATAGTAACACTCCTCTAGCAGTGAGCCCAGTATCGCCTGGAGCTAAAATGTAGCTGCAAAAAGACAAAAGCATTCCCAAAATATAAAGTTATGAAAGCATAAGATATGAGCTTGAAGGAAAACCTTTCGCAGCTTGTATAAAGAATAATAATGATTTGGGGATACAGCAATAGCCACCGTATAATAAAGCAAATGCTGAGAGGTCACAGACTAAAGAAACATCACTGCTAACAACCATCATGATTGTTTCTATTTTTCCTGTTTCACTTAGCAACTAGCACCCAATGAGCAATTACCATTATGAGTCAAACACATATAATACAAAGCTCTACACTTATTACATTCTATTCAGCTAATTACTGAAATACACAAGCAGTGGCTCAGTGGAAAACCTTTGACAAGGTGCAGTAAATGTCCATCAGAATCAGTGACGACCGAGATAAACCTGTTTGTAAAAACACCAGATCGTTATATAATCTGAACTAGACAAAAACAACAGATCTCTATTGTCTTACACCTCCAGCCTGATTCACCATCACCATTCATGGACAGTGATCAATGCTTTGCAAAATGCTTCAATTATCTGTAAAAATAAAAAGACACAAAATAAGATTATTGAATAAACTTCTTCTTACTGACTTTTGGGTTTGACCACTAAATTAATTTTGTGACATTTCAAAATTATATTTTATTTTATGGAGTACAAATATCGTCTGCAGCTTCAAAGTGGAGCATTAAAAGAAAAAAGCTAAAATAATAGTTGAAAGTGTACATGACTCGCTCATTCGCTCCTCAAATGCTCCCCACTCCTTCAGTGAAAAAAGTATACTGTGTACGTTTCATTATTAGTGGGGAGTCTAATCATGATGGAGGCTGTGGCAGCTTTTCACCAGGTTCAAAGCTCAGTGACTCAGCCATAGTCTCTCAGTAAGTGCCTTTCTTCTTTAAATCCAGAGAATAAAAGAGAAAAGAGTTATGCAAATGACAAATATAAAGAAAATGGCCATTAACCATAACTATATTCACAGTTCAATTGTCTTATTTTCTTTATTGACCAGTAAGTCCCAATGTGATGATATTTCTTCCTTACAAAAAACATACTCCAACAGTATAGTTAATAACATAGCTGACGTTTGAAATACCTTTTGTGTTTTATGTGTCACTGTAATATAACATTTTGGCCCTGCCAATTTAAAACAAAGCTACTGGTAATCAACATAAAATGAGGGAAGACCTCTGCAGTGTCCAGACTAGCATTAGTTGTAAAGCTAGTGTTAGCTTCTGTATCATCTTGAGATTTATGTACATTGTATTGTCCAAGACCAACTCACATAATTGTGAGTGTAAAGATAGGTATAGATCAAAAATTGAATAAAGCAAAATACAAGGCTACATACAGATTAGTTTATATGGCACTCATTAAGATCCCAAACTAGCACAAAGAGAGAGTGAAAAGCACATTGTTAGACAGTACCACACTAACCTACATAATGATGTAACTTCAATTATGTGGACAAGACTTTCTAATAAAAATGCAAATGAAATGGCTTGAAGTAAAATGGCTCATAATTAACTAGAGCAAAACGTTTAAGCCAGGGCAGATGAAGCAACACTGGCAGTTCTGTTCTCAAAAACAGAAACCAAATTTATACTATTTATAATAATATTATATGCTGTATTAAACAAGTATTAAAGGTACTATATTACACAAAATTGACTTGTGAGCTTTAAGCTATGTTAGAATGTTACTCATCAAAAACATACCCTGAGTTGTGTTAGGTTTTATTCATACATGTTTGAGTAATCCTTTATGAATGAAACAAAACACAGCTCAGGGTATGTTTTTGATGAGTAAAAACATATAACATAGATCAGAAAATAGCGTAATATGGGCCCTTAAATGGAAAAAGCTCAAAACACTGCTCTGTGCTTGTTTGCTCAGTGAATTGCAATCATCAAAACTTGTGATTAGTTTAGTCTCTGAACATGAAAAGGACATACTTATTTCTTATCTTCTTGTTGAAGGTTCATATCTCAGGTCCACGGGTCGTCTTTCATGTTATCAGAAGACACATCCACTCTGACTTACAGGAGATGCCACTATACGCTTCTCTGCCACCTGATCAGGCACACGGTTATTTAGCATCGACACGAGATGAGAGTGCTATGTTCTGTCTCTGGGGAGTCTGTATCCAGGAGGCCCCTGTCAGTCCGTATTTGAAACCGTCTTTGAGCAATACGGCATAGATTTATGCTGATGACATCTTTTTTTATGGTTGAGCGCAAGTAAAAGTGCTCGGGTATTTGCATAGTGGTTCAGAGTGTGTGAGGGACAAGTGTTCAGGTTGATTCTGTAAGATATGAAAAAATGTACAGGTATTAACAATTTATCACTAACTTCTAATGGTGCATTTATAAAGACAGAGAAAAGCCATATTCTTAAAGATGCATGGTGTAACATTTCTAGTTTGAGGGTCCGCCACCTGCACCATGTCTCCATGGAAATATTATTGCTTTGTCAAGAATGTTCCACAGTATAAATTAAACCTATCTATCCCAAGGGAGCCAAGCCACTACAATTCAAATCTGTGGAGAGTCGCCCCTATTCACAGAAGGAATTATTGTATTTTTGAGCAATAGAAACAACCATAATGAATAAACGCTAAATGGATATATTTAATGTCATACCATGGAATGTTCTAGGCAAAGCAATAACATCTCCATGGAGACAAGTAGGAAGCAGGCCCTCCACCATAAAAGTTGCAAAGTGCACCTTTAAATATAGTAGGTAGCTATAAGAATAAATCTGAAACGCAAAATAACTTGTTTGTTTATACTTCGTACAATTGCAGAAATGGCAATATTGCTCTTATAAATGCATTTGTTTAAAGGGGACATATGCAAAATCAACTTTTAGCTTTGCTGTCCCTCATCATCAACTTACTCAAAGTTATATGTTTGATTGATTATGTTTGAGTAATCCTCTATTGTCCTGCAGTACTTAGAAAATGTCAGTTTTCACCTACCCCCTATCTCCACCCACTTTAACTTTACTAACTGGGAATTTTGACACCGGGTCACATAAATAAAGTACAAAAACATCACACAGACATTTTTCAACAACCAAAACATGTAAATGTAAATCCACTGCTTGGTTTGCAAATTCCACTATGAAGACGTAGGGCCAATCAATTCTGCATGTTTAAGCAGGAAGTCAATAGTCTCATTTCTATTTCGATTAAGCAGTTGTAAACCAGTTTTCCTTTTGCTAAAGAACAAAATGTTTTAAAAAATATCTACTTATATATAGTTTATTACTACAAAAAAGCAACAGAGGCCAATACATTTTATTGGTGACCACATAATCAACAAACTTTAGCAGGCTAGCAGATATATACCTTCCTTGGCAGAGATAATGAATCTGTTATTTAGTATAGTATGATATAGATGCCTTTTAGGAGTGGCTTAAACAAAATGGGCACACACATCAGTAATAATGGAACAAGCTGGTTCCTAACATTTCCATATGACCGGCAGTAAAATGTAAATTATAGTGTTATCAGACTTAAATGGTTTCAGTTTGACAATGTCATCCTTCTCCCCATTAGCCTCTCATCCATCATCCTCGCTCTTCGCATTAACTTGCTCCTCACCATGCTGCTACGGTGACTCTCATGGGACAAAAATGTGATTGTGTCATTTCAAATTTGTATGCCAAGTGTTTTGTCCAGAAATGCATTCCAAAAATACATAAACCAAGCACAGAAAATAGATTCTGAGGAATTATATGAGCATGTAGTATTCATTCATTGAACAATAAGGACCAAAAGGCAGTAAACTGTGAAAGAACAACGACAGACAAATGATCAAATATAACGTACCAACAAGTACCACAATGAATCAAATTTCTCTAATCATTTGCAGAGAGATAATTTGCTGGGTTGTGTTTTGAAATGGTTTTCAGACGATTGTGAGACAGTAAAAGTATGTTGTTTGGAGAAATAAATTAGGGAAGTTTTGGAATAAATTGGGGGAATTTGGAGTAGTAATTGTGTGTAAATGGCACTAGAGGTTCATAAAGTGTTGTTGTTGTTTTTATATACGATAAAACTGAATGAGAAATAGGTTGATCAAGTTTGAGTGAAAAAAATCACAACTGATTATTGTTGTTTTTTTTTTTTTGCTAAACTGCCCCAACTTCTTTGACAAGAAATATAATGAAGATGCACAAACTGACCCATTTAAGCGTTTCTCTTAAATAGAAACACCGAAGCCAAAAAGTGAATAGGTCCCACTCTACTTGTATCCTTTAAACTGTAATAAAAAGCTTTGTTCAAACTGATCCTTCTAATCTGACACAATCACCTCATACTTCATCATACTTAACTCAGTAATGCTGTATTCTTAGTATTCAGCCCTATATTTAGAGCAGGGGATCAAATTAGATTTAAAGGGCTCATATTACACTATTTTCTGATCTATGGTATAATGTTGTTTCGTCATCACAAACATACCTGGAGTTGTGTTTTGCTCCATTCACACATGTTTAACACACAAATGCTGCATATTCTGGCTTTGAGTTCTTCTCTCAAACAGAAAACCTCCTGTTCCACCCTGTGATGTCATGTTGTTATACAGGAAGTGCTCCACTGTATTTTTTAAACCCCATACACCTTCACTAGAATCATTTGGATAATTTCAGCCCTAGAATTGCCAATCTCTACAGAAAAAAAAAGTAAAAGGTAGCTGTTAACTTAATAATTACCACTACATGACATCACAAGGTGGAATAGAGCATTTCGCGCTTTAAAGATGTAAACAGACAAATGATGGGGTTACTCAAACATGGGTGAATGAAACAAAACACAACTCTGGGTATGTTTTTGATGTGGTAACAGCATTCTAGCATGGCTTAAAGCTCACAATATAGGATCTTTAACACATAATTTGACACACTGAATTTGATACTTATGAATAAAATCTGTTATGTGTTTATAATATTGACAGAAAGCCACACTATCAAGCCACAGCTACATATTGTATAACAATATCTATAAATATGTATGAGAAGCTTGAGAGAGGTGTCAGGGGAAATGAGGGATGGGTATGTCTGTGTGAAAGCTTCAGATGTGGTACAGAGGAGACAGAGAGACAGGGGACACGAAAAAGAGTCACCAGAAGAGGAGGAAGAGGAGGAAAGAGGGAGGGAGAGAGAGAGGGGAGGGGTAGGACCATTACATCATCGCTGCAGAGGCTCACAATAAAACTCTCTCGCCACAGTAACACAAATGCAGTCTATGATCTGCATAAACGGTTTGAACTGCTTGACTGTGCTCAGAGTTTGTTTTAAATGAATATTCGCTGCCTTTCCCTGAAACTGGACCAAGATCCTCTGAAAAAGCCTACCATTGCCATCTCATCTCATCACCAAATCCTATATCCTCCGTCCTGCCAATCTTGCTGTTTGCTATTATGACTGTCTCATTATTTGTCTGACGTATTTTGATCTGTTGTGTGTAAACAGTTATGCAAATAAAAAAAGAGAGAGAAAAGATCAGCCAAGTGTTTGAATTTCCTTTTTTTTCAAAGTGCGTGAAATAATGCACGGCTAATATAAGCCCTTTCAGGTTTTTTGCCTCTTCCTGCACCTACTTTTTTATCTAGTGTGCCTGTTTTATTGTTATATTTAAGTGCAAAATAAACAAATCCATAAAATAATGAAGGTGTTTTATCCTTTGGTGATTTTGCACAGGGATGTCCAAACTATGGCCCCCAGTACAGGGACTCTGTCAATGCTGTGTAAAATGTACTAATGTGAATGAATAACTGTTTTGTTTTTTGTTTTTTTTATGGTGATAATTTGTAAGTTTAATAAGGCAACCCATTCTATAACAGATTCTGCTCTAGTTTGAGCACTGGGACCAAACTGGGACTCAACCTAAAACAAAACCTGGGCTAAACTGGGGCTAAACCAGGATCAAACTAGAACCAAACAAGGACCCATGAAGTCCAAAAACTGGGTTATGTTTTACCAGTACTCACACACATTACCACTACAATCACACTGATTATAAAGGATATGCTCGCCTTATTCCAGATCAGAACATTTGTGATTCAGTTACTCTTTCATGTAGAGAAACTTTTATGAGCAGATGAGAGAAAAGGCTTACGGAGCGGACTCGCGTGAAACAGCTATCAAACTGCATAAGTGTTTGCAAAATGTTGTTGGGTCAGAATGGTTGTCTTCATGGTTCAGCTCCCTCTGAAGTGAAGAGAAGAGAGGCTAAGCAGAGTGAGAAGGTCAAGCGCACCTGCTTGAAAATGCCACTAATGTTTTGTGTCACCCAAACAGCAGGAGGAGGAGAGGTGGGTGTCATACACAGACCTGCCCTGAACTTCAATGCACACATTTGTTTTCGTGAACGGGCAAACAATAAGTGAGCACAGAAAGAGCTTACACAGTGCTGAGGTGGATCAATACCATTTGGAGGTTAATATTTGAGAAAGTACAGTGCGGGGGAGCTTTCTACAGTAATCAGAAACTACTGAAAAAGAGACAAAACTTATAAAGTAATAAAAACTTCCTCTTCTATGCTTTCCCTTTCTGGGGTTGCCGTTAGCAATCTGTCGTGTTTATTTAAGATCAGAACAACAATAGCAACATTAAAACATGTATAATAACCTACTACCATTATAGGACAACATTTTACACAGGAATCACATGGTAACAGGGTGGAAATAGCATGATAACTAAAGTATAGTTACTCTAATTATATTGTACTCACAATGCACAATACAAAAATTGCAATACTAAAGAATAGACTTAATATACCAATCGATACCACAATGATAATAAAAACAGTATTTCTTTAGGATAGAATTTTAGTACAGAATCTGATTTTTGTGACATTAAATTGTAGTACCTTGTTTATATTACCATGTGGTTTTATATCTGTGAAATCCCTCAGTCATCCAGGTTGCTGATACACATTTAGATTTAGCTAAAGTTAAAAAACTATACTTGTTCATTGTATAAATTTGAAATTAAATTAGCTGTACACAAATCAAAACAGGATTAATCGTGTAAAACTGTGAAATGATCAAAAGATGTATTTTAAATGCACACAGACCTCTGCATCATTTTGAGAGCTACTCCGATCACATGGTTCTACACCGAGTGCAAGGACAGCGTGTAGCGACAGTTTGGCTGACACACTGTTTCTCTGAAGGTGTCTAAACATGTGCCATCAACACACGAACACACAAAACAGCACTTTGCCTATTGCAGTCTTACTACTCGGCCTTTAAAATAGTAATACACACTAACACTATGTTTTCAGTTGTACAGTCATATATTTAAAAGGTCCTATATTACACAATTAAGCTTTAAGTTATAATGTTGTTATAATGTTGTTATCTCCCCAAACACACACCTGGAGTTGTGTTTTGTTTCATTCACACGTTTGAGTAGCCTGTCTACATCTCCAAAGCTCAAAATGCTCTGTTCCACCTTGTGATGTAATGTAGTGGTATTTTTCCAAGTTAAAAGCTGCTTTTAGTTCAGTAGAGATTGGCGATTCCAGGGCTGAAATTATCCAAATGATTCTAGGGAAGGTGTATGGAGTTTAAAAACACAGTGGAGCACTTCCTGTATGTACATGACATCACAAGGACAGAGTGTTTTCTGTCTGAGAGAAGAACTCAGCCTAAATATGCAGAGTTTGTGTGTTAAACATGAGTGAATGAAACAAAACACAACTCCAAGTAACAGGTAACAGAGATCAGAAAATAGTGTAATATGGGCCCATTAAACAAGGACAGAAAAATATATTATCTTGTTATGCTATTAGCAATAAGCAAAGTGATATGCATATATTTCTTTGTGTGTGTGAGTGCAGTAAATAGGATAAAATACAGTAGTTAAACTCACCAGGTTAAAGATGTCTACTGCTCACTGGATACAAAGGAAACATCCAAGACCTGAAGTGGAGAGAATAGACAGAAGACAGTTAGAGGGAGATTAGATTTTGGTGCCAAGACTTTAAGTGCAAAGCCAATGGTCCCTAGTTTACCACACACTCATTAGAACCATTGATGTATCTGTGAGGTGTGAAAGGACTAACAGAGAGTGGACTGGGAGAGAGACAGTGGGTTAGACTCAATTGTCCCGGTTCAAAAGGAAACAATAATACAGTGATGAGAGATAGAGGGGCCACTGAGGAGGCGGATTGAAACTCTTAATGGACAGAGTAGAGGACAAAGGCAACTGGACATAGCCTAAAGAGGCCTGACAATTACATTGACATTTTGAACTGATATTACCTGTTTTTAAGTGGTGTGCATATAGGGTGAGATTACAAAACAAACCAACCATAAGAAAGTAAATTACAATAGTAATAATTTGTCATTTATAGGGCTGTAAGACTAATTAAATTTAAATCAAATCTCTGGGTGACATTTAACTTTGTCTTTTTTGTCATTTCTAATCTAATTTCATGGTGACTCAACACAAGGGATTTTTTCCTTATTGTCCTGTCCTCACTGACTTTAAGACTCTATCAAGTGCTAGTCTATTCTGCTCCTGTAACTGGACATTACATAATGATAATGACATAAACCTGCCTATTTGTGGAAGCCTGCTGTCACAGTCATAGATACAGTGAAAGCTACGTATTGTGGATCAGAAAAATTGAAGTACAAATTTTAATGCCAGAAGGTTAAAAATCCTGCTAACTGTAAACACAAAATACAAAATTACAGAAATGACATAGAAACAATATAATACAGATGAAGTGAATCTATCACCATCAGCCATATCCTCAAGTTATTAAAAGAAAATTGGGCCACAAACACTGCCTAGTTTATCCCCGAGTAAAAATATCACAACTAGGACAAGTCACAGTACAGCTATGAGGAGCTAATCACAGACAGCATGAACTGATTTCACATGTCAAATTAAGTTCAATGTAATAAATTCCAGATGTGTTATATACAAAAATATACAGTATAATACAAAAGATATAAGTCATGCGAGTTGAAACTATAAATTCATCAATACTGAGTATCCATTCTGTATGTCTTGTTGAATTCCTGCAAAGAGAGACAGAACGTGAACAAATTACCTACATCAAATGGGATCGTCCATCTCAACCCAGTTTTCATGTCTGAGCAGACACATTAACACAGAATAGCACTTGGTATGTCAAATAAAACTGTGGCCTTAGCTCTGTCAGACATGGCTCAGAGCTGCTCTTTTCAACAGAACGCATTTTCACAGCTTCTTTTTATGAGCTTGCGTGGGCAACCACATAGACCGCACACTCAATTATAGTCCCTGCAAGCTAATGAACATCGCACGGTTGGAGATCTAGAACATATGAAACATCAATGCCTCAAGATGAACTGCTCCCAGTGCACTTAAAGGCACAGGGAGAAGAAGACAATACAGCACAGTAATGCATCTCTTGCTACTTTCAATGGCTGTTTGGTGTTGAAGCCTTCACAACCAATTTTTGTTAAATAATTAATTTTGTTGCCAGGTATCGCAATAGGATTTTGGATTTAAAGATACCATATGTTATTTGATTGGCCAACCCATCTCTGTTGTCTTCTCACATATCACCACTAGATGCTATCCGTGTTACTGCTGTCTGATTGTGTGCAGCTTTGGCCTGACCACTAGGAGAGTCATCAATTCAGAGAAGACAGGAGCTTGAACTGATAAACCAATACAAGAATCCCATACATTTTAGAACATGTTTGTACAGGTCCAAACTACAGGGTAAGGATAGCATTTTGTCATTGGGACGTTGCATTTTTCATTATCAAACCTTGTGCAGCCTTTGCGATTTAATAACTGTGTCAATTCAATTTCAATTTTGATTCAATTGTGATAAATAGTGCATCCTTTATAGAAAGTAAAACATTTGTTATTTATGACTGAAATAGACTATAAATCCCTAAATGACAGTTCACATACACTAGATTTGTATGTTCATCAAATAATAATATGCTACATCATTTAACAGTACTTATACAAGTGTAACTCTAATGTGCAGTCACGTCAAGGGAAAACTGACTACACACACATTATTGTAGATCATAGATGCACCACTATCAAGGGCACAGTGTAAAAGCTGTTCTCTAATTGCACTTGCAAATAAATAAACAGCTGCCACAAAAGGCAATAAAAGCAATGTCTCAAGACAGTCACTCTGAAAGGATCGATAGAATGTAGAATTACATGTTGGGAAAATTAGAAGTGAGATCTTTAAGTCTAAGATCACATTTGTACTGAAGTGGTACATCACGGTAAAGTTATGAATGGAATTTAAGAATATCATTTCATCAGTAGTTTTTTTTTTGTTTTTTTTTTAGCTATAAGCGCGTCTTCCGTTTAAACTACAAAATTACCTGAGACATCTCCAGATTATGTAAATGTTTTCATACAGAGAACATGATGTGGGAGGGTGGGGAGAGGTGTGTGCGTGATAGAGCACAAAAACATTATGAGCCAACAGTAGCATGGGCAATTAACATTTGCATCTTAATGATAAAGAGATGACTGGGCAGCACAAAACTGGTGCTAAAATAGGATTGATTGGTCCATCAACACTGACCCACTGGCATGTGTCAAAAGAACAGTGTTGTGTATTGTGGCCACTACGTTTTAATGTTTGAAAAGAAGAATGACCCATGAGTCCTCCTCTCACTTGTCTGACTGTTATGAAGTGTATCTTAAATAGTGTGCTGTGGAGTTGTCTAGAAACAGGTTTTGAAGGATTCAGATGAAGTATCTCTTTGTAGAATCTGATTATTCAAACTAAGGCTGCACAATCAAACTTTCTTAATCCATAGGGTTTAATTTGAAGTCCACATGGTTTAGGAGTATGTTTATGGGAATTTTTGACCACTCTTCCAGAAGCGCATTTGTGAGGTCACATGCTGATGTCTCCGCTCTAATTCATCCCAAAGGTGTTCTATCGGGTTGAGGTCAGGACTTTGTGCAGGCCAGTCAAGTTCATCCACAGCAAACTCTCATCCATGTCTTTATGGACCTTGCTTTGTGCACTGGTGCTCAGTCATGTTGAAGAGGAAGGGGCCATCTCCAAACTGTTTCCACAAAGTTGGGAGCATGGAATTGTCCAAAATCTCTTGGTATGCTGAAGCATTCAGAGTTCATTTCACTGGAACTAAGGGGCCAAGCCCAGCTCCTGAAAAACAACCCCACACCATAATCCCCCCTCCACCAAACTTTACATTTAGCACAGTGCTGTCAGACAAGTACCGTTCTCCTGGCAACCGCCAAACCCAGACTCGTCCATCAGATGGCCAGATGGGAGAAACACGATTCATCCCAAAGGTGCTCTATAAGGTTGAGGTCCAGAGAACGTGTCTCCACTGCTCTAGAGTCCAGTGGCGGCGGGCTTTACACCACTGTGTCCGACGTTTGCATTGCACTTGGTGATGTATGGCTTGGATGCAACTGTCCGGCCATGGAAATCCATTCCATGAAGTTCTCTATGCACTGTTCTTGATCTAATCTAATCTGAAGGCCACATGAAGTTTGGAGGTCTGTAGCAATTGACTCTGCAAAAAGTTGGCGACCTCTGTGCACTATGCGCCTCAGCATCCGCTGACCCCGCCCCGTAAATTTACATGGCCTACCACTTTGTGGCCGAGTTGCTGTCATTTCCAGTCGCTTCCACTTTGTTATAATACGACTGACAGTTGACTGTGAAATATTTAGGAGCGAGGAAATTTCACAACTGGACTTGTTGCACAGGTGGCATCCTATCACAATACCATGCTGGAATTCACGAAGCTCCTGAGAGCGACCCATTCGTTTACACATGTTTGTAGAAACAGTCTGCAGGCCGAGGTGCTTGATTTTATACTGTGGCCATAGAAGTGATTGGAACACCTGATTTTGATTATTTGGATGGGTGAGTGAATACTTTTGGCAATATAGTGTATTTAAATACACTGGACTATATTTGGTGTTAAATGGTACTGATTCAAAGTCAGTATTGTTCATGTTCAGGAAATGTATATTGTTTCCTAACACAACTTAGGCAGCGAGCTTAACACCAAAATAGCCCCAGAAACGACAGGATGCAGGATGTCTTCATGGCCGAAGACCATTTCTTTTTTTTTTTTTGTAAAACTGTAAAACAGATACAAGGAATATATCAGTATTTATATAAATATACAATAGGAATTAGCATGTAAGATAATAAAAGTGAACATGTAGTAAATGTTTTACTAGTGTATAACACAGCTAGCATTACAGTTAGCTTGTTCTCAATAACAGAGAAAAATGTTTTTATACATGAATTATTTTAACATAAAATATTCCAGCAAATAATACAAGAAGTACACTTCATTTTGGTCACATGTAATTTACAGATTATGTCTTGCCAAGGGCTTCCCAAGAAGATCGCACAGAGAGGTGTGTTTTCGTCTAAACACCCCGGTGCCGTTTTCAATAACTTGCCTGTTGCTTACAGGCCGCTAGATGGCGCTGCCACGAACAATTTAATTGGCCCTGGTGAAATGGCCCTTGCTAAAGATTTTCTCCATTAAGTCAACATAATGCTCTCTCATTTCAGGTTTCTTTTTCAGTGTTTTGCAAAGTGACATTAAACGAGTGAGGGCTTGTTCCCTATTGTTGGGCAGGCGCTGTCTGGGATACCGAAATGGGAGTGAAGCAACCCAGTTATTTGTCTCATCTTTGGTAAGTTCTTTTTGTATAATGTCTAAGAACAACGCATCCTCGGCAGAAAGTGTTAATTTGTCATCATCTGTTTGTTCATTCTGAGTGGTATCAAGAGTAGGACACGTTTCTGTGTATTTCTCTTTAATATGCATTGTGTTCTTACAAAGAGTGAACAAGCTGGGCCTACTATTGTTCAGAATGTTTGTCATAAAAGAGTTCACAGTGGGTCTATGGGCACCTGAAAGGCAGACATCTTCTATCACACTCTACAAAAGTTGAGGGTTTGGGCGTGAGGTGCATTGTTGGGGCCGTTTATCTGACTGTGGACCTTGTGAGCTTGGATGATGTCTCTCCCCAGGAGGAGTAGAATGTCTGCTGTTGGATCCAGTGGAGGAATCTGCGACACAATTGACAGCATGTCAGGATGAGCTGCTGCTGCCTCAGGAGTGGGCATCTCATTCCTGTTATCTGGAATCTGATCATATTCTGTTAGAGTGGGCAGCAGCATGGACACCCTCCATTTATATCGTCAATAACAAAGTCATTAGCTCTGCACCCTCCTGTGTCTGATAAGCCTGCACACGTTCTCATAGTGTATGGGAGAATGATACCTTTTACAGTAAACATGTCAAAAAAGGCCGATCTAGCTAGGGATGAGTTGCTTTGATCATCCAACATTGCGTACATCCCTCTTTTCTTTTCAGGGGATGTGAGAGGATACACACTGACAAGGCATATCTTGGAGCATGATTTACCTTGCAGGCCTGGGTCGCATATTTCTGTGCAACTGGCTGTAGTGACAGGGCTAGGGGGGTCGGGCTCCCCACCATGGCTCTGTGGAGGAGCGTCACATGTGCGTCGCTACTGCATTCTGAGCACTGAATGATGGCTTTACAGTCTTTGCCTCTGTGACTTGTAGATGAACAACACTTATAACAAATAGAGTGCTCTTAGAGAGTATGGTCTTTCTTTCATCCAATGTTTTCACTCTAAACCCCCTGCATTTAGCGAGTGCATGTGGCTTGTGGTGAATGGGACATTGCTTGTCTGGGTTGAGAGTGATTGTTTTAGTGGCATTGTTAGCAAGACCTATCTCAGTTTTATTCACTGCCACAGGGAGTCTGTATTTGATTAGTTTGACTTGAGTTTTGTCAACCTTTGAAGCTACTATGTTAGAACTGGGTAACATAAAGCTAGGATCGGTTTTCATTTCAGCATGGTCATTCACAAACTGAACAAGGTATGAGAAAGGAGAATAGAATGCACCATTGTCTCTTTTGTATTTTGTCCCATGTTTGACCCATGACTCTTGGAGGCCGTAAGGGTGCTTTTAAACTATTGGGTTTATCACCCTTGCAGCGTCAAGAAAGCTAAGGCCTGGCAGATAACTGAGCCCTTCAGTAACATTGCAGAACATAGATTTCCAGGATAGGTAGGCCTCTGGCTTGTTGTCAAAAACCTTGAACCCTGTAGTCAGCAGATCACGACGTACCAGGTAGGGTGCTAGATCGGACAGTTCAGTTTGAGGGGTTGGTGAAGGTCTGCATTGGATGGAAGTGTCTGCTCTGGTGGGATTATCTGGGAACTTTGGCTTCACCTTGTCCATGTAACACTCAAGAGGAGATGCAGCTGCTGTTGTCGGGCTATGGTCCAGTTTGTGAGTGTTGCTCTGGTCAGATGGTTGACCCCGTGTGAGTTTGATCTTCCTCTGTAACATGTACTTTGTGGTTGTTGAAGTGAGCATTAACAAAATCTTGTGCACGTCTTAACAGGAATGCCGGTATCTACAAGGTCTACTGCGCTGTGAAGTGCCTCTTCAGCTGTCGCCTCCAGGACTTGAGCTGCTGAGAGCGCTTCTTCAGCCTCATCCTCCTGCTTCAGAGCGTTTAGTGTTGCCTCAATGCATGCCTTCTCGACCTCCATGTCTAATTGTCATTTGGTGTACTGGGCTCTGGTGTGGGCAGCTTCTGCTTCTGCTTTTGCTGCAGCTTGACTGGTGGTTGATCGCCGTGAGCCATATGAAATGTGGGTATGGCACTCCGACTGGACCTCAAGCTGGGAGATGGGTGGCAACTCCTGCGGTTGTGACATCTTGGGTTGTGTAATTTATTGACGTGTAGATAATCTTTTTTACTCTTCTGCCATCAGTTAAGTGTTTCCTAACACAACTTAGACAGCGAGCTTAACACCAAAATGGCCCCGGAAACGACAGGATGCGGGATGTCTTTATGTCCGAAGACCATTTCTTATTTTTTTTGTAAAACGATTATGTCTTGCCAAGGGCTTCCCAAGAAGATCGCACAGAGAGGTGCGTTTTCGTCTAAACACCCCAGTGCTGTTTTCAATAACTTGCCTGCTACTTACAGGTGGAGGGCGCTATATAGCGCTGCCACAAACAAATTAATTATAAAAGAAGAACCCAAAAAAGTAAAGTAGCAATGACAATGTCGACCTCTACTGGTAACAATAGTACTGCAGATAAATGCACTTAAACCAACTGAATTGCATTACAGAAATGAGGTACAGAATAAAAAAAACATTAAAATCAAATAGCAAATGTAATTAATCAATATGAGGAAAATTTTTATCATATCACTCAGTCACTCAAACATTTCAAACTCAACCTCAACATTTTCAGGATCTGAATGCCTGGATCAGAAGAGCCTCAAATGAGTTAACCACAAATATAAGTGTATATTGCCAATTTGTCTTAAGATTCTGACATATAATTTAGCCTCCTTCTCACTCCTAAATGTCAGGACATGACATAAATGTAAACATCACCTATAGCTGTAAAGAGCTGCGGTTTTACAGTGTGGCTAGGTGCTCTGAGCTGTTGGAAGTGGGAGGGGGGGTGTAGGAGGATGGAGGAGGGAGGGGGGGTGGAGGCGGATGATGAGCTGCCTTTCTGTTACCACGGCAATCCCCTAACTCAGTCAGTCTCCATGACGACTGATAGCAGCATCAGCTGATTCAGCCTAAGTGAAGGTTAATATCAGAGTGAATCATTTTTCTATGTGTCTTTTAAAATGGCGACTGGCTCAGGTGTGGATTAAGGGTTTCGTAATAGTTGGCCTCTTGAAATTTCTCCAATAGATGCACTTAACAAATAGAAAATTCTTGTAATAGACAAAGGCATGCTCATACAATATTAAAATGCTAATGGATGTAAGCATTTCTTCACATATACAATGAAATGGACATAGACAGGTCTTCTAAAATAGGAACAGATGCAAACACTTTCAAAATAGTTACAGCTATTAAGTTAGTGGTGTATTTTTTTTTTTAATCCAACAGATTGTTGGACTGACAACACATGTTGAGGTTTAAAATCAGTTGAGGTTTAAGTATAAAACAAATGACTAGGGATGCACCGATAACAATACTGGTATAGAATATCTTGCCGATACTAGAAATTTGGATCGGGTATTGGTTACATAATATCGGTTAAGCCAATATCCTGGTTGAGCCTTTAATTGGATGTAATAATGTTATTTACTGGCTGATATTGGCCTTATATAATGTGGAACTTTTATTCATACAAAGCTGTTCAGTAGTGATTTGAAGGATAAACAGTTAAACAGTTGCATAACACAACTGGATCTCTCGTGTAATACATTAACTGTGTTTTGAAGAAAAAAAGTTAAATTTTCTGTCCCCACATTGGTATTGGTTAATACCGGGTACCGGCTGATCCTTAAAGCCACAGTATCGTTATCAGTATCAGAATTGAAATAGCCGTATCAATGTATCCCTACAAATAACTGTAAAATTGCCTATAAATATGACATTATGCATTATTTGTAAGTTAAATCATCAATTAATATTAAAAATATCACATAATGCCCACCTCTAGGTGAAAGAAATGAACATACAAATTGAACATCCTACAGCCCGACAAACAAGCAGATAGACTCCAGTAGAATTAAAAGCAGTGATCAACCCAAAATGACCAATGATGTAGGAGCCTAATCTCAGTGTGGCAAAACTCACAACCGTGCTATTAACCACCACAACATACACTGATATACAATAACATGACCTTGGATTTTAATTTTCCATTACTCTCCCCACATTTATCATAGCAACAAAAAGCAGTAACATGGGAATGGAGTGGGGAAATTGTTTTTTTATGAAAGGGATAGAACAACAATGCATAGAAAGAAAGAGGGAGCAGAACAATCCAGTTCTATACATAACATAACAAAAACAAGTGTATGTATGTATGTATGTATGCATGCATGTATATTTTCAAACGTATTGCACATTTTAGACATATCATTTAGTTCATTTAAATTGCCAGAGTAGGAAATGATTAAACACATTGAACACTGGACATAAATCACTGCAACAATCTTAATGACCAAGTAAACAATCCTATCAGAAACTCATTAACTACAGGAGGGAATAGGACAATTACAGTTCACTGGATGTTATTTAGTAGCCCCATAAAGACCTATGATTACCTCAAATACCCTGACTACATACATTTTTATCTGTGTGTCAGCATGTTTGAGACGTGTGTTCGATGTAGGGTGAAACAGTGTGTGTAATAGATGGACTATGGTAAGCCACTTTAAGAGCTAATATACAACCGTTCTTTTTCATATTAATTTGCTAGGGTTTACTGGACAAGTTTTAATTTTAAACCAGGGAACTAAGGTTATCAAAAAAATCTACACCCAGATACCAATTGATACTAATCTACAAATCTAGACATTTAAAATAAATATTAATACTGAGAAAAATAAAACTGGACCTGTTCTTGGACATTTCCTGAATAGTTTTAAAATCATCTTAATTTTTTCCAGAACTAGTGTAGGACCACATGGTAGTATTAAAGAATTTATTATCATGGTGTGTTGACTTAAAAATTATAATCTATTGTCCAAGTGTCTTAAAGAAGACATTGTGCTTGTATCTGCTATATAGTTATAATCTATTTACACATTTTAAATTGCAATATTCATCTAAAATTACTTAACAAAAGAAACAAGTTCACTGACTTCCGCGTTAGAAAACTGCAGTGCCCAATGGGAGCAGAAGTCACCGTAAACGTCACCACAACAAAGAACCATGAGGTTGTCGGCACCTCTGATGGATTGCTGCTCTTCATGCTAGCGAGTGGTGGATTGTTTTTTATTTGTATCAAAATGATTACAAGACACTGCAGAATTGTGTGCATGTCACCGATTAACAAAATGAAATTGGAGAACGAAGTAAGAACAAAGCAAGATAAGCTATTAAAGATTGTTCAAACATGCACGAATCACTCCAAATACAACTTCCAGAGGGTAAATGAGAAGAGGAAACAACATGGTTAAAAGCTGATTTTGCATAATCTGTCTTTAAAGTTTGAAATTTTTGTATCAGAGCAACACAGCAACTTTTTTCTTTTCCATAAGCAAAGCCGATTTACAAACCACTATTTTGGTCAGGTACTCTTATCTTATTGTGTTATTTTGATCTTTACTTGCCCCCACTAGGTTATTATGCCTTCTGCTAGTTCATATGAATGCAACACTAGATTCCAGCATAAGACAGAATAGGATATACAATATAATGCCCTTGAGGAAGCATGTTACATGAAACACACATGGAGTGGGAACAATATGAGGATTGAGATGTCTCGCATGAATAATAATGTATTTCCTTCACTCTTTGCTTCAGTTCTTTCTCAGAATAAAAAAGGTTGATAAAATTGTGCAGCAGCCGGGCAGAACCTACAGTGAGCAAATCAAAGAGAAGGTGTACGGGCTGAAGGAGGGCTGAAAGACCAGTGAACCGTGTATATGAGCCGTATGTGTGAGTCCATGTAAGTGTGAGTAAGGGAGAGGGCAGTGAATAGTTTGACCCAATGGCTTCTAGAGGGAAACAGGCAAAAAATAGGGAATATTTCAACATAGTGGAAGCCATAAACATGAACTTGACTGCTATAAAGAGGTCAAAAAGCGGAACAGTATCCATGGGTTCCAGAGCGATGAAAACCTGTTGTCATGGCAATTAACAACTGACAAAAATATATTATTGTTAATGGTGAAAAATGTCAACAAGTCATCTATAGGCAGGAAACTGAAAATCATATGCGAGATAAAGCCTGTTACAATGGAAACGTAACAAGAGTAACAACCTGCAATGTGTCAATGAGCCACTAGAGGATGGCTCCAAAGGCCGCTAAACTAACATCTTTGGTAAGTAAATAAAAGTAACTGAGTACTACCCAAATTAGAAGTCAATTTTTAGCATCATAAATCACATTATTAATCAAAAATATAATAATTTACTGTCTAGTATGAAAATGGCTGACTTTCCCATTCTGACATAGAGGTCATGTGAGCTGTGTGGGTTTTAATAGGGATGCGTCTTTTTTAGTCCCGATACCAACACTTTGGCTTTAAGGGTACTTGATGTCAAACAATACTAGTGTAGGGATGGAATATTGCCTTTTTTTTCTCGCAAAAAACACAGTTAACTCGTTACAAAATTGATCCAGTTGTGACATGTAATTGTTATTATCTGCAAGCAACTACAGAATATCTTTGTATGAGTTCATTAAACGTTTCTAGGCCTACGTCAGCCATTAAATAGTGCTATTACATCAAATTAAAGGTCCAACCTGGATATCAGAACTGATATCATGGGCCTGATACCTGATTCAGCAAGATTTCCTGATTCGCCAATACCAGTATTGGTGCGCTTCTAGTCTCTATGCAATATGACATTAAATATTTGCTTCCAACATGTGAATACTTTGGGCTAATCAACGCTTCAGTACTATAAATTGTGGAGAAATTATAGTGCTCATAACAATCCACTTCTTATTTCCCATTTGGATTAGTCATTAAGCCTGAATGTCGTCTCTAGCTGTTCAAAAGAAAAGACCCTAACTTCAGTTTAATCTGCTTCCTTTTCACAGTAACAATGTCCAGCTCTACGTAACCTTTGTAGTGTCTAGCATGATATGTCTCTGGAGTAATCACATCTCTGTTCCTTTTGTTGTAATGATGTAATTTGCTCAGCCCGGGAACCCCCCAACTCCATCTTAATCACATATAAAGGCTCTAACTCTTGTAATCTAATAAAACCAGACCGACTATCTCCAGTGCTATGACGTGTGCCTGTTCGTTTAGACAGGTCACAATACAATCTGTGTAATGTGTCTAACACAATAGACATTATCTATAAGGACTGTGCTTGCTTTAGACAGCAGCAAAGCCTTCCTTTAAACAGCCAAAGGTTTTGAGTGAGGATAAGCAGGTGAAGTAAGCATTTCTTGTCTGGCTCGTTCAATTTACTATAACATTTTATTCAAAATTATGGTTGAAAAAAATCATATCCAGACACTAATCAATACTAAAAATAGAAACTAATTTGAACAAGCAAAAAGTCTTTCTTTAATAATTTTAGAATGGTCTAAACTACCTCAGTATTTATTAAAAGTATCAACTATCAAGTACAACATTTTAGTACTAGTCCAAATCAGACCAACCTTTAGATGTATCTTAAATAAACACTCAGGCACAGCTGGCAAACAATAGAAATCCTTTTACAGTCAACAAGGATTACTGAGCGAACACTGAATTTGAATTGCCTCACACAAAATATAATCTGAATATGATTCCAATTTGACACTTTGAAATTGTCCTGTATAAGAAAAAAAAACACTTACTTTAGGAGCAGTTTGAAAGAACACTCAAATAAGGCCAAAATTGTTGAAAGCTTTGTCCAGATTGCATGCTGTTAAGCCTGAAATAAGGGACTTTTCCTTGCTCTCACAAGGATCAACAAATAGAGAAACTGGGCAGTGTTTGAGTTATAACTGCTGATAGTATCCGTTTCACTCTGGAGTTTATGTTTTCCGACCTGACGTTGATCCTCAGGAGAGAGACTTCAAGATTGGCCCTTCAAGACAATAAAAGTCTACTACAGCTCTGCAATAAAAAGCAAACAACTCTATCCAAACCAATGCATTCAATGATATTCATGTAATTTCTCTTGACATCTTGACTGTTTCTTCAGTGTGTGTGAAGTTATATAAATGAAAGAAGAGAGACAACTTCCTCCCCAAAGACTTCCCTTAAGAAGATAAAAACTGACACATTAAAACAACACACGAATAACTCACGCTCTGTTGTGGTTTCTTCTACTTGTAAGCATTTACTCCCTGACTTCACATGAATCTTCAACAGGCTCAGATCACACACTTTTATGTGTGATCTGAGCCTGACACTAGCGGCAATATAGAGACAGGGAAAGCCGATGTGATGTAACAAAACCAATTCAGCGCCTGCCAATGGTGACTAAGCCTTGGAAAATATTACTTATAAAATATTTAAATTTGCTATTCAAAAATTAAGAGT
This sequence comes from Taenioides sp. WSHXM2023, assembly GCA_029959045.1. Taxonomy (NCBI): domain Eukaryota; kingdom Metazoa; phylum Chordata; class Actinopteri; order Gobiiformes; family Gobiidae; genus Taenioides; species Taenioides sp. WSHXM2023. The sequence continues at coordinate 17,882,513 of CM057099.1, forward strand.
CTACACACAGTAAGTCCAGCAGCTGTGCGTTATGTATTTATTATTCATGCTAATGCAGGTCTCTCATATGTTATATAAGCTTTTGTTTATATGGACACACATAGTTTATAGCAAACTATGATATTTGCTGAGTTAATGTTTGGTCGCTAATAGAATCTGGTCATGCTTAGGAGGGACTGTCTGAACTATTGAATATAATAATAATACTTAAATTTCAAACTCAATTTAGATACTAAGGAATTCATTCACTCAATACTTGATACCAATTATGATACCACACTGAAGTGATAAAATGTTCCTTTTTAATAATAGAATATAATTTTCATATACAAAATAACAGTACTTTCTTTATCCTAGCGCAAGGTCTTATACTCTGATAAAACTCAAAATCATATTAAACTGTTCACGAAAGCTAAAATTTTGTCCTGTGTGATATTATACAGTATTTATGCTGGTTTTAATATCTAATTTTGTTAATTTTGATTAAAAAATGTTGATAAAAAATACATTTGGGTAATCTAGCTCTCCTTCACTTGTGGCTGAATTAATTCTAGCTTCTCACACCAGTACCTGGTTTCTAGATGGCAGGCGAAACATCTTATTTCAAAAACATCGCTAACCGTTGAATTTTACCACCACTCCTGGGTGAATGGGGGATTGCATACATATATACATTTTGTGATTCCTTACCACCGTGAAATATTTGTTAGTTGGGAGATTAAAGAACCCTATTACACTTTTCTCTCATCTATGTTACAAAGTTGTTTCCTCATCAAAAAAGAAATACCTGGAGTTGCGTTTTGTTTCATTGCCACATGTTTAACACACAAACCCTGCACGTTTATACTGTTTTTTCTCAACCAGAAAACACTCCGTTCCACTTTGTGATGTCATGGAAGTGCTTCAACAGTGTTTTTAAATTCCATACACCTTCACTGGAATAATTTTGATAATTCAGCCCTGAAATTGCCAATCTTTAGTGAACTAAAGGCAAGTTTTGTTAATTTGAAAACTACAGCTTCATGACATCACAAGTTGGTATAGAAAATTTTGAGCTTTGGAGACTAATAATAAAGAATTCCTCAAACATGTGTGAATGAAACAAAAGACAACTCTGGATATGTTTTTGGGGAGGTAACAGCATTGTAACAGCATTCTTACAAGAGTCAATTTTGCATAATATAGGACTGTTAATGAAAAATGTATCCCTTAACAAAAAAGATACCCAGCTCATCCAGAAAGTCATTTTTGCAATATCTAACTTTAACCACTTTACTCAAAACATTTTATCATGATATAGTATCTTTGGAGAATTTATAGTAGAATGAAGGCTGGTCCATCTGGTGCATGAACATCCAAATACTGATTCAAAATAACAGCAGGCCATACAAAAAGCCACTGTTGCAGCCTGTCCTTGCAAATGAGTCTTGGAACGCAAAGAGCTGTGTCAGAGGGACGTGGTGATCGGTACATGTCTATCAACGAAAAGTTCATTATCGCCTCAAACACCTTCTAGCACAAATGGATACTAGATGCCAAATCACTGGATAATTTGCAAGAGATTTCTTCACACATATAATGAATAGAAAGCCACAGGTGCAACTAAACTATCTGAAATGCAAATGTATCTCCAAAATGTTTCTCAAAAGCAACCACGTCTTGTGTGCAATTTGAAGTTGAAGGTAAGGTCATAACTTTCAACAATATGATTTTGTAGAAAAAACGTCTATAATTTTTGTATGTAATGCTATTTAACACTCCCACTATGACAAGGGGATCAGCCTCTGTAGTCCATCAAGACACATTATGTGAAAAAGACTGCAATTTGAAAACGCTTCAATATAAAGCTCTGGGCAGAAGTGAGTTATGCAAGTTAATCATAGTGTTTAATACTAACCTTTAGCTGAGAGTAAGCAGGATATGAGCTTTTATGAGTAATGTGTGGTCTTTGACTATCTATTTTTTCAAAATCTCAACACTGATAAACTTAACTCAATTCAGGAAATCAGCAGGGACAATTATTATCAAAATGAGAAGAGATATTCAGCAAAAACTGATATATCTTTTTTAAAGCTCATACTTTAAAGACTTTAAAGAGGCACAGAGTAACTTTTTGGTTGGGGCCCATCTATAATCTCCAAGTGATAGTTATTTTTAAAGACTAATAAGTTGGTTGGTTTCCACTGTGTTTCACTGTTTAGTGAGGAGAGGGTGGGTGGGTGGATGGGTGGGTGGTGGATTTTGATGGGTGCTCAGAGTGAAGGTGCCTGATAGGAGTTTTTCTATCTTTGGAGGATCTCTGGGTCCAGGCTCCTGTTTAATGAGCTGAGCAAAACCTGGGAAAGCAGCACCCATAGAGTGCACTTAATGTATATAGAAAGGGAAATTGCCCAGTTTTCAATTTCAAGCTTTGATTTCACTCAAATAATGAATAGGGATAATGCTTTAGAACAGACATTGTTGACTGTAATTATTAATTGAAAAATGTAAAATGGGCTGAGTTGTGCATTTTCTTCACATTGGCCTGAACATTTGTATACCTCCTCCACCATTACACAGCATTATAAAAATCATGGTCTAGCTGAGTGAAGGTGTATAAAGTAATACTTTAACATGGCAAAACTATTGTTCCATTGTTATTAAAGCATAAGTGACACATCTTAGAGCTTATTTTTAATGTGACTTTAGTTTGGAAGAACAACTAAAGTCATGAACAAAGGTTTATTATTAACTGTAACTTTAAAAAATGCACCAATAGAAGACATCCCTTTGTGCATTTGATAGAATATGTATTTTAAGAACATTGATACAGCGGTCAGCAGGTCAGGCATAGTGGACAAGACTTCAATAAGCAGGATTAGATTGGCTTTAGCCTCCCACATACAAAAAGGTCAGATATCTTGACCTAACAGTCCCTTAGGGCAAACAAAAAAATCAAACCCAGGGTATGAAACAATGCTACTCCAGAGGCCTCTCATTGTGGTATATCTAGGTGCTGCAAGTGTCTGTCAAGATGGAGGTGACATGAGGTCAATCATGGTGAGGTTGGACCAGAGCCAGAAATGTAAATGAGCTCAAATGGAGATGGATGGGTTCCTGACAAAGCTAAAAACAACAGCTGTAGACACCAGGGTGGGCAGGAGCTGGAAACTGGGACCATGGGGGTATATAAAAAAATTATATTACTCTACATACCCATTTTTTATAAAGTACGTACCTATTTTTTATAAGCTGCAATAATAATAATAATAATAATAATAATAATAATAATAGTTTGATATTATGAGACATTTTGACATTTTATCAAAAAGAAATCAGTAAACCAGAAAATCTGCTTCAATAAATTGTCATTTTGCAAGATTGTGGCTTTTGAAAGTGTTGATAAAACTGGTCATGTGCTGAAAAACATATGGAAATATTTATGAAATTCTTCTTCCCATCAAGAGGCCAGAGTTCCACATTTAGATACTTAAGCAACAAGAGCAGCACTAAAAAGCATAAACCTGAACATGAACTTTGAGATGACATTAATTTCCTGCCCTCACTGCCTGTACTGCGCAGCATCCTTGGCCCGCTGCCCTTAACTATAAACCAAGCATAAGCAGGCTAATGTACGGCACAGTGGGCCTCTAGCACCAACATGCATTCCTTATGGGCCACATTCTTCCTTATCCTCAAAAACATTGAGGTCAACATAGAGATCGAGAAGGCTATCCCACATCTAAGCTTACTGAACTGTCTACACTCACTAAATACCTCGAAACAATCAATAGCATAATAATAGCAGTGTATTGCAAAACTTCACAGCCTGTTCAAAGTGGTTCAAAATAGTATGGGGAATTTGATTTATTTCAGTACAAGTTGCACAGTGTGTATCTTTTACTTATTTCTGGGTTAGCATTATTTTTCCACTGGTGACGCACAGGGGGAAAATAGACTTTGTGAAGCTTGTGCCACAAACAGATGTTTATTTTAGAGTTTAGATGAACCTAAACATTGAAATTTACAATAACACATTCTTGTAGCTGTAAGAAAGTTGCTTATTTATACAAACAAATGGTAAGAATTGTTATAACACAAGTATGATGTATATTTTTGAACTATTTTAAATTGGTGAGATTTTTTGAGAGATAACTACTCAACTGACTCATAATTGGTTATTATCTAAATGAAGAAACAAAATCTATAAAAAAGCACATTTTAGAATCTTGTTGAGCTTATTTGTAACCTAATACATTAAAATAATAAAATGTGTATGTTAAAATTGAAAAAAAATGTGCACCAACCCAAAAACAGTAACATATAAAGGGCTACACGTTCTACATTTTGTCCACCAGATGTGAAGTACATGAGAATTAAACCTTATCAGGCAATCACAGATTAGATGGTCTTAAGCGAATCATGTTTTTTGTATTTTCTTTTCTTCATACAGACCTTTTTGAATCTGAATTGGATTATTATTTCTTTGCCAAAAAAAAGCACTCACTCAGAACAAAACAAATGAATGCAGGCAACAGACTGGCAGTTACCTGGCAGCTATGGTGATTGGTTAAGTGCCGAGAGCAGCCAAAGCCTCATTGACTCGCTTCTATCCTAGTCCTTTTCACTAATGCACTAGCACACACAAACACACAAGATGAATGCTTTGAATACAAAAACTGACTTATGTTTATCAATGTCAGGCAGGTTACAACTAGGCCTGCAACCATAACAGTGAGAGATACAGGACTACATACAACTGTACAACAACTCACCCTTATGTAACAGATAACCCTATGTCCTGTCAATCATCAGATCGTTTTCCTTAGGACCTCTTGTATATAGCTGAAATATTTTTATTACTTATTTTTCTATTTTATTTTGACTTGTACATATATTTACATAATTATGTCTTATTTGACACCAGTCTCTTGATATTTTTTTTAATTTTGCTACTTATTTAGAATTTATTATTATCATTTATATTTTTTCTCTTTGTTACTATAATTTAATATGATGTGTGAGCTACTGTGTCCAATAATTTCCCTTGTGGATCAATAAAGTTTGTCTAAGTCCAAGTCTAATTACTATAGTGACGTATCGTTCAGTATATGAAAGCTGAAACAAAATATTTTGGGGCTCAATATTTATTGTGGGTACAGTTTCTTTGTAAAAGTGGGGAGACTTGGGGTATTTTTGTTGTAATACAATAAAAAATAATGTAGAGGGCTTTATTTTTATTGGTTTATTCTGCTATTTATTTGTTGCAGCTCGTGCCTTTTGAATGATACTGTCTATTTAAAATTGTTGACCGGGATTACACAATATTATCGTTTATCGCAATATATCTCTGTAGCAATATATTGTGCTTTAAAATGTGTTATAGTGACAGGCCTAGTTACAATACAATTGATACAGGTTTGTTACTTTTTCATACTCACACTGGATACAAATGCAGTATGAGAAACAAGTAACCCTTTCTACAATAAAAGCATTTAGACAACACAGCTTTCTTTACCTTGACAGTTAACTTTGCAATAAATCTCATTCTCTGTGCATATTTGATCACCTTTGTGTGTTCATTTCTGGAGTCACAGAGTCACAATTTGCCTTATCTTCTGCCTCCTCTTCTCACACTTCATGTCCTCTTTCACAACATCCACAGCAACAGTTTGGTCTTGTGGCTTAAACCATTTCTTTCTAAACATGCAGTATTTTCAATTTCAATCAATTTCTATACATCTAAAATCAGATTATAATTGACCAGTTTAAAATCCATTGTGTGAATCTTGCCATTTTCCAAACAACTCAACAATATCACGTTTTTCAATAATTATGCACCATCACAAATTTTGCTTTATTAAAGACAAGAAGCCATTCTTGTCAAAAATGGTTTCTTCTGAAATAATGTATTCTTTATGTAAAAAGAAAAACTTCCAATACTCCCAATTCAAATGCATAATATGAATCAAATATTAACTGATTGAATGTTCAACTCAGACTGTATATATGCTGAAGCAAAAACTTGAATTTCCCTTCAGGATCAATAAAGTAAAGTCATAAAATCTCACTCTCTATATATAAAATGGACATGGTTAACCCACTAGCTACTGCGTTCCAAATAGGAAGTAAGCATGGGCGCACTTCCGGCTTCATCAACTCTGGCTCTGATTCACTTTATATTAAAAAACAAAACAAAAAACATTGCCCCTCTGTCATTGTCATCACTCTGTATGATCCTGGTGTTTTTATTTCTCTATTCTGTCCATAAATCAACGCTAACACTTAGTCCGCTTCTTTATACAGTCTTTTGCTCAACTGTATTCAAAAGTACAACTATCTCCATCCATCTGGGAAAACCACACAGTATCCAGGACTTAAACCTTGGTCATAATAGTGTGTCAGTTAGCACTAGCTTGCTTCTAACCTATACAATAAATGGGAACGTCATCTGGCCCTCTCTTATCCATCAGACCAACAGCCCGTGTATTGACCGCACATGAAACAAGCAGTGATTAACCAGCTCAGGTGTTCACGCTCCATGTATCACCTTGACATGTGCACTTTCAGCTGACGTCTCAATAGCTGATAACTACTTGATTAGCGTTCACTTAGCTGACAATAGATAAATCACCAGATACTACCACCTAAAAGGAAAGCCAGAATAACATTACTTACATTAAGATATTTATACTATTACTAAGATGCACTATGTAAATTTTCAGGTTTCTTGTCTCCATGAAGATACTAATTCTTTGCATTAAACTTAACTTATCAGTCTTGTTCAATTACAGACGATTTAATAGTTAAAAACGTACTTAGATAAACATGCATTCCTACAGTGAGCGAGGTCACCTTCCCACAGATCTGTCCTGTAACTCGAACTAGTGACGTCACCTCAACTGCTGTCACGATAGCAAATTTTGTCGCACAATATGTTGCTACAGAGAAATATTGTGATAAACGATAATACTGAAAATACACAAAGGGACAGGATCAAGACAATGCCAGTAAACACATTTGTAAATAAACGGTATATGAACTGATAATTAGTCACTGAAGTTATTTATTCTACAGCTCAAATCTTACATTAGTATAAGAAAATGGCAAAAATCTCCCCACTATTGTAAAGAAAAAGTACCCACAATAAATACTGAGCCCCAAAATATATTGTTCCTGCTTTCATAAATTGAATGATAAGTCAATACAGTAAATATCATGACAGGCTCGTCAAGCAGGTGGCAGACCCTCTACTAAAAAAGTTATGTAGTGCATCTTTAAATCAGTATATAGATGAACCTTTTTCACAAATTGCAATCTGTAATTGTAATACAGATGTACAATGGGACTAGTTGAATGTAAATAATATATACAACCACAAACATGAAAGCAGCTGACGCATTTCCATTGTTTTTATAGAGTCTCCAGTGCATGCTGCCATAAGATGTTGACCATGCAAAGAAACTAGACAGTGGCATAGTACAGTTAATGATCCAAAGCAAATAGCAGACTGAATAAGACTGGAATGACAATCAGCCGATACAGAACCACCAGCAGTCCCTGTCCTTTGGGAGAAATATGCCCACCCCCAACAACAAGGAGGAGCCAGACCATTCATGATTCACTGCTCCCCTGCCTCATCCCAAATATACAGAGGTTTTAAATTATATTTGACTAGTGAACGCATTGGAGAAAATAACATAACAATCCAAACTCTAATTTAAAAGCTGCAGGGCGAACGTGTTTTAACAATCAATCATCCTTTGCTTGCTCAATTTGGTTATTGATGGATCAGTGAGTGATCAATGAAAAATGTAAACGTCAATAAGGCTACTAAGCTTCTTTTACAACAAAAAAAGGAATATTTCTATGCATTAACAACGAGACAATTTGTTGCAATCTGATCAATATAACCCATTTGTTTTAGGGGTCCTCATTGAAAAGGCACAAGTAAATATGACTCAGCACCTGTTTCCCGGTCTTTCCTCTATCCTACATAGATTGCACAAAGATTATAGGTAATAAAACATGTTTGCCTTGATTTTTTTTACGTTGATATATTGCGTTTTTGAATGCCTATGGATATCTGTTTATCACCGGCTGGTCTTTACATTACCACCGCAGCGAGCCAAGTTCCCGCAGTGACCGCAATAGGTAAAGCCCTCTGGTAGCACAATGCGGTCGTTACCCACCATAAAAATGCATTAACAGAGGTGGTCAATAATTCATAGTCGTTCTACTCAGCGTGCCTTACCTACAGACTGGACATCGGGTTTCTTTTGTTCGGATAAGATGCTTTTTTCCCAGGGATAATTCCGCCACACGCCGCCGCTACCACGCTCTGAAATGAAACAGCACTGTCACATCCACAGAGGGGCACCCCATCAATAAAGCTCCAATGCAGACGGAGATTTTGTTTAATTGGTTTTAGTTTACCGTACAAACGTTCGTATTGTCTTTATCCATCAACAGCATACATTATTAGCAAAATGTTATTAAGCTAAATGAGTGGAAATTTACCTGTTCAGCGCAGTGTCTTCTCCCAAGTCCTGCTCTGTAGACACAGGTTCCGCAGCTCGCGTTTACCGTAATGGCTTCACGAAAGACGCAACACACAAATTTGGCGCATCGTGGTCCAACATTACGGTAATACGCACACGTGCTTATCGGAAATTACATTCGCAGTGACTACTTTACAATGTCAACCAAAACAACTTTACAACATTAAATCATGCCACACAGGCCTAATCGTTTTTCATATCATTTGAGCTGAATTATTTTAGCATTCAGATAATTTTAGTATGTGTGAGGCTACACCAATAAATGACGTTATTTAAACCAACAAACACTAAAAAAAATTAAAAGTATGATTTAGATTCGTGCATAACACATACACACTTCTTTATATACAAATGATTAAGGCACTATCGTTAGACATAGACAGGGATGCACTCACTGGCCTGTAGAGTGATGTGGCCCCCGTGTGGCTATTGCCAGGTACTGTATAGAGGTGAACCAAGATGGTGATGGTAAAATTTGTATAAACAAAGTATTATGTTGTTGGCTAATCAAAAGACAACTAGAATCATTGGAGGCGGAAGTCCTTTTGCATAACCGCTGTATGATCTATGAATTTCAACATACAATCATCCGTAGTCAAAATAAAATGTACAACGCTCTATTCCACCTCCTGTCCATCTAGAAATGGTTGAAGACCACCTTGACCTCCATCTGTCCTATCTGCTGCCTACACCACTAAAGTGATTGAAGAATGAGCAGTCATTAACACTGACCTCAGGAGTGACCCTTATAAATGTTCAGATCAATGGTTATTAGAGGTGTTTTAGTTCATGCTGTAACACATGGTATTTCATACTTAGTCATTGTTTTGTTTTCCAGTTTACTATATTTGGTGTTTTTTGTCTCAGAGGCTATAATCACAACAGTGCTTTTTCCCAGTAAATAAGATTAGTTACAACTGTTTAAAAAGGTTTCACACATTTTGAGGACAAATATCAAATAAATTACACAGATACAATATATTACATACCCGAGAGTGACGCTGTGCTGGTGCATACAGACAGTAGTCTATGAAATATTTCAAATATTGTACAGTATTGTAATGTAAACATTAAAAGTGCAACGTGGCTGCAAAAGTGCTGTGTTTCAATTCCTTTCAAAACTATTTCTTGGTCTGTTGTTGATGGTCCCAGAATCCCATTATTGTTGTTAACTTGGATAACAGCAATAAAGTGATTTACATTTAGACAAGCAATCACAATCATCATTCAAAACTATTTGACAAACAGAATACTGACAACTAAAATGGATAAATATTCACACAAACACTAAAATCAAAAGAACCATTACAGTAGGGCTACAGACATATTGCAGTTCTAAAACTTTTGACTATTTGAGTCTCTTTTTTGTTATTTACTAGAAGTTTGAGCCTTTGTACTTAGAAAAAATGCTGGTTATAAATTCCTAAAAGGTAAAATATTAGTGAAACAATTAAAATGTAGTCCTGAGATGTAAATTGTTAAACAAGAATTTAACCTTTGAGGGATAAAAAATCATTTTCAAAGACACTATAGTGCTCATTGTTTGTGCAGTTCATTTAGTGTCCATAAGAGGGAGACATTGTATCTGTTGATTGAGACATAATAAGATCAGCGTTGAGGCTTGTCAGTGAGGAGAGGGTGCTGCAATACTGTCAGACTTCAGATGAAAGGGCCTGTTCTGCGGCTTCAGTCAGGGGAAACACTCGGCGCTCCCAGGGTGCTTGAGGCTGCCACATGAAAAAATGATTTTGAGTGTATTTACCTTGTATTCACAAGGCTAAAAATGTACTTCATACAGTTGCACAATTTTGCACCGTCTAATGTTGACTAAATGGAATCAGACATGTCAAAGCACTTGCCAATCAGGTAAGCTGATATTAAATCAAGGACAATGCTCATCACAGTGTGTGTGGGAGCTGCTGTGCAGTGTTGATTAGGGCACTGTCGCCAATAGCTCATTTCTTTCCCAATTCAGTAAAGTGGGACTAAGCGCTACAATCAGGCTCCGTCATCAAGAGCAGAGCACTGTGTGAGCTCTCAAGGATTCATCAAGACTCCACAGTGTGTAAGGGAAGACTCACAATATCACAGGCACAGATTCTTAACAAAACAATGTGTGTACGGTAATCAGATAAAAATTTAAGTAAAAAAATACAGCTAAGCTTCATTATTATTATTATATTTTTTGGATGGAGAGATTCTTTGCTTGTTAGTGGTAAACAGGCTTGTTTGTTTAATCTCACCAGACATTCCTCTGTGCTCAGCTGTTCGTCAGTATCCAGCAGAGTAAAGCTCCACTCCACAGAGTTTTCCTCCAAAACAGCACCACAGCTGGACAGCCTGCTGCCAGATCTGGGCCAAGAAAACAAGTATGTCTCTGGTTTAAGTTTGAATTAAAACATAGTGACTCCATCTAAAACGCCAACGCTGTATTGTTTAGTATTACTATCGTGTAACAGACATGCCCAAACAGGAATATGCTCACCTTGAGGAATGCCTGCAGCGTCTCTTTCCCCAAAAAGACCAACGCAGTTTCTCTTTTTTTTCTAAAGGCAAATGTCTCTGAGCAAAGACTTCATCAGTGAGCGTCTCCAGCTGCACACACATTGGAATAAATATTACTGTTTAAATAAATATTTACTAAAGCATTCAAATTAAAAAAAAAAAAAAAAACTGAAGAAGAAACATTTAGACATACCTGTTCATCTTTGTCTTTCTCTGAGTCCTCATTTTTCATTAAAGTCTCAACGTCAACCACCTGCCAACTGTGGAAATATGTTCTAGTGGCACTGCACCCCAACAGAACAAACTTGAAATGGGTCCTAGTTTAGTACAAACCTTGGAGTAAGAATATCTTTGTACTGAAGCTTTTCCACTTTGGTTAAGCAAGCAGGAATGACAATGTTGTCGATATTAAATACACTTTCTCCATAACGTCTGTGCACAACTCCCTGGGGAAAAAATGAAGTTTAGATAAACTGTAGGTGGTTATGTGTTTGAGTTATTTTAAGCTTACCCTTGAGCTCTGCTTTTCTGAATCCAACACATAATTTTCCCCAAACATCTCATCTGAGCTGTCCTCCAAATTCGAGTCAACATCGTCATTATCTAGAATAAATAATTTGTTGTTTATTCATAATATTCTTGTGTACAAAATACCGAACGTGAACATAAAGAGTTGTGGATCAGTTTGAAACCTTCAGTGACGTTGTGCCTGCATCGTCTTTTCCTTTTCCTGTGTTTTCTTTGGAAAGAACCATGTTGTCTGATGGGTGACAGTCCCAACACTCTCTGTTTATAGTGTTGTGTATGTTGTTTATATTTCTTATCTGTAATGATAAATTCTCTGTAAAAGACTTAAGACACAGCATAAAGTATATATTTCTTGAATGAAACAGAGGTGAGTACTACAAGTATTGTGTAGTTTTACTTTTGTACAATGGCGTTGAGCTGTGTCTTCTATAATGTACTGGACTCAGTGGAAGAGCATTTATAACTAGAGGTATTTGAGACCATTCTTCTCTTGCAGTGGCCTTTGTGAAGCGACTGAACACAGAGGAGTCTGAGAAAAGACGGCACAATGTAAGGAAAAGAAAAGATATTCGCTCACTGCTGAATGTATTATAATGAGGTCCTAGAAAAATCATAGAGCCACTTAAAGATATTATGATTCCTCTACAAACTAAAAGGCGTCCCATACCTCCACTATTCGAACTACATGCCCTAGAAGACAGCGTGTCATTGGAAGTATTGTCCATATCAGAGGACAGCAGCACCGGATCACAGGAGGAAGAGCAGTGGGAGTAGGAACAAGACGTGAGACCAGACAGAGAGGAGGAACACTGAAGGACAAAGCAAAAATGTAGGAGATAAGTCTTTGAAATTTACAAAAAAATAGTAGTACTACTCTATACAGTAGTATTTTTTTCAATCACTAATTCATTTGGCATTTATTGCAATGCTATAACCAACCATCTGTATCTATCTTATTGCAGTTTGAAGTAAGAGTATGAGTATGAAGACTTTTAAGGATTTCTGATGCCATGGATTTTTGTGATCTTGTACAAGGTAGGCCTATAAATATGCAGTAATGTGAAAATGTGAATCTATTTGCATCTAGTCAAGTGTATGGCATAAACAAGCTTCTTTCCACTAATTAAGCAACAAAATTGTAGTGCGGTCACCAAAAAAATGCTAAAAGACGATACTGTATCACCAAATTTAGTATCAAGATATATCGAGTATCAAGTATCAAGATATATAGATATTTCAGTATTTTTGCACACCCCTATTTGCACCTTCCATTAAAAGTGACACTGAGATCCAAAATTCTATGAAGCAGTGTGTCTAAACTGTCTTATAAATAAATTATAAAACATTTGAATAGATAAAAACAAACATAAGCTTAATTGAGTCCAGTCAGTACACACAGTAATTAGCTGCAGGTGTCTGGCTTTGAATTCATTCCAGCTTAATTTGAAGAGCTTTTGTAGTGACATTTGACAACTGAGGCTAAGAGCTGCTTTGAAGCAACATCTGACAGAAGTATGTGGTAATCTCACATTAGCATATGGATATCCTCTACATTTTCCAGCACATAAACTGTTTAACTGTAAATATATTGACAAAATGGTTTCAAAGTAAAGTACTGTATGCTGCATTATCAATACATACATAGAAAAAAATCTTAATAGTATTTGAATAAAGCTGCATAAAGCTTACCTTGGAGCTGTTGTTACTGCCCACAGAGCTGAGCCTAAACAGTCTAGGCTTGTGATAAGTGATCAGAGGGCGGGTTCGAGCACAGACACAGGACATGTGATTTTTGAACAGTTGTCTCCTCTTTACACCAAACATCTTCCTCTTTGAGCTTCCAGAAACAAATACATCACTGCGCAGCAAAGAGCAGGTTAATTTAATTTACTTTGTGATTGGAGACACATTTGTAACATTTTGTGCACTCCTGTATATATAGAATAAGATGTACTTTCTGTAATGTGTGAGGTTTAGGTAAGATTTGAATAATATTAGAAGTATGTGTATTGCATGTATCTGTTAGTTCTGTATTGTGTACCTGTTAAAGGTTCTCTTGTCTCCCCATGGCTGCAAAGGCTTTGAAAGTGGAGACAGGTTCAGAGGTGGCATGAGAGTATTGACGATATGGCTGAGCTGTGCACTCTGCAATAAAAAAGAATGGACACCAAGTAATTCACTAGGGACAACTCAGCTTAAAGAGGCTATAGCTGATTAAATCATGTAATAAAGTAAAACGAGTTTTGCCTCAGTGCAGATTTATTGTAAAGGGAGTTTCTAGGGTCGAAATGGGACCACTGTGTACTGCCTGCAACAAATTATAAAGGGTTTTTAATCATACACAAACAAGGACATAAGACTGGTGTACTGATAGCATGCTATTTGTTTGTCTTTAACATTACTATGACATCAAAACTCCAATCTGGGCTCTGGAAGTTGTTTAAAGTGAATATGAACCCACGACAAGGTGCATTTTCCATTACCTGTCTCTCTATGTTGTGGAGGAGGCGAGTTGGACTACATGGTTCATTGTCAGCGTCAGATAACGCCACCATTTCCCTCAATAGTGCATTCTTCATCTGGCAGTCTGTCATTGGCTGGGAGTCTGCAAGCACCACACTCCCCTAAAAATGTTTGTTAATATGGATGTTACTGTAAGACATTAATGGATAACCTGGTGTATGTATTACCTTGGTAGAGCAGATGTTCTTATGAAGTTCAGTAAGTTGCTTTATCCGCCCATCCAGCTCCGCAACACGCAGCTGTAACCACGTCCATCTGCTGCCCAGCTCTGCTCTCTCTTTGAGCCATCTCTTTTCAAAATATGGGGAGGCCCTAGGAAAACATAACTTAGCTGATAGTATGCATTTAAAAGAATTGATGAATTTCATGTACTGTAGTCTTTTCCCATTGTAGCTGTCTGTTGTACGGATGCACGATTTTGAAAGCTTGTTGGATGTCAATTGATTAGATTTGCGATACATGTTTAAAATGTAGGATTCTGTTCAGAGATCACATTGTAAACAACTCCAGAAGCATTCATATTTGAGGAGAGACTGAAATATAATCTGATAAACTTGAATTTCCCTCGGGATCAATAAAGTATCTCTCTCTCAATAAACTAATACAAGAATCCCATATATTTCAGAACACGTTTGTAGTGGCCTACTGCGGGTACAGCAAGGGTTTTCAATTTTAAAAAAGCTCTATGCAGGGAACATTTATTATCCAAATAATTGCAGCCTTGTGATTTGATAATTGTCAGCTCACATTGCAAGGTATATTGTGCAGCCCTGAAGTGTTGATCATTTTGCATTTATTTTATACCAGATGCTCTTTATACTGCAACTATCTTGATTTTGGCTTGGGGTTGTACTGGCCAGTGCCCCTAAGCATTAGCCTGTTAGGTCCTCAAAAATGCAAGCTTAAGCACTGGTTTAAAGTAGGCAAATAAACTTGGTCATCTATGCAAAGGAATACAGTGACAGAAGACAACCAAAAGTAAAAATATCTTGAAATGATGTCAAATTTAAACTGATTGTAGTAAAACGTTAAGTGTTTCCGGGGTGTTAGGCATTCTGTGTACCCAGTGCTCCAGTGTGTGCTCGGTTGGCTGACTCTGCTAGTGTTGCTATGGCAGAGCACTTAGACCTTGGCTAGGACAGGGAGGGCTTCCCCACTTCAAACGGTCACTACAGACATTGAAAGGTTAGGCCAATCAGTCACCAAGAAGCTACACAGTAAGGGCAGACAATAAAATGTATACAGAGGGGGCATGTTGACAACTGAAAGCATAAACAAATGGACAAATTAAAAAGTGTGCATGCCCTTCTAACCTAGGGTATGATTTTAGAGGAAGTCTAAAATCATACCCTAGGCTCTTAAAATTACAAGAATCGACATTCCTTAACTACACGATCACACAATTACATTCCACAATTACAAAGATTTGTAATAACAGAATTTAAGTTGGATTAAATGAACGCTCTAGCCTCAGCAAGTCAGATCCACAAATTCATTTCAAAGCCACAGCTGCTCCTTCAAGGCAAAGGCTCTGGGATTTGGGTCGTACCTCAGTTAAAATACAACCCTCCCATATTATGCATTCCAAAGTTAATAAGTAAAAGTGAGTGCGGCCCTATTATGGGGTAAACGTCTGCTATTATAAGTATAAGGCTAAAACATGATCAGGAAATAACATCTTGAGCAAGAAACTGAGCCATTAGTGGCCCATGGAGAGAGATAGTAAATAGGATTGTCCCTTTATGAGAGGACAGACAAAAGATGAGCTGAAAGACAAGACTGAAACTACAGCACAGCATGCACAAACACATTTTAGTGGAGTTTTAAGAGATAATAAACATCATGTCCTTTAGCCTATTGTCCTGCTTATTGCAGTTTTCCTGTGTGTCCTGCTAGAAAATGTCAGGTTGACTTTTTATGCAAACACTGTCCTAGTTTTGAACAGATACAATAAATAATACAATTATTAGTAAAAGTATGATTATAAAAACATGAAACCTTTCCACCACCTTGATTAAGTGCAAATTTCCAAAACTAAATGATTGCAAAACCAAAAAATAACAACATATCCAATTCCCAGACTCGTCCTCCTGTACACCTTACAGTCTTTTCAAAGACTTGCACAAACTACATATTTCCCTCCAAAAGAACCTAAGTACACACATAGAAACTACACACTTAGAAAGTATTTGTTGACGTCATACGGGAGGAGCGCAGGAGCAGTGGGGCTCCACAGGCTTAGGCAGTTCTGGGTGTATATTTCCTCGCCTGTGGCTAAAGGGGAGTGTTTGACTGTGTTATGACTGCAGGCTGGAAATAGAAAATAACAGTGTATGTGTGCATTGCTGAAATGACATTAATCTCAGCTAGAGGGACAAAATCTGTGTTTAATGCTACCACACTGCACTGTAAAGTATGCAACTTATGCAAGTTAGATAGAAAGGCACTGTATAAATTTGACTTAGATCACATACTGTGTTAATAGATGTTTATACTCAAAAAGCTCTTTTGCTATAGTGATCTCCTTTAGTAGTATTAGTACTTTAAATATAATCAATCAACTAAACAACTAAATTTATGGTGATTAGTATTAGAAAGTGATATTTTCATTTCAAAATAATATATTTAACACATTTTGAACAATTACCATAACAAATCTAAAAAAATATAATTGCATTAGGCAAAACTTGTTGAATAACTTGATGCGGTGTAAGCTTTAACCAGACATACTTGTGGTTAGTTTCAGTTACTTGCTGAAATGTTCGTAAACCATGCAGTGATTATGAGAATGCAAACCATTTACATAACAACTAGTACTGAAATAGTAAATGTTTCTGTAAAAGCAATAATACTCACACACTCTCTCCGTGTTCACTGGGTGTCTTCGTCTTTGGCATTTCGTCATCTGAGCTGGAGCTGGCTGTGTCCTCTGAGTCCAGGGCTTCTTGCAGACTCTTTAGCACGGCATAACCACACTGACCAAACTCTTTAATCTCTGTAAAGTCAGGCAAGGTCTCCAACCAAGTTAAGTGCTGTTCGTTCTCCACCAGTGAAGACTCAGTAGAAAACCCACCCATTGTTCCTCCCTGTGTCCGCAGCCCCTCCAACTGCTGATTACAGTGAAGCGAGGCGTGTTGTCCTAGAAGAGCTTGAAGTCTCCTTTGCAGCTTCTGAGCCCGACTTTGTAGATCTGTTTGTCTAGAGGCCCTCTCCTTTATTTGGTTTTGCAGTTCTAACCTAGGAACCATCTGATCAAATTTGCAGTTTTCTTGATTTAAAGTGATGGTGGGTGTCAAAATAGAATCTCCAATAGCAAAAGGAGGAGAGACATTGGAAAAGTTATGCGATGGAGCACCTGGCCTACATTGACAAAATCTTGGATTATGATGTAAACAACCTTCTTGGAAATTGTGCTGTGGAAGAACAAACATGTCCGACACACTGGGTAGCATAGAGGAAGCCTGTTGAGACTCTGTACTTTTGTTATAAGACAGAGCCAAGGAGTCCGGACTAGGAAGTGTTACTGAACCTGATTGGGCTGTAGCAACCCCAGCGTTGGAGGGAGGATCCATAAGGTTAGGCTGCAAGTAGGAGTCCAGAGAGGGTAAAATGGAGAACAGCATCTTCTGAAGGTCTTCTGAGGGGCAGAGCTGTGAGTCCGAGTCCATTGTGTAAACCGAGAGATCATTTGAAGAAAGAGGTGACGACAAGTGGATGCCATGACCATCTTTCACAAACTTGGTAAGGGCTGGAGCCATGGGTTTCCCAGACAAAATGAAAAGTAGTCAATAAACCTGAGGATAGGCTTTGGTTTGTCTTGGTTAATCTGTGGATGACAATAAAACAAAAAGTTAACTCACTAATACTAAAGGTCCTATACTGCACAAACCTGACTCTTATGAGCTTTTAGCCATGTTAGAATGCCATTATCTCATCAAAAACATACCTGAAGTTGTGTTTTGGTTCATTCACATGTTTGAATATTCCTTTATCATTAGTCTATCAACATCCCCATAGCTCAATATTCTCTGTTCCACCCTGTGATGTCATGAAGAGGTAGTTTTCAAGTTAACAACTCCTTTGACCTTTTGTTCTGTAAAAATGGGCAATTCCAGGACTGAAATTATCCAATAAATTCTAGTGGCGAGGTTTAGTTTAAAAACACAGTGGAGCACTTCCTGTATTGCCACATGACATCACAAGGTGGAACAGGGTGTTTTCTGTTTGAGAGAAGAACTCAGCCTAAATGTGCAGGGTTTGTGTGTAAAACGTGTGTGAATGAAACAAAACACAACTCCAGGTGTGTTTTTGATGAGGAAACAACATTATAACATAGATTAGAAAATAGAGTAATATATGCCCTTTAAATAATCTAAAATATTTAAAATGTTAAATTAACTTAAAATTAAACCATTATTTAAACATGATGGACTACGTGATCTTCAGTGTTATTGCGTTGCATAAAATTATAAGGGCATTAAAATAGTCAATAAAGACAAGCAGGAGAGGTTGCGAGGCCAAGTTATAGGTCAGATCTGTGGAGAGACAACCCCAGGTATAGCAGAATGCAGTTGTCAGTTAGCTTTGATAATCAGTAGCCTTCAGCTTGTAGAGTTAATTTGTGTGATTAATTAGCCTACTTTATAAAAAAAACGAAGTAATGAAAAAAGTTAATCTAACCTAGGTTTGCAAATAAATGTAACTTAAGGATATTTTAGATGATCATCTTTAATTTGGCGAAAGAAAGTTTGCGCAGTAACGACCACATAACGGACAGAAAGGTAAACGTTGCTCGCTTACCTGTTCAGGAGATAAAACGATGGATTAAATACGGTTTATTCCCCAAATCCACGGCGGAATACCACTGAAAAACATAAAAGAGATATTTTGTCACTTCTATCTCGCTGTGATCTTAAATCTGGATAAAATATTCCCGAAAACAGGAGCAGGATTTGACATCGCGCTGTCCTTCCTCCGCTCTCTCTCCCAACTGCGGACGACAGACCCGAGGAGGCGGGGAGTGGGCGGGGCTACAGTCTACTGTGTTTACCGCTGTTTATCCAGGCCTGTTTGTGTCTTTATTTTTACTTATTTATTCAACTCTTTGCAAAAGCAGCTCTCTAGGATAAATATTTCATAATCGTTCCATCTTACGCATTTTTTTTTAATCTAATGTTTTTTTCCTCATCAAAAACATATGTGGACTTTTTGTTTCATTCACACGCGTTTAACACACAAACCTTGCATATTTAGGCTCTTCTCTCAAACAGAAAACACTCCACCTTTTGATGTCATGTGGTGATGCAAGTGCTCCACTGTGTTTTTAAACTCCATATACCTTCACTAGACTCATTTTGCTAACTTCAGCCCTGGAATTATCTCTCTCTACTGAACTAAAATGTAAAAGGGATTTGACCCCCCGTGTATGTTTTTAGGACAACATTGTCTGAACACATTTTGCCCAATTCCAAGAGTGACAGCGGTCCCAGATATGAAGAAAGTAGTGATGCTAAACCGGATATTTGTGTCAACATACTTCCCAGAGTACTCAGCAGTAATACCTTCACATAGTGTATAACTGGCATAGAGGAAGAAGAATACTCCTTGGAACAATGATGGTGACTCTCATCTGACTCCGAAGTCATGTCGCAGAGCTGGAAGTGCCCATTTTTCCCAAGTTTTTCATGTGTTTGTGAAGGTAACACACTGTGGACAAACTGCTGACCACTGCTACACATAACATCACAGCATAATGCAACATGGTCATATTAAAAAAGAATCAAAACTAGCTGGCATTATTTCCTTTATTACATAACATAAACATAACATAAAAGATAATTCTACTTAACATTGTGATCAAGATGTCAATACCCAAAAGCACATAGATAATAGATTTAATGTTTCTTTTTATCCAGTGAAACAGAGCAGATTGAGCAGGTACAATTTGGATGTAGTAGTAGAAATTCAACCACACATAGAAGACCATGCTGCAGCACTGGCTTGTCTCCTTGGAGATTATATTGCTCTGCCTGAAATGTTCCACAGTGTGGCATTAAACTTATCTGTCTCCACAAGGCCAAGTCCAGGTCAGATCTGTGGAGTTGTCCCAAATCATAGTACGAATGCATGTTTTCAACAAGATTTATGAAAAAAAAAATGTATTACCTAATTAAATAAATGCATGTTAGATAAACTTAATACCGTACTGCAGAACATACCAGTGTAAGCAACAACATCTTGATAGCGGTCCAGCAAAAAAGATTCACACGCACCTTTAAGACCAACAGCCAATATTCAAAATTGTATCAGTCGGTATATCGGCAGAATTCAGTTTGGTTCGTTGTTTGTGGGCCCTGGTTGTCCCTGCTTTTCAAGTCTTTAGCCATGTTTCCAGTGGTTCTAGATGGAGCAGTACAGTCTGTCTAAAATGAACAACCTTTCAAAGAGGTCTAGCCCTCTTTAGCTACAGGTCTGCTAAGAAGGAGCTACGTAACATAGCACAATGACTGGACAAGAGAGAACTCAGATGTTGTTGCTGAGGTGTTTAGAGGTGGTGTAAATGCAGAAGATGATGGCAATTAACTTGGGATTACTAAAGGTCTTTTTGCTAATTAGATCCACCTTATGATTAAAAAAGTATATAGTAGTACAAATAGCAGACCCCTGCCCCTGGACCAGGAGCCTTGCCTGAAGA
Source organism: Taenioides sp. WSHXM2023 (assembly GCA_029959045.1). NCBI lineage: Eukaryota > Metazoa > Chordata > Actinopteri > Gobiiformes > Gobiidae > Taenioides > Taenioides sp. WSHXM2023. Next base: position 17,903,303 of record CM057099.1, read on the forward strand.
CACTCCCACTAACTCAAACCGTATCTACACTTAAAAGCAAACTGGTCTGGAGTACCAGAGCGCATGGATTTCGTTAATATGGGGTAGACAAATTAACTAGTCCCACTAGAATTAGTCCTAAGACTGGAGTTATAAAATACTGGCATTTAGGATACTTATCGCAGTTTAATAAAATAGGTCTACAGAATTATGTAATATCAGTAAAAGAGAAACATTGAAAAAATAAGCACAAAGAGCCAGAAATCTCATGTGTGTAGAATCCCTCAGTCGTCTAGGTAGAATCCAGTGAATGCTTATGTTAACAAGACCCCCACACTTCACTCCCACTGCATATTTAATAGACCCACCTAACTAACAGAAACTGTAAACAAATAGGTGTGGTAGTCTCACAGTAATTTCATTGTAGTTAGCTCCTCCCTTCAGGCAGATATAAGGCAGTGTCCAGCAGCGTCCGACCAGAACTGAAGAAGCAGCTTGGATGAGCTGCGAAACATATTCGACCAAATAAACTTTTGTCCAGCTGACAAACTGAATTTCTCCTTTTACCATAAATCTGATGGTAACTTTTTTATGAATACAAAGAATCTGAGAGGTCTTTGATACCAGCATTGTTTAAAGTAATATATAACTGAATAAAATAATTTAATAATGTTTATATTAAACACTTTTTACATGAAAAGGTCACTCTCACATACACGTTTATACACATTGTATGACCAAATCATTATTCAGTCTTTTGACAGGTGCTCACACACACTTGAGCTCTTTGTACATATCGACTATCTTTTGTCTGAACACATTCTGGCCAGTCCCAAGGGCGACAGTGGTCCCAGATATGAAGAAAGAAGTGATGGTAAGTGTTATTCTTGCACCTAAAAATTTCTGAAAACATGGCAGTAAAACCGTGACTGGCATAGAAAAAGAAGAGCACTCCTTGGAATATGCCAGTGATGGTGACTCATTTTTCCCATGTTTTTCATGTGTTCGAAGGTAACACACTGTGGACAAACTGCTCACCACTGTTACACATAACATTGCAGTATAATACAGAATGAAAATCAGTCAGCCTGTTCTACTTATTATTGTTATGAAGACATCAATACCCAAAAGCACATAGATAGTAGACTTAATGTTTCTTTTAACTCAGTGAAACAGAGCAGATTGAGCAGGTACAATTTGGATGTAGAAGTAAAAATTCAGCCACACATAGCCGACCATGCTGTAGTCCATAGTGTAAAATAAAATAAATCTGAAGATGGAAATAAAAACAGCGTGTTGACTGAATAGTTCCAATATAGAAAAGGAAGCACAATAAGAAACTGTGCACAAAATCAGATTTGTGAGAAGAACCATCAGAGGCTGCTTTCTTTGTCTAATACCTGGTGGAAAACTTAAGAAAAAAGTATAGAAAAGGTTTATGATTAGGATGAAAAAAGAAGCAAACCACTGGATTATTCTGCTAGTCCCTAACAGCATAGGAATTAAATAGTTCATTTTATCTGTGTGTGAATCAAAACTCTAAAGCACTGACTTTATAGAGAAATTAAGCTGGGTGTAATGGACCATAACAATGCACCAAGAAAGCTACATTAGCTCATTAGCTGGTTCTTGTATGAAATAATTTGGTTAATGGAAAAGAAATTCAAATGAGACTGTTATAAATGGGTGCTGCAGGTTAAAGGTGCACTGTGCAACATTTCTAGTCAAGGGTTCGCTACCTGGTGTGCCCATGGAAATGTTATTGCTTTGTATAGATGAAACCTATTTATCACGCTACATTATAATTCAGATCTGTGGAGAGTCACCCCTATTCACAGAAAGAATTTATGTAATGAGTTTATGTATTTTTGAGCAATAGAAACACCCGTAATGAATTACCATGGAACATTCCAGGCAAAGCAATAACTCCATGGATCCCCATCTCCATGGAGACATGCAGGTGGCGGACCTTCCTCCAGGAAACTTGTTGCAGTACTGCACATGGCCTGCAGGGGAATGACATGTTTTATGTCTCTACACAATAATTTGGAGCTGGTCACATGACCATACGCCTACACATGTTGCTGCTGTTTTGTTGTTTTGTCAACTGAAAAGAAGATAGGTATTTGCCTTAATTATTTACTTATAGGCATAAATAAATAAATCATTCAAAATAAGTAAATAGCATTAACTCATGTAACAAAATATATATTTTTTATATAAATAGGAGCTGCAACAGGTTTACCACATTCATTTTAATTTTAAATGTACTCGTCTGTGCCATGTGCTGGTGATTACAAACAAATGTAAACAATTTGTGTGCAACAAGCAGCAAATACAGTAAAAAGTAGCAACCAATGTTATTATAAATATTAATAAATTAGAGATTAACAAGGTTTTTTCATGACCAATGCAGATTTGTTTTTAATAAATCAGATCAGATAACACTGACAGGAATTTTTCAAAATAGTAAATTATGATTTCATCTTATCTAGATCATTTCTAGATCCATTTTCAGTATTGTTGTTTGACATTACTAAAAGTTATTGTTAATATGAGATGCAAAAGTTAGAAAGTATAAAGAATGTATCCATAATAAATGTTTTGTATCTGTAAAATAAAATAATAAGACAATAAAAAATATAACCTCACTAGGCACTATACAGAGAATAGGCACAAATACAATACAAAAGTAGTATACAATATTGTTATAATGTAAATTGCGATGCAAGAACAAAAACCCTTATTATGAAGCCATTTCTTTCCTTTGACAGATGCTCACACACTTGAGTGCTTCATACATATCTACTACTCTTTGTCTGAACACTGATCCCAAGAGTGACCGTTGTCAAAGATATGAAGAAAGTAGTAATGACATACGGGGTATTTGTGTCAAGATACAGTCCTGTGAACTCTACAGTAATACCTTCATATAGTGCATAATTGACATAAAGGAAGAAGAATACTCCTTGGAACATGCCAGTGATGGTGACTCTCATTTGACTCCGAAGTCGTGTTACAGAGATGGGAGTACCCATTTTTCCCATGTTTTTCATGTGTTTGTGAAGGTAACACACTGTGGACAAACTGCTGACCACTGCTACAAATAAGATCACAACATAATGCATTATGACCATACAGAATGAAAATCTGTGTGACTGTTCTAAATCCTCCCAAACAGTGGCATTAAAATTAAAACCAGGAGAATAATACTAGACAGTATTACTACATAGAAAACATATTAAGTTATTCTACTTAATAGTTAGTAAGGTGTCAATACCCAAAAGCACATATATAAACTTAATGTTTCTTTTTACCCAATGAAACAGAGCAGATTGAGCAGGTACAATGTGGATGTAGTAATGTCATCAATTATACATGAAAGTATGAATACAAATTTATTGAATAAGCCATTGATGCCTTCTATAACTAAGGGAACACAATAGGAAAGGGTGCACAAAATAAGAAATCCAAGAAGCATTGTCAAAAGCAATTTTCTCTGTCCGTTCTGAGGTGGAAAAATCAAACAAGAAACATAAAAAACATTTACGATTATATTGAAAAAAAGAAGTGAACCAATGATTATTCTAGCAGCTAATAACGGCATAACAAGATATTTGCTCATTTTAGTTTAGGCTATGACTTTGTCATGTCTCTGTGGAAGCTACTCTATACTGTGAACTCTTTAGCACTGCTTTTATAGAGGAATATGAAGCTCACGTAATGGACCGTGACAGAGCCCCCTGCACAGGAACACCACCTAAGACAACCACAGCCTCCGCTCACATATTCCTGTGAGGATGTTGTAGCTTTAGAGGTGATTAGGAGCTGTTCAGTCTTTGCCTTAGTCCTGTGTTGATTTTCACCATAAAGGTAAACTTCCATTTCCTAATGGAATGGAATAACAACACTTTAAAACTTGTGTGAGTGTGATTATACAAATACTTTTATGTCATGTTAAGTCATATTGACTGCATTTCAAGTTGAGTGAATATCACTGAGAAATGAAACAAATAATTAATAAAACACATTTTATTCTTAAATTAGCACATCTGACTAAAACGTCAGTATTAAGCATAATACTTTATCCAAAAATATATGTCTGACTCAAACAAACTAAGTAAATTACAACTTCTCCTGCCAGCCAAACACAGAAATAGCACAACTACAGATCCTTCAAGCAACAGGTTGAACCTCACATAAATCCTACGACCCAGTCTTAAATAAAATACATTCGATTATACAGTACTCAGTCCATGTCCAGTCCATGGGCAACTGTGAAAAAGACACTCCACTGTCATAAACCCACATAATGGTGATTGTTACGTTTTGCATTTACTGTTGACATTTTGAAGTGCAAAGTGAAATAGTTGGCTTCCAATTCTGATCACAATTATGAAATAAAATTTAACTTATACTAACTTTTCTGATGTAAAAATTAGTCTTGTTCATTATATAGAAGAGCTGCGACAGGCTTTCCCACTGTTCATTTGACTTTCAAATGTTTTCACACATTTTTACATCTTTGTGCCACACACTGGTGATTGCAAACAAATCCAAGCAATTTGTTTGCAGCCCTACATGTAAATACACAGTAGAAAGTAACAACATGTGTCCATTCAAATAATAAAAAAGTATAGATGTATGCCGTGATTTGAATGTGTTTTGCTTAATGGTTAAAAGTAGTCCCTTCTTCTGGAGTCATCACTGATAAAGGAGGGGTTCCACTGAGCGGGGTAGATGCAGGAGTGACGGGACCCAGGGAGCCCAGTGAACGGGTATAGGCCGTTCCTCTCCAGGTCTGCATTACGTAATGCAGGCTAAAAAAAGACATGCAAATTCAGGTGACTGATTATATTAAACTTGGGTGATAAAAATACATAACTGGTCAGCTTCTCTCCACTTACAGAGTAATAAATGTCAGTCATCTGAAGCAGATTCTTGGTGCTGCCATTTTCTTGCATCTCTATAGTTTCTCTTCCCCACTCCATGGATATACGATTGGTTTTAGGGAAGTCTGCGTAAGGCGACATTTGCAAGTCTCCACTCTTAAAGATTATTTTGTTTATGTCATTCTTATCTCTCCTGGAAATATAAAATAAAATGACTCTAGAAATAAATTCAGAAGTGATAGATTATCATGTCATACTATTTATGATTATAGCTAACTATACATTAATTAGCTAAAATAAAGCATGAAGACTTAACACATAATGAATAAATACTATTAAGAATGACTCAGGCCTAGTAATTACTTTATTAATACTCTATAAATACTCTAAAATAACTTCTAACCCCTTAATTAAAAGTACTATATTATGCAAAAGTGACTCTTGTGAGCTTACAAAGCTGTTACTTCCTCAAAAACAAACCTGGAGTTGTGTTCGTTCACACGTTTGAGTCTGTCTACGTCTCCAAAGCTCAAAATGCTTTGTTCCACCTTGTGATGTCATGTATTGGTAGTTTTCAAGTTAACAGCTACATTTTACCTTTAGTTCAGTAGAGATTGGAAATTCCAGGGCTAAAATGATCCAAATGATTCTAGTGAAGGTGTTTTGAGTTTAAAAAACAAAGTAGAGCACTTCCTGTATTACCACATGACATCACAAGGTGGAAAAGAGTGTTTTCTGTTTGTGAGAAGAACTCCTAGCCTAAATATACAAGGTTTGTGTGTTAAACATAACATAACATAACATAACATAGCATAGCATAGAAAATAGTATAATACGGGCCCTTTAAATCACTAAGTCTGAATCATTTTAATAAAGTATTTGTTCATTATGAATTAAGTCTTTGTTCTTGCTTTATTAAGGCTGCTCTTTACATTATCATTGTGGGTCTTACTTCAAACAGGTAACTATGAGGGCGATGATTAGAATGAGCAGAATGCCGCCCCCTGCAGGTGAAACCACGACTGCTATCAGCTTATAAACTGTAGAGAAAAAAGTTATAATTAATTTGCTGTCTTTCCTCATTCACACACAGGAAATTGTATCTATTTCAGGACTTACAATTTCCACAGTTAAATCCACCAAAACCAAACACGCACCTACAATGTTAAAATATACTGTGAAAAATGACCTGAGTGGAAGTTATACAAATATAAATCATAAACAATATAGAGTTTAAATATATGAATATAGCAAACTTACGGTATACATGTGCCATTTTCCAGTTTAAATCCATCTCCACATTCTAGACAAGCAAAAATATTATGATAGGGAAATTGCCAATAATTGCAACTTATCACTGGAAAGTTTAGTAAAGAAGTATATATTTGTTTTATAATAGCATATTTTTTGCTAGGTAATGTAAAGAAAGACTCTACCTAAACAGGACAAGTCTTCAGGATTGTGCTTATAGTATCCCTGCAGGCACTGGCAGGAGGCAGTGCCGCTGCTGTCTGTGCAGGTGGAGCGCTCTGTGTCACACTGGGTCTGCTGAGCCACACACAAACTCTCAACTGAAACAACAAAACAGAAGAAAGCATTCATTACTAAACTGCTTTTGGCAGGTTAAATTACTCATTTCATTAAAACATAGCAAACATAATTTTATATAATATTTTACCAAACCTAGTTTGTATTACACTTATGTCACTCCAAAGGTGATATAAGTAGAGGTAATTTCAACACCTTTATTTTCTTGGTGCACTAAACAAGCCCATCATGGAGATGTTATTGAATTACCTGCAGTGTTTAGCATTAATGCTATTTATCTCCATGAAGATAAGAAGGTGACAGTTGCCCTTCACCTCAATTATAAAAAAATATGTTACTGCTAACACTGAAAGAACAGAATAATACTAAATAATGCCTTCGTTATAATTCACATTCACTGTCAGACAGCACCCTCTAGTGGTTAAAACATAATAATACACGGTTCTTTACCGTGGTATGTGAGCTGGTGTTGTAGCACCATGTGGCAGTGAGCCAAAGAGGAGTTGCACTTTGCCAGGGACATTTGGATGCTGTTGGAGACCTCAGAGCTCGTCACGTCAGCAGAGATGGAAAACATGTTCACCGCAAAAATACGGACCCCGTCTTCCTCTCTGTGGGGAATCAGTTTTTATTTCAAATCAAAAGAAAAACAAAATGTTGAGTATTAAAGTCCCTTTCTTACTTTTTACTGAGTGTAGAGCGACTGTACCCTCGAAGTACTGACAATGAAGCATTGAGCTGAAGTAAGAAAAAGGAAACAGATGTCAGACCTTATATATTATTATTATATAAAAAAATCTATATATCTTACCAGTTGCATTATTTCTCTCTGGATTTCATGCATGGTTGCACTTTTGAAAATAACAGTGTCATGAGGATGTCTGTTCACACTGAAAGTTCCAAGAAATGTCTTTGCTATAGAAAAAACAAACGTAAACCCATATAATTAATAATAAGATATAAGTAGTAGTAGTAGTAGTTTATTTTCTTCCGTCATGTACTTAATAGACTGTTACAAACAGTTTATATAATAATCTATATAATACAATAGAGGAAAATAGAATAGTGTGTTTTTAAGTGAGTGTATTACCTCTGGTGCAGGTCCGGCCGTCCTCCAGGTCAAAGCCCAGCGGACACTCACAGCTGAAGGAGCCTCTTGTGTTCACACACCTGGAGCCAACAGGGCAGGGGTCCCGCTCACACTCATTTACATCTGCACACACAAACACATGCTTTAAAAACATCCACTGTACCATACACCAACTGAATTGACATAAAGACTCCCTGATTTTGTAAAAAATATTTAACAATCACTGTGAATGATTGCAGTTAGATTTGCAATTTATGTTTTGATAGTAGGATTCATCTTCGTAGTGCAAAATGTAAACCCATCCAAAAGTAGTGAGATTTGAGCTCAGGACATCTTAAGGGCTGAATAATTTGAATTTGAATTACAATTTTTCCCATTGCAATTAGATTTGTGATTTATGTTTGAATAATAGGAATTGACAAAATGACTTGACTAATTAATACAAAAATCACATTTCAGGAAATGTTTGTACAGTTCTAAACTACAAGATAAGCAGTTTTATGCAGAATAAAACAGAATATTATGCTGTTTGTGGACAAAATAATGGTACTTTAAAAATTGTTGCTTTTGTGATTTGCTTATTAAATCCATTCAAACTGATTTTGATTCATTAGCAATTGATCTTATTGAATGTGGAGAAATGCACCTTCATTGCAGGTTGGTCCAGTCCAGGCTTGTTGACAGTGACAGGTGAACTGATGTCCTACATAGCTTACACACATCCCTCCATTCATACAAGGATTGGACACACAGGGGTTTCCTGGTAAATAAAGTGAATCATTAATATTAACAATAATATAGTGCAAAATGGACCAAAAGACATTGTCAGTGAGTTCAACCAAGCTATATTTGCTTTCCTGTTTTCTCTTTATGTTATGGTGCACTTATGGATGTCACAATATAAAATTTTAGTGCTACAATAATTGTGACAAGAAACATTACAATTTTAGGAATAATCACCAGTGAAATCCTTAACTTTCTTTCAACCTCATTGTGTAATTATACATATACCATCCCTCAAGTATGTGAAAAGTTTTCTGAATGGATAAAGTAAAGTTAATGTGGCATAAAAAGCCAGATAAAAATGACTTTTTGGTTGACTTTTTCAAACTATAGACCCACAATTTCTTGGTCAATTTGAAGTTTTAACTTTAAAATAAATACATTTATATATAACTAGGCCTGTTTCGATAATTACTATATTGACTTTTTTGTGGTATAAATCTGCTCTTGGGTTATTGTGTCAAGGCTATAAATAAGTTTCAATATTATCTTTATCAGCAATATATCACACTTCAAAATATGTGTTATCGTGACAGGCCTACAAACAAAAAACATGATAAAAAGAAATGCAAGAGGTACTGACTTGGAGGTTGTAGTGGAGGTTGGATTGGAGTTGGTTTAGTGGTGACCAGTGGAGATCTCTCCCCTCCAGCCCGCTCGTGCGTGGTGTGGGTCTCTGTGCTCTGAGTTGGGGTCCTGTTTGTGGATGTAGTCGTAATAACTTGGCTGTGGACGGCAGTGGTCACTTCCAGGGGACTTGTGCTTGTCTCAGGCTGCAGGGTGGTCTTTTTAGTCGGGGCGTTTGTGGATGGTTTTGGGGTGTGACTGGATACTACATTTGGAGCAGGGTGAGTTGTAGTACTCTGCTGTTCTGGTGTAGATGCTTTGGTAGAAAGTATTGTAGAGATGTAGGCAATTGTTGTATGTGTTTGGGAGGCTATAGTGGTGGAGTGGATTGTGGTAGGTTTTGATGTTGAAGTGGGAGACAGTGGGGCACTTGTGGTGGAGACAGTGGCCTGAGACGTGTCTTCCTCTGGTAGCTGAGATCTGTGGAAGAATGCAACAAAACATCAGAAAATAAGCAGTGAATATACAGTTGCACAATACCAGGAAGTGATTTAGTGTATGTATAAATGTCATGTATAAAATATGTTTACAAGACACTATGTGGTAATGTGCGATACTTGAGAAAAAAAAACACAATTTCTTTCAAACAAAAGACACATCTCAAAGTGGGATGGACAATATGACAAACATTAATCAGGTCTTTTCATCATTTGGATCAATCTTGATTTTTGTTTCTTATTAAAAACAAATAAAAATTACTTTCAGAATTATTTTTCTCAACATAAACAACGCAAGCACAGTGATTAGAAAAAAACATTTCATATGCAATATAAGCTCATATTTGTGTATACATTGATTGTATTGACAAATATGTACCTTTCAGTTACTGTGGCAGTTATTGTTGTGGGTAAGACTTCTGTAACCAGCAGTGGCATTTCAGTCAGAGAGTTATCCGTCCTGCTAATGACAGTAGGGGGCGCTGTAATAAGGCCAATGTCCACCTTATCTTCTTCAGTTTTGGATGGGACCCCCTCTGTGCCCTGCTGGTTCTGAGTGCTCATGCTATGGACCTCAGTGGAAACTTGAGTAGATGTTTCGTAAGAACTCGCCTCATGATCTGTGCCTGAAGCGTTTGTGGGTAAAATGGGAGGAGAGAGCATAGGAGGTGTTGAAGATATTACTAATTCAGTCTGGCCTATGCTCTGCTCTGTGACAGTATAAGATGGTGTCAAATTGGACGTCACTTCTGAAGTAAAGGTTTGTTGATTTTCTGTAGCATTTACTGAAGTTTCTGTCCCACTAGATGACACTGGATGTCCCATTTCTGAATAAGTTTCTCTATAGTCGGTTTGGGGTTTTATATCCACAACTTCTGTTTTGGGTAGGGAAATGGTATGAGTATAATCTTCAGTCTCTACAGTTTGCAGTGAAAGAGGCCATGTTGCAGATGGCTGATGGGAAATTGAGTCTTCGGTAAAAACAGAAGAGGTGCTATTGTTTTGAAAAGAGCCAACAGAAAGCAGTGCCCTCTCCCCTGCTCTGCTCATAGTGGTCGACGTATATGCACTGTCTGTGTTTATGGCAGTTTGTGAAATAAAGTCAGAAACATCTCCAAGTCTTAAGGTGCTATCTGGACTGTCACGGGGCAAACTTGTATCCTCAGTTTCAGTCCAGGTCCAAACTCGAGGCTCCCAGGACACTGCAGGGGATCCCATGGGTGCCTGGTCTGTGTGGGTGCTGCCTGTTTCGTCACTGGGGTGGGTGCTGCTGTAGATCGCTTCAGTGGTGGAGGAGGAGGTGAGAGAGGAGGACAGAGGCTCAGTAGTCAGATTTGTGGTTTCCAGTGAAATGCTGCTTCTTTCATCAAAGGTTTGTGTCTCAGCTGTGTTTAAATACAAAAAATAAGACAAATTACTAACATTATTAGTACAGTGTATTCACAATTTATGAGGCAAGATCGTGCCACAAGTTCTCATGAGACAAAATTCCCACAAGATTGTGTACACATTAGGAAAATATTCTTATTTACAAGTGTTTACATTGGGATTTAATAAAAAGCGTTAAATTGAGAAGTTGTAGTATTATAGGATTTCTGTGCTATAGTGGCAACAAAATATTGCATAAAGTAAATGAAAAATTTGTGTTTCGTCCCACCCATAGTAAAGTATGACTAAACAGGGATGAAAAATAACACATTTTAGTGTTAATATTATTGTGAGAAGAGCATCAACATATAACTTTACAATTGTTGGTGAATCCTGATTATTACCATGAGTCCATGACCAAACAACAGTAGCTTGGTCATCTACATTGCCTAGACAGACATTCCTCTAGTATGTGACCAGTTTTATGAAATCAAACTTTCTATTAAAGTAAAGTCAGTGTAACCTAAAGACCCAGATAAAAACGAAAAACCTTTATGCTCCCATCTTTGGAGTTAAATTTCAATGATTTAAAATTCCTAAGATTATTATTTATTTATTTCTTACAATTATATTTTCTTTTGTAAAATCTTGACAGCCAACTCCAGCAAGTGCATACTGTTGTGTCCTTGGGCAAGACACTTTACTACTTTGCAGTAGCATGTGGTGTATGTGTGTATATAACTTGTTTGAAAGGTGGAAAATATAAAGGATAGGAAATGCTATTAAGGTTGTATTGTTTACTGTACTATATTAATATTGATTTTTATTGCAAATCAAACAAGAGATTAGACATGACTATGTCTTTTTTGCCAGGAGAGGGCGCTCAAAACTCAAGCTCGATCTAACTCAAAAGCATGCTTCACAAATCTTATACTTTTGAAGATGCTGTCAGGGGAATTACTGCGTTGTCCAAAAGTAAAATCTTTAGGTGGAGAACAATGGGAAACCACCATTGCCAATGGTAACAAAGACTTGAAGTACTAAATATGGAGTTGTCTGTGTCCTGTGGGACGGGGGCATTTCCTTCCTAAAGTGGAGTGAGTGCAGCGCTGGAAATGGGTGTGTGTGGCTGCTCATTGTCTTTGGTGCACTGTGTCACCCGCTGCATACGTGTTATTATCTCAAAGGGGTAGAAAGTTTGCTCTGCTTCACACTTTACAGGCCTATCTCCTTACCCCACCACTTCTTGTACAACCAAGATATATTTTATAAGTATATATAGAAATCTGTATATTTGTGTCTTCTTAGTCTTTTGCCATTTTTGCTACTTTAACTGTATTGTAACTGTAATAACTTTGTTCATCAATAACGTACGCTACTTTAATATTAGGCTTTGGCATATGTGCATTGTATTACCTTTGTAACATGTAATTCAGTCCAGTGCACTCTATGATAATGAATAAGATCATTTTATTTCAGTTAACTTGATTTTATTTCTGTTTTGGGTAATATTTGGGTACTCGTAGACATTAGGTATAGGGATGCACCTTTCTGATACTGGTACTGGATATTGGCGTCAATACTGAGAAAAATACTGGATCGGATACTGGCTTCATCTCATATCCTGGTTGGACACACAAGTATAAACTGATGTAATAAGATTATTTACTGGTCATTCTTGGCACTGAGAATCTCATAATGTTTGAACTTTTATTTATACAAAGTTGTTAATTAGTTAACCAGTGGGATAAGTTGCAGCTATACAACACAATTGGATCAGTTTTGTATTATTTTATTTATTTTCAGCCTTTGTACTGGTACCCTGATATACTATAGCACTAACATTACATAATTAAATGCATAATTATTTCCTAATTATAATTTTGTTTGAAAACATAATTAATAATTGTTATACTAATAGGCTAGTGGTGGTCTATGGACTGTAATAACAAAAAGTACATTTAATTTTATTCATAAGCCAACAGTTCTTTCTATCGCCTTGTCCTTTTGACCGGCTTCTACCAGTCATAAAGCAATGCATGTATTAATTTGACTTTGCCTCTGACTGTTTCCTTCTTATTCTGTATAAATCATTCATTGAGCTCTTACAGAATGAAAAGGTCAACACATTCTGCTTGTTTCCAGGGAAGTGTTGCCTGAAATGTTCCACAGTGTAACATTAAACTTATCAAACAGCTGATGCCACTAAACCAAGTTACAGGTTAGACTGTCAAAGGTAACACTGCTCACAGTAAGAATGTAATAATATCACCATGGAGACCAGCAGGTGACAGAAAAGTTACAGCGTACACCTTTAACTTGACTCCATTCCACACATATATCAAACACGATTTATTAGCATAATGTGGGCTTATTACTCAATAATTTGCGATTTTGCTTTTTGCAACAAAGAAATAGGTTAAATTACTTTTACTTTTCTCTTAACTTTCTTTGCATGTCTTCATTATTTTATTCTGTGTCCTCTGCCTCAACAGTGGCACATCTGATAGAGGAATGTGGAGTTGGCAGCGAATTACAAAAATCCTCTGGTGATCCTCCCTGACGTGGAGATGACACTTCCACTATATGATTGAGATGACTTTTCTGCATATTATAAGCACACAACGGAATGTCAACTATGTTCACTTGCTCAAAGAAAGGGACATGTAGACCCTACAAAATATTTCTTGAGAATCTAATCCTCTGATGATGATGCTACCATCAACTTTACGAGTAGGCCTGTTATTCTGTGAATTCTGTCACTACAAATGACTCTGAATTCAAACTGAGTCTTCTTCCAAACCCACAAAACCCACAACAAATGACTGGACTGTTTGTGAAGCTGAGGCTCTGTAGTTTTGTCCTCTGCTGTCTGACCTACTCTAATTTTAAGAGGGAAAAAGCTCTACACAGAGGAAAGACAGATTTCAAATTCCACCTGAATTATTTGAGGTAAATTTAAGAACAGGTATAGCTGGTGTCCCTGGGGATGATCCGATAGACAGCAGATTGACTAGTAAAGATTATTCTAAGAATGGTTACAAATAAGTAGGCACAGATTTCCATTAATGTTTTACATGACCATGAGACTGATGGTTCCCTTTTATCAAAACTGGACAGAGAGAAATTAATTAAGAAAAAGTACAAAGGCCCACACATGGTGCCTTGGAATGGTAAGGGGTTTCAAACCTACTGACTATAAGAAACAGGCTATAAGTATTATGTGTCTGTCTGAAGTTGGCTCAATAGGCTTAGGTAAATCAGACCTTCCATCAGGCCTAATTAAAACTTTGCCTACTGTTTCACCAAGTTGTCTACTAAATATTTTTGTCATTTTTTGCCCAGAGCTGGCAGCCTGCTATGTAAATGCACCTGTTAGCACCATAAACAATAAGAGATTATGTTGAAAGTCCAATGAAAGTTAAGTTAGATCATTTTTAAAAGTTCTAAATCAGATTTACAGGTTAAATTTGGCCTCAGTGTTTTCCCATGAACTCCGGATGGCAGAGCGGGACCTGCACTTGCCGCCCCAGGCCTGCTCTTGTCCTGCTCTCGTCCTGCTCTTGTCCTGCTGTCCTGCTCTTGTCCTGCTCTTGTCCTGTTGTCCTGCTCTTGTCCTGTTGTCCTGCTCTTGTCCTGCTCTTGTCCTGCTCTTGTCCTGCTCTTGTCCTGCTGTTCGGACTTACCAAAGTCTCCAGCGGTGGAGCTGAGCGGGAGCACCCAGTTTCCCTGTGATGCGGGCGGACTGTCGCTGTAGAGGGACGCTGCTTCGGTGTACACGTCCTCCTGTGCAGTGGATGAAGAGTAAAAGTCTGTTGTTGTGGGGTTGGCGCTTTGGTTGTTTGGGGTCCATGCCCCGAGGGTCCCCTGCGCACACAGCGCGACCATCGACAGGGACAGTCCCAAGACGTGACTCCAAAACCACGCGTCTCTCATCGTCATACACGCGCCGATAGCATCCATACAGTCGAATAAAGCTCGGAGTATCCTCCCGGGGACACCATGGAAAAGCACTAAAATCTGAGTGGAGTTTTAGGAATCCGGTAGCCTGGCAGCCTGGCAGATGTCCGGAGGAGGTCCGCAGCAGCGCGGCGCGGAGCGGAAGATACAAGAGCAACAGGCTGCAGCCAGTTATCACAACCAAGAGCCCAGGGCCCGCCTCCTCCAGTCCACACACTGCCCGCTGCTCAGGCAGGGCCAACTGTGGACCAGTGTCCCGCCTGTATTTAGGAATTGGGCCTACTTTTACTCAAGTATATTATTTTGGTATGCAGTACACACTCCAATAAACTAAAAGAAAGCACAGCCTGGTTTCAGATATGCAGTAGCCTATATGTATAGCAAACGCCTTCATTTTATACCCAGGCAGCCTACTATCATAACTATACTTACTTGATTATTACCAGGGTTTAGACAAGTTGGCCAATGTCAAACTATCATAAAGTTTTATTATGAATAGTTGGCTAGGGGCTTTCCAGTGGTGAAAAAGAATAGAGAATGATGCAGGTTTAACACATATATGTAATACTTAACAATAAAAACTTAAACATTATCTAGCAGGGTAAATGAGGACAGCAAGGTACATAATGATCCATTTTCAATCAAATTTCAATGACATTTTCACTATTTTTTGTCTCTAATTTAGGTCTATATGTATATGTGAGTGAGATTGGATAGATTTTATTTGTATTACAATTTTATCTTATTACATTGCATTTATTGATAGACCCTAAGACAATTAGTTGGTATGTATTGTGTGAAAGCCCATAGAATCAATACAAAAAATCAATTACTCTGTAATTTGAGAGAAAAAAAAACGTTCTCTTGTTCATTTGCAATAATTTTATTTACAGTCAGAAACATGGATTCTTCCAATGTCATTTTAGACAACTGTTAACTTCAGACAGTGTTGGTTGTACCATGTTGTCCGGTCCAATGAAAGAAGACTGGTGATATTTGAGTCGAGAAGCAAAATCAGCATTTTCTTCAGTCAGTTGTTTGGTTTTCAATCCGACGCCGGGAAGAGACGGTGTCATAACTATCTCATCCTGAGGGAGGCCTTTTTTCCTGTTAAGCAAATTTACGGCACATCAGCTTTAATTTACTTGTATTTTTACAATGACTACTTGTTCTGTTTGAAGAAAGACACCATCTATTGATAACTGAAATGATATAAAAGAGGCGGCTCACAGAGGGGGTATAGATAGCTGTACTTTTCCGACTGCACCATACCTGACAATGCTTTTTAGTGTTGTTTTCAGCCATGTAAAAAAGCTGAAACCAGCTGCAATACCTGTACAAAAATATAGAAAAGAATAAAATGCTTAGACCCTACTTTGAAAACTTGGTATTAAAAAAGCACACTTGCATCCTAAATATGTAATTTAATTATTGTTTAGCAATTGCCCAAAAATCTTGAGTCAGAGCTGAGGCGTGCTGCATGTAATGTGTCCAGCTATTTGAGAAGTCCTAAGCCTTAACAGCTGCCAGGCAAAAGTATGTCCAAAGAATGGTCAAATAACAAATGAGCACAGACCTTAACAATGTCCTGCTTTCTCTGTCATCTATTTGGTCCATTTTGTACTTATATATATATGGTCATCTTCTAAAATCACAAATGTGCATATATTGATGTGATTTTGTTCAGAATTGATTCAAATGACAATACATGTTTTTTGTGTCAATTACCATCTGGGTATGCATTTTTTGGTGTGAAAATCTATCTATCTATGTTACTGCTGTCTGTGTGCCAGCTTTGGGCTGAGAGCACAGGTGAGCCTGAACAAAAGAGGGGAGGAACAGATTTCACATCTGCCATCTACTGGTGAAAAAAATCTAACAAACTTGTAGATGGTACATTTAAGATATTACGGTGGCAGCAGATGGCATTTTTACTCTTAAACTATCGCAGTTCATATTTGATTGAGATTAATGTGGTCAGATTACACATTATTAAGATATTTATTTACATTATACTATTGAACTCATTTTTAGAGGTCACTGGTACCACAGTCTGTGCTGGCAACTATGCAAACTGGGAGGGTATAATTATAAAGTGACTAATTCATTATCTGAAGTAGTAAGTATATGTAAATCACTGTAAAAGTATAAACATCAGTATTATTATAAAATCTAAAAATATCATGCTTTACTAGATCAAAGTGAATTACTGTAAAAAAAAAAAAAAAAAAGTGAAAAATTATTTGTGTGTTACCTATAGGCAGTCCAGGGCTTGTTTTTCCAATGTAGAAAAAAAGCAGCAAGGCCACAGTTATGTTTGCCAGTGCATAGATCCATTCAATAACAAACATGATCACAAGAGAGCTGATAGCCTGAAATGAAAAATACAAATTAAAAGCCTTACACAACCTTTTGTTACTGATAACTACAACATCTATACATGTAGGCCTACTTACCCCAATCAGAGCTAGCCAATGGTTGCAGACTTTTAGATAAAATGAATTGATAATAGGTTTTATTTCAACACTTTCATGGTCTTTGGAAACCTCATGATCTGAAACTAATGAAAACTAATTAGACTGATCCTTGAAACTTTAGTAAAGCACCAATAACAACATCCGTGGCATATATTCAAAGTAGAAATAATCACCATTATTTTGAATAAGCTTAAACAATGCTTCAAAGATAGTACAACTACTACAACTACAACTACTACTTATACTTGTACTACCTTGCACACTCACACCAGGACTAAAGCAGGACTAAACCAGGATTATAACAGGACTAAACCAAGTCTACATTAAGACTAAACTGGGCTCAAAACAGAACCAAACCAGAATGCACATGACATATTACTTTAATAAAATCTTACAGAACAAATACATTATTCTCAGTATGAACTCAGCATTTTTGTTTAGTCGTTTACCTGCAATGTTGTTTTTTTGCTCCAGAGGTGGGTGAAGCTCATTGTCAGATCCTTGGTCAGTTTTATCCATGAATGTCAGATCAGTTGTCTTTTCCTCCTCTTGTCCATCCACAAGTTTTGTGTTGTTTTCACTTTTCAAATCAAAACTGTTCATTAACATCTGCTTGGCATCTACTTTACTCTTGTTTTTGCCCTTTTGTTCTTTGGGAGACGTGTTTTTCAGAGATCCACCATCATTTGGAAAAAATTGATTCGTATTTGTAAATTCCCACAGAGTCTCTTTCCTCTGTGGACTATGGCCACTGCTGCCATAGTTTGGCCGGGTATTTTCAATCAGTGGTCTAGAGATACCTGAGGTGGTGCTACATTGCTTTTGTTTGGTCAAGAAATGTGTTTTATTTTTATCTGTGGCCTGAAGTCGGTAGGTCATAGCCACACTGAAGAAGGAGTAGTCAATTAAGCTGTATGTGAGCATAAAGTTGATGGTAACTATAGGGGCCAAAATATTCACTTGTCCAATCAATACAAAAGCCATAGTCAACAGGCTGGTGAGGCAGATGGCAGCCACTGGTGTCTTGTTAGGGCCTTTCTGTCAAATATAAAAAGGAAACATAATAAGGCAAAGCTGAACCCACAAAAGATTTCTGTCAAATCATCACATCAATGTCATGTGCAACTTTAATTATGAAAATGTTTGGACCTAGTAAAAGGTACAATAAAATGTATTGTTTTGCAAATACAATATGCCATAGAAGTTGAAATGAACATGAACAGAGTAATAGAAAGAGGTCCACTGACATTGTTCAAAACTACAGAAGTCATTGGCCCCGCTTCTTCATTGTACAATTTCACCATAACAAGCAGCTGGTTTTAATTTACTTGTTTTAGTGTTGAAAAATGGACATTTAGGAGCCCTACATATATTGACAATGAGTTTGAATTTTTGGAATAATTGCAAGTAAGTACAGGGCAGTGGGTGGAGATAGGGGGTAGGTGAAAACAGAAATTTTCAGAGCACTCATGCCTCCAAATCAGGACAATACTGGACTACTTAAACACACTTGAATCAATTGAAATAGAACTTTGAGTGAGCTAATGATGAGAGAACACCATTCTAACACCTCATTCTAAGCTCATAAAAATCTATTTTACATAATATGTCTTCTTTGAGTTGGCTTCAGCGTTCATATTAGCGAGTTAGAGGAGCTGTGTTACTGGCGAGCCTCCAGAGCACACAGCATAGTCGGACCCTGCCCTGTCGCCCTTCCTGCGTTTGTCCTGAGCCTTTGATTTGGGCCAAGATGTCTAGGCCCCCGGTCCAGCCGGAGTCCAGACCACTGCACGGGTCAGGGGAGTTTGAAGAAAGCTAAAGGTTGCAGGGGTCAACTAATCAACGTGACAATGTCCACTATCAAGCATTACATCCAGTCAGAGATCTGAAGAGGGTCAGAGTGAAAGCTCCTCCAAGTCTAAAATTAGGCAGCGCTGTCACAAAACCACCCACCACACCCCGTCTACAGCTAGACCACTCTACACCCTATACCACACAACACATTTCAAATCATTTTAACATGACCTTCTTACAAGATAGGATATATGGATTTATGGCTTCAGTGTCTTAGAAATAAGGCATGGTAAAACTAGTGAATCTTAAAAACAGGTCACTAAATTGTCAGACAAGAACTGCTAGAAGTTAATTTCATGCCCTATTTTACACATACAGATCGTTCAGTGCTCCCTTCCCTACAGTAATTATATATATTGTATGGAAGAGGGTACACTACCAGTTTGTCTCCATGGAGATGTTATTGCCTGGAATATTACATAATATGGCTTTAAACTACAACAGACCTTTAAAAAGGGGTTTAATGTCTTTCTCACTTGTGTAAAGTAAATTTAGTATACTGCAAAACTAGTATACTAGTTCATTTCTGCCCAGAATATGTCTTTATAATAATTCAATGTACTATATTATATATGAATGTGTATTTTGATCCAGCAGATGTTTTTTTACATTCATAATTGACATCACAGTCATTAACATTTTATCATAGCGTAATTGTCCAGACATTCATTTCCCTACTGGTGCCATCCATGTACCCACCCCTTGTCCCAGGAAGGCCAGGGCAGGGATGACCCGCTCCTGAGCAATGCACTGAAGGATTCTGGGAGCTCCGTACAGGCCGCCCATGCAAGAAGCCAAGGATGAGATGTAGAGGCCGAGGAGAAAGAGGAAACCCACCAAGGAGACCTGGAGGAAGAAGGAAAACAAACAGAGGAGGAGGATGGGGTGGAGTATGGGGTGCAGTGGAGCTACACCCTACTCAGTTCCGCTGCAGTCAGCCCATTATGAAAACAATGAGAATCAGCCACAAACTCTGAAGTCAAGGGCAACAAGAACTCAGTGATGTGGGATATTTTTATATTAGAACGGGTCAGTCAAAGGTGCTTAGTTAAAATAGTTGTGTTACACTTACTAATAAACGTAAAATATAAGTTTGAGAATTTAACTACAACTTTAATTTACTTTTTATTACTTTCAGTACACTTAGGTATTGGGTTAGTTGTTCTCAGCTGGCCAGACCATGGGGCCGAAATCCATTTGTGAATTTATTATTATTACATAGGCTATTATTATGATTATGATTATTATGATTATTATGATTATTATTATGATGATTATTATTATGATTATTATAAAAAAACACAACAACATTTATATTGTTTGTTAAAATATGAATAGGCTTAACATTAACAATAACTAGTTATCATAACCAGTTGAGGAATGGAAAGTAGGAGAGTAAATATAGTAAAAATAGCTCTCTTAAATGATTTTGTTGAAGCCTAAATGCAAGATGATGGCTGGAAAGGTCTAACTTTTCTGTTTACCAGTTTTGTGGTTTGTTGTTTTGACATAATGGACTTATCTGACTTTGCATACCCACAGTGGGACTATTTCATGATTGAGTGGTCACCACAACTGTTACTTTTAGCTGAATACTACACAGTGAAACCCATTGTACAACTGGGATTTATATTGAGTATGAGGTTTGAAAAACTGTCAGGTAGGGAGACACAGAAAGGAATAGCTAAGTGTTAAGTTAACGTTACTTGATCCAGTGCATTTTCCTGGCCAACACACATATTTACAACACAGAACTACACAGTACATAATGTTTACCTTTTCTGCTATTAAGAAGTCATAGCGCAATGTCTCTCTGGTGCAGATGGCCCCCAGGAGGAAGACAAAGACCAGATACAGGAACCACCTGCAGCACAGTCCTCTCCATTAAAACAGCTTTAGGATACTATTAATAGGAACATTTTATGACTATTTTTAGACAACTTGTACTAACAACATTCTGAACCTTCTGAACTGGAATCTCACGAATTCCCTGGTGTAATAAAAGGCAAAAATAATGTTTAAATGTTTTCAACAAGTGCTGGGCATCATTTCTAATTGTCATCATGCTGGAGGGACTATGCCTTGGGGTCCTCCCAGAGAAGCTGGTCGAAGTGTCTGGGATGAGGGAAGTCTGAGGGTCCCTGGTAGGACCGCTGTGCTGCCTCCACGATCTAAGCCGGATACGCAGGAGATGGACGGATGGTCTACAGCCAATCCTCTGTCAGTAAAAGCATGTGGTTTGTAGCAGAGTTCAGACTTTGGAGGAATAAATTGTGTCAAATGGCAATGATTAAAAGTCTGTATAGTTTGTATAGAGGTTAATGTTTATATTTCTAATCAGCCTTACTTGTCCTCTTACTATATTTGATGTGCCTGTTATAACTACTACTTTCATAATAGTCCAGGAGGAGTACAATTCTTCAAAAAGAGGTGCTTTTGATGCCAGTATGTATTATTTGACTCAGTTTTATCTTAGTTGTTGTGTCTACTGTGTGTGTTTTTCATACGAGGTGAAGACAGCTGCGAGCGTTCCCACTGGGATGTTGTGTTCAGGCCGCTGAAGGTCAGAGCTCATGTTAAAACCTGCCATAACCCCTACAAAACAGACAAGCCACAAATATGTAAATACTGCATAACAATTACAAGTCTCTGTAAATGAAAAAGAAATACTCCCATTCTCAATACACAAAACTATGCTAAAATGCTAAATAAAATATACAATAATGACCACATGGATTACATCGTTTGATATGAAATAACAAGTAGATTCACCTGTAGCAGCTGGAAAGAATACCCCAAAAACAGTGAAGAAACTTTCCCCTGGGCTGTAATCTGGCATTGAATTACTTTGGAGCAGTTCTTCGGAATAACCAACAAAGCCGTGCTCTGCAAAAGTAGGGAACAACATTATACAGAGGTCAGGAAACATTGCATTTACATTGTTGAATATAGAGCATTACAAGTATTTACATGTGACATAAACACACATTTTCTCATTCATACTTCAGTTTAAGGTCAAATAAACTTCATAAGGGCTGGCTTTTTTTAAATTAAAGGTACACCAAGTTATTTTTCTGGTGGAGGGTCTGCCACCCGCTTGTCTCCTCTCCATAGACCCAAGCAGATGTCGCCACCAGGTCAAGTTACAGGTCTGATTTGTGGAGATGCAATCCAGCTATGAATGCATGGTTTGCAAGGTTTTCTAGTTTAATGCTATGCTTTGGAACATTCCAGGAAGAGAAATAACATCTACATGGAGATAAGTAGGGTGCAGATCCCAAACCATAAAAGATATATTGCAGGTGCAGTATGTATCTTTTTGCAGACAACCTAAACTTGTGGGTAGGCATCATATACAACAGCCAGCTACTAGGCGATTAGTGATAGACATACAAAACCTAATGTTGACTTTTATTTTACACAAGTTCTAGAGCTAGTGTAATTTCCAAATTGATTCGGTCCATGTACCACACAGTGCACAATACCACTGCACTGTACACAAGAATGCAAGTGCAGTATATGATCCATGCCCTCCATCGTTACATAACCCTCCTGTATCCAGCACACAGTCACTGGGTTTAGTAAATGCAAAAAAGGTGCCGTCATGCATAAAGTTTAGGCCATTTAAACCAGGTCTAAAGGGTCCGCCTATGTTACAACACCGGACATTTCCCCGTTGGTTATCTTGTGATGGGAAAGAATGTGTTCTCACAGATTAATGACATGTTTATCCAAAAGGAAGTCGCCACCCTTTTCAGAAGCTCAGCAGCGTCCAAGTTTGAGAGAAAAGATTACAACGTCCAAGTAACATTGAGTTTTGTTTTCAACTAAAGCAAAAAGTTAAAAAAAAAAAAAAAAAGAAGAGGAACGGAGATTTGAAGTGCACATGTTCTCGAGAAATTTAAGGAGGGTGTGAAAACTGACTTCAAAAGCAGCTGGAGGTTCAAACTCTCACCAACCCCAAGAGGCCAGAGACCACCCTATAAAATAAGAAATTTAAATCCTGGGCAGCAAGAAGTGTCAATGTTGTATGCAGTAAGGGATCTCCACCCAGTAACCTCATTCTCTACAGTCAAATCACATTTGTTCATTGCTCCTACTCAGACTAAATACCCAATGTGCTCACCTAAGCATTTAGGAGTAAAATTATTTTACATTTATCCAGTGGTGAAAGGTAACAAAGTACTAAAGTAAAAGTACTATACTTAAGTACAATTTTTATGTATCTGTTCTTTAGTTAAGTTAATTTTACAGTGGATACTTTTTTACTTTGACATCACTACATTTGAGAGTGTTAATCTGTTATTTCTACTGCACTAAACTTTAGATCTGGGCTAACAAGTAAAAAGTACAAGTTCTTTGTACCATTTAATTTGAGGCAACGTCCCAACTTTGAAAAAAACAAATACACAAAAACAGCTAGAAAAAAAAAAAACCTGAAATCACCGAAATTCTTTATCAAAATCAGTACATTTGATGCTTTAACTGTTTTATAAATCTCTGCAAAATACTTTTACTTTTTACTCTTAAAGTAAGTTTTAAACAGATACTTTAATAGTTTTACTTTAGTAGATTTTTTCATGTGATACTTTTACTTGTGTATTCTTTTGCTCTTGTATCTGTACTTTCATTTAAGTAACAAAATTGTGTACTTCGTCCAGCATTGCATTTATCAATCAAGCAAAACATTACAACCATGCACTAGAATCATACTCATCTGAACAGGTATCAATACTGAACAAAAAAATCATGGACCTATATTATGAATAGTTTTAGAATGGTCTCTATATCAAAAGTAGTATAGTAGCATCATATGATAAAATAAGTCTATTAGTTTTGGTATTGAATGTTTTCATTTTTATCAAAAATTAGTTTAAATAGTTTTAGTGACAGCAATACATTTAAGTGATCCTCCAAGTTGATGTTAAGAAGTAAGAAAATTGGTATGGTTAAGAGCTTGACGGTAAAAAAAATAAAAAAATTAATCAGTTGGCTGACAGGACAAAGTTATGAATTTAAAATAAATACAGTTAGTAACATAGCTCACCTAATCTATTCATCTTCTCCATATAAACAAAACATGTACTGCATTTTCAGTATTTAAATAGCACCATCAGTCCTTTATAGCAGTGCATCTTCTCTGAGTCCAGCATTCCTGATACACACTGGAATGTGTAGTCAGATTACACAAGTGTTAAGAGGCCTCACCCTCTGCCACCCAGACCTGGTACTCCCCCAGAACACTGACACGGAGCAAAGGTCAGGGGTCACGGATTTAGGACGTCCTGCTACGATGAGGAGGTGGACGAATATTTTATGTTATGCAATGTGGTGAATAGGAAAAAAAAGTTTAATTGTACAGATTTTAAATTAAGGATGTATGCTTCCTAGACTGCCCTCAATGATGTCACAGGGTGGAACCTGGTGTTTTGGACAATGGAGACGGTCTAAATGCACAGGACTGGTTTTTAAATTACGATATCGCTAAGAGCTCAAAAATATTGACTTCTCATAAGAATGGTCTTTTACTTTTCATTAAATGGTCCTATATTATGTAAAATTTACTCTTATGAGCGTTAATCCATATTGCAATGCTGTTACCGCATCAAAAACATGCTTGGAGTTTTATTTTATTCACACATGTTTGAGTAATCTTTTATTACTAGTCTGTCTACATTTCCAAACCTCATTGCCCAACTGCTCAGTTCTACCCTGTGATGTCATGCATTGGTAGTTCTCGTGCTACCTTTTACCTTTAGTTCAGTATAGAGGTTGGCAATTTGAGGGCTGAAACCATCCAAATGATTCTAGTGTAGGTGTATGGAGTTTAAAAACACAGCAGAGCACTTCCTGTATTGCCACATGACATCACAAGTTGGAACAGAGTGTTTTGTGTTTGAGAGGAGAACTCAGCCTAAATTTGCAGGATTTGTATGTTAAACATGTGGAAATGAAACAAAACTCCAGGTATGTTTTTGATAACGATACAACATTTTATCATAAGTCATAAAATAGTGTAATACAAAAGATAAGTAAGATACAAAAAATAAATAAAAGTCTGCCACAATAAGGGAATTGCAGCAAGAACAAAAACAACTATAGAATAATTATGGCAATACTGTGGTAAAATTAGATAAAAAGTAAAAAAATATATATATATTCTCCATACACACTGAGTTTTGGTGATGTATCTTTGTAAACAAAATGTGTGTGGTTTTGGTCAACACCAAGCTCTTTGTGGCTTCCTGTGAGTGAACACAAAGCTTCACCAGCTGAGTTTCAAAACATGCTCCACTTTACCTCAATAATTTCAGCTTTTCCAAACTGATCATTGCGCCAACTCAAATGGATTCCGATTCAATTACAATCATGTAGTACAAACATCATGTAGTATACACAGTGCTGTTAAAAAGTATTTGCTCCCTAACCAGTTTCTTACTTTTTTTGCACCTTTGTCACTCTTGGCTATTTCAGATCAAGCAAACTTAAATATTAGAGAAAAATAACTCACAAGTACACACAAAATGCAGTTTTAAGTGCTGATTGTATTTATTAAGGGAAAAAAAGCCATCTGAACCTGGTAACTGGTTGAAGCACCCTTAGCAGCAACAACTGTAGTCAAGTGTTTGCGATAAGTGGCAATGAGTCTTTCTCATCGCTGTGGAGGAATTTTGGCCCACTCTTCTTTGCAGAATTGTTTTAAATCAGCCACATTGGAGGGTTTCCGAGCATGACCCGCCTTTTTAAAGGTCATGCCACAGCATCTCAATTGGGTTCAGGTCTGGACTTTGACTAGGCCGCTCCAAAATCCTCATTTTGTTTTTTTAAGCCATTCAGAAGTGGACTTGCTGATGTGCTTTGGATCATTGTCCTGCTGCAGAACCCAAGTGCGCTTCAGTTTGAGGTCACAAACTGATGGCCGAACATTCTCCTTCAGGATTTGTTGATAGAAAGCAGAGTTCAACAGTTCCTTCAGCATCACAGCAGGTCGTCCAGGTCCTGAAGCAGCAAAGCAGTGCCAAACCATGACACTACCACCACGTTTCACTGATGGCACTGATGTTTTTTTTTTTAAATCAAATGCTGTGTTCATTTTCCGCCAGTTGTAACGGGATGCACTCCTTCCAGAAAGTTCAACTTTTGTTTCATCAGTCCACAGAATATTTTCCCAAAAGCTTTGGGGATCATCAAGATGTTTTTTGGCAAAAGTGAGACAAGCCTTTATGTTCTTTTTTGTCAGCAGTGGCTTTCACCTTGGAACTCTGGCATGCATGCCATTTTTGCCTAGTCTCTTTCTTATGGTTGAGTCATGAACACTGACCTTTAGTGAGGCAAGTGAGGCCTGCAGTTGTTTAGATGTTCTCGATTCCTTTGTGACCTCTTGGATCAGTCATCGCTGTGCTCTTGGGGTAATTTTTGTAGGCCGGCCACTCCTGGGACGGTTCACCACTGTACCGTGCTTTCTCCATTTGTGGTTAATGGCTCTCACTGTGGTTCACTGAGTCCCAAAGATTTAGAAATGACTTTGTAACCTTTACCCAGATTGAGACATGTCAATTACTTTTCTTCTTATCTGCTCCTGAATTTGTTTGGATCGCGGCATGATGTCTTGGGTTCAATATGGCCTAGTTCACCTTGTCAGACAGGTTCTTTTTAAGTGATCTCTTGATCTGAAAATTATGGCAGCAAACACGCCTGGGTGTGGCTATGAAATTGAACTCAGCTTTCCACAATAATATGATTCACAGTTATCTCATCATTTAACAAGGGGCAATTACTTTTTCATACAGGATCATGTAGGTTTGGATAGTATTTTTCTCTTAAAAAATAAAATCATCACAGAAAAACTGTATTTTAAGTTTACTTGGATTATCTTTGTTTAATATTTAAATTTGTTTGATCATCTGAAACAGTTAAGTGTGACACATATGCAAAAAAAGTAAGAAATCAGGAAGGGGGCAAATACTTTTTCACAGCACTGTATAATCACAGTATTCTGCTGTGCTATGATAATCATCCAGTTTTATCTACTCAAATAGTGTCATAATGTGCTTAGATTTGCCCATCAGTTTGGCATTCAGGTTGGTTCTCCATTCTGTACAGCTCTCATCAAGACTTATGTATGGCAACGACACTTCACAAAAACTACACTAAAAGAAAATACCAATACCTGTGAAGCCCCATTATGACATGCTTTTCTGGTAGAGGGTCTGCTACCTGCTTGTCTCCATTGATAGAAGCAGGTGACACCACCAGGCCAAGTTACAGGTCAGATCTGTGAAGAGTTTACCCCGCTCACTGTGAGGATTGTTGTAATGATTTTCTAAGTATTTTGAGAAACAATAAGAACAAGAGTGAATATTTAATGCCATACTGTGAAACCTTCCAGTCAAAGGAACAACATCTAAACAAGTTACACTGTGCACCATTAATGTCCTATGATCTGACCCTTATACCAGTAGGGCTACAAGATTAATCGCAAATGGCAATTTGAACGAATGCAAAAAAACACAAAAAACTGGCAAACCACAAGCAATTTTTGAAGTACCATCATTTCCTCCAAAAACAATGAAATATTGTCTTATTCTGAACAAAGCTGCTAACCCTGTAGTTTACATTTGTAAAACACATTATGAAATGTATTATTTTGTCAGGTCATATATCTATCTCTTTCTAAATTCTTATGGATGTGTTTAAAATGTGAATTTTGAACATAATCCTATTAATGAAACACAAATTGCAAATCTGATCACAAATCTAACTGTTAATCTAATCGCAATGCTTGTCCCAATCATTCAGCCCTAATACCTAGCAGGACATGTAACCTCTCTTTGCCTGAGCGGTCTTGGTGTTGGCTTCTTTTCCTTCAGTAAATGCAAACTATCCTGGCCTGTTCCAGCAGCGGACCTGCTGGGCTCCTGCCAAACATGAAGTCACAGCGGCGCACAGGCAGTCCTAATTGAAAAAAGCTGAACACCAGTTATGCTTTGGTTTCTCAGTTGTTAGAGAAAGTGCAAGGTGGCTACTGCTAACTGTGCTACAAGGAGCAGTTGGTCAACATAAAGAAGTTATGCTAAGTCCGTCAGTCTAATTCAGGACATGACATGGTGGCCTTTAGGTGCAAAATAATGACAACAGCTTCCTTAAGTTTCTTCTTAAATTTCTTATTTGCAATATTGTCCAAAAATCTATGAATGCTGAAACATAATCAATATTCGCACAACATGGATACAAAATATAAAATAATGAGTACAAACTGATGGGCAATAGTTACAGATAAAATGCGCACAGTTAAGTTACTTTCTTTATGTTGAAAACCTGAATTTTAAAATAATTTGCTATTTAAGTTGTTGATGTAGATGTGGAGCTGGTGTGACAAGTGAAGAAGTGCCCTACATGTCCCTAGCTGTCAACAATATGCACTTCTAATGCTGTGAATTCTGTCATTTTGTTTTGACTCTCACTCAACAGGACATTGATAATCAGTGAGAACAGGAAATGTAGAGGAGGACTTCCTGGAGGTCAACAAAACAACACCGGCTTTATACAAAAAAAAAAACAAAAAACACACACACACACATTTTTGAGACCAAAGAACAAAAGAAAAAAAACTATTCATGAATTTAGTGTATTAATGAATAGTATGAGTGGTAGGAAATGGTAGGAAAAATGTAGATAATTCCAAAGCTAGTTTATTAGCTAGAACACAGACAGCATCAACAATACTGCAGTGACATCTACTGGTACAGCATGCAATATACCAGGTGAGAGCATAGACTGTATAAATGGACGTAGCTGACCCGCTAGTCACCTCGTTCCAGACAGGAAGTGTTCATGGGGATGCTTCAACTCTGTTTCCAATTGTCTTTACATGGGGAAATTATCGTCCCTCTCTCTGTAACTGCTGCAGTGAGCCTCGTCATTTTGGTCTTAAAATGTTTATATTAATCTGCTCTATATGATTCTGTTTTTTTTATTTCGCTGTTTTGTATGTAAATAAATTCCAATTCCTAATATGAACCTGGCTCCAAATTTGCTCATGTACTAGCACTGTGAGCTTCATTTGACTGCTATAGGTGTTGTCACACTCCCTTAGACTCTATAAAGAAGTGGACTATGGGTAAGAGGGAATCATAATTTCATGTGGGAAAAAAAAAACTAGATGGGCTCATTAATACAAAGAAATAATGCTTGAGATATTTACCTCTGGTCACAATAGAGTGAAATAAATTATGAGTTTAGAATTGATCTTAAATACAGTATCAACATGACACTACCACACACTTTTATATTTTAGATGTCATGATTTATGTTGGCTTTTAAAATGTCCACATGTATCTTTATTTTTTCATACTTGCCATTATAGTATGACCTTGGTTAAACATCACATCACCAAATAATCTCAATAGCCATATTTACCAGTAGATTGTCTTACCGGGGTCGAGGTGGGTGAAGGTGCCAATGACAAAGTCCAGAGTGGAGACTGCGAGCACGGCCAACAGAAGCAGCTGCAGACGCACAATCCACTTCACACCGGCCAGGTTTATGCCGAGCAGAGCCAGGAGCACAACTGCAGACACGCTACGCACTGCCCACTGCTGCTGAAGACCCAACAGCACCGCAACTGACTCTGAGAAACCTGTGATGTACATGGCCCCCGCTACACACTACAAGAGAACAAAAAGGTATAACATAGTGTACCTTATGGTGCGTAATCCAATTCATAATTCAGGTAATCTAATTAATAATTCAGGTAATATAGATTGATACGAGCAAATTAATTTATTATATTATATTAATTATATTAATTATATGCACACACACACACAATCAACTTGTGTAGCCACAGTTTGTCTGGGGTTGACTGATGTTGTCATCTGCATGTTTCCAGACTTCTTCTGATAAGCGTGAATAGAGCCTATTGCATGAGAATTTTCAAGAGGAGAGGTCTTCCACATTTGAGAGACACCTGCTACAAATTAGTGACTCTGGTTGGAGCGTTTTGGATGAAGATTTCTCACAACGGTCCGATTCCAGACCCTTCTGGATTCAAACAGAATGTAGACTGGCTGGCTGGTCAGGCGGGGAGTGGGGCTGAGAGGGGCTCACCCACATTTCCAAGTATGAATGTGGTGTGTGCATGAGTGTTGGTGGTGGTCAGAGGGGGCAATAGCACAAATTGGCAGCCTTGGTTCTATCAGTCTATCCCAGGGCAGCTGTGGCTACAATAGTAGCTTACCACCACCGAGTGTGGAGTGAATGAACAATGCAATGTAAAACACTTTGGATCTGGAAATGTGTTATTTTTAGTAATTCCACCATCACTTATGGTAAATTTATAAATGTTGAACCAGGTTAGTCACAAGGTCCTCTATACTTCTATATAGCTTCAACCTCAAGCATATTAAGTATATTCCATCAGTAATCATACCTGTCCAAACACATACAGGAGTCCGACTGTCCCTCCCACTCTGCCGCCCAGGACAGAGGAGATCATGGAGTAGATCCCTCCTCCTCCAACTCCACAGTGCTCACTTATCCCAATACCTGAAAACACTGTCACCAGAGCCACAGCAACCACCAGAGAGACCAGGAACATGCCCAGCAACACTCCAGTGTTCCCCTGGGAAGAGAAGAGCACATAATCTGCTATAAGCACACCTACCTCAGTGATTGACTTTGACTTTAAATGTGAATACTTTAGGCTGTTTAGTGTGACTTGGTGAGAGGGAAATATGGAAAATTTTAATGGAATCATAATGAGTGGTGGACATGAAGTTGATGAATCATAAGAATTGGGAATTTTGAAATTTGGATTTTTTTTTATTTAATAAGTGAAAAATCTCACTTCCAATTATTTAATAATATTGAGATAACTTCATGTTCTTGTGTTATGTTGGGATTAATTTGTGTTTTTAAATAAGTGTAAAATGGTCAAAGAGCATCTGCAACATGTGAAATATATGCAGAATTTGAACTTGTGTTTTTGATATTTGCTATTTACTTGTGATAAACTCAGACAAGATAAAAAGACGTGGATGCAAAAACATGCCTGCAGTTGTTAGCTGATGTCTTGTTTGGATAACCAGCTGAAAAAACAAACAACTACTCACTACGAGGTACCCAGTTCGCAGAAATAGCACCACACCAAAAATGTTGATCATGCAGGAGGTGAAGACACCATCCCATGTTCCAAACAGGACAGGCTCCCAAACAAAGAGTTTTATCCTCCACCAGGGCTGACTGGACAGCTGGAAGCCCTGGATAAAAATAATGTAAAATTGTGAATTTTGATACAATGACAATCTGACAATATGTGATGTTAGAGCAGCTAATTTATAATTGAAATACTCATGAACTCATTTAGTAATCAACGAAGCACCTATTTTGTTTGTATACCATCAAGATCCCCATGTGGCACTCCTTAATCTGGGTCAAACTGATTTCGTCTGGCCTTTTTCAAGCTAATCAATTACGGCTAATTAGTGAATTAGCAAAACAGCAAAATAATGGTTAATCGCAAAGCTTAATAGATGAAAACCTACCTGTGCATCTTCATGGAACAACTCATAAACATGCGAATTGGGAGATTTTCCATCTTTTAGCAGCCCCACAACACTCCCGCCTCCTCCATGGTCATAGGTGTGCACTGTCCAGCCAACAGGTAAGCCTTCCATTGTTTACTAAAGGGAGAAGCATTAGGTTATCAATAAATGAAACTATACAACGTGAACAGGCTTACAGGCTATTATTTACATAGCTGTCTCATTGTGTTTTAAGACAACAAGTCAAACAACAAAGCTAACAGGAATGATGTCACTGAGCAGGTGCTTGACGTGGAGATCCGGATACAGCGTATTTACATTAGAAAGATGGATAATAAATGAAATAAAATGATTCATTTGCACAGGAATCACACGAACGTAATGCGTTGAAATGAACTTAAATAAATAAAACACACAGGATATATGCCCTTATAGGCTGTGAGGCAAAACATGTAATCAATAACTTCTTTAAAATATTTTTACAAATAATTATCATAACACACATTCCGTAGTCTACAATAAGAGTAGGTTCCCGTCCCGATAGTAGATAGTACATTAATATAATTCCGGTGACCATATTTTCGATAACACGAGTCATGCTAATGCACCAAAACTGCCTATTTACAGCCAACTTAGCTTAACTCTAAATTCTAACTCACTTCGATATTTTTATGAATTTTCGTGTTTTACATTTTACAAGAAAGACACGTTACCTCTTCAGCAGCCCACCTGTGTTTGTTCTTCCTCTAGTCTTTCCCCGTGGTTAAAAAATGCCATCAAATAAATATCATTTTATTAAATCCTGCATCTTTGCTTGTTTTCCGGAGGTTTGGCGCAGTTGGCCTGGAGGATCGTGAGCGGTGTGCAGAGCAGCAGGTCGCGGTCAGATAAGCCTCCTGTCTCTGGTGAACTTCCAGGGTGTAGCAGCTTTTCAGAAGGACAGTGTTGGTTTTGGCAGGGCCTTTTAACACAGGGTTGACTGATGATGTTACAGACACACATTAATATGGGGGAGTGAACCTGTCTTATGGTCTAGGTGTGTAAAACAATAACTTTTAGATTTAGATTTAAGATTGTGGGGCTATTATTTGACATAGTTTGATAATGTTAATATTTTGAGGTTAAATTCATTAGGCCTGCAATTAAGTGATTAAGTGTAGCCTATAGGTTTAAAATAACTTAGCAAATATGGGCAACTATGGGCCTTTAGCAGGTAGACATCCAACCAGCAGAATCAGTTAACTGAAGACTGTTTAAGGATTGTTTAAATTCTATCCATGTTAAAAAAAAAAAAAAAAAAAAAGATTGTCATTTTCTAAATTTATTTATAAGCACACGACACACAATCAAAAATCATTTTGAACCTTAATATACAACAGTGTCCTCTTGTTGACACTTGTACTGCAGATACCACTGCTGGGCTGATTATTAATTGATTTATTAGTTTATTTTTTCCCCCTGAAGATACAAACTCAATTACATATATTCTAAATTAGCCCAAAGATAATATAATATATAAGTAAAAACAGAATGAATAGTATTTTGGAACAAAAAGTAAAAAATAAAGTAATTCAGCAAGTGTGACTTGGTAGAGAATATACATATGTTAAAGTGTTCTAATAGGCTGAACAGATGAATAGGCCTCTCACAATAACACATTTTGAAGTATGAGATATTGTTGAAGAAAATATAGATGATAAAAGATAATTTAAACTAATTTATGTCACTGACACAAAAATCCTACTTACAAAAACACAAACTGCAAAAAATAACTAGCAAAATGAATCACTTTAGTAGTTAATTTGTACCTATAATGACACATAGAAGTTATTTATTCAACCCTCACAGCTCAAACCTGATCATTGTACAGAAAAATACTTCCTAGTACAAAGATAAGGTCCCCCGGAAGTAGATACAGTAAATACCATGCCGTGAGATTTGGATATTTTGTTGCATGACCTTTTTAAGTAGTACAATTTAGTTTAAAAAGCATATCAATTACACAAATGCAAACTGTATTCAGTACTTCAGATTAAGGACTTGACATTACTTAAAGCTCAAGACAGAGGACTTGCAAAACTATGACTTGGTCTCACCTCTGGTCAAGGGTAAGGCATTAAAAATAAAAACAATAACAAAAGACAACAAAAAGATGATGGATTGTAGAGAGAAGTTTTGGGTTGTCAAAGAACAAGACCATACTAAAGGTACTAGGCAACTACGATTGTGCGGCTATTATTTTGACATAGTTTGGTGATGTTGGCAAAGCTATTTAACAGTATTATTCAACAATATTTTGACGCACAATTCAATAGGCCTATACTCAATTAAGTGATAAGAGTAGCCCATGTTTAGAAATTTTGGCAACTATGGGCCTTTGGCAAGTAGACTTCCTACCAGCAGGATCAGTTAATTGCTGCAGTTAATATTTAGGACCATTTGAATTCTATCCATGCAAGAAAAAAAAAAAAAAAAACTCAAAGATTGTCATTTTCTAAATTTATTTATAAGGACATGACACACAACAATCGAAAATCAGACTGTTTACAAATCATAATATATTGCCAAAAATCTAATCATGTGTTACTTTACTGAAAATCAATTAGCTACAATTAAAGCTGCACATACTGTAATTCATACAAATTCACTCGACCCAACATTAATCCATGCATATAAACCTTACCGCATTTAACTAAAACCACGCCCCACTGTGACGCACCAGGACTTCAATGGTAAGTTCTTTAAAAACATGATGCAAAAGTCAGACTGTACTTTAAAAACATTGACACAAAAGACGTGATCAGATAAATGAGGATAGCAATATTGACTGCATACAATATACTGTACATATCAGTGCCTTAAATGACGTTTCAAAAATAGTTTTTTTTTTTATCAAAATTTCTAATTTCAGCTCTTTTTAAACAAAAGAAATATACTATAGCTTATACAAGGACACTTATGGCCAGTCATCTAACAATTAATGAAAAACAGAATGCTTTAGTAAGACTTCTCTAATTGGTGGCATTTAAGCCATATATTTTATTTATTTATATTATTTATATCAAAGCAAAAATGAAATGTGTTATTGTGCTTTCAAATCATTCTTGATGTGACAGTGATGGGGTGGAGTATCACAATATTTATCACTTTAACCAAATTAACCGAACCTACAACTTACACATTGGTTGAAGTACAATTTTAAAAGTATTTTGCGGAGCATTTTCTATACAGTAAAACAATGCTATAAAATATAACAAAAAAAATCTAATTTTGATGGTGGGTGTGTATATACATAAACAAAAAACAAGGCATTGTAATTCATTTGTACAATGAAAATGATTATTTCACAAAATCATGTGCCATTCACCAACAAAAGGAGTCTCTCGTGTCAGTCCTCTATCTAACAGTACTTCTCTGAACATAAAATTATACAATGTATTTACACCAAAACATTTCTGTACACTCTACTGGGAATGTTCAATGAGTGAAAATAAAGTATATCTGGTGATTATGTGGGGTGCCATGTTTCCCTGATTGTCAGTAGATTTGTAACTTTAGGGAATATTATTCTAACCCAATTGGATTTTGTGTACAAAACAGTGTTTACACAGTAGCACCTAAAACATAGACAGAAAACAGTCCAACAATGTACAGTATCATGAAGCGCTGGCACATGTCAGTAAATCTGAAAACTGTCATCTCAAATGTACTGTGTTTTAAGCATTCATACATCTCTTAAATATGCATATTATTAACAGCCACTAGAGTTCCCAAACACAGCTCTGTGTGTTGTCCTGTCCAGGAGGGAAGGGGCATCAGCAAGGATACTTTAGACATCATGTCTAACAGAGACCGTTTTGGTTTTCATTCTCTGACCACAACACTTACTAGAACTAGTTTAATATGAAACCAATATCACATGTGTTACTTTAATTTGAATGGCTTATTCCATAATATTCAGATTCACTGACATATGCCTGTTTATGAGGACTATACCATTTAAATGTCATTATATGCACAAGGCCTAACAAAGGTAATCACTAGCAAGCGGGTGATGCTAACACAATATGTACAGCTGTACAACATATCAGAAACATTATTTCCTACAGATATCCAGGTAAAAAATATTAGTTGTGTGCCACTTATTGCAACTGAATAAAATAAGAGAGACGTGCTGGTTAAAATAAACCTCAATGTAAGATTACAGGCTGCAAGAAAGATAGCTTATTTGTTGTGCAACTGGAATTATTTGCCTTAAGTCACTGACCTAGATATAAAGAGTGCAAACAGAAAAATACAGGAAAGGCAAGAATAAAAGAAAAGAAAGGCACAGATGCAGGTTTTAGTCAATCTGGGAGTTAACAAAAACATAATAATTTAATTTTCTAACTTGCTTCTTCCAGTCTAAAAAATGCATCTATCAAAGTGATTAAAACAAAGTGTCACCTTGAGTTTCAAATAACTCAAATTTACATTCAGAGCATAGGACTTTTTTCTTACAAATTTAATAATTCACTATGTCACTGACATTCTCTGCAGTAAAAATGTGCAAATTGTACAGAAATTATGCACAATCCTTTTGAAGTAATTCCACTGTAGCTTGATTGAAAATCACATTTATCCTGCAATCATTTCATGTTTGCAGCTCTTTGATACCAATCGAGATTTTAAGGTAAGCACTCACCACTATTTAAAAGGGGCAAAAATAAATAACATGTAACACCAATTTAAGGTGACAATAAAGTGACTAACAAAGAGGAGATTGTAATTTCTAAAGGCAAATGTATCTTACAACAATAATAACATCAAGTGTGGTATCAATACCATACACACAAGTCGAACAGTCAACACTGTTGGATGACTATAGCAACGTTACTTACACTAAACTCATTCACTTGTGAATATACAAGTACTAGTAGTCCAAATACTATTGGATTTATGTTACTGTAAAGGTTTGGACAGGGGGGTAGCCGTCAGGCAGCAAGAAGGCATTGTTAACTGAATTAAAGTAATCATTATTGTTATTGCAATTGGAAAATTAAAACAGGCAAATCACAATTGTGGCAACAAGGGAATAATTTGTCTAAATGTCTATGCTTTGGTAGCTCAATTATTTCACGCATAAGTTGCATAAGTCAAACATTCTTGTGTACAAATTTGTTCCTAAAGTGGGGGGTGCTAAACTTAATATTCAACTTAAACACAAAATGTCTTTCTTTGAGAAAGACATGAAGATGCACATGGACATGATTTGGCAAAAACAGAAAACATAAGATAAAGTGCTGCTGAGAATGAATTTGTAGCCTCTTCCTTCAGAAAGTTTCACTGGAAGAAACGTCAGGGGAGGAGTTGAGTTGTGATCTGGTCTCTCGAACTAAAGTGAACTCTGAGAAGTCTGTGCCGTGTCCTCGCAGACTCATCTGTCCATTAGCAACAGTAAACTGTGAGGTGGATCCAGATCTGGATGTCTGGAAGTGGGACTTGAAGTTCTGGTCAAAGGAGCTAATCTGAAATGTCTGAAGAATTCCTGGTGTCGAGTCTGACTTTTTGGGTGAAACCTGATCCAGAAAGTCGTCGTCAGCGGGGGACACGGCTGAGGGTGGCGTGGTTTCATCTCCTGAAAATGAAAACGAGTGCTGCGAGTCTCCCACCAGTAATCCGAAGTGAGGTTTGTCTAAAGTGGACCTTAACGGAGAACTCATCCCTGATTTGAACCTGCTGGGAGATGGAAACTGCTTGTCAGTAGCAAACAGTGGCTGTCCTGCTAAAGGGGGGCTCTCCGACACCAGGCTGAGGCTTTGGCTGGTCAGGTAGCTGTCGTTCTGGCTGGTCCTCTCCAGAGCTTGTTGGAGGAACTTGGAGTATTCCTGCAAAAGACTGACCTTCTCTGTGGGGGGCTGTGCATGAGCAGACGAGGCTGCGAGGCTCTCCACAGGACTGCTGTCTGAAACGTCCGATGAATTTATGGAAATAC
This sequence comes from Taenioides sp. WSHXM2023, assembly GCA_029959045.1. Taxonomy (NCBI): domain Eukaryota; kingdom Metazoa; phylum Chordata; class Actinopteri; order Gobiiformes; family Gobiidae; genus Taenioides; species Taenioides sp. WSHXM2023. The sequence continues at coordinate 17,940,837 of CM057099.1, forward strand.
TGGAAGTGACCTCTGTGTCTGCTACGCTGAAGGAGATGTCCGCCTGCCCATTGGCCTTATTGGAGTAATGGTCCAGTAGTGTCTGGAGGACTTCATCTGGGAGCACACTCTTCTCGTGAGTCTTGATGTCAGTGTTGAGGGGTTGAGGTTCTAATATTGTGGCAGGGACAGTCTCGTCAATCACAGTAGACACAACCGTTTGATTGACAGGTGTCTGAGACGACATGCTATTGGAGCTCAGATTATAATCTCGACTGTTGTTGGTCACAGCAGCCTGAAGATACCTCTTCTTCTTTAGAAACTGCATGGCGTCATCATAGTTTGTGCTGCTGGGGGCAGGCTTTGTTGGCCCTCCCTGCAGAGTTTCTACTGATTCAAGCTCAGTATTTCCATCTACATCCAAAAGGCCTTGTTTATCCACAATTTCAAATGTATATTGAGTGACTTTGCCATTCTCTTCAAAGGAAGACAAAGTGGACAGAGAGGGAGTGGCTTGTTCACTGGACTGTTTGATGGTTCTTTTGGAGATTTTCTTCAGGACTAGTTTGGGAGAAGTAGTTTCTTCTGACAGCTCATCTTCGTCCTGATTTTGGCCTGTGGACTCCTCTGGGAGGTCCACGGAGTACTCTGCCATCACATATTCATGCTTAACTTTGGAGGACACTGTGTAAAGAGGTAGACCTTCCATTTTATTTTCTCTCTGCTCCTCTTTTTCCTCTGTTTCTGTGACAGTGAGCGGGTGCCCTTCTGTCTGAGTGGCGGTGATAGTCTCAGTCAGTGTTTTGTCTGTACACTTTTGGCGCTTCTTTTTAGGCAGCGAACACTCTTTGGCAAGAAACGAGACGTTTAAAGAATCTGGTTCACGTGGAGGTCCGACTTTCCCGGACGCCTTGTTACTCTTTTTCTCTTTATTCTCATGACACATTCGCCTGTGCTTCAAAACCCTGTCTGTCCTGGAAAAGTACTGTGAAGAAAGTATTGTGGGTTCATTATTGTAGAAGGCACATCAACTATAAGAGTAGCTAGTATACTAAGTATGAGACCAAATAGTAAGTACACATTTAAAGTGAGTTTGATTTGATGCATTTACCTGGTGACAGTAATCACACTGATAGGGTTTCTCTCCGCTGTGTGTCCTTTTGTGTCGTTCCATGTGATACTTCTGAATGAATCTCATGCCACATTCATCGCATCGAAACGGCTTCTCACCTAAACAAGTACAGCAAAAACAAAACAGTGTGAACTAATACGCTCTATTCACGCTTACGTCATAAACCAGGAAGACATTTGGAAACATGCAATGACAGCTTCTGGTGTAGTTACTGACACTGGACTCGCCTACAGACTGTGATAAAACCTACTGAAGTAATGTCATCAGCGGTAAAATGAAGATTGCATACATATGTGTTGTTTGGAATAATCTTGAATTTGGCGCCCTCATCTCTTCTAATCGCATGTACCCAGTGCACTCTGAGTTATGTATCAGTGGGGAAATTATGAAAACTGAGATATTGTTCTAATTGTTGATTAGCCAAACATAACGGAACTCTACAATGACATATAGATGAAGAAAACTGGGCCATTTTCTCATTTTTCCTAGATTTTGTTAGACTTACTATGTTTTTGAAAAAAAAAACTTTGCTCACGCTTAAAGCTCTTCTATGCAGTAAGGTTTAATTAGAAATTATAGTATGCTTATAGGGTTTTAAAGAATTCTGGTGATGTTCACATGTAAAGAACGGCATGACAATACCGGTGCATCAGGGCTTTTCACTTACTTTTTAAAAATAACAATTTCATTTAAAACCTAAACACATATTTTATTATGGTTTAACAATATGGGAACAGACTGGTTAAGGTTTGTTATTGGACTCTTGTACTCACCTGTGTGAATCTTTTCATGTCTTTGCAGAAGATACTTTTGAATGAAGCGCATGTCACACTGGGTACACTGGAAGGGCTTCTCTCCTGTAAATAAAAGGTAAACTCTTTAGAATGAAATCTAGAGTGAAAAAGTTAAGTTTAAGTTACATGTAAAAAAACACAGTATTTAACACATACCTGTGTGAATGAAGACGTGCCTTTGCAGATGATAGTTAGTTCGAAACGCAGCGTTGCAATGAATACACACGTGGCACTTGGGGCTCTGCATGCCCATCGAGCCATCCTCATTGACTGTGAGAATCTGCACAAAAATATAAATATATATAAATAGAAGGTCATTCTATTTCATGTAACTTTTATTGACTGTTAAATATTAATACAACAATCAAAGCATACTTTGGCTGGCGAGCGCTGCTTCCTTTTCTTCTTTTTAGGACACAACATTAAGTCTTTTACTGCTTTCTTGTCCTTTTTTATCAAGGGTGAAGGCTCTGTCAGCTTCAATTCCTGTTTTATGGTTAACTGTTAAGACAAGACCACAAGAGGAAAAGACATTTAGAAAAGAACTTAATACATGCCACACTATTCACTGACCTACCGGCATATGAAGCAAACATGGGAGCTTATTCGTAAGTTTTAGTGGGAACTGCGTGGCCACGTCACTTTCTGTGTCCTCATCACCGCCGCTCTTTGATATGTCCTCCTGCATCATGAGCTGCTCTGGTGGGACCAGGTCGTGAGTGACCAGTGAACTCCCCGTCAAATCATCATCATCATCTTCATCATCATCATCCTCTGCCAGTATGGGATGGTTCACCAGAGATCGCTCCCCAAGTGTCATGACCACCAACCCTGCTCCACTGCCCAGTCCCACTCTCCCTCCTCCATCCAGCCCTCCACTGCTGCACTTCAACAGCATGCCTTCCAACTTATCTTCCGTGTTCATTGTATGGAGTAACTGCTTGTCTGTAAATAGAAAAGCACAGTTTACCACAAAAACTTGTATATCAGAGAACTGATCTACTTCCATGTAAGACCAGACCTGAAAGTCATAAAGTGACTATGCTTTAACAGTAAACTAATGACAACTTTAGACAACTTTGATAACAGGCATCGCTGACATACTGATGGCATTGGACAATGTGAAGTTATATGTGGTTTATAAAATAAACTACGTTTCCACGTAATATAATGCCAAGCTCCGTCTTCAACCATTGCCATCGCTCAAAAACGATATGATCCATTAACACTGAAGAGGACAGACTTGGTGCTTAAATAACGCGAAGAATAACGTGACACACGTAACACTGACATTATGTGACACCAATAGCATCGATCCTGTTAAATATTTGGTTAACTTACAATCGCTTTTAACAGCGAAATCGGAGCTAACATAGCACTTGCGAGCCAAATCTTATCAGGCTTAATATTATATCTAACCAAACTAGTCTTACCTCGGAGCTAATTAGACAGGTCAGTGTCTGTCTGTGTAAACGCCCACCATTGGCCTCATATGTAAACAACGCTTTCTGTGTCACACAGGTTAAATGAGTTAAATCTTGTGCTATAGACAGCTAGTTCCCGTCTGTCAAAGCAACTACAAGTACATCAATCCCCGAGTAAACACAGGAAAAGACCTTTAAGCGCCTTCAACTTTGAAGCACCATAGAATAGACATGCATTATAACTTCTGTAACAGACTCACTTTAGCTCACGTAAGACTGTAATAATACAAACATATCAATTAGATGAAATATTACGGATAGGTATAACCGAAAAATGAAACGCTCATGTTCACCAAATATTTATTGTGAAGGTCGCACCGGAAGTATCAATGTTTTGCATGAAACTTGACAGTCGCTGGCTTGTGATGAGCTAATTTAGCTGCTACTATCAAATAACGTGATTTTATACTTTGTTATTAAGTTGCACTAAAGCACACCGCGCATTAAATAAAACCATTATTTACAGAGGATACAACTTCGGATAACATTTGAACAAACTTGCCAGAGATCGTTTGTGCTAATGCTAGCTTCAGTGTGCAGGCCAAAATGCTAGTGCAGTTAACCTCAACCTTCGCTAAATGTACTGCCTTGCAGCCATCAACAACAACAAAATAATCAGGTTAAAATGCGCTATGATGAAACAGCCACTCTTACCTTCAGTGCTGCTCAGTCTTTTTTAGTTTTCATGATTGTTATACAAGACTACAGTGCAACGGTGATGTCCGGAATAATCAACGCACCATCACCAAAGGCGCGCGTTTGTCCCCACCTCGTGGGTTTTCTGGGTATAGCATAAAATATTAGGCTTTTGTCAATCTGAAATTTGACACTGGCTGGCGACCTACTTTAAGCATTTTCACAAGTAAGAAACTGATTCAAATCAGCCTATATGCCTACCTCTATTTAATATGAAAAACATAATTTGACCCATTATTTTTATGTTTGCACATTCTTTTTTTCTTTTTCTTTCTTTCTTTCTTTCTTTCTTTCTTTTTTTTAGTTTAGGGTTTTTGTTTTAAATTTCATAACTGAAAAAAAATAATAAAAAAAATAATAAAATAAAATAAAATATATATATATATTATATATATGCTTAAAGTAGGTCATCATCAAATACAACTTCTGTCACTACAGACAATTATCGCCAGCCAGTGTCAAATTTCAGATTGACAAAAGCCTAATATTTTATGCTATATGTATATATATATATATCTCAAGTATATATAGGCTATATTTGAACAGGTTACTGACATAAGTTAGTTAGACTTTTCATCTCGTTCTCTTTTTATCTCTGTACAAAGAACTGATTTATAGTTAAAAGCCTTGGAGATGCATCAGGTGAGTTTATCCAAATATGTTGGTCCATTACCTATAACTGGCAATGCTGTGGTCGTGATAAGAGCATAGACACCCGCGCCACACACACAGCTTTGCCGTCAAGAATACTAATCAACCTGTTTGCAGCAAACGCAGCAGCGCAGCGCGCAACTTCGGACTTGTCCGTTCGCTCCTTGATTATGCGCGTGTCTAGAAACGTCCCTCCTCAGATCACCTGCTGAATGTCCTCGGCAGCTCATCGCGGGACCTTGTCTAAAATCGTATAGCTTCTGCCACCGCTGTCTATGTGTGTACCAATATGCGACGGGCATTTGAACCAAATGGATGTGGGGACACACCGAGCTGCCTCTAAAACAAGGGAAGCCCCACTCACTCCGCGCGCCAGCAGCAGGATTGTCCGTGTAGCAGGGGAGTCCGTGTGCGTGTGTCAAGCTCTAAATGTGTGTGTCTGCGCGCAGTAAAGCCCCGGGCTCCGTCCTCAACAGTTGCCAGTGGAGTGAAGGTGAAGAAGGGAGCAGGGGGAGAGAGACAGCGGACTGAGGACGGACGGACGCGGAGCCCCAAGCCGCTCCGCCCGGCTCTGCTCCTGACATGCAGTCGCTCATCTCTCCGGTGACCAAGGCCATCCTCGTTGCGCTCTTCATATTCGCCATCCTCCTCATCCTCTATGTGATCCTGTGGTACATTTGCAGAGACGTGGACTGTGACCACGGCATCTGAGGATTCACTTTTCACACCATGGGTCGCGTAGTGGAGCCCAGGGTCACCCGGTAAGTGCGCTTCTACTCCTGCTTTTATTTGGCGTTTCTGGAATTGTGTCGGTGTATACACTCGCGCACTCTTGTGCGTAATGTCAAATGCGCTCTGGTCCAGCGTGCGTCTCCACCGGCACCGCTCCACCTTCTCTCCAACCACAGAGCACTTTGCATTTAACCAGAAATCTGCGCGGGGCATAGCTATGGTCCACGCGGGAACACTCAAAGGTCACGCGAAGGATATTAAACAAACTAGACCGTGGCGCGTGTGTGGGTTCAGACTTGGAGTTACAGCACCGCTGGTGACATTGCGGTAAACGGCGTGGGTGTCCCTTAAGGTCAAGAACAACAGTGTTTACTTTAGGATTTCCGAACTCGCTCTCCTCCTTTCTTGTTTCTCGCAGCTCGTCTTTTTTCTGTTACGTATATCTGCGGCATTAGTTCACGTTCAGTTCGTCTGTGTCTCTGAGGATGCTACAACATTGGCATTTTACATCCAACCAGATAACGGGATTATCTCTATTGGCTCCAAAGCATCTTCATCCTAATCGGTCTTGTGCCATGTTCTGAAGTCTTATCACGAATTGCACGCTAATGCTTTTACGCATTTGAGAGCATTTGTATTTCCATTGATCTAGTCAAACCCTTCTGCACACATGTCCAACTCCCATTTCACAGACACAGAATCTCCTCAATATTACGGGCACGTTGGCACCCCACTGCCTTGTTAGAGACACCAGAAGATGTGATCAGACGTATTCACTATTTTATTTCATTTTATCACTAGCCATCACAAAGCAGATAGCAATTTCTTTTGTGAAAGTGGCTATGAAGGAAGGACATATCAAGGACACACTTTTTAATGGACTTAAAACTGTTATGTGGACAGCTATTTTTACTATTTTTAATAGGCACAGAGATGGCTTTGGGGCAAAATCATGACTAAACCTAAACAGTTTAACGAGCTATTGGAGAAGCTTTAAATATGATCTTCTTTACCAGATGAGCTTGGATTTCAGAAGTCTTGCATTTCCACCAAGAACGCTCTGATTTTAAGCCTAAACATTAAAACCTTCTTACTCTTTACTGCTATATCTCCACACAATTTGGTGTTTACTTAACATTGCACATTGCATCTTGCCAAACTGTTGCACTGCACACAGAAAGGAAATAGCCAGTGGAGATGCCCTCTATGACCGCAACACCAAATGATTGATGTTAGCACAAGGAGATAATATGCATGTCATATTTTCACACATTTTGACCCAGTAAAGAAGAGGCGCTAGAACATGTCTTTATTTAAAATGGTGTCCCAGAATATACTTGTTGCAGTTGGTTAAAAAGAAAGGCTATGGGGGTGACCAGGAGGGAGTTAGGGGCAAACATGCTCCAAAATGACAAAAGCAAAAAATGTAGACTATCAGAGATTTCTCAGTGTGAAGGTGTGTACAAATTTCACTCAAAATCACTTTATTTATAATGCAGTATTTGAATGCCCCACACATTCTTGACTTTTTTAAGATGAAAATGTATTATCGTTTCACAAAAAAAAAAAAAAAAAAAAAAAAAAAGTCAAAGTCAAATATTCAACTTCCAAAAAATACACTACACTACTTTTCAATAAATAAATTTTACAATATCTGTTTTGGAGACATGTTGCCACCAGGTTAAATTACAGGTCACCCCCACTCAGTTTTTTCTGTGATATTTCTAAGCATCAGAAATACTTGTAATTGAACAAATGCAAGTTTAATGACACACTGCACAAAGAAAAAACATCCCCAAGAAGAGCCGTCGGCAAGCCCTCCATCGGACAAGTTACATACTGCACCTTTAATAGTATATAAGACATCACGGGGGACTAAATAGACATTATTGCATTCCCCTAACGTCCATTTACTAATTACTCTCGATCTTATATGGAGCTGTGAGCTAGACCAAGCTTGTACACAAATCCACAGTGATACATCTATGTCCAATCAACTTTGCAACCATTAAATATTAAAGAAAGATGATAAATTATTGAAGTTGGAAAACGGCTGACGAGTAATTTGTGAATCTCTTTAGACTTGAGACAGGGAGCCGCAGCTGAGGGCATTTTTTGACATTTGTACTGAAGTGTAACCTATAATAGAAAACACGTAGAGGCATCAGCCCCATGTGTCCGATAGCAACTTAAATACCAAGGAAATTCCATCAAACCATGCAATAAATATGAACGCAAAGGTCAAAAAATTCGGTCCCAACAGCCGAGATGTGGCGTTTAAGGTCAGAAAACGGTGTGGAATCTGAAGCAACAACAAACAAATTTAATAAAGCTGTTGTTCTGCGTCGTTCAAATTAATAATAGACATGTATTTTTGTGAATGTTTTTTCTTTGTAATTTTGGAGATCAGTCTTTTCAATGTGAACAATCCACAAATGCCACAAAGTCATGCACATGTCTATAGCTGAATTTTATCACAGTTATATGAAGACTTTCAAAATGACAGTAATTGTGACTTGGTTGATCCAGGATATTTTAGAATTTAAACTGAAATCTAGTTAGCTTGTGAATCCAGAATATCTCTCTGTTTTTGTTTTTGTTTTTTTTAATACAGATTGATATCAGTCTGGTCTCCATGGCCTCAGCTGTGCCTCAAGCCCAGTCAAATCTGATCGTGCAATCAGATTTTTATTTTTTTTTCCAGTCACATATGTGAAATGAAGGAGCTCATTGGTCACCTATGATTTACAAAGAAAATCAATTTTATCTCACCTCAGATTTGACTAAACTCAGAGTTTAGTGCTTTGCTCATTGATTCTACAGAAATTCTCAGTGTTTTTCAGTCCCCTGTGATATTTTTTTCCTTGACTTTTTCAAATACAGACGGACTATGTGTGTCCCTGATTGGCTAATACACCTGTCAATCATGTCCATTTAAAAACAAGGAGATTCACCGGTGACCAGACTCACAAATATTCAAGAAGTGTATTTTCTGGATCACAGGCAATTTCTAAGCTATAAACTATATGACTTTTGTCTAAAGTGACTGTACAATTTTATCCTCCAAAGCAAGTTTATTCCACATATTTTAATTTTGAGAATAAAGATATACTTAACTGGCATTAACATTTTTAGTTCAAAACAGCATTGTTATATTCAGTCCCCCTGAGTATTATCTGTGCACTTTAATAATGATGTGCCTTTTTTGTCTTTATATTTTTAATTTAATTGAATTTAGTTTACGTTTTAGTTTAATTCAATTTCACTTCAGTTTCAGTTTCACTTTTGAACTTTTGGTTTCACTGTTTTGTTTCAGAAGGCATACGCTTAACTGAAGGCTGAAGGTACGATCCTGAAATTCATCATTTCTGCTACACTGACATATGAATGTGCCTGTTCAATAGACTCAAGTTTAATTCAGAGAATGTAGATTTAAAATGCAATATTAAACATACACCTGTAATAAAAACAGTCAAAGCAGAGTAGACAGAACGCTCTCATCAGCAGGTTCACAGTTCAATACCCCCTTCAGTGCCGCTGTTGTGGTTTGAATTGGCTCCATCTCCCATGATCCAAATTGATACAAAGGAAAAACCTGAAAGAATTTTGTATGAATAAAGTTTGTCTTTTAGCCCTCAACATGAAAGCTGGTCTGAAGGACTGCTCAGGAGTGGCACATGAGTGATTAAAAGATCTCACATAAAAGTACGAGGGTTGTCTTAATCTTCTCATCTTCACATTCACTATATTTTTAGCCTTTTACTTTTACTTAGCAACTCATTTCCTGCCATTAGCACTAGCTATGTCCCTTGTGAATAGCTGCATGTGAGGGAACATGCATAAATGATACAAAGTCACTCTGCTTATAGCGCTATAGCCATTCTCCTTTTTCCTAATGATTTTTAAATGTTTTGCTAACCCTATATATAAGTATATACCAAAACCCAACCTATTTTGGCCTACATCATCCTTGGGAGACAGTGTGAGGGTCTAATTGGCTATTTTAGAGATGCAGTGGACACACACCTCAAAGCTGTAAAAATAGATTCCCTGTGACTCAGACATTATGTAAAGTCCATTCCTGATCGGGACGGCCTCCGGGAGCACTTGATGTCAGTTTGTCTTGATGAGACAGGAAGTGAGGTGACACATGTCGGCGTTGTGTCCGGAACTGCGATAACCAAACATAGACACTTGAAACATGTCTCTGAGCTATTCCTTATCTGCTAAATATTCATTCCCTATAGTGAAGAGTGAAGATGGGGGTAGGGTACATATAGCCTGCAGTTATTTTCAGATAACAAGATTTCCATAAAGTAAAATAGTATGTATAATATAAATACGCCATAATAACACAATAACATTCATTAAAGTACATTTGCATGTTTTACTTCTTATACTATTTACAACAAAAGTAGAGCAGATTCAAGAACAACTTCCTTAATCATTTATTGCATTGAAATGGGTTTTTTGCTTTTTCAATTTGAGCAAAAATTAAAAATAGACAAATCTGTTAGAGACCTACAGCCCTTTCACATTATTGTTTTGGTTTTATCTGTTTTACGCCATTTTATTTCAGATTCATTCTCACCTTGCTTCATTCAAATGAACACTCCGTTTTCAAGCATATACACTCTTCTTTTTTATAGTATATTTTAAAAAAAATTGTTCTGTACTTTACTTTTACCTCTGTTGTCCTTACATTTTAAATAATTTCCTCAATTAAAAAGTTTGATAGTTCTGCATATTGTAATATTTTCATACAGTCCTGTCCAGCTTTGTTACAAACCAAACTGAGCCATACGTTTTAAATAGCTGTGGTGCAGAGGTGTTTGATCATATATTTATCAGAACTGATTTCGTTTGGGAGGATTTATTCTTCATAATGAGCCATTTTAATTATCCTCTGCACAAGAAACCTATTTTTCTACCACTTGCCTCTGTGGGATTAGGGACCTTTATTACACCATGCTGATATTAATTGTTGCTTAATTTTGGTTTATATAAGAAAATGGTGAGTATAACTTGGACAAATTTCAGGTTTTTGACAAGGCGTAGCATTCAGCAGTGCAACAGGGCACCAGGGCCATCGTGGGCTAGGATGGGCCCCCCTCCCCAGTACAGACTCAGTATAAACGACTGTCAACATAAACGACCGTCCCGAACTGTGTACCCTCCGGTCCCCAATTTCCAATTGTGCCCACTCCATAAAGGTGGAGCAGGTGAAGTGCTGGAGGGTAAGACAGAGGCTGCAGTTCATTGGCTCTGTGTGTTCAGAAAACCCCAGAGAGGAGAGAGAGTGCACTAAGTACTACCCCGAATGAAAAAGCACACATTTAATTTCACTTAGAGCTAGTCAAATTAAATCTGACGATCAGAGTTGTACAAAGTTAATGGAGGACCTAATTATTGAAAGGCAAAATCCACCTCTGCTTTACATCTGGTTCTACACGGGCCATGGCAGAAAATGTGAGTTTAGACATGCACAACCTGAGCTTTATGTACAAAGACAGGTTGTAGTGCTGAGTGTAAACAAAAGAGATAGATATTGAAAAGAAATGGTTTACGACTATCCTGATGTAGAGTGTTCAGAGCATTTATATTGCTATAGTTATATATCAAAGCTGTATCCATGGGTTTCAAAATGTTGAAAATTATGAAAAATTATCACATTACCATAGAAATAAACAATTAAAAAACACTGGCAGAAATAATCCTCAAAATGTTGCATGGTAACAGGAACCTGAAATCCTTGAATATGTTTTAGATTGACTTGAGCAACATAACTTCACTTCAGACAGGGCAGTTCTTCTAGTTAGGTTCCTTCTATGGAAAGCTGACAAAATCACTTGAAAAAGGTATTAATATGGACAGTCACTTGCTGTCGGTCAGACTCTGGATCATGACAGGGGAGCTTGGAATAGAGTGGCTGCCCCTCCACTTTGAAAATTGCCAGTAGAGACATGAGTTTGAACGTCCCCTGAATGGCTCCCTGGAGAGAAGTTGTAAGCCTGTCCCCCTGGGTAGACTTATCTCAGCTGTGTCCTGGGAACGCTGTAGGAAATGTGCAAAAGGAAATAAGTTTGCATATCCATCTCTGCTTCTCGCTGTGAACATACAAAATACAAAACAGCAGTGCCACTAGCCCTTTACAAACATGCACGTTCAGACGCACTTCAGCCTGTTTGTACACAGTCGCACCCACTTTTCCCACCCGGACGTTTCTTTATTTATTTAAGATGTGTATTAGATTATGGACCTGCTGTGAAAATATCGGCGCGTACGCTATTGTGAGTGTGCTTGTACAAGAGCGCGTTCAAATGCAAAATTCAGACATACTTTGTTGACATGTTTTTCTGTTCACAAACTGCCCTCTGCTTCTGTCCCTGTGGATGGGAAAGCCTGTAGTGATCACGGCTGTCCACTATCTTCCCTCCCACACTGGACCATATAAGCTAAAGGGATCTCTGTCTCTGTTGTTTCATGAGGCTATTTTTGAAACACTTTTAAAGGCCCCCAGTCAACTTCATTTAAAATTTATAAGGTGCGATATCACAAATTTCAGGCTTTTATCAAATGGGGCAGACAGGGTACAATGTGAGACCCTGGGTAGGCGTAGTCATAGGTTTCAGCTTCCTGATATACGTGACATTTTGAGGATGTTTCACCATTCAAAAGATATTTTGTGTTAAACTGGCAACAGTCCAAATTTTTTTTGTCATTCTGAAACCAGTTTATTGGAGCCTGCAGTCTTTGAAGACAACAGCTTTTACAGTTGAGGAGGACTAACAACTTCGCCACAGTGTTGCAGAAGTTGCTGACTTGCCGTGGACACTGCCGTTGTCATTTGTGTTGTATTATTTTGCATGGGGCTGCCGATCTTGACAGCAAATAAGACCCCCAGAGAATCAGTGCATTGTGGACTTTGGAAATTGGTGTACAAGAACATTGAACATTTTAATCAACCAACCAGCAAAACAATTTCTTCATTGAAATGAATGGAAAAATTGTCGGGGCAGAATAAGGTCAGTAATTCACTGTTTCTGATATTTCTCTTTTCCACAAATGACTAAAACTAAAACATTTCAATACCATGCTATGCTATCCCTGCAAGGCTGAATATAATATAATATAATATAATATAATATAATATAATATAATATAATATAATATAATATAATATAATATAATATAATATAATATAATATAATATAAGACCAAGTCAATCTATAGACTTTAGAGGAGCAAGGCAGCTAAACTAAAAGAAGGCAAAATAAACTCCCCTTCTGTGTATTTATTTAGCTTTTGCAAATCCTGCTCTCTCTCTCTCTCTCTCTCTCTTTCTCTCTCTCTCTCTCTCTCTCTTTCTCTCTTTCTCTTTCTCTTTCTCTCTCTCTCTCTCTCTCTCTCTCTCTTTCTCTCTCTCTCTCTCTCTCTCTCTCTCTCTCTCTCTCTCTCTCTTTCTCTCTCTCTTTCTCTCTCGCTCTCTCTCTATTGGTGGCACTTGTCAGTTAAGTAAAACAAATCACACATTCATACCAGTGTGTGAAAAACAGCCTCAGTTTAAAATATAAAACAATCCTCCCTGAAAAATAACCAGTAACCTGCGGCATAGTGTCTGTGTGAAGACAAATCAATGCTTGTGAGAAATAAAGAGAATATTTGAGTAGCAGATGTAGCACACGAGCCTTCACAGATCCCTCATACTGCTGTCAGGAGACATTTGTTAAACCCAGTTTTGGCTGTGCTCAGCTATATCCACTGTCATACTGGACCAGGAGCTGATTGTCGAATAATTTATTTTGATGGCATTTAATGTTGTTACTATCACACGTCTGACCTGTTTTTGCATGGTTAGATATAGAAAAGTAGTATGGAAAATTATATATTAAAGGTGCACTGTGTAACTTTTGGTTTGGGGTTCGTCACCAGCTTCTCTCCATGAAGATGCTGCCTGGATGCTCCACAATATGTCATTGCACTTATTTATCTCTACGGAGACAACAAGAATCAAGACACTTATTGTGCAACGTTCCTGTGCCTTTTAGCTTTACAGTGTTGTGTTTTTTAGTTGATTAGTTGAACACTTATTATATTTATCTTGATTTTGATGCATGCTCTTATTTTCTTACTGTTTCTGAAACTTGCGTTGTGACACTGCAATTTCCCCATTGTGGGACAAATAAAGGATTATCTTATCTTATCTTATCTTACTGAGTAAATGCAAGATGCATACATTTAATGCCACACCAGGACATTCCAGACAAAGCAACAACATCTCCATGGAGACAAGTAGATGGCCGATCTTCCACCAGAAAAGTTAAACTTAACCAGATGTCTTTGGTATTGGAGATTTATTTAAGTATTGACGGTTTGTATATTGGTGGATGTGTGTGGTTGTTATATTATCAGGCACACAAACATGAAAACCAAGTCCAGAACAGGCTCTAACTAAATACTTAGGCAAATTAATGCACCCTCTCTACTTGGAGTCCATCTTCTCTCTGCTCCCTGTAACCTGGTCACAACCATGTAAGACAGGTCACATGGGTGGAGCTAGAGTTCTGATTGGCTATTGGAGTCAGTCTCTGGGCAGAATAATGTGAAGATGCTGGTGGGCCTTTTCAACAGCCACCCCCAGATTTCCTGTGGTAATCTGAACAACAGAAAAGGCCTCTGAAGTGTCTCCAGTCTAACCTTCACTGTCCTGGTACAGTAGTCCTGGGACTATCCGGTGGGCCACAGCAGAAGATGTGTGCACCGGCTCTGTGGGATGGCTGGAATGTGTGTGGTGACACAGTCGCTCCTCAACCTGGATCACACTGGAGAGTAGAGGAGCCATTGTGAGTAGACAGTCGCTGGAACATGGCGCACCAGCTCTCAGGTGGACCTGCTCAGACTAGAAGTAGACATTCTGAGCCTGCTGTGGGTTCTCTATTTCTCTGTAGACGCTGGCAGATGAAGAGCTTTCAGCCACCCCATGAGGACCTTGGAGGAGAGCTTCTGTGAGCTCTGTCAGGGACTTGTAGGCACTGGTGGCAGGTGTCCGTGGGCCTAGACTGGTGCAGTGATGCGGAGTAACTAACTCAGCACCATCAAGGTGAGCTGCAGTTGGGGTGTCTGGACAGCTCTGTTCTGTCACGTGTGAGGGTTGGTCTAACTTTTCCCCACCGCTTGTGGGACATGATGTCCTCAGAAGGACATCATGCAAAGGTGTGATGAGTATTGTGCGAACTACCATTGCAGTGTAGTATAGTGTCTGCTTGTAATTAGAGCTGGAGGGCTGCAGGAATGCTGATTCACTGGGAAGGCTCAGTGCAGACTGGTCAGCTGGGGTCTATCACTGGCCTTGAGGCGGCACCGTGGAAGTATTTCCTTCTGCTTTGCTTGGACAGAAAGGTTACCTGGTGCCTCTTGAATCATTGTGAAGTAACACTGAGGATCTGTGCTCCAGTTCTGTAACTTCTGAGCTGGACCCTGCTCTGGCCACCCCAGACGGGTCCTAGCAGCCCAGCGGCAGCGGAGACCAAAATGTACAGGCTCAGTGGGGGTGGTGAGATGGGGATAGTCAAACCCAATAAGCAGCACTGGATGAGCTCTCTCTAGTGTGCTCTGCTAGTCTCAGCTTCTTGGCAGTGAAGGCACCTTTGATGTGGTAGACCTTGTGTGGCTGGGCAGCAGGAGACAGCAGTTAAGCTACTGAAAATCTTTCCTCACAGTCCTCAGGGGCAGATCCTCTGCTGCTCCATCAAAGCTGAGCTGCTGGACTGCTGAGACAGCATAAGTCTCCATTTATTTATTTATTTATTTATGAGACAGGGACAGTGCACAATCTACATTAACCTTTAACAGGAGAGATGCATTGTGCCAGGTTGTAGAGCTAATTTCCACCTGTAGTCTCTGGTGCATGTTTTGGTGCATTGTCCAGTCTCCATGGTGTAGAATGACCTTAGTGACTTTCAGGAGGATGTTCCTACTTTCAGGGGGTCTGTCTAAATACAGGACCTCCTCAGCAGTGGTCAGAAGGCAGGACTCTGACTGCTGTGACTCTGGATCAGACTTGTCTGCTCTTTCTTGGTTCTGTGCATTAACGCTGTGGAATGCCAGCAGGTGGCACCTGTTACATGCTGTGCAGGTCATCTTGAGGTCACACTTTGCCACTCTGTGATCTTGCCCACAGCGCCAGCACCCATTGCTACTCTTAATCCAGCTCTGGCGCTGGGCTGTGGTGAGCTGACTAAAGTTGGCACAGTTATTGAGGGATTGTTTCCCGTTGTCATAGTAGGGACAGTATTTCTTACCCTTAACATGGTCAGCATTGGGTTCATGCTCGTCCTCTGTTCCTAGCAGAATAGTTATTGGTCTGGCTGCAGGCTTAGTGGGCTTGCTGGGCTCCCACCTGACGGTGTCTTTGCGGGAGCTGAATCTGGCTGTGTCCACCTGCACCTGCATCTCAAACTCTGGTGGAATGCACATCTTGGGGGTGTATGAAGTGGCGGAAACCAGCCCTCAGGTCATGGGGCAGCTTCTCCACGAGCTGTGAGACATGGGAGCCACACTCAAGCTCCACTCTGCCTTTCCTCCCCAGCTGCACCAGCATGCTGATCAGGGACCGCACTTTGAGGGCAAAGGTAGGGAAAGCTTTAAGCTTTGGGTCCCTCCATCAGTTCGGTGATGCGCTGGAGTGCAAGCTGGTGGGGCTGTCCAAATTGTTGGTTGAGAGCGTCCAGTTTGAGATGGTCACAGAGCATTTGGTATTTGAATCTTTCTATAGCGGCTCTGGGGAGAAGGTTCTCTGGGGCGATCCTCAGCCTGGGGAATTCCTTCGGATTGGGATGGCTGAAGTCCTGGATGCTTGTTGTTGGGCCCCTGTACAACAGCTCCTGACCACCGACAGGGCTGGCCGTCTGGTGTCTGGAGGAGAATTGTACCTAATCTGGCACTGATGAGGTTCAGGGGAGGTGGCGCTGTACCTCTCTCTGTGATGCCCACAGTAGTGAGCAGATGATCTCTCTGGTGAGTAGTAGCAGGTGGAGTGGTGACTGTGGTGTCTCTCAGGTGAATGGCTGTACTTGTAGAAACGTGCTGGTCATCTCTCTCGTAAGTTGTGGTGTTCTGGAGAGTGGTAGCGTCGTCTTTCTGACCAGCTGCTGTACACTTGGCTGCCTGAAGGAGGTGGTGGGCTAGGTGGCTCTGGAGAGGGCCTTCACCACCACTGTGACTTAATTAGAAAGGAGTCACGTCAAGGTGAAGGACTGATACGTGGACTGGGGGAACTGCATACTTCGAGCCTGCGGGGGCTGGGTGTACTGGGGTTCCGTCTCCTGCTGGACTGGCTAGCAGAAAATACTCTCTGCTTCCCGTAACCTGGCCACAACCCGATAAGACGGGGTCACATGGGTGGAGCCAGAGTTCTGATTGGCTACTGGAGAAAAGTGTTTCTGGTCAGAATAATATGAGTATGCTGGTGGGCCTTTTCAATAATGTTGTTTTATTAACCAAGTTTTTATATTCAACTTTTGTGTTTTCTTCTAATAACACAATCATTGTAAAAAGCTAAATATCTTATTTACCTGATATTTGCTTTTTACAATGCCTTATTGGAAGAAAACACAAAAATTATTTTCTAAACATAATCTAAATTCAACTAGCCCATGTTGATCATGACTCAAAATTTGTGTATTGCACGTTGCTACCATCACATCTCCTCTTGTGTCTTGTCATTGCGTGCATGCCTATGTATATCTCAATATGACTTAAACATATGAGTGTACACAGGCATCAGCCCAAATGATCATCATAATCTTGCATGAGATGGGTTTCCGTTAAACAACAATGACTCCTGACCTCATGTATGTGTCAGCACAGGCTGACACATACACTCACTCATCCACATATAAGTCATACATTCAAATAACCTCTGCATATATACACATAAGGACCTCCTCCAGGCAATTTCAAAGTCGCCATGATCTGCTATGTTTTAATTTTTGTGTATCTTACATGTGCACTATGCAACTTTTCTGGTAGCCTGCCAGCTTCTTGTGTCCATGGAGATGTTATCGCTTTGCCAGCAGTGTTCCAAAATATGTCTTTAAATTATCAGTCTCCACAGAGACAAGCAGTAGACACCACCAAGCCAATTTACAAGCAAGGTCTGTGGAAAGGCGACCCCACTCACAGTAAAAATGCATGTTTTTACAGGTAGTTTTGAGCAATGAAAACACCCATAATTGAATAAATGCATCTCATATAAGTTTAATATCATTTTGGAAAATTGCAGGCAAAGCAATAGCATCTCCATGGTGGCAGACAACCAACATGAAAAGTTACACAGTGTACCTTTAAATGTTACAAGTATGTGGATAGATTAAAAATAGAATCATTCGTAAATGGATGGAACTGTGAAAAAGTTTCAATTTTAAAGTTAGTAAACATAAACATGAATAAAAATAACCACTGTTTAAAAAATGATGGCAACACATCTGGCTACTATTTAAAGCGATAACTGTAACTTAAATACGCACTATGTAACTTTTTAGGTGGAGTGACAACCTGTTTTTATTAGTTTGCTTGCAATGATCCACAGTATGGTATTAAATGTAATTATCTTGTATTTATTAAATTTCAGGTATTGCTAAATAAATACATTGAAAAACATGCCATACTGTAGATCATTCCAAGCAAAGCAATAATATGTTCTTAGACAAGCAGAAAAGTTACATAGTGCACCTTTAATGAAAATAAGTTGACCCTTACGAATGTGTGCCCAAACACTGATAATACCTGAAATATGCATTATAATTTGCATTTTTTGAATCCTGCTATTAAAGATACACCAACAAACTCACTCCCTGCAGGTAATAAGTGTCCTGCAGCGTGGACTTTATCTACTAACTGCGGCTGTCTGACCTTTTAACCCCAACTACTGGAGTCCATATTCACCGCTACAGTTTTGAATCTAAAATAGAAAAGAGACTGTAAATACAAGCAACACAAATATATGAAGAGAGCATTTGGTTGGCCTATTTTAAGCATGGTGACAATGCAGTTGACTCTACTCTGTTTGTTACACACGACTCATCACAGTTTGAAGCTGCTCTTCCACATTCGTGCCCAACAGACAAACAGAGGAGGAAGAGGAGGAGGAGGAGGGGGCTTTTTTTGGGCGAATCGTGTTCTGGTTTGGGAGCATCTTTTGTGCCAAAACAGTGCATGCTGCCAGAGTTGAGCTGTCAATCAAACAGCAGCTCATATTGTAATGTTAGTGAAACCTTAGGTAACCCAGACCGTATCTATGTTAACTGTCAAATCATCCACAATTCCCTCATTACCTTTATTGATAATATAAATAATATAAACATAGTGTTCTTATTTGTATTTTAAAGGGCCCATAAGCTATTTGTTGTTTCCTCATCAAAAACATACCTCGAGTTGTATTTTATTTCATTCACACATGTTTAACACACAAACCCTTCATATTTTTCAAACAAAAATGTGATGTCATGTGGTAATATAGGAGGAGCTCTACTGTGTTTTTAAACTCCATACACCTTCACTACAGTCATTTGGATAATATCTATCCTGGAATTATCCAATCTCTACTGAGCTGCTAACTGGAAATCTCTTTATGACATCACAAGGTGAAACAGTGCATTTTGAACTTTGGAGATGTAGACAGACTAATAATAAAGGGTTACTCAAACATGTGTGAATAAAACAAAACGCAACTCCAGGTGTGTTTTGGATAAGGTAACAACAACTCTCTTCATGTGGTAAGCTATTTCACGCCACAGCTGCCTCGGGGCGGTTTGACAGAGGCGTGGCTTCTGATTTGCACCAATGGCCTCTCCAACCAACACCAGTCACTCTTTGATATACTTCATTATGAAATGTCTTGCTCAAGGACACAACAGCATTGACCAGAGCTTGAATCACACCACCAGCTCTCTGATTATAAGACAGCTCTGTTATTATGTTATGTTATATCCAATAACATATGGATTAAATGTCTTGAATATCTACAAAATATCTTGCGACCCCCAGCCCTTGTGACCCCTGACTTTAGAAACCACTGCTGTAAATAATGCAAGTAACATGTTCATCTACATTTTAATCTACATTCGTGCGTATACCAAGTACATCTGTGTTTCCCCCATACCTTTCAATCATTCCTAAATCAAATCCAGTGTCCCTGCTCACCTAAACAATATGTCCAGAATCAAATTATGATTTGGTGATTATCTTTTATCTTTCTCACCCACTGCTCCACTCCAATTGATTTACCGACGCCCATTAGCATTTTAACATTGTTGGGAGGTGACTGCCACTGTCCTTTTTCGGGAGACAGAAATAAACATTATCCAACATGAAAGGGCTGGATGACAAATTACTGTTTTAATCAATCCCTGGCAGCATCACAATCATCCCAACATCACAAGATTAGGCCATGTCTCACTGGGTTTTTGTTTGCAAAGCCAAGACTGATAAATGGATTTGAATTTTTTATGTACCAGGAGAAACAAGTATTTTAAAGCACTGATGAATGTTTTGCCGTTTACAATTGAAGCAGTGTTCCAAGAAGTGATTAGATTGTTAAGTGGTTGCACAAGAAGTAGTCTAAAGAATTTGGTTCATGTATCTGTATACTGTAGTTGAAAACATCCTGGATTTGACATTTTATTCTGAGGTTTTTTTTTGGGGTTTTTTTGTATCATTTTTATTAGTATTTATTTGATCAATATTCAACTGGAAACCATAAACGCATATCTCCATAACATGTTTACCAAGGCATATTGGACATAAATAATAACATAATGACTGAATACTTTTTATCATTGCCTTTTGACCCAAAAAGATGAATTGCGTAACTTTTCTGTTAGAGTGTCTACCATCTGCTTGTCTCACTGGAGATGTTTTTGCTTTGTCGTGAATGTGAATGGCTAGCTCCATGGAGACAAGCAGGGCACACCATCATGGGAAAGTTACAGGTCAGGGCTGTGGAGAGGTGACTACACTATTTTTGAGCAATTATATACCTGTAAACTAAATAACTTAAATGCCACACTGTGGAACATTCTTGCGAAAAAATAACATCTCCATTGAGAGTAGAGGTGACAATCCTCCAATATAAAAGTTGCATCTGTATTAAATTGATTTATTGAAAAGCCCAGATATAAATCATATTAAAAGTCCTACATTACGCAAAACTGACTCTTGTGAGCTTTATAATGTTGTTACCTCATCAAAAACATACCTGTTTTGTGGTTTGAGTAGTCCTGCATTGCATTATTAGTCTGTCGACATCTTCAAAACCCAAAATGCTCTGTTCCATCTTGTGATGCCATGTTTTCAAGTTAACAGCTACTTTTTGTTCAGTAGAGATTGGCAATTCCAGAGCTGAAATTTTCCAAATGATTCTAGTGAAGGTGTGTAGAGTTTGAAAACATAGTGGAGCACTTCTTGTATTGCCATATTACATCACAAGGTGGAACAGAGTATTTTCAGTTTGAGAGAAAAACTCAGCCTAAATATGCAGGGTGTGTCTGTTAAACATGTGTGAATGAAAAGAAAGCACAACTCCAGGTATGTTTTTGATGAGGAAACAGCATTATAACAAAGATAAGAAAATAGCCTAATATGGGCCCTTTAAAACACATCTATCCATCCCAAGAGAAACATTAAAGTCAGTCCACATGGGAACAGTCTGGATACATGAGCCACCATGTCAAAAACATTGAAGCCTGCAGTAACTCTGATAAATTATGAAGTATCCCTGTGTCACAGTCTGCCCCTGTGATGTGCCCCCTCTCTGACAGTAGCTAACAACACACTGAGCTGAATGGGACAATATGCTGCGTCTATGGAGTGGGAGCGCATGACACAGAGCAGCCAAGTACCAATGTGGATCCTCTCTGTCACAGAGTAATCCAAGCGCCACAATTAAATGATGGATTGTACAGGAAATCTACGCCTTCAAGGTCAACTAGGCTCCCTGTCCTTAGTGCAATTAGTCAACAAGGTAATGTGGTGGAGAGGAGAGCAGATTTAAATCAGATGGAAGGGTGAGCAGGCAATAGAATAACTTTGTGTTTATGTGTGCTAAAAATGACAAGAAAGGAGAAGGACCAATTGTTACTTTGCAGCTGATGTGATGCCATCAACATTCCCTGGGGTTGTGATGATAACTGTAGGCACTGCTCTGTCTGAAGCCCTTTTGGACTTTAATCTGAGCTTTATTTTAACACAATCTAACCAGAAAAGATTACGTAGATGGAACTACAACTGGTGAGCTGATTTTTGCTGTTAAACAAGTCCCTCTCAAATACATTACAATTACAATCACAGGCTATTTTTTTTTTGTTGAAAATCAAACACTTAAACAGGAGCATGAACACTCGCATTGATCAAAGGCTTCTGAAAATGTGCTGTTTAAATCCATCCAATTCATCCAATTTTGTGTTTTTTTCTTGATCTTTTGGACAATCTTAAAACTTATTTGGCAGTGTTTTTTTAAAGGTACTATACAATTTTTCCGGGTCTGGGTCTGGCATCTGTTTGTCTCCATGGAAATAGCTTTGTTTTTCCTGGAATGTTTCATGGAATGGCATTACAGTATTCCACTTCATACATGGAGACAAGCAGGTGATGCCATCAGGCTTAGTTACAAGTTTGCAAAAAAAAAACCTTTACTTGAATACCAAGCCAAAGAGATTAATACCTATATATATACAGGCAGCAGGATTTTTTTTTTAAATCACATTTTGTAGTGCGTTTTTACAACCTCCTGCTGTTGTTTTGTTATACTTTTATTTATGTTTTTTTGGACGCATATCTAATTTAACTGATCAGTTGGTCAGTGCCTTTTGTGGAGCTGTGTGCTTTCAGTTTTATAGTTGGTTATTACTTGGTGAATTAACAAAAATTTCTGAAATAAATATTAAAAAACATGTATGTACATTTTTGTTACAGAAACTGTAATGCTGTTATGAAATTCAGTTGGTCTAAACCTAACGGGACTCGCTCTAATCTAAATCTTCACTACTTAAACCCCAGCATCTGCAGCCAGTCATTCTTGAATTCTAGAGGTTCTGAGCTTTCATATGCCTGTCCACATACCGAGAATGAAACAAATGATACAAAAACTTGTATGTGTCCTCTATATGCAGGTTGTGATTGTAGTAGTTACACTTTTAAAACAGTAAGCGCAAAAGTGACATACAGTTATTGACAAATGACTCTTTAGCTGGTGTCATAACATACTGAATAAACGCAACAGATAATATTAAGTGTAGTGTAGAGAAAGTGCAAATACTAAGACATTTTAAACCAAATGTCACATATACCTGAGGGAAAAGGAAAGAGCTTGTACAATGATCAGGCCATAATGAAGGCTCACATAGACCTTCACACTCATAAGAAAACATGTGGATGGGTCTGAAGCAGAGGAACATCCTGTACTACTGAGTGAAGGCAGAGGGAAGGGATTTGCTGCACAAGTAATGAGCATTGAAATAAGCTCACTAACCAAAGACCTTACTTATGCACTGACGCTCGCTATAATGAAACACCCAGGCTTTTTGTAAGTCAAGAAGTACGGAAATGAGTCACTATGTGCAATTAATAATCGCCTCCTTTGAATTATTACGTTTTGTCTGACTGTTTAGTTGAGACTGGGTTGTTAGTCTTAGTTTTGTCATTTTTGTAGAACCCCGTTTATAACCCATATAGATACCCCCCAGAACTACACAGAACACACTTGGAAACCAATAATTCTAAGCAAACATAATAATGAGACCTAAGTATTACCATTTACTCTGGCGGCAACCCCAGTAATGTATGTACAGTATGTAACTTTAAGAGACTTTAGATAAGTTTTATGCCATACTGTAGAAAAAAAAAAAAAAAAAAACAAGCATGAAGGGGCACTCCTTCAGGCCAAGTAAGAGTCAGGTTTGTGGAGATGTCAGCTCGCTCAGAATAAGAATGCTTTTTTTCAGTGCAATGGACACAACCCAATTGAAAAAAAAAAAAAAAAACAAAAAAAAAAACATCCTTTTTTCTTGGTCTATGTTTTGGCTAAAAGTTTCATACTGTGGGTTTAAGTGAGGTTGAGGTTGAAGTGAGTGAAATATGATATAGAAAATGACTACAAGTCTGTTATATAATGTAATACCAAGATGTTTTAATAAGTTAAGTTTAGTTATATTAAGTTTGTGTTTCCCATCTGTTGAAAAGCTGTGGATTGAGATGAAGTACCTTCTCCAGCCAGTAGAGACAGCATGGCAGTAATGCAACTTATTGGATGTAAGCTGTCATTAAATTCCACAGAAGAAGAAGCAGTAGTGCCCTCCAGACATGTAAACAGAAACAGCGTGGAAGTAGAGTAGAGGCTGATCTGGCTGCAGATCCTCATTGTTTTTGGTATACGGAGTTAGAATAGCTCTAAATGCAGAAGTTAAGCTTTGCACACAATTAGCTTAGCATTGTACCAGATATAAAAAAGGATGCTTACTTTTTTCAGATGTTGCATTTTACCTGCCATCAAGCTTTACTGGTTGGGCTTTAGGGTTCTTCTTGGTCAACTTCTCAGCAAGACTTTCAAGCTACCAGGTCAGTAATGATGCTAAGATGGTCACTCCAATCTGTATGCAATATAGTCAGTACTTAATTTATAATTTTCCTGATATGGATGCTTGTTTGATCAGCCTATCAGAATCTAGACAAAATAATACATTGTCTGCAGACCTCAAATGTACAATTTCAATACAGCTAGGATTTAAAGGTGTACTATGTAACCATACATTTGTGTTTTTTATGTAGTTGAATAAATGCAAGATAGATTTTTAAATTTGAGGCTATGAAACATTTCCGGCAAAGCAATAACATCTCATGAAGACAAGCATGGGATGGAGTACACAGAAAAGGTACATACTGCACCTTTAAGTTTAGCATCTGTATTGTTTATTTAAACATATTTACTACATATTAAGATTTCTTTAAAAAAAATCATCCAATAAGATGATTATTTTAATTTCTTTATTTTAAAAACATTTGTATGCTGTTTGTGTCTTGATGTGTTAAATGACTGGGCAGTGTCCTTATCAGATGACATTGTCCTCATATCTGCGTCCTCTTCTGTCCGCCATAGACATGCCCAAACAGGAGGGAAAGGTCGCCATAGTGACGGGAGGAGGCAGGGGCATTGGTTTTGAGGTGGCTCTGCACTTGGCGGGACTCGGGGCTCATGTGATCATTGGTACAGTATAAAACACAACTCTCAAATGGTAATTTCAGTGTTGATTCATACAAAAGGCTAACCAACCAGGACTGTGAAACCCACAGAAAAGCTTTAGCTGTCAATAAGATTCTTTTATGGCCTACATGCCAGATCTGTCCTTTCTATTCTATTTGGATCTAATACCACTTGGTTATTGAAGTTTTCTTTTTAAAGTCAGACAGGAATATCATTTGCTTATTACAGTCCATTAGCTTATGAGCAAAATTGTTTGTACACTTTTTGTGTAAGTGCCTTTTGTAGGGATAATGAAAGTATCCATTAGAAAACCAACAACAAAAATAAGCTAAGATCAGTATTGTGTCAGTCTAAGATGTTTTACATTTCACATTTAGAGGCTTTTAATGGGTGTAATATCACAAGTAACTATCTTATCAGTACTGAAAGATAGCTGTTAACTTGAAAACTACCACTACATAACATCACAAGGTGAAATAGAGCATTTTGAGCTTTGAAGATATGGACAAACATCTGTGGAGATGTAGACAGACTAATAATAAAGGGTTACTCAAACGTGTAAAGAAAACAAAGCACAACTCCAGGTATGTTTTTGTGGAACTAACTGCATTAGAACATGGCTTAAAGCTCACAAGAATCCATTTTGTGTAATGTAGGACCTTTAATTGAAAAGTGATTCAATTATCAATGGCTAAAAGCTAGGGCTTTTTTTTTTTTTTTTTTTTTTTTTTAACGAAAGTACAGGTCTACAGCCTTTTCTTCATCAGTAAAAGGAAATTGTTTGGAACAGAGTTTGGACTTTGGAGAAATACTGCTGCCACTAGAGTGGACAACATTTATTTGTTGTTCATGCTGAGGTCCGTCTTATCTATGTTCATAAACCTTAATTAATAAAACCCATATTTATTTGCTTTTACACAAAAATAACAATGTAATAAATCATGATTCATTTTTCATTATATTGAAACGTAAAAGACCTTGTGTCTTTTACATTTAACATGTGAATATTGTAAAATCTCATTGATCTCTATTCAAATATAATGGTAATGGAGATTTTTATTTTCAGCTTTTTTATTTATTTCTAAGTTCAGTGGTCATTTTTTTTAGTACAAAGATGAGACACTGTACATGGTTGCCTGATATCACACTAAATACATACGAATGGCGTACTGAATGTACTTGTTTCTGAGTCTGCGGAGTCTCCCAGCCCACCTGAACACCTGGCACCAGAAACCACACTGAGATTCACCTTGACAGCTACGTGATTTCTTTGAAAGTTTTAAACAATCTCAGAGTGAAAGGAATGAAAGGCAGTGGAATGAATGTAATGAGAAAGTCGAGGTATTCCAAAGCTGAACCTGATGAGAATTTATATATATATATTTTTTTTTTTCAGTAGAGATTAAATTCCTTCCAGGTTTGACTTATGATTCGACATCTAAAGTTTGGGGCTGGTGTCAGAATTACATCCAAACTTTGTCAGTTTTAAATTTGATGTGAAGTTTATTTCATCACCTGTGCCAGTTCATCTCTTCCCCTGAGCGATGCTAACAGGTTTGGGGTTTATTGCGGTGAAACAGCAAAACAACATGTTTTTGTCAAACCTCCATGAATTTTTAATATCCTTCAACACTCTCTCATGATTTTTGTGAACTTGTGATGTGAAATAGAAAAATGTACCAGTGCAACTGTGGACCACACAGAAGGCTTTTGATGCAGTGTTAAGGAATTATTTGTGCTGAATTTGGATTTGAGGCTTTTTTTAAAATGTATTTTGTATTTAACAATATGTTTTAATCATGCTTTGGTGTTGGCTTACTTTGCATTGTTTTTGTTTTTTTTGTTTTTTTTTTCATTTAGGTCCAACTTTTTATTTCGTTCTTTTTATTTTTTTTTTATTTAGAACAGGAGTTGTCCTAGTTTATTCTACCATCATTTTTTACAAATTGTTGATATTCTTAGGATAGTTGAGTAGATTTTTTTTTAAACTCATTTAAATTTCCAACATTATTCAGACGAGCTACTGTTAATTGCCACTTGTTATAAAAGTGGTGCCCTCATGAGAGCTTGCAAAGTGAAAAGTTTGAATATTTTTGAGGATGAACTGGGTTGCATGACATTAAAATTCAGGAGGAAAGCACAATAACATTTTGGTGGAAGACCCAGCAGTTCCTCGAGACCATTTCAGAATATCAATAACTTTCCTATAAGTGCATGTTTCTCATTCTCTTCACAAGCTCCCAACTTTGCACCAAACTCCTTGTTCTCTCCCTGTTTATTTACTGCACTGTCAATGTTAAAGCAACCTTGGAGAAATGCAGAGGGTTAAATTAGAGCTGTATTTGAGCAAAATGTGTCTTGCCTCAGTACAGTCAGATATGTTGTATATAAGCAGCTGCTGATGTCAAAATAAGTCAGTTGCGTGGTATCTGCACCTAATTATATAGTGTATTGTATGATAATCAGGAAGTGTGCCGTTAGCATGCTAGTTGTTGTTGTTGAATGGTGTGAATAGCACTCATCACAAGTTAGCTTTGTGATTTCTAATAAAATGGGGTTGTTAATCAGTTTTGGACTTTTTCCACTGGATTCACCTTGTTTTTTTTACTTTTTATTCTACTACGAATGACTCAGCCTTGTGCTGACCTGTCCTTGTATAAGTGTTTTGTCTTGACTTATGTATTTGCATCACTCCTTTGCCCGATGCCCCCCTGAGGGGTATAAAAACTCTGTGTGCTTTGTTATGATTACCGGTCCAGGTACAGATGGCTCTGTTAGGGACAGTTAGAGTGTGATTATGCACACAATTGCTTTAATAAATCAGACTCTTTGATTCAAGACAACTCTCCAGTTTATTCTTTGCATCTTAGAAATTCCACAACAGTGAATAATTAGGATGGTCTGAATTCATTAAGTAAGTGAGGAATAACTTTGGACCACTGCAAACAGTTCAAAATTAAAAGGCAAGATTTGGCGAAATGTTTGAATAATTTAGCGGTTTTTAAAATTTCAGAAACATTTAAAAACAGCAATTTTAAACAGAAACACCTGCCTAGTCAGGGCAGTCTTTCGTGATGTCATGTCACCAAGCAGAGGGCACTGAAGGCAGCACAAACTTAGATTTGGGCATTTTTGACCAGAAAGCTACAGATTTACCTTGTTTGCACAAAAATTGCTAAAAAAAAAAAAAAAAAAGGAAAGGAAATGGGAACAGATAATGCTATTAAAACGTAATTTAGTAACAAAAAGTGGATTTAGTGTTTAGTTCCACTTCCACAAGTTTACTAATAAAATCTCCATTTAA
Organism: Taenioides sp. WSHXM2023; assembly: GCA_029959045.1. Classification (NCBI taxonomy): domain Eukaryota; kingdom Metazoa; phylum Chordata; class Actinopteri; order Gobiiformes; family Gobiidae; genus Taenioides; species Taenioides sp. WSHXM2023. The sequence goes on from CM057099.1 coordinate 17,968,864, forward strand.
TGTAAAACACTAGGCCTATATAAAATATTAGTTTAATTTTTACCGGATGGTGATAATAATTGTAAAGACAGCATGTTTTATAAAACTGAATATACAATGATGTCAAGTGGCCAGTGGTAGACAGTGTTGTGAATTTTTCTAAGTTGCAAAAAGACTAAAACTGAAAAGTTGTCTTAAATCAATGTCTAATTTATTGAAGCAATTGTGCGCACAATCACACCCTTACTATCCCTGACAAAGGCATCTGTCCCTAATCTGGTGATCATAACAAAGCATACAAAGTTTTTATACCCCTCGGGGCACAGGAATGATGCAAATACATAAGTCAAGACATAACACCTCTACAATTTCCATTACAATAGATTTCCGTTACAATTATTCTTAATCAACCAAACAAGAAACTTCGCATAAACACAGTTGAGTTTTTGTGGGTGATAGCACCTAAGAATACAGCTAAAACTGAAAGCTAGGAAATAAAATGATAAACACAACAAACTAATAAACATAATCGAATCATATGAGTATAAAGAAAAACATTAAAGGCACCCTTTAATAGCAGCATGTCATCCAGGTCACACCTTACTTAGTTTGAATCTGAGCTGTTTGACGTACTCATGGTCATCAGAATCTGGGATGTAATCTGGGTCTGGTGTCGGGGCAAAAGTGCTATTTGCAGGTACGTGAACTGCCACTAAGTTTGCAGTCATCATCTTATTGAACGATTTAAAGATGCAGGGAATCATACAGGCGAACACGACCAAAATTACTATTAAGATAATGCTGAGATTCAACAAAATGTGCTGCCAGGAGGAGGATAGCCAGCTGAACAAAGGAAAGTCCCCACTCGAACTGGCAGTGTCTTGTTCCATTACATCTCGGAGTTTAGTTAAATTAGCTATCCCCTGTTGTATCAACCCCCCGTCCTCATCATTTGTGGGTATGTACGTACAGCAACTAGTTTTCAGGATAACACAAATTCCACCAAGACCAGCTGTAATATGATTGAGTACAATACGATTCTGAAGGGCAACGGCACGCAAGCTGTGCAGCTCCACACGCTGAGCCTCCAGTATTGAGATAGTGGTGTTGACAAATGAGGAAACCCTATAACTGAGAGTCTCCATTCTAAGCATTTAGCTGCCTACACCTGCAGCAGGGAACAGAGCGAGGAGGAGTTTTTCTCCAGTTGTCCAATTTTTATGGTCATCTGGAACGTCAGTACCCCACCAGGGATCATGGGGCGCCAAATCACGCTTTGTGTCTACTGGGATTAGGAATGGCCGACATTTATTTGATCGTATTTTACTTGTTGAATTGATGTGATGTAAAAATAGATAAATGTCTTGTCTGTGTATTGTAACACAAGACTATTGCACGTTTTTTTCTAATGGACTGTTAAATTTGAAGCCTAAACTGTAAACTAGTTCCTGGTTTACAGAATATAAGTATCATGTCCCTTGTGTCATTTCTGTGTGTGCTGTTGTGACCCTGCAGCACAGCACCTGGAAAAGCTGCACCTTTTCAGCTCTGCTTTGAATTTACAATGCATCAGGGTAAATGGAGCTGTGTCCTTGAAAAGACCCGTGTGATAATCCAAGATTAGTGCCACTGAATGTGTGCGTGTGTGTTTGTATGGATACTACAGAAAGCGAGGGAAAATAAAAAAATACACATGTCCAAGTAAAATGTGCAGCATAAAACAATGCTTTTTTAATGCAACCCTTTTATCACCTTTTCATAGATACTACAGGTATTAGCATTGTTTTGTGTGCAGTGGTGGAGGTGGTCAGTGTTGAAATGCAGGACCAGTCTACTCCTTCAGGACGTAGCTTTTACATGGAAATATTCAGATAGGATATTACACGTATTACATTCACTAGAAAGAGAATACGGGTCTGTAAACATACAATACTAGGAACGCAAACACTACTCAATGTCATATCAGATTGTTCAATACCTTTACAATACACATAAAGTGACTATATACACACATTATTCCAACGTGTTAAACGTGCCATACTTTCACAGATTTTGTAAGAACAGCTTTATAAAGGCCTAACTGCTGTATTCAAAGAAAAATGTGTGCAATTAAATTAAAGGTTATGTTTATTGATAATTTCCATAGAAGTAATGAAAGGAACATTTGTTTTTTATCTTTTTAGGCCTAAAATGAAATCGTATCAAGATTATCACCCATCTATTGAAATACGTACCGTAAATGTAAGAACTGTGTAGTCGCATTCCTGTTCTTATTCCAGAAAAACAGGAATGCGATAATGGCCATGCGCGTCGTCATTATCATTTGGGTTTTTAAGCCCCTCAGAGAATCAGTGCATTGCTGACTTGTTGGTGCACATGAAAACTGAAAATTTTACAATTTTTTTTTTTTTTACACTACTTTTTGTCATATTTGCCGTTAAAATGAAAGCAATTCTTAAAGATATAATTTACAGATTCATTTTCATTTGCGAGAGTGATTCGCAGTTGGTGCACTGTGTTGTTTAACTAAACAAGCTTTCAACAGTCTGTCCTTTGGGAATAATAATAAAAAACAGTGCAATAAATAAGACTCAAGGATAGTCTACCATTCATTTCACCTTTAGAAAATCTTTGTTCTCTGGTTTCATAAAACCACACTTCATTTGTATGCAGTGCCCCTCCTAAAGAAACCCTCCCGTACTGAGAGAGAGGAGTCAATGACTGTATCTTTCATCAGAGCAAAATGTGTCACTATTTTATTAAATGGACTGCACAGTGCACACTATATGAGGCACTGATTTTTAAAGGGCCTGCAAATAATGTCTTGGTCTTTAACAGCTGATTCTGTGAAGTGAAAGAGTTGTATAGGCAAATCATGAAATGAATTCTAATATGCAAAATATAGATTGCATAAAATAGCAAAAGGAGAAATTTAATTTGTCAACTAAACAAAAGTTTATTTGGTCGAATACGTTTCGCAGCTCATCCAAGCTGCTTCTACAGTTCTGGTCAGACACTGGTGGACACTGCTTTATATCTGCCTGAAGGGAAGAGCTAATTACAATGAAAATTACTCTGAGACAACACATATTTGTATACAGTTTCTGTTAGTTAGGTGTGTCTATTCAATATGGACTGGGAGTGGGGTGTTGTTAGCATAACCATTCAGGGCCATGATGGGTGTTTTCACACCTCTGGACATGTCCTGGCTAGTCCCATTGTTTTCTCTGTTTGTTTTGATTTAGGTTTGAGGATAGAGTTATAGATGGGAGACAAATGATGTCTGAGACCTTCATTTCTGTTCAAGGAAGGATTCTCTTTCTTGACAAAAATAGCCTTTTTAACTCCCCTCTCAAACCAGTTCTTTTCTCTGGCCAAGATCTGGACCTCGCTGTCCTCAAAGGAGTGGCCCGTGGCTTTTAGGTGGAGATGTACGGCAGATTGCGGCCCATTGAATAGACCCACCTAACTAACAGAAACTGTAAACACTCCATATTGAATAGACCCACCTAACAAATATGTGTTGTCTCAGAGTAATTTCATTGTAATTAGCTCCTCCCTTCAGGCAGATATAAGGCAGTGTCCGCCAGCATCTGACCAGAACTGAAGAAGCAGCTTGGATGAGCTGCGAAACGTATTTGACAAAATAAACTCTGTCCAGTTGACAAATTAAATTTCTCCTTTTGCCATGGATTCTACCTGGACAACTGAGGGATTCTACACACATTGCATAAAATATATATTTTTTTAATTCATCCCTGGATACAGTGTTGCAACAGAGAAGTACAATAATTAACAGTAGAATATGGTTTTAAGAGTATTCAAGTATTCACGCAAATATGCAAAATGGATAAAGATTCAAATAGAAGTATTAAAACAAATAAACATGTAAAAATACTATACTGTTTGAACTTGGAAACTTTTGTTTTTAGTAGTCCTTATATGTTACCAATACTTTATGCAGTACCTTTAAAATATCAATAAATACCATTACAGGAATCCTACAGGCTCAAAACCAGTCATCTGAATAAAGGTATAATCCCATAGCACAGAAACAAAAGCTTTTTTCAGCTTTTAGGGATTAGCCCTGATGCTATTGATGCTTTTTATGCACTCACCTCTGGGGATATTTAGCCCTTTCAAATCAAAATACACAATGCATTATGTTTTGTGTGCTTGGATTTGCCTCATTTGAATTGTACTTGGTACATCTTTAAAGGTGCACTTTGTAACCTGGCTGCTTGAGAGTCCAATACCTGCTTGTCTCCTCACTCGCATTTTTAAGTTCTGAAAACGTCAAATGTGAAAAAGTTGTTACAAAGACAATTTCTTAACAAATATGGTTTAGCAAAGATCACAGATTTAGCAAACTATCATATTTTGTTGCCATGTTGCTTTCTCACACACTTCCCTTGAAGAGCAGTTGCTTTCTTAAAAATGTTTCTAAAATTAGCTTTTCCTAAATGCTTTTCACAGGACCTCAGTTCACTGCACGGCTGCTATTTTGGCAAACTGCTTTTATAGAGAGGAAGACTCATATTGAGCTTGTCAGATGTCATTTTTGTTGGATTTTAGGAAACTCTAGAAATAATGCCTCTATAACCAGGATGCACTGACCTCTTTGTGTTTGTGTTTGCTGTGCTTTAGGCGGGAGGGATGAGCAGCAGGGTCTGGATGCTATTGCGAGGATCCGTGAAGTGCACAGAGAGGCCAAAGGTAATATTACACATATTTTGCTCCGCTACACACGCGCGCACACGCACACACTGATACAAATATGCTGTTTTTATGCCATTGTTTGAAAGTAAAGGTCGTGGCTGCATCATTGTACTCCACAGGCAGCCTGTTTCAATGGAATTCACACATTTAACATGTTGTTTAGACGTACAAAATACTCAAATGAGTTTCGTCATGGTTAAATTATAAAACTGTTGAATTATTAAATGATCAGATGACTTAATGACATAATGTCTTGTAAATTTATTTGCACCTACTTGATAAATAAATAAATGTATTTTTTGAGTTTTCTACCATGTTAAAACATTTTTCCCTCATCAAAAACATGCCTGAAGTTTTAGATGTCATCCGTGCATGTTTGAGTATTTTAGCAATCCCTTTTGGGCCATATTCAAACCCTTCTTATTGTACCATAGTTTCATTAGGGGGATGCACGCTGATTGTAATGTGATAGCGCTCTGAAGGGGGAGTGACTGATTTGAAAGCACAAAATATGTTGTTATCTATAACGCTAACATAATGACAGACACATGCGCTCTTCAAATACTCAGGTGTTGAAGTGTGAAGTAGTAAGCTTTTAATAAAAGATGATAAGGACCTGCCTGTGAATTGTGATAACACTGAAGGGCCCATATTATGCTATTTTCTAATTTATGTTATAAAGTTGTAGCGTCATCAAAAACATACCTGGAGTTATGTTTTGTTTCATTTAGACTTAGACTAAGACTTAGACAAACTTTATTGATCCACAAGGGAAATTATTTGGACACAAGGGAAATTCACACATTTAATACACAAACCCTGCATGTTTACGGTTAATTAAACTGCTTCTTAATTCTTCTCTCAAACTGAAAACACTCTCTTCCACCTTGTTATGTCATGTGGCAATACAAAAAGTGCTCCACTGTGTTTAGAAACTCCCTACACCTTCACTCAAATTATTTGGATAATTTCAGACCTGAAATTGACAACCTCTGCTGAACAATAATGCTTTTGAGATGTAGACAAACTGATAATAAAGGGTTACTCAAACGTGTAAATGAAACAAAACACAATGTTTTTGAGGAGGTAACAACATTCTAATTCTAATATGGCTTACAGCTCACGAGTCAGTTTTGCACAATATAGAACCTATACAATGGTATCAGAATAGAGGAATTCCAGCTACTGTTTGTTCATATTCAGGAGCATTTTCCTTCATAATAGATGGCACTTTCAGAGAAATGGTCATCCTGCTGTGCTTTGAGGATATATGACGAAAATGCCACTGAGCACCACTATAGGAGATAGAGCCTAAATCAAAGGTTAGCGGGTGGAACAGCATGACAAATGGACATACAGCGAGCATATAGATCAGCTCCATATAAAGAATTAAATAGAAAGAATAGGACGTGCCGACCAAGATGAGTTGATGAATGATTGCAGCTAAAGATTTATGGTCCCATTGACTAAAGCTTACAGTGCTCTCTTTTACGCCCATGTTGAGAAATTGATCCGGCTGACCTTCACAGCGCTATAAATCCCCACCCTGTGTCATGACTCAAACGCACCATAAGTTATCCCCAACACGGCCCTGAATCTGTATCAGTGTCTAAAAAGTGTGTCAATGGACGTTTACCACACAAGAGCTTTGCTTGTAAACCCATATTTTGCCAACTTGGATGACAGGCTCCGATGTGGTAAAAGATTACGCGGTAAGATTCATATTGGAAGTGGGACAGGCGATAAAAGTGTCAAATATTTGTAAAAAATACATCTGTTGCCAAGTTGCTGCTGACGGTAGTTTGATGACTCATAACCTGCAGTGCCGAAATTCTTTTTCAAGATCTTACAAAACATCTGCACCAGTTTTGTAAGTGAAGGATAACTATTAAAAATTGTACTGTAACATTATTGGTTAATTTAGACTGCTTTCTAAGTTTTTGTATTGAAGATTGGTGTCAAAATTGTAGCACTTATGGTCGGATAAAGAGGCTTCAGAGAGTGTGTGTTTACTTCCATTTATTGCCGTATACACTGGAATACAAGCGACACATGTATGACCACGCTATTCAAGTCCGGGCACACTTTACAATTAGGTTATACCACAAAGGACTTCTAAATTACACAATTATATTTAACAGAAAGAAATATTCACTTAATTTGTCATTTCTCACCTGAAACACAAGAGACACATGTATGACCACGCTATTCAAGTCTGGGTACCCAGAACAAAATAAAATGTCTCTTATACAAATCTCATGTAAAATAATAAAAAATATAAGGTGGGTGGTGCTTTCTAAGCTATTTTCACTCTATTTACTTCCCAACTCCAAACAAGTCAGGGAAAAGATGAACAAAAATTAAACCAAATGACTGCATATAAGGAGATTCGATATGCTATAACAATTGAGTGAGAGGCAGTGTGCAGCTTAAACAAGAGCTAGCCAACAAAGAGAAAGTCCAGCGTAGTAGAAAAAAACAACAAGGCTGCCGAGCATAAAAGGAAGGAGGACAGAACACTAGCAGTGGACACTCAAACTAGTATTGAAGTTGGTGGAGATACAACAAATATTAATGAGAAACTGCCCAGAAGGGTGCGGGAGCTGTCCTCTAAACTCCACTCAGCACAAGAGGAACTGCATTTCCTGAAAACGGACAAGAAGGAACTGAAGTTTGCCTTTAAAAAAAGTCAGGAAGAAAGGGCACAGCAATCCGCCTGGCTAAAAACACAGGCTGTAGTGGAGGAGCAGAGGAGGGTGCCTTGGCATTATGAAAACATAAAACACCATTTGTTTTTAAATTGTTCTCTTAATGGTCCATTGCGTCACTTTTCTGGTGTAGAGTCCATCAAATGTGTTTCTTCATGGAGTTGTTATTGCTTTGTCTGGTATATTTTACAGCAGTTCTATCTTCATGGAGACCAAATCAGACCAAGTTACAGGTCAGATCTGTGGAGAGGCAACCGCCGCTCACAGTCAAAATGCTTGTATTTTTGAGCTATTAAAGCACCTTTAATTTAATAAATGTAGCTGTTTAATGTCATACTGTGGAACATTCCAGACAGAGCAGTTAAATATCCATAGAAACAAGGAGGTGACGGACCCCCAACTGAAAAGTTACATAGTGCACCTTTAATATCTCTGTATAGTAGCTAGTTGTGTTTATGGTTTTATATGTCAAAACTTTAATTCACATGATAGCCACATGCTGCTGTTGCTTGATTTTTATGCTGAAATTGAACATACAAAAAAAAATTATATATAGACTATATTGCCAAAAGTATCCAAATAATCATTCACTAGCAAGGACCACGCCACGACAATGAAATACGATAAAGATATTTATTGACGGTGGGTAGATGTGACAGATATGATGAGAGAGCTGACACAGACGGTGTTGTCGGGATAGGCTGTGTAAATAGGGCTTCTGGGTAATTGAAGGTGTGGTTGAGATGAGCTGTGGTTGGCTGGTGAGGAGGTTGAGGCGTGGTCCAGCTCCTGAATCTAAGTTAATCATATTAACTCTACAAATCAGGTGTTCCAATCACTTCCATGGCCACAGGTGAATAAAATCAAGCACCTTGGCCTGCAGACTGTTTCTACAAACATTTGTGAAAGAATGGGTCGCTCTCAGGAGCTCAGTGAATTCCAGCGTGGTACTGTGGTAGGATGCCACGTGTGCAACAAGTCCAGTTGTGAAAATTCCTCACTCCTAAATATTCTACAGTCAACTGTCAGTGGTATTATAACAAAGTGGAAGCGATTGGCAACGACAGCAACTCGGCCACAAAGTGGTTGGCCACATAAACTGATGGGGCGGGGTCAGCGGATGCTGAGGCGCATAGTGAGCAGAGGTCGTCAATTTTCTGCAGAGTCAATCACTACAGACCTCCAAACTTCATGTGGCCTTTAGATTAGCTCAAGAACAGTGCACAAAGAGCTTCATGGCCATGGCCGAGCAGCTGCATCAAAGCCATACATCACCAAGTGCAATGCAAAGCGTCGCAGTGGTGTAAATCACGCCGCCACTGGACTCTAGAGCAGTGGAGACGCGTTCTCTGGAGTGACGAATCGCGCTTCTCCATCTGGCCATCTGATGGACAAGTCTGGGTTTGGTGGTTGCCAGGAGAACGGTACTTGTCTAACCGCATTGTGCCAAGTGTAAAGTTTGGTGGAGGGAGGATTATGGTGTGGGGTTGTTTTTCAAGAGCTGGGCTTGGCCCCTTAGTTCCAGTGAAAGGAACTCTGAATGCTTCAGCATACCAAGAGATTTTGGACAATTCCATGCTCCCAACTTTGTGAGAACAGGTTGGAGATGGGCCCTTCCTCTTTAACATGACTGTGCACCAGTGCACAAAGCAAGGTCCATAAAGACATGGATGAGAGAGTTTGGTGTGGATGAACTTGACTGGCCTGCAGAGTCCTGACCTCAACCCGATAGAACACCTTTGGGATGAATTAGAACAGAGACTGAGAGCCAGGCCTTTTCGTCCAACATTTGTGATCTCACAAATGCACTTCTGGAAGAGTGGTCAAAAATTCCCATAAACACACTCCTAAACCTTGTGGACAGCCTTCCCAGAAGAGTTGAAGCTGTTATAGCTGTAAAGGATGGGCCAACGTCATATTAAACCCTATGGATTAAGAATGGGATGTGACTTAAGTTCATATGCGAGTCAAGGCAGGTAAGGGAATACTTTTGGCAATATAGTGTATGTCAAAAGAATCAATTGAAGACAATCAAATTGCAATGTTTGTTTTTTCCTCTTAAAACTATTATTTATTACCTACATTGCACCAAACCACATGTATTATCACAGTTCCTCAGCCTTCATGTACATAAGTCCTTTTTTTACTGTATATATAGTAGGACCTCATTATCCACATATCCAAACATTCTGTGTTTTTAGACTATGTCAGAATTATAATAGTGTATTTATTTTATAGAAGTATTTGTATATTGTCTCTTGTTCCCTAGTTTCTATTAACGACAAATGGATAAGCATGTAAAATGTGGACTACTAAATATTAAGGTCTCTTTCCATGTCTTTAATTAAAGAAGTTAATTGGCGACCGTAACATGCATCTTCTAGCTCCAACTGAAACATGGCTCCAGCACAATGATTATGTTAGACTAAATGAGTCACATGAACTTTCAGAGCTCCAGGAGCACAGGCCGAGGTGGTGGTGTGGCAGTCCTCACACTCCAGTTTACTTGCATTGTACTGTTTCTTGTCCAAATTGGAGAAACCAAAAAGCTGTTTTATTCATAGTAATCTACCGACCCTCGGGTCCCTGTTCTGAGATTTTGATTGAGGTCTCTGACTTTATATCAAGCCTAGTTTTTGCTTGAGAATGGATTGTAATAGTTGGGGATTTTAACGTACATGTTGGCAATAGCAGTGACTGCCTTAGTGATGCCTTCAGTGCCTTACTATGGCATCTCTTTTGCCCAGAATGTGAATAAATCAACCCACAGTCACAAGCATTGTTTTAGAACTCACTGCTACTTCTTCCTGTATTTTTGCACTTTTCTTCTCAACATTTATTCTCAAACTGCCACTTATGCCACTTTACTGATGTAAAACTATCACAAATATTTAACACAGGTTCTGCCAACCCAAACCAAGTAATTCTTAGAAAAACAAGAAATCCTGTCAGAGTCTATATATGCCATGTAAATTTCAACTCAAACACCAAACATCCTCCAAAATATTGGATAGATTTTTTTTTTCCTGAACTGTTTTAAATCTGTGCAGCTAAATGATGATGCATTGTTTACACCATTTGCGCTGTACTGTGCCAAATAGCAGTTTAATTAACCGAATTTTCCGCCTTTTCATAATTAGAAATTTAATAAAACATGAGCGTGTGACCTTCCTGCAGATTTATTGCCTGTCTCAGTGACTCACACTAAAGTATTTAAATTAGTATCCAGAAAAACAAAGGTTGGCTCTTTCTTTGTTACTCTTGTACAACCAAATCAGATCAAACACAATAAATGCACCATTAATTTTTTTTTATTCTTTTTTTTTATTCTTTTGACAGAAAACGGACACATTTACTTTTGAGTGGGTGATCAGTGGTGGTTGGAGGGGGCAATGGCGCAAATAGTCAACCTCACTTCCACTGGTCTATGCCAGGGTGTAAATCTATATTCTTCTAAATTATAAAATCATATGAGCTATAAGTCTACTGGACAGCTATAGTCCCAATATTTGCTTAATTTAGATACATTTTGATCAGTATTTTGTCTTGCCTTAGCCCTAAATTAGACCTTTCTTGCTATAGACTTGATTAAAATCTTGGTACTCAAACTCAAACTTGGTACTCACTTTTTGAAAACCACTGGTCTAATGCATTATCATTATGTTTTCTGCAACCTTTCTTCAAAATGTGTATCCAGAAAAACAGAGGCTGACCCTTTCTTTGTTACTGGATGTAAATCAAACCTTTGACAGCAAAACATTTAGAAAAGTTGTATTAATACTTAAAATAGGAAAAAAAAAATACTTAGATGAACATCTGGAATTGTTTATTCAATATTTTGCCATTTAGATTTCATAATGCCACCATCTATAGTATCAGTAAATCAGTGTTTTTTCCAGTCTGTATAGTTCAGGAAATGATTATAATTATCAAAATTACAATTATTTTAACAGTCAACTAGTCATGATTATTCCAGTTAATAGTTATAACAACTCTATTAACAACAATTAAAAACTCAATAACAATACAGAAGTACCCAACACGAGTATGGAGCATGAATCTAATGAAAAATGTCCAAAATTATATAGTGACTTCTCGAGCTATACGACTAATGCATTATCATTGTTATGTTTTCTGCATCCTTTCTTGAAATGTGTACTTTTACATTTATGTGACAATCTCGCCATGCATAATTCAAACATACAATTGTAAAGTGTTGATTCTCGTGGCAAGGAGCTGCTGGTGCTTGTCTGTGCAAAGCGACAGGTACAGAGACAGGCTCCGTGTCGCTAGTGTCATTGAAGTCAATTTCCCTGGACGAGGCAGTGCAAGAATTGATTACTTCTTTTGTAATTGGCAGGCACTGAAGCATAGGGGACAAGGGAGGTGTCTGTAGCTGAATGCCTGTGCACTGAATGAAAATGTGTGTGAGAGACGGAGAGGCAGAGAGAGAAGAGGTAATAGATTCTCATTAGTATGTAAGACAGCAGCTTTACACATCTATGTCCTAACGCCCTTTGGCATGTTTCCTGGTGTTTGCACATTTGTATGTTTATGAGAAAAATGGGTAAGTCTTATATAACATAGGCTGCTATAGAGGTAGTTGAATTGTATTGGCTACCTGTGGATGCAGACGTGAATCATCAGGAAACCACAATGAAATTCATTCGCACAAAACGGGAGAGTACTTATTGCGTTCATTTGAAAAGCCGTTAAGCCAAATGTCAGTGTTTTTAACCTTTGACTAATTAAATTGGAGTGAATCATCCAAACTCTCATCTTTTCTGCAGAGAAAATGGTGGAAGGAATATTAAACAATGGACCATCAAAGCAAAATCCAGCTCTGTAACTTCTGGCGCTTGTGTTACATCATACTGCCAATAAATTGAAAATTATAAAAGCTTGTAAAGGTACAGGGTGTACTCTGTAATCCAACTACAAATGGTCAAAAACGCAGAAAGAGTACCTGGCGTAAATAAAAAAATAATGTGCCATGTTAATCCATGGCTCTGGACACTTAAGGCTTGGTGAGAATATTTTTGTGTGAACTTTTTTGGTGTGATTTTTGCACCTAAGTGGAATTTAACTGAACACTTAATGCCTACAGGAAAAGGTGTTGCATAAAACAAGAGAACTGGGTTAATTAACTTTGACAAAGCTATGCCAAATTGAAGCTAAACTATTTTAGACTGTTGTAGCCATAGGGTAATTTCATACATAGACTAGATACATTTGTACATTGTATGCACGTTCTATTGTTGCATACGTAATCCATGTAAACAATTGAACAGGATAGATGCAGGCTAATTGCTTCAAAAGATTTCTAAATGAACTCTTAATGTATTTTGCCTTGAATCTGAGCACAAATATGCAATGTGTAATATGTTTTTAGTGTGACTGATGTCTATAGTAATATTGACTGATGGTTGCGTATTGGCTGTCATCTCAAATCACTATCAATGTTGGCTGATTGGGCAGTTAAATGATTATATGATCCTTTAGATGCTATTTATCAGCTCATGACGCCGATGGTCTGTATGCGTCATGACAGACACCCAAATGCACATCTGCATCTGACTGAATAAAGGAGGACTTGTGCGTGTGTAGGTGAAGGGCCCTTAAGACATGATTCATTGCTGAAAATGTCACAAGGATAAGAAATTAAATTAAGTCACATCAAGTGTCATGACAAGTGAGATCATGGGTTAAATGTCTCATAATTTCACTTTAATAGTTCATTATAAATTAAATGTAAGGATTGTTAGTGGTAGTTTTTTGCCCTATAGAAATATCAAAACTGAAAATATCAGTTGATCAAGCTTTTATTGAAGTTTTGTCTTTGTAATCTCTAGGTTCGAGCTACTGCTTAATTATATATTTCTATGTTGAGCATGTACCTAATAAAGTGGCCAGTGACTATGCTGTTGCCCTGTCCCAGGAAGCCCCAGTGGAAAGTATGCTAATGACTTTAGACAGCGAGTGGGTTTTAGTCAATGAGGCTTAGAGCATCTCGCTTTAAATTATGAACGCTCACACATAGACACGCACAGGGGGCATTTCTGCTCTGAGCCACAGGCAGCGCTGTCTGTCCACTAACTTTAGTCACGGTGCGTTTGAAAGTAACACGCTCTGCCTCCAGCCACAGTCCTGGATTAACTGTGTGAAACCAGGAAATATATGAGTGTGTATGAGGTGTTTGAGCCTCCACCAGAGCGCTTATGTTTATATTCGTTTGTGGGTTGGTCGATTTGTTTACTAGCCATAGGCACAAAGGTGGGCAATATATCTAATTATTCTGAATATAAGCAGAGAAATGTTGTTATACTAAAAACTACCTCAAACTTTGCAAAAAATATTGTATTATTAAAAAAGTTAAACTTATGTTGTAAGCTTCTAAATAACTCAATAAAGCGTCATTTCTGCACTTTTGTGAGTAATTTTACAGTCCCTTTAAGGTCTGATACTTTAGCCTCATCAAATACATTACACGATTGATATGTTTTATTTTTATTTATTTAAGTTTATTTAAGAGACAGGGACAGTGCACAATCTACATTAACCTTAACAGGAGAGATGCATTGTGCCAGGTTGTAACACTAGAGCTAATTTCCACCTGTAGTCCCTGGTGCATGTTTTTTAGGTTTGATGGGGGAAACCGGAGGAAACCCACCCAGACACTGCCGCTGGGTGGCAAAACAAATCTTCTGGTTATCGTCATCAGAATACTCAAAAATAAATAAATAAAAATCATAATTTGGGATCAGGATACCCATCTTTGATATTGTGCCCATATAGGGAAATTTGTTCTCTACATTCTTCAATGCCACTGGGACGATTGCAGTGGATCCATTTCCAGATCTTGATATTGGTTTATGGTCAAGATGATGTTGCCCATCTGATCTGCAATTTGTTGTAGAATGTGAATGCCTAATGACAAATAGAGCACTAAACTTGCATCTATATGTTTGTCTCTATATAAAATTTGCAAGCAGTATAACTTCAGCTATTTTGTTTACACTACGATGACTTCTTTATTTGATAGTTTGTGTTTCCTCAGAGCGTGGGGTGTTGACTTGTGAGTATTATTATTTCTTTGAACTCACGGTGACTGGGATCCCGGGCAGTCTCTGATCCTACTCAGCATCCACAGAATAAAAATTGGTGCGTAGAAGCCAGACCTGGCCCTGTGCCCAGAAGTAATATTCCCGACTATCAGCGTGCATGTCAGATACTCGAATGTGAAACTATTTATATGGGATGTCTGGGGTGGCTAAGAAGATGTTTTAGAGTAGACAGGATAGGGTGAAGAAGAGGTGATCAAAAGGGCAAGACAAGTGGATGTTTTCAGTTTTTCTCCAAATGTGAGTAATGAAAATTCTGCGGGTGGCTGGCAAGCAGAGTGGAGATGTGTTTAGCCTGTGATCCATTTGATTTCACATTTAGGTGTAATTTTATTTAATCAAACCTGCTCCAGCCTCAGTCAGAGCAGCAAATGCATGTGACAGTCTGAGGCAAATGAGGATTTATACAGAGTTATGCAGGACCAGAGGACAGCCCTGACACTGGGGATCCCCAAATACTGAGAATAGACACAGCTATTTATATTTGTCCAAATGTTGCTGCACATCAGAAATTTCTCATTGGATTAACCTGCCATGGTGCTGGAGTTCTAATGCAGGACTCATATGGCACCCTGAGACATCAAGACATTGTGATAGTGTTGTCCTTTCAAATCTAATGCAGTCCAGTCCAGTCTGTTGTAGGGAGTATTATACCTCTGATGACGTAGGCCAAGATGACAAGGACTGAGCTGGCAATGAACTTTCTCTAACAATATGCTTATAATTTAATTTCACCCACACTGTCTCCACTGTATCAAGTGTACATGTACCTTTAAAGTTGTGGTAATAATGTATTTAATATAAACAGAATGATATTCAAGTTATTAAAAGCCACATCTGTGTCAAAGTAGAGTATTTCTATAATATATGAAGATTTTATATGCAATTCAATTATACTTTTGACATTCTGTTGTAAAAAATATAACTGAGAAAGCAGTCTGGTTATTACATTCAACATATAGCTGCACACATAGATATAGATGAGAACACACATGAGAACATTACATTATACAATGCCTGTATCTCATTCAAACTGACCTACTGCCTGCAGACCTGTAATTGAGCTGCATTGATTTCATTTTTTTTTTTTTTTTACAACTTTAGTTAGTCCCATGGGCCTTACCACCAGGATGCTGCGGTAGAGGCGTTTTCATTAAGTTTGGTGTCTTCGGCCCAGATCAATGACCTTTCCAGGCTTTTTTAATCTGGTTTAAAGGATGAACTCTTGCTCTTTTCACACTTTAAAGATTACTTCTTCTGGTCACTTCACAAAGGGTCACAGAGCTGAACAAGTCCATAACTCTGCAACATTCTGTCAGCACCAAGATAACGAGATGAGCTGTAGACAGACCGTTTCCACTGTATTTCCATTCTTATGTATTTTCAGCA
Organism: Taenioides sp. WSHXM2023; assembly: GCA_029959045.1. Lineage (NCBI taxonomy): Eukaryota > Metazoa > Chordata > Actinopteri > Gobiiformes > Gobiidae > Taenioides > Taenioides sp. WSHXM2023. The sequence continues at coordinate 17,984,780 of CM057099.1, forward strand.
ACAAGTTGGTCCTACAGTTTATCAGTTTATCTATGACACAGTCTATGTTAGATTATTACGAAAAATTTAATACATAACAAACGCAGCAAGGGTCCTGGAATTTCCAAAAGTCAATTCAAAACTACTGAGTAATAGCATAAATAACAAATTATTCACTTTAGTAGTGGATCCAGTTTTGAGTCAGTTTGAGCTCTATATTTTACCAATGGGATATATATATTTTTTTTCCATTTTTATTTTATTGGGTTTTGCGATAGTAAATGGTTCATTTGAATACATCTGCATATGGCATTTAATATAGTGGCTTTTATGGTCCAAAAGGCTTTGATCTATAGCATGATGGAAAAAGTTAACAGCTGTGAGTCGAATCAAAACTGAATAGCCTCAGAAGACGCAGGAGCAGCAGTCTCTCCAAAATTATGTGTGATCACTCTAATTACAGTGGCACCATCTGACCCACTGGCACACAAAACCATTTTCTTTGGCCAAATTTCAGAATTCTGATTTGTTTTCCAGCACTGAAATGAAAAGCAAACCTGGATTATGGTAGGATTAATTACATTAGAGTTGTACTAGTTTTTGCGTCGTACCAAAACAATTGGTTACAGCAAGGGAAGTATACCAAGAGGTGCCAGTCCCACATGCCAAGAACAACAGGCTTACAGAAAATGATTTGGCTTTGAGTTGTATGCTAAATAATGATTTGAATATTCCTACAGAAGATAAAATACTGTGCCAGAACCTATATTCTTTGTGTGGCAATAGCTAATAAGTGTTATTCAAAATGTATATTTAAATGGAAAAGAGTGTACTTACCAAAAATTGTTAATGCAATAATAATTCTTTGCAGTTAATTCAATCTTGCAATTAATCACAATTATACTTTATAAATCAGCTTATCCACTCCTGTTTCCATACAGAAGTTCTTGAAATATTCCTGAATGTTAACTTATTTGCTGTCTTTTCCACTACTTGTATGTTCATGTAAAATAGAGATTTTTTTTTTCTTTTACATCAAACCCTACATGAAACAAATTCTAACTAGAAAAGCACTCAGAGAGCGCAGACCTCCGCCAAGCACCTCAGTTTTCAAAGTGATTCAGAATCCAGGATTTCTTCTGGATCATCACCAAAATTTAATCATCTGTTGGATTTACCATTAGGAACATTTCCTGAAAATTTCATCAAGATCCGTCCATAACTTTTTGAGTTGCTTGCTAACAAACAAACAAACAAACAAACAAACAAACAAACAAACAACAGACTCAGGCAAAAACATAACCTCCTTGGCGGAGGTAACAATAGTTAGATAGTAGTCTCTACCATTTAATATATGATAACAATGCACAGGTACAGCAGTTAGAAGTTTCCTTGTAACATGACAAAATGTCAGAAAGTAAGACTGGGCAATTTGGTGATAAAACTGAATTGTAATCTCATTCCTGTGACAATGTTCTAGGTAAAATTGCCATATTTAAATTTTTTGGCATATCGCACACCTCTACTCTACAGTTTCCTTGCCTGATCAGCCAGTCCCTTCTACGTTCTGTTCAAATCCAGAAGGGACTGGAACAGTAGAGCGTGAAAATCCTCCCTGTACACCTGAGACCACAGCTGCTAATTTGTAGCACGTGTCTCTCAAATGTGGATGATATCCCCTCTCCAAAATTATTTTAACATTCAGAACAAAATATATAACTTCTTATGCCTCAAATAAATGGTGTTTTGATTGTTGATTCTGTAAAAATCTGCACTGTTTCTTAGTTCTTTCTGTTTTTTCCCCCCTTTTTTTAACATTTGTTTTTGACGCAAACAGACCATGAGTTTCTCTGATTGGTTACTCCACTTGTCAATCACGACCTCTGAAATCTGGGAAACAGGATGCGGTAACAGATCACCTTTGTAGAGTTTTGTCAAAACGTGTGGTTCTGGCCAGTCAGATAAAAAGTTCCCTATATTGCCACTGTAACCACATCTCTCCTTGTGTTCCTATTGGCACTTGTTGACGGCAGCTTTATAGATATCCTAGGATCGTTATTGTTACAGTCCTGGTTCTGGCAGCAGCAGCAATAGAAGCGTGAACTCAGTCGATGGCATTTGGCTCCCAGTAGGCTCTCCAGATTTGACCGCTCAGTCTTAAAGGGCTTGACCCCAAGGGAGCTCACTCAAGTGGGGATAGGAGAGGGTGGCTACAGTCCTTACAAGCAATATAGTTTCAAGCACCTACAGTCATAGTTGCAGCTGTCATGCATATAGACACATTGGTTCTGTCTGGTCCATTGAACAAATTTGTTATAGCCTCTTGTATGCCACCCACCCCCTGCTGTCCCCGTCTTTGTCCTTTCACTATCTCCGCCTCCTCGCTTCAGGTGAGTGGCACAGCTTGTAGATAAAAACCTCTCTATCCAGGCTCTCATCCGTCATAGCAGGCCATTTTAACCTTATCAAATCTATCTACTCCTCCTCCCAGTGCGCTCGTCTTCTGCCGGGGCTAATCGTGCTTCATATCTACAGGCTTAGAGGAGTTTGGGGAGGGGTGAGACATCAGTTTCTGGGTGGAGAAGAGCAGTAAAGGACATCAAGCAAAATAATGGTGACATGAAACAGCAGCGGATTCAGGCAAAATTAAATGAGGCTCGAAATGTATCTGCCTGAACAAATGTTACCATCTTTGTTTTGATACAAAGGGAAAGATTTGGTACTGATTTTGATACCACAGTAATAGTCAAAAGAATGTATTTACAACACAAAATAATTGTATTTTAACTTCAATAGTGTGGGCTTATACTGTAGATCAAGACCGTTTTGACAGTTTTGTCCTATATACACTATATTGCCAAAAGTCTTCACTCACCCATCCAAATAATCGAAATCAGGTGTTCCAATCACTTCCATGGCCACAGGTGTATAAAAAAACCTCGGCCTGCAGACTGTTTCTACAAACATTTGTGAAAAAATGGGTCGCTCTCAGGAGCTCAGTGAATTCCAGCGTGGTACTGTGGTAGGATTCCACCTGTGCAACAAGTCCAGTAGAGAAATTTCCTCGCTCCTAAATATTCCACAGTCAACTGTCAGTGGTATTATAACAAAGTGGAAGTGATTGGGAAAGACAGTAACTCAGTCACAAAGTGGTAGGCCATGTAAACTGACGGGGTGGGGTCAGCAGACACTGAGGCGCATAGTGCGCAGAGGTCGCCAATTTTCTGCAGAGTCAATCGCTACAAACCTCCAAACTTCATGTGGCCTTCAGATTAGCTCAAGAAAGTGCATAGAGAGTTTCATAGAATGGGTTTCCCTGACCGAGCAGCTCCATTCAAGTCATACGTCACCAAGTGCAATGCAAAGCGTAAGATGCAGTGGTGTAAAGCACACCACCACTGGACTCTGGATTAAGAATGGGATAAGACTTAAGTTCATACGCGAGTCAAGGCAGGTGAGCGAATTCTTTTGGCAATATTATTTATATTTTTATATATATTTATATATTTTGGCGATTTTAATACATCTTAGCAGCTTGCAGGACTCAACTAGTTCAGAGATATCAGCTCTCAATGATGTACACAGAAATAAAAAGTAATTGGGATTTAATATAGCCTGTAAGTATGGAACATTCCTGGCAAGCAATGACATCTCCATGGTGACAAGCATGTGGCAGGCCCCTCACAAAAAGGTGCACCTTAAAAACTGAATGTTGTTTGTAATGAAATTGTGACAAATGTGATCTCATAAACTCTGGGGTATACTGTAATAGAGACATACTTCAGGCAGCATAGTGATATTCACACTCATTTATTCCTCAGGGACAAACCATTTTACGAATGTTTTTATGCATTTGACAGAACTGAGCCTTTCTAGATTTATATGGTGAATTCCTATACCCCAAACAATTACAGTAGTTTGACACACAAACAGTGTAAGCATAACCATTGGTCAAATGCTAGGGTAATTAAAATACTTCTTAACTCTTAAAATCTTACCTTTATCTAATGTACATCTTCATTTGGTTAAGCTTTTGATGGCTTTGAAAATGACTTTAGTTTTATCTAAAGGGGTGCAGTAAAGGAGGTCATTGTAGTGTAACCATTTGCTTAAAAGTCTCTTTGAAGTCTGGCCTCCAGGAAGCACCAACAGAAATAATTCATTTTGTGGTTGGTGGATGATTCTCTCGTCTGTTTTTCTGTGGTTTTTTTGCAGTTGAATTTCAGACTCTGGACTTGGGCTTTCTGCAGTCAGTCCACCATTTTGTCCAGAGCTTCAAGAACAGACACCTACCACTAAACATCCTTGTCAACAATGGTAAGAACATAACCGATATACAGTAGTATGTTACTTATATTTTGTATTGTCTTACTGTTGCTGTGACTCTGTGTTTTGTAAATGAAAACACTAATTAATAAGTGATTCAGGTGCCAGAATTAGATTTTACTTTTCAACATTTTTCTGTTTGTTGTTGCACTTGAAATTGTCAAGAAAGATATCAACCTAAAGCCCCACCATGTAATATTTTAGGTAAAAAAAAGCTTTTTTTCTTGCATTGAAAAACATGTGTCCTTACTGTGAGCAAGCTTGCATCTCAACAAAACAGACTCTTACTTGTCTAGTCCCTGGTGGAGGGACTCCGACCGGCTTGTGTGGCCAAACCTCCTTGCCAAAGCTTGATCTCCTTAGTTCTCAGAAGCTAAGCAAGGCCGGGCCTGGTTAGTACTTGGATGGGAGACCACTGGGAATTACATGTGGCACAGTGGGACGCCAGTGGCAAAAACACTCATTGTGTCCTTAGGCAAGACACTTAACCCACATTGCCTAGTATGAAAGTTGTGTGTGTGTGTGTTGGATGTGGTCGGAGGGGCCGACTGCACAGATTGGCAGCCTCTGATGTTATTAAAGTGGTTTTTACATGTATTGTGTTTCTTCTGTGTTTTAGCGGGTATAATGCTTGTTCCTGAGGGTCGCACTGAAGATGGATTTGAGCTGCATTTTGGAGTGAACTACTTGGGTCACTTCTTGTTAACGTGGCTTCTCCTGGATAACCTAAAGCAGTCTGGGACGTCTGATTGTTTCTCACGAGTGGTTAATGTCTCCTCTTCAGCCCATCGCATCGGAGAACTCAAACTCAATGACCTCAATAGCAGGTACATTGCATTCAAAGATACATTCAAACATTAGATTATTGTGTATTCAGCATAATCAGTGGTTTTTATATCTGGGGGAGCCAATTTCTTTATGTAAAATCTGTCTTTTTCAACAATAAATTCAACAGTAAAGGGTCAAGGCTTGTTGTGCCTGTACCATGATAATAATTGTGGAATGAAATGAAATGCAGTCAAGTCAATGAATTGCTTGGGTCTTTTCAATACACAGGTCGCCAGCCAATCTTCTTTCAGTAAAAGCATCTGGTTTGGAGCAGATTTCTGACTTTTTGTGTTAAATGGCACTGAGCAAAAGCCTATGTTAAGAAAATTTATACTGAAAGCCATACTGACATACTCATTTTTGTCAACCTTATGTAAATGAAAATGCAAAAAAGTGAATAAATACTTTGTTAATTACTTACATTAGCTCACTTTTGGCCACCACCATTTGAAAACCACAGCTTTTTATAGTGTTCAAAGGCCCTGTAATTTAACCTTTTACACTTCCTCTCTCAGGCCAAGTGGCTCATTTAGTGCTGGCATTAGTGGCCTTCAGGTGGCTTGTTCTGCAGCCCAATTTAGTGAAATTCAATTCAAATAATTTAGTTAAACCCCAAAGGAGAGATTCAATGAGGGCTCCTCCTGTGGCCATGTTACTGTCCAAGATAATTGCAGGTATTCAATGGTTTTATTGTGTCACATGGTTACATCTATTGCATGGTTGGTATTTATCTAAATGTATTGAACTTGCAATATAAACTATAAATCAACACTCAAAATTTAGTGTGAAGCTGTTTTTAAGTTTATCATGTCAGCCTGTGGGCATATTCATTAATATTAATATGACCAATATGAAGGCTTAAAGGTGCATTGTGTAACCTTTCTGGTGGAGGGTCCATTACATTTTTTCCATGGAGACATTATTGCTTTGTTTGAATGTGTCACAATATGACATTAAACCTTTCTATCTTTATAGAGACCAAAGCAGACCAAGTTACAGGTCAGACTTGTGGAGAGGCAACCCCACTCACCTGTTTTTCTAGGTATTTTTGAGCAATCAAACCACCTGTTTAATGTCATACTGTTGAACAGTCCAGGCAGAGCAATAACAGAGCCTTAGAAACTAGCAGGTGACGGACCCCCAACCCTGCGTGTACTATGTCACTTTTCCTGAGGGAAATTTGCAAAACAAACTTGTCTGGTTTGACATTTTTTCAGTATAGCATTAAATGGTTATTTCTTAAATACCTTGAAAAATATGCATTCTTACTGTGAGCAGGTCCTGTGTCCCTAGATCTAATCAAAACCTCGTCTCCATGGGAGTAGAATTTAAAGCCATACTTTTAAATATTCTAGACAATCTATTCAAGCAATGGCATTTCCATGGTGACAGCTTAACTCATTGCCTCATGTCTCTACAGCGAGTATTATTCAGCCCACGCCGCGTACTGCCGCAGTAAACTGGCCCTGCTGCTGTTCAGTCAACAGCTGCAGAGGACGCTGCGAGCTGAAGGGGCCCCCGTGAGCGCGTGTGCCATGGACCCCGGGATGGTGCACACGGCCCTGTACCAGCACATGTGGGCACCTCTGCGTTTGGCACAAGGCATCATCGCACAGCTGCTTTTCTGGGTATGACACACTCCACTGGCACTCACATAGAGACTGGGACCACTTCAAAGTTTTGATCAGATCTCATAAAAAATGTGGATTTCTGACTTATGTACTACCCAAGTCTGGGAAAAAAATTTTTGTCATTGAAAAAGATTTGTGGTACTCCAAATAACTTAACTGCAGTTGTGTTGACAGTGCTTAGATCCAAGGCTATTGTCCTTTTCCAGGCTGACAGAGAATCCAGTCATTAAAAGCAAAACAATTTTATTACAAAAGTAAAAATAGCCTATTTCAAAATCAGTAAACATTATCTAAATGGATTGGATTTTTTAAGACGGGTTGTCCATACCCAGATTCTAAGTAGTATTGAACCTAGATACTCAGTCAAGCAGGCATACTGAAAAAAAAAGCATAACCAGGACAAAGTTTTAATCATTTCAATATTAGAACTAGGCTGCTTTTTTTTGGTATCAAAATTGGTATCAACAATAAAGCCTTTTCCAAAATCAAGTTTGAAATGTTAGTATCATGACAACACAAACCTATCAATTTATGTATAATAGTTTTCAACTTATTTGATTAATTTGAAGTTTTTTTTATTGTGAAGTCTGCTATTCTCAGTGTACTGATCTGTTACAAATTAAAATCATCTTTAGATTCACATGGTTTATTCTGATTAGTTTCATGAAGTTTGCAAAACAGTCTCTTGTGAAATTGGTTTGCGAAGCTTTGTCCACTGCGAGCTGTTGACTATTCTATTATGGAGCACTTCCTGCATAGCTGAAGGCTGTTGCCGCGGGCGCCCTTTAATTTCCTTAGGAGTTAACGCAGTGCGACATTTGTGCGTGCCCTGGACTAAAACTGCATTTGTCACATCTACTTACCTCGAGCTCAACCTTCTGCCTTGTGTTTTCCTCACATGTATACAAACACACTAGGCACACCAGATATGCCTGTAGTAATTACGCCAAGCCAGGTATAGCCTCAATTCTTCTTGCACCTTTTATGTCAAACAAATGCATAATTCAGTAAAACAGTGGTTGTAACAGTCTGTATTATAAAAAAAAAAAAGTGGTGTCATGTTCAATAAGGGCTTGCTGTAAGAAACTGCTATTTTAGATGAGTTTTGCCACAAAAGAAATCAAAATACACTAAAGGACAGTTTGATTTACTGCTTATGTAAGAATAAGATTACCGGCTTGGTCTAAAGATGCAGTTTAAGCCACAGAATACATAATTTTCATCTCTAATAGTACAAACCTTTTTATTTGTATTTACTGTTTTTCAAAACTGCTCATTATATGCTGATTATGTTAATTAGCCTACATACAACCTTTTTTTTCCATGATTAATGATTTAATTCACAATTTGTTAGACACAAAATAAAGTTTACAAAATGTCTGATATGCTCTCTAATGTGCCCTAGCCAGATCCTGAGATTACATGATTATAGCTTTGAGATAATCTTGATCATTCTTAAATAACTCTGAATACTTTTTGCTGTTATTCTTCCTTTTAAAGTATAGAATAACTAATGTAAGTATAGTGGTCATCTTATTCTTTTGAATGTGGCTAAACTTGCGCTCAAACCATAAATACTGTTTGAATAAATCACAAAACTGCACCTATTTGGATAACATAGTTTCCTCAGCAAACCACAAAATACTCCATCTTATTATATGGCCAGTAAAATCTTCTAACCCATTAGTTTACGCTTGTTTAAGCAGTTCCTCTTTCAGTCTGCATTGCTAGAATAGTGGCCAGAAAAAAAAAGATGAGATATTTTTTCCCAGAAATTGTTCAAGCCTAAAGTGATAGTATACAGACATAAAAGGGTCTTCCATACAAGCTCATATGACTCAGCAACATGTGGAACAGAATGAGACTGTTGTCATGGAAACCAGTTTTCTTTTCTCAAGTACATAAAGTGTTCAAGGTGTTTTTTTCACTATCCCGCCACCAGTGAATGAAGCACAGACGCCCTGTTATGTTGTACTCGAACTGCATGAGTTGCTTTGAAAGTTATTATATCATGACAACAGTTTGAATTCACAGAAATGTATTTTGACGTTGCACTCATAAACAGCCTACTTAGACCCTTAGGTTCAGAGGGAAAAACGTGTAGTGCTTTGCTTCTGGGATGTGATCTACCCTCCAAAACCCCCCAGCTGGTCTCAAGGCTGACACCGAGCTCATTGTTAAAACGCATCAGTGTTAACAGAGAAACACACATACACACAAACACACACATTTAGCCTGGCGCCGGCTGATCCTAACATCCTGAGACGGCCACATCCTCCTCTGGCATTCACACAACACACTTAAATACAGCCTTTGTTTGGAAGACAAAATTTGTTGTTGTACTTGTCAACCTGTCAACACTCCAGTTCTTTTTGATGTCTACAGATTCAAGTGGGATATATAAAAAAAATTATAAAAATGTATAAAATGCATATCCGCTGAGACAATTTTGCACAATTCCGGATACAGAATGAAACCCTGACCATTTGTTCATCAGTTTTACACATTTTGCGTTATGTTGCTAATTAGTAGCTAATTTGTGTCTCTGTCAAAATATGAAGGAATAGGACAATGTAACAGCTCAGTTTCTACCATCTCGTAATTAATCCAACTGGTGGATTAATCAACACGATCAAAATGCATGATCTAATGCAAGTTTTCTAATTGTAATTCATTCTACTCTTGTAAAAGTAAAAATGCTCTTTACAGTACACTGAACATTTTAAAAGTTATAAAAATCAAATTACTTAGATGAAAACATACATCTAAATTGTATTTAAGAGTAATTCCTGAAGTTGAAAATTTGCTGAATATCTCTTCTCACTCTTCACCCCCATTTCACACATCTCACTGTCTATAAAGGCCCAATTAAAGTGACAAAAGAAAAAGAAAATGAATGCGCCACCTGTGGGTGAAGAAAGAACATATACTTTAACACCAACCATTTTTGTGTTCTTGTTTCCCCTAGACTCCTAAAGAGGGCGCTGCCACGGTCTTGTACACCGCTCTATCACCAGCGCTGGAGGGGGGGCGTGCTGAAGACTACTGGGCCAACGGACGCAGGCAGATGACATCACCTGCGACCTCTGACCCCCAGCTGCAGCTAAGCTTATGGGAAACCTCCATGCAATTGCTAGGCCTGCAGTAGCACTGGCCTAACCGAAGTGGGCGACCCTTATGGACTCTGCTCTGAGATGAAAGCATCAAATAAAAATAAAAACTTTTGACCCAGAACAACCAGCTACTCCCACCCTCTAGCCCTTTCATCTTCTGTTACTCATACCTCATGTTGACACACTGTATATCGCCATCTGAAATCCACAAATGTGATTGGCTATAGGCAATACATAAGACTTTTTGTTGCAGACTCGCCAAAGAAGGGCTAAGGGAGATTGGAGACAGCTCTATTTTCCACTGTGAGCACTAAACATTCAAGTAGGCACTCAAGGTCTATATAACCATAATCACACTTAGCCATTATAGTTATAGCTGCCATATATTCTTAGGACCAAAATTCTTTTGTAGAAGTCAAACCAGATAAATGATTTTACCGCTCAAAAAAGCTGCACTCACTCTGCCTTAAAATCAATACTAAGGATTTTAGGTTTTGTTTTAGAGGTGAAATTAGAAATCTAGATTAGATAAATCTGCATTTTGAATACATAGACATAAATATTAGGGATTCAATTGTTTGTACCATGTCCATGTATCAATTTAATGAATATCGAAGCCTCAATCTCAGTACTTTAGTATATCTCATTCTTTAATCATTTAGCCTGGAACACTCACACTCACTGTTGGTCTAGTTTTGAGCAAAGATGGGTTTAATTTTAGATAAAAAAAAAAAAAAAGTCTTAAGGTTCATGCTCTTTCCAAAAAGCTACAAAGCCAGTTTTACCATGTGAACTATTAGCAGAATTTCCAGTTGTCCAGGCCCCGTATTTAAGATTTAATGAAATGTTTAAAAGAAAAAAATCAAGTAATTTAAGATATTTTAGTTTCTCTGTATGTTTAAGAACACACAAAATTGTGTGTACCGATACTATTGCTCTCCACTCTTTCCCATCACAAAAAGAAGATGCCTCTTTGCGGTCGATAGGGGTTCTGAAGACTCCTAGTATTCCCATGGCAGATTTGTAGTAATAATTCCCAATGAGAAAATATATGCCATTGTAATTAACATGTTAAAGGGTTTCCAGACACTTTTGTCACACTCAAAAACAAAAAAGCCACTTCAGTTTACCCCATTTCATATGCCATAGAAATAAGTTTGTGATGTATTTGATACATAAATATCTCAAGACCATTTCACAGTGATGGAGAGCACAAAAAGAAGCATTTCTAGTGGCAAAATACGCTGTTTTCTTTCTGATTGGCTTCTTATTATTATCGCCACTTCCTCATTTGGCGCGGCTCCCAGTGCATTGTGGGATTGAGATTTCCCCAATGGTGAGAATCTAACTCCATCTGCTGAGCTGACACACAGTATATCCAGGCGAAAAGCTTATCTAAACACACGCAGAGCAAACAAAGGCTTGTGTTCTTCTCATGCACGGCTCTCACGGACTGTAGCTCACCACTGTAAAATACATCTCCACTGTGAGTTGCCATTTGGCTGTGACGACGATGCAGAAGTTTTATCTTGGAGCATTAGCTCAAAATCCTCTTCCCTCCATCAGTAATGCGCTGCTTTTAAAACTGCCACTCAGCATCTAAACCTGCCATACATGAAGCAATAGTATCACTGCTCAGAACAAAGCACTGTGGGTAGGAAGTAAACTAAGTGTATAATTCAAAATACCAGCCACGAGCTATCCATCAGTGTGCCATGTATGAAAGCAAGTAGTTCACAAATGATGTATTGGGACCAAAAGAGGGTATTTGGAAAGGTCAAAATGGTTTTAATATTCAACTTAAAATGAAAGCTAAATTGGGGTCATACATTATATTAAACGACATTACATATTTTAAATGCATGTGTCATGACAGACCTGCAGCCATTTGGAAAACAGGGTCACAATATAATGATCATTCAGCCTGAAGGGCAATAGAAACAGTGTGGGGATTTTAGAGCGAATGAAATGAACTTGGAAATTGTCAGTTGATTCTAATCCATTAATACACTGATAATTTTTAAAAATCAGGTCCACATTAGACTATGTATGTTAAAATGACAATGTGATGATCAGTTTTGTTATTCAATTTACCATAAACCCACGCTAAACATTCAACAAAAAATACAAAGACATGATTTTTAAATGCTGCAAATGTAGTCGGTAGGTAGGTAGTGATCCAAAATCTAGATGCAAATATTGATTAGGAAACCACCACTTGTCGAAAATGGATGTGTGGCCCAGAACTGTTATGAAGCATTAAAAAAACAACTAAAAATAACTTTCACATAATCATTTTCTTAAATATGCTGGTCTGAATACCAGCCTCTCAGTCAAATCCTTTTTTTTTTTTTTTTTTTTGGAAAATGTTAATTGTTGCAGTGCTTCCTTTTCTCTGCATGGCTCCCCCTATAGGCAACATCAAGAACTGAACATCATCTGGATTGCAACTACATCAAATCAACACCAGCTAAAAACACTGAAAAAGAAAACATTATACCGGACAAAGCAAGTGAGGAATTTTCTGAGCACACCGATTTCCAAAGACATTATGATGAGAGATAACTGATCAATAATCAGTGGTTTCCTGTTCAGATTTGGGACGATGCAGTGAACTTCTTGAACTTGACTCTCAATTATAAAAAGAGCCAGAATTGCTCTTGTAATTGTCTGTTGTAATGTTTGTGTGTGAATTTTCATGTCATTTCAAAGTCACGGCTAATGTTAAGCAGTGGCGTAAGTACTGTATGTAGAACGGAGAAGCTCTAAATAGCCATTTTTCTGACAGACTTGGGATGACGTTTATATTAAATGTCAAAGCCTCAAGTTCTGCAAATCCTAACTATATGTGTGTATAGGAAGAGAAAGACCATATATAAAAATACATACAGGATTGACGCCCCGAAACCCACTGTAAACATTTGGACCATCTGGGCTCCTGTAGATTCCTGAAAATGTGCAAGATGTTTTATTTTTATGATTATCGTTGTCAAGATTTAAGGCATGTTATTATTGCTTTTGCTGTGCCTAAAGAAGATCTCCCTCCTTAATGTGTACCGGTGCATTTTTCCATGTAGATAAGAGCTTGTAGACAACTGTGATAGCGTCTTGTCCTGTGCATTGCTGTTAGTTTTTCCTCTTCTTCTTGGCAAGGGAGTGTGTGTGTGGCGAGGGAGAGTGAGCGTGTGTTTGACTAGATAAGGGACGCCATGTTTTTTGTCAATGGTTGTGACATTCCGGCAGCAGACACCTTTTTCTAAGTATCCAAAGCCTCTCAATAAACATATCATTGTGCCACTTGGTTTTCCTATGTGTTTTTCTTATGTGTGTGTAAGCGAAAGGTAGAGAGAGGGAGAGACGCTGTCAGTGCAATGAGACGATATGAGACACAGATCCTAGAGCCTAGAGCAGGGGCTGAACTTTAGAGACGCGCATGCATGTTGGGTTTACATACTTCTTGGGGACATTACATTGACTTGCATTCATTTCCTGGAGACTGATCCTAAACTTAAAGAAGACCTATTATGCTGGTGTCTGCTATATAGCTATAATCTGTGATACATGTGGATCATTATGTTATAATTTGCTGATTTTAAATCACAATATTCAATTAAAACAACTTAAAAAGAAACAAGTTTGAAAACTTCCACATTAGAAAACTAGAAAAGCACTCAGAGAGACCTCCGCCAAGCAGCTCAGTTTTCAAAGTGATCCAGAATCCAGGATTTCTTCTGGATCATCACCAAAATTTAATCATCTGTTGGATTTACCATTAGGAACATTTCCTGAAAATTTCATCAAGATCCGTCCATAACTTTTTGAGTTATCTTGCTAACTAACAAACTAACAAACTAACAAACAAACAAACAGACAGACTCAGGCAAAAACATAACCTCCTTGGCGGAGGTAATGATGGTGTTCAATGGGAGCTGACTTCACCGTAAACGTCATCACAACAAGAGTTGGCAGCTCTGATGGATAGCTGCAGATCACACTAGCGAGCAGGATTTTTTTTTTTTTTTAATTTGAACCAAGGGTAATGGGAGGATTTTTTTTTTTTTTAATTTCTACCAAAATCACTATGTGACGCTGCCAAATCCTGCGTGTATCACTGATTAAGAAAATAAAACTGAAGAACAAAGTAAGTATAGAGCAGTGGGCATATGGCGGTGAACATAGGGATTGATCAGCAATATGGCGTCTTGAAAATAAGCAATTAAGAATTGCTAAAACATGCACAAAACACTCCAAATACAGCTTAAGTAAACTAGTAAATGGTGAGGGCAGACAACTACAACATGGGTAAAAACTATAAAAATTTGATTTTACATGATAGGCTTTAACCTTAACATATTGTAACCCATATCTGAACTTTAAATCATGTCCCTGTTCCAGTACTAAAGCAGTTACATTATGGGGATCTGGGTTTTGTTTCCATAAGACAGACAAATACCCATGATGCAAGTGTGTACAGATTTTAGTCCCTACAACGTCATAAATGCCCGTCCGTACACACACACAGTAGGGTTGGCATCATTTTATTTAAGCATTCAATTTGTGCGACAGCTTTGTTATTAGTGAAATTAATTAGAGTAGTTTAGCAAAAATGGGGCATTATGCTAAATTATGTTTTATTACCATAAATAGACATCACAAAGATTGTTTTTACTCGTCTTTTATCATACCTCATTTATAACTTATTGGAGGACAGTGGAGGTCCCATTATAACAAAATTTCAAGAGAGTGCTGCGAGCCATTTGGTTTATTCGGTTAGGATTTTTACTCAATTAGATTACATTTTTATCAACTTCAGTTTGTTTTTTTTGGTTTGTTTGTTTGTTTTTAGACCAAACAACTACACACAAGGAACAAGAATTCAGACAGAGAATGTATATGTATATATAAATATAACTATATATTTTAAGCAAAAATCTTTAAAGTTATATGCAGTCACCATAAATAAATAGGGACTAAATTGGGAACTAAATTGGACTAAACCAGGATTTTAGGATTTTAAGATCATCAACAGGATGAAGGCGTGTGTCTGTGTGTGTGTGTCTCTGCGTGCGTGCGTGGGTGCATGTGTGTGTGTGTGTTTCTGTGTGTGTGTGCATAAATATAGTTAGTATAGTATATATAGATTTTTTTAATCATTGCAGTTTGAAAGGAAAACTATACCAGATGCCTGATCCAATATACCTCCTCCTAGTGCCCTTGAACACCTATAGCAACACTCCACTAAAGAAAAACAACCTGTAATATAGTCAAAGCTGGTTTTTTTTTTTTTGGTTTTTTTTCATTTCTGTTGTCTGCAGCGTCAAGCATTCAGAGTTGAACCACCCTGAGTTCGTGTTAATATTGGGGTAGACCTTATTATTTAAAAAGAAACCTACATTTGCTCCTCTCCTCACTCACACATTCTCTAAACGTGACACAGTGCCAAGAAGGATAGGTGACAAAAACCTGATTTGACTACACATATCTGAACTGGATTGGTGGAGCGTTTGTTCACTAATCCGAAGGTGGGTGGTTCAAATCCTGCTCTGGACATATACATCATTCATTGAGGGGTCAGATCCACTGGATGAATGCTGTCATTATGTCCTTGGGCAAGACACTAAACCCATCTCGTCCCTAGTATCTGTGTACATTGGTGTGAACATGAGTGTGTGTGTGAATAGGTGAGTAGTTCCTTGATATAAAGTGCTTTGAGTGCCTTAAAGGTGAAAAAGCGCTATATAAAAATTTTAATACTTATCATTACCATTTACTAAGGTGTATTTAAATGACAGTAGTGAAGATTACTACATGATGCTTCAGTCTTCTTGTTAGCAAAATCTATCTCTCCACTGATGCTTTTTATAGACAGCTACACGATGTAGCTTGTCACTTATATGCTTTCTTATGTAAAGTAAGAAGCAGCAGAACAAAATGATCTTTCATGTCCTTAGTAACTTATGACTTATTTTTGGCACCGATTATAGTTTATTACAAGAACTATAATCCCCAACACACTCTAAACATGTTTAATAGATCCTCATTCACCCATTTAGTGACAGCTCTGCCTCGGTGAATTCCTTGTGGGAGATGTAATGAAGTCTTTGCATGCACACTCATAAAATAGGAAGTGCCTAATAAGCATCCATTTGTGCAATTAGCTCCAAATGACTGAGAGGAGATTATTATTTGCAGCGAAAGTCAGAGGTCCAGGGTCCCACGCTTATAGTTACCTAGCCTTCAATTTTACAACAAAAAATACACTAAATTACAAATAAATATGAATGGTTTTGTTTGAAAAGAATCATATTTAAAGACAGATGGAAACAATGGCAGTATTTTGTCCAGTGTTGAGAGTTATGTAATTTGGATAGAACCACACGCTTTAACAAAACTTTACAAAGACGAGTGGATCTGAAGCCATATCCTGTCTCTCCGATTTCAGAGGGCGTGATTGACAGTCGCATTAACCAATCAGAGAGGTGCATGGCCCATTTCCATCAACAAACATGGCAGTTTACAGATAAAAAAGGGGGAAAAAACAACATAAAAGACTGAGAGACAGCTCTGATTTTTACAGAGTCAACAATCGAAGCAACAAACCATTACTTATCTCGGGTAAAAGAAGTTATATATTTTGTTCTGAATGATAGGAGAATTTTGGAGGGGAGATATCATTTGAAGAAGTTTTTCACACTTTTGTTCTAGTGACTTCTGGATTCAAACAGAATGTAGAAAGGACTGGCTGATCAGGCAACTTAGCTGAGCATGACATTATAGGGCTGTTTGAATTGAATGGTATGTGACCTAAATTATGCACTTGTTTAAATAAAAAAGAAAAAAAAATACCTGAGTAAATGAAAAAAAAAAAAAAAACAATTTAAAATGTATGCATGTATGACTGTCAGACTGTTTGAAGCCTAGACACATGAATCACTCTAAACAACTGAGTGGGTGAATGAGAATGGAAAACAATTACAATACGGTTAAAGTCTTACAAAACAATTTGCATAATACTGTATGCCCACCTACACCACCTCACAAGGGCTAGTAGATTAATACAGTACAAATACTAGCACCATCTCCTCACTGTCTCTGTTCCAATGGTTTAGACTGGACTGAAGTGATAACATCAGACTGACAGAGAAGAGATCATTTAACTCCACAATGACAATGACAATGACAATGACAATGACAATGAATGATGATCCATTATTGTA
The DNA here is from genome assembly GCA_029959045.1 of Taenioides sp. WSHXM2023. Classification (NCBI taxonomy): domain Eukaryota; kingdom Metazoa; phylum Chordata; class Actinopteri; order Gobiiformes; family Gobiidae; genus Taenioides; species Taenioides sp. WSHXM2023. The sequence goes on from CM057099.1 coordinate 18,001,874, forward strand.
ATAGACTTCTAAACTCCAATGGATATGGTGACTGAAATGGAAGAAGTCAGAAAGGCAGTTTAGTTGGAACAGTAATGGCACAGGAGGGGATAAATTGCCTATCGCTTAACTCTTGTCCTTGGGCAAGACACTTAATTGAATGGGCCTCCCACATTACAAATAAGTGCTGCTGGAGCTTTGATAAAGGAAAACCCATGTAGGATTTTAAAACAGATGCCCTAACAAAACAAAACTATATTTTTTCAATGGGGACAAATCATTTTAGTATTCTTCCAGATCCTCACAGCTGTCTGTTGTTCAAGTCGCACCCTCTCTATATGATCCACAATAAATAAAAATATGTGAGATGTCAGATGTTTTGTAGTGAGAAATTTTAGACCCAATTCAGTTTGTTTATCTGTAGATCCAAATTTGTGCCGGTAACTGTCATAAATCTTCATTATAACACTTTGAGAAGCAGTGTCTCATATTGGGAGGTGTTATTTGTTACCTCCCACTGCCAGCCCAGATGACAGCTCCGTGCAGCCAGGAGGCATCCTCAGAGATCCAGCGGGACAGGACTTATTCATTAATTGAATTAATATACACCATTTTACGGCTTTAAGCACTGACCTTTTCATTACAAGCAACCTCCAGCTCCAGCAGCATGAGTGACTGTACAGAACATTTTTTCATTAGAGCGTTTTAATTGAATCCGTGTGCATCTCCTATTTTATTTTTACTGATTTTACTAAGGTCAGTGTATAATAGATGCACTCATTTGGCTAAAAATGAATACACTGTGCTAATGAAATGTAGGTAGTACTTATTATGTGAGCTCTTTCGTGTTTGGGGACAATAATATAACAAGAAAATGAAGGCACTTCCCATCTCACCCCCAGTGTTTGCGTACATTGGTGTATGAGTGTGTGTGTGTGTGTGCGTGCGTGTGTGAATGAGTGAGTGGCTCCTTGATGTAAAGTACTTTGGATGCCTTGAAGGATGAGTAAATATATTCATTTGAGTTCAGCGTTTCATATTTTTGTAACTAACTGATGCACATCAACCCATTTCCCAGCATAATTCGTTTTCAAAACATGAATCAGGCATATGAATAAGATGAATAATATGCATAAACGTTATCAAGTGTTCTGTTACCATTACAGCCCATAACATGAGCGAACACTTGTGGGCCTGGTTTACCCTCATTAGCGGTCCCTAAATGTCTGATTAAAGGCACATTTATCTAGTTGTAGCTGCAGGCTATGGCCAAGGCCTGACAGACCAGGGCTAAGTGATACATGGACCCTGTCAGTGGATCTGATGGAGAGACGCTTCACCTTTGGGCTGGAGAGGGAAGAACAGGATCCGTCTATGCCGTCAATGCAATTACCACACACAAGGTTAGTCATCTGTCACTGCAACCACAATTAGCAATTATAAAACAATCTATTAAAACAGGGTTGGATTCTCCTTCTTATAACCTTTATACCTTATAATCTCTGATATAACATTGAAAAGTAAAATAGCCACAAGGGGTGCATAATCAACAATCGTCCCAAACCTGGATAAAGAGAAAAACATGACAGCATGATGTCAGCATGATTGGAATCCAGTGCACAAAACTGTGCCAAATTAATATGCAACATTATTATGTCTCACTACTTGATTGTAATAGAAGACTTTTACCTGTATAGATGCCATTTTGAGGACTTTTCAGTTTACATTTTTTAAGCTATGGTAACATTTCAAATATCACATCAGTGTAAACCCAGGTCAGACCAAGCCAGAGTAAAAGTATCTTAGACATTGTTAGTGCACCATTTTTACTTGCTCTTTCCTGTCTGGCTTTTTGTATTTGGTGACCTACACGATATCCACTAGAAATTATTGAATTATTTGTGGACAGCCTCTGCTCTGAAAACTAGGGCATGTTTTTGTATCTCCATTGCACCACTTACACTGTTCTGATCAGAGACACAGAGTGCAGCAGTCAATCAGCTTCAAAAAAACAAAAAGCATTCATCAAGCTCTATATATTTGCATTGGTTAAAGGCCCACTTGTGTTGGGGTCATCACTCCAACTGAATCCCCTTGTCTTTATCTCGCGTCTGATTGCAATTTTGTGCGCAACACTTTTCCGGCATGATGATAATGATAGAATTTTGTAGATTAAGTGAGGAGTTTGCAAGTAAACTTTACAACCGGAAGTGGATCGGGTCAAAGCTGTGACGTCATATGCAGGCTCTCTATACCTTACATTTATTCAAATAGAGGTGGTTTATAGCTCAACATTTCAGAGAAAACAAGCGCTCTGATTGTGAGTGGAGTTGCCACTCCACAGATCTGTCCTATAATTTGGTCTGGTTTGGTCTCCTTGAAGATAGAAAGGTTTAATGTCTTACTGTGAAACATTCCAGACAAAGTAATAATAGCTCCATGGAGAAAAGCATTTGACAGACCCTTCACCAGAAAAGTTACACAATGCACCTTTAACAATACCTGTGACAAGTAGATTAGGTATGCATTTTATTACATTTTTTCCTGAGTACTTTAAAAGGAAATGTTTAGTTGTTTAAAGATAGTATTTAGCAGGAAAACATGTTGCCCTATTACCTTGATGGGAGCAATCAGGGTCTGAACATGTAATTAAAATTAATGACTATGTTGACTAAGGGTTGACATAACTAATTATAGCTTAATTACATATGCAGTGATTACATGATATGGTATAGGCTACTTCCATAATGTTATTATAATAGACCAGATTACACGCAGTTTTTCTAAGGTTTCACTGTATTTCAAACATTTGACTCACTTACTTTCTAAAATGTGTTTGTTGCTATGGAAACTACCTTGCCAAAACATGAACTAATCTTGTATACAAGTTTTGTAATTATACTCTACATTAAATTTAATTTAATTTAACAACAGAAATAAGCATTGCTCTTGAGACTGCAATGGGAAAAAAACACTTTACAAAACTAAACTATACAAAACTATAAATAATAACAAGTAGCCTTTGGTAATGTAATAATAATAATAATGTAATAAGTATTATTTGATTAAAAAAAACAAAACAAAACACTCAATTGACAAAAAACATAATGGTCCAAATAAAATCGTGATCCAGAATAGTTTCAGAAGAAAATATTAAGCTTTCTTCTATCCAGTAACTTCTCAGAGCATTTCCACTTTGACAATCTGCTGTGTTAAAACCAATTATTGTGAATGTGTATCACTTCCTCCACCTTGGCTTTAACTGCAAATAGGATTACAACAGCAGTGCATCTAGTCACATTTTAGGCATTTACAGTGCAATCGCAGAGTTGTATAAGTGTGTAAGTGTGGGTGTGCTGAGATGCAGTATATGTGCGCATGTGTGTGTGAAAAAAGACACACTGGAGACATTCTGGGAAGTGTGCTGTTGGAAAGGCAGGGATTTACTGTCTAAAAATGGTCAGAGAGGAGTAGAGGATAGAAGGAAGGGGAAGGGGAAGAGGGTAAGTGAGAAGATGTGGCAAAAGGGTTACCTGGCCAGCCAGAACCACACGCTTTGACAAAACTTCTCAAAGATGAGCTTGCTCTAGAGGCTTATCCTGGTTTCCCAATTTCAGAGGGCATGATTGACAGGCGGATTAACCAATCAGAGAGACGCATGCTCTGGTCGTGTCAAAACAAATATGACTTCCACGTAAAAATGGAGAAAAAAACTATATAAAGGACTGAGAATCAACAATGAAAGCACCAACGCATTACTTAAATCAGGTAAAAGAAGATATTTTTTTTGTTCTGAATGTTACAAGAATTTTCAAGAGATGTCTGCATTTGAGAGACATGTGCTACAAATTAGCACCTGTGGTTGGACTGAGGTTTTTTCAACTCTATGTTGTTAACAGCAACTAGCATGCTGCTAACACACACTTCCTGATTATCAGACAATAAAATGCTTTCTAATGCAGACAGTACACACTTATTTTGACGTTAAGGGCTGCTGGGGCGAGACAAATTTTGCCCAAATACATGAGGTACAGGACATTTAACACAATAAGTTATATATCACAGGCAAAATGCTTAATTTTAGTGTGGATATCGATCACTGATTATATAGATCCAACGTTATAAACACTGACAATTCCAAAAAAAAAAAAAATCACTATTTTAGCTGCACAAAAATGACTATTGTGAAAAATAAAGGCACACAAAGGTTCAGTTGGAAGAGCATTGCACTATTTATTCTTTTTTTTTTGTAAATTTAGAACCACAGAAAATGAGCTGTCATTTTCTAAGTAAGATTTATATATTTGGATGCATGGCCCAATAGGAACCGAGAGACCGTTTATTTAAGGCAAGGTGAAAAAAGGACATCAGTTTTTCTCTTTACACAGACACACACACCATAGCACAATGTTTGCTCTGGTTCTTATGAAAAGCAACAACAATCTCTGGGGCACAATGCTTCCACTCCACCCACTCGTCTTTTCTGAGGGAAGACAGAAGGAGAGAGGAAGAGGGGAAGAGAGTGAAAAGAGGAGAGAAAAAAGGGTTGAGAAATAGAGGTGGGATCAGGAGCAGGGTAAAGAAAGGCTTGGGGATGACACAGCTGAGGAGGAAGAGGAGTGTGTCACAGCTGCAGTGAAGAGGAAATGCCTGACAGCATATGACACGCAAAGAGAATGACAATCTCCCCACTAGCAGGTGGCATGCCTTAGATACAAGAACATACACTGTACACTGTTTAAGAAAAGAAATAAAGTTACAAAGTGGGTCATAATAAATGCTCCAAGATATTTTGTTCTAGCTTGAAAATTACTCCTTTGAATCGCAGTTGATTTGGTGTGCTTTGGTACATTTCTGCCTCTATAGGGGGCAAACAAATCTTATGATTGTTTCTTTTATTATTGTTGTCAAATGTGTATAATACCAGCCAGGCTAAAATCTTATGAAATTACACTTGGACTGGAAACACATGCTCAATTTGAATTGGGTCAAAGGCTAAAGAATGCACTTAAATTTATCACAATGTTTCATTCAATCCACGTTCATGTTTGTGTCAGTTCCATGACATGATAAATTAAAAGCAATACACAAATTATGAAGTGTATATCATTACTGTTTTATTAAATAACCTATTCGGTTTAAAAGAAGTTAACTAGGAGCTATTGTAATTGATCATTGGTTAGACTGACCATCTCTAAAACTAATGCTAAGGTTTATTTGACTGATTTATAGGGAAAAACAACACATACCTCAATGTCACTTTAGCTACCCATCAGGACCACCATCACTTTCTTTAGATGTCAAAATCATCAGGAGTGCCAAACTGGAGGATTTACCTGTAAATTGATGTGGGATCATGGATTACTAAGTACCAAAGTAAAAAAACAGTGTTTAGGGCTGGGCTGTCTATTGTGATAGATGGAGATGGTTTGAAATGTGGAATATTGGGATAATATTGTGCACACTGCAGCTGATTTTCCTCTCAGTTGAAGGAGAGGTAGATAGAGATCATGCTTGCTAAAGCCTGGAGCAGCAAACACTGACTGTCTAATAATGGATAAGATAAGAAGAGTTGAGGCAGAACTTATAGCTGTAATTTACTGACCTTATTTCACCTTGCACATTTTTTCCCCTAAATGCTACTAAACCACATGTTTATTGTGGTAGTACTTCCGGTTATACAGGAATACCACTCATTTAAATGGGTAATTTGAGAAAGGTTTTGCCGCTAAAATATGATATGGAATAGATTGGTATTGTGTTTGTCTGAGACCTTCCTGGTGTCCCTGTATGATCGGACCAGGAGCAGTGTTTGCATTGCCAGCAGTAAGTCAGATCTGTTTCCAGTGCACGTTAGACTCTGCCAGGGCTGCCCCTGTCACCAGTTCTGTTCACTGTTTTTATGTACTTTGTAGGCGCAGTCTAGTTTGGAGACTACTGGATCGTCATCAAACCAGGACCTGAAACATGCACTGGGGTGGTTTGCAGCCGAGTGTGAAGTGGCTGGGGTTAAGATCAGCGCCTCCAAATCTGGAAAAAGGGTGGGTGGAGAGTCCCTGCCTCAAGTGGAGGAGTTCAAGTATCTCAGGGTCTTGTTCACGAGTGAGGGGAGGATGGAGCATGAGATTGACAGACGGATCGGTTCAGCGTCTGCAGTGATGCAGTCGCTGTATTGCACTGTTGTGGTGATTTACCAGTCAGTCCATGTTCCTACACTCACCCTGCTGCCTCACGATCAAGATCCATGTAAATGGAGGGAGATGGATGGTTTGTGTAGAAGGTTCAATGTGCACCAACAAGTCAACAATGCAAAGATTCTCTGGGCTTTAAAGCAGCTTTGTAATCCGTAGAACTTCTGGTGTCAAGATTGGCAGCCCCATACAAAATAATACAGCCCAAACAATGGTGGTGGCACCCATGGAAACTTCCAGAATAAGGTGGATAGTTTGAAGCAAGTAGAAATATTATGAAAGCCACAGTTAAGAAGACTTATTTCATAAAGTATATTGTTATTGGAATTGTCTCCTTTATAATAATTTTTTTTAGAACACATCCCTGCCCTGGTGATGATCAACCTGCAAAAAGTGATGCAGATTCATCACTGTCAAGTTAAATGTTAACCCAGAGAGAGACAGAGAGCTGGCTTCAACAGCAAGGATTGCCTTGATGCTTGTTGTGCTTTGTGGTCATAATGTAATGATTGATTCACAGGTACCATCATCATACATGAGGTAACATCAAGTGTAAAGAGAAGCCATACAGATTACAGGTTAAATTACAATCCTACCCCTTAAATTTTGCTTCAACATGTTGCCTGTGTCCTTGAAAAGTTTGCGCTCACTTGCACTCGGTGACTTCACAGCTGATTTGCCACCCTCTGCAGAGACTCTCGCCATGACACTGCGGTCGATAAACTATTACAGCACAATCAATGCAGGTAAAGGTCTTCCCTGATGTAACTGTGATCCTGTCTACACTAATGCAAATATACTGTACAGGCATAGGAGCAGACTGAACTAGTACTAGAACTGTTTTTATAGTGCAAATCTCTACACTGCTCAAAATTATTGTCTGGCAGTTCTGGGGTAAATTGCAGCTAGAGGGAAAATACAGATGAAACGTCAAGGTTTTTTCATGTAAACTAATAGGATACAAACTTTTAATATATTGCAAAACACTGCAAAGAAAATTTTATACTTTGAGGGGCATAATTTTCTTCTTTGCCTTGATTTATGTAAAGTATGTATTTTTAAATTATGCCAGTGCTACAGACATCATTTCTCATCACCATTTGTGCTGAATGTAATTATAATGCTGGAGTGCTACAGTTGCTTTTTATTCTCATTTTCTTCCAAATCCCCATCTGGATCAGAAGACAGAAAAACAAAACAATAAAGACATTACTTAACAAAACCTTTACAGGTCTCACAACATTTTCAATCTGCTAATACTGCTATCTAAGCTAGTTATATTACATTTTTATGGACAAAAAGATAATATTTTTTGGTTTTTAATGTACTTTTGATTTATTTTTATCATACACTGAGCTTGGCTGCAGTTGCAAGTGGCATTTTATAAGATTTACAAATATCCAAGTCAAAATATTATAGTCATTATTACGATTGTGTTTAATCATGGATGCGACGTGGGGTGAAATTACTTTTTTCACACTCACAACATGAAACATTAAAAAGTTATTTACAGCGAAAATGACAATGCACAAATGGACTCCATGGACTAACAGTCATTAACCCCCTTCTGAAATTAATTAACAGGAAATGAAAGAAACAGATGACCCTGCCCCAGAGGAGCTGAGAGCAGACACTGTTACAACGGATGATTTAGGAGCACAGGAACAGACATTTGTGAGAGTTTAATTTATGAGATAGATTGAGATGGTAATGATGTTTTCACTACAGTTGAGGTTAAAGCAAAACATATCAATTTTCCAGTTAATCCTGTGCTGTGTAATAAATAAATAAAAATACAATAAAGATCACTTAAAATCAGCACTGCTATTCTTAAACTTATTCTTACTTTGGTATGGATGGTCAACTTCCTTATCGTGTCCATGAAATGCAAGAAATGTTACATCTTTACCTAGAATTTTCCACAATATGGCATTAAACATATATGTCTTGTATTTATTTCATCATGTTTTTATTGCATTGAAAAACATGCATTGTTACTGTGAGCGACATTTCCTCTCCACCGATCTGTCCTTTAACTTGGTTTATCTTTGTGGAAATACATAAGTTTAAAGCTATACTATGGAAAATTCCAGCAGGAGCCAAGCAGGTCCCTGAACCAGAAAAGTTACATATATGTTACATAATTACTTGAATACTCTTTAAGGTAGAATGCATTTAAAAATAATGCAGTGTACAATGGTCATGAGCTTTGGGTAATGACCGAAAGGACAAGATCGCGGCTACAAGCGGCTGAAATGAGTTTCCTCCCACCCTTAGAGATAGGGTGAGGAGCTCAGTCACACGGGAGGGGCTCGGAGTAGAGCCGCTGCTCCTCCACGTCGAGAGGAGCCAGCTGAGGTGACTCGGGCATCTGTTCCGGATGCCTCCTGGACGCCTCCCTCTGGAGGTGTTCCGGGCATGTCCCACTGGGAGGAGGCCCCGGGGAAGACCCAGGACACGCTGGAGGGACTATGTCTCCCGGCTGGCCTGGGAACGCCTTGGGGTCCCACCGGAGGAGCTGGAGGAAGTGTCCGGGGTGAAGGAAGTCTGGGAGTCCCTGCTTAGACTGTTGCCCCCGCGACCTGGCCCCGGATAAGCGGAAGAAAATGGATGGATGGATGAATGGCAGTGTACAATGCAAAAGCAATACCCCACGAGATCACAGGAGATAAAAAGCTAAAAACACTGACAATTACAAATAATGTAAATGCTAATACATAATCTGTGAGTACATTTATTTGCATACATATAGGCTATTGATTTTTACATGAATTGAACCCTATTATGCAATTTTTTTTAGTGTGACAAAAAGTTACACAAGACAAAAGTAAAAAAAAATGCCATATTATGTTAAGATCTGTCTTTTAGGCTACTGTGATTTTAATGACCTTTGTTTCAATAACACAACCTAATAATGCAAGTACGGAAATCTTGAGTTGAATTTCTGACAGTGATCTTTGCTTTACACTGACAGCACAAGAGAAATACTGAGAGACAATGATTGACAGTCAGACCCTACACTAGAATATTAGCCTGTAACACTGTACCAGATTTACAGGGCTTGGTGACAGTGCGCATACATCATCTGGGTATTTTGGATAATCCTGGAGTTTAAAGACACCTTCAAGCCTCGGGACTTTTTTCATTTCTTCCTCTTCTCGAGATTTGACAAGAGCTGCGGATTATGGAAGATAAGACGAAGAAAGAGGGAGGAAAAAAGAGAGGAAGACAGAGAGAGTGGGGGTGGGGGGGCAGAAAGAAAGATAGAACTAGGGAAAGATAAGGTTGTAAGGGGAGATAATATGTCCGACTGAGTACATAAAACCAGAAAGCACATGAGCAGAAGCGATTGAGGAGCTGTCCGTGGTGCTGCTTGGGTCAATAAAGTCATTACATTGAAGTGACACATGTTCACAATATTGTCCAGATACAAGCAGGCCATGGTGGAGGGGTACAACAGAAATGGACTGAAATTTCCCAGCAGACCATTTTTTGTCTATATTTATTATGACCTTAATGTCCAGACTATCAATATTAAATGAAGCACTTCCAAAACCATAAAAATACACTTTTAGATGTGTTATTTTGATCCCATTTTCCTCCATGCTTTTATTCTTACACTGCAGTGTCTATGTCTGCAGTATGCTATATTGGAAAGTCCTGCTGAGATTTAGAATCTCATTCTCAGGGGAGTTCTGAGGAGAGGCTATTGTACATGTTTTTAGTGGTAGAAAAATGAACATGCAAAGACACACTGCCCGGGAGTCAAACCCAGGACCTTCTTGCTGTGAGACTTAAGCTCTAACCACTGTGCCACTGTGCTGCCCAGTTAAATAGTGCACATTAGCTAACATTCATGACTATTCATTCAGACAGTGGCTCAGTCTTTTCTCCATCACTCAAGGAAAAAAACAAAACTGTAACTTGGCCACCAAACGAGGTCAGATCTGTGAAGATGTAACCCTGCTCACAGTAAGAATGTTTGAGCAATAATAATACCTGTCCTGTAATTAAATAGATCCAACACAGCTAAATTGAATGTCATATAGTGGAACATTCCAGGCAATAATATTTCCATGGAGACAAGTAGGTAACAGAGAGGTAACGGACACACCACCAGTTACATGGTGCAACTTTAATTTAGCTAAAATTACAATCATTTTTCTATTCAAGTGAAGGTCTTTCTGAAACCCTGGTGTTCAGACTGGCCCCAGTACCAGTCTTTGGACATGTCTGTGGGAGAAAGATGAGTGACACTGTATAATATAGCCTGCTTCAGAGGAGGGTACTGCTCTATTTTTGACAGGGACACCCACATGCTCCAAGCTTCATGTCGTTCCAACTATACCCACACATCAAAGCACACATGAAGGCTAGCTCTGCCTTTCTGCAACATACTGTGTGGCTTTGATAAGGTTAGCATTCGATTAGCTGTCCCACGTTTGAGAAAATCTACCCATCGCTGACATGACTGAAAATGGATCTCAAAGCAGAGGTTATAAGAAGAGAAAAAAAATAAATAAATCTGCACACAATATGGCGTTTTAGACAAATATTGTGAAATTTCTTACAACAGATGGGAATTGGTAGCGCTCAGTGATGGACCTCTTGGATTTATTATAACAAACGGGTTTCATCATGTAAAAGTCCCAATAACCATATGTCACAGATGGCTTCTTGTCACTGCATCCATCATGTTTGAGTTGCTTTCTTCTTTCTCATGAATAAAAAGTCAAGTAGAAACAGGACTGAATACAGATTTCACTGGGGTTTAGTAGGTCAGATCCTCTTTTTTTCCTCACACCAAATATTGTTGAGATTGTTGTTATATGTTGTTTATTTTAGGCACTTCATATGAAGTCTGTATTGAGAGAAAAATAACTGGGACTACTGCATTTTGAGAGTGTGTTAATTTTATTGAATTGAGAATAAATTTAGTAGTAGTATTAGATATTCCTCGCCAAATAGTTTCCATTTGCAGTCCCAAAGAAATCCAAATTATATTCTTAATCATATGTAAAATAAACACTGTATATAAATTGTATTAATATATAAAAATAGAAGAAGCTAACTAGTAACAAAAGTCCTTTCATGATTCACAAAAAAAGGTTAAAGGTGCACTATGTAATTTCTATGGTGGGGTCCTCTACCTGCTTTAAACATAGTATCTCTCCTGCTGTGTGTAGAATCCCTCAGTTATCCAGGTAAAATCCATGGCAAAAGGAGAAATTCAATTTGTCAACTGGACAATTTGGATGAGCTGCGAAACGTATTCGACCAAATAAACTTTTGTCCAGTTGACAAATTGAATTTCTCCTTTTTTCATATCTCTCTTGCATCAATTACAGGTATTTTATAGTTCAAAAATACCTTAGAAAACATGACCAAGTTTATTTCCATACTGTGATATAATCAAGGCAAAACAGTAATATCTCCATGGAGACAAGCAGGTTGCAGACCCTCCAGCAGAAAAGTTACACAATGCATCTTTAAACATAAGCATCACAATACTGGTTTCCATACTATTTTTACCCATTGGTATTAACCACTACAAATTGCAATCATGCAGTTTGGTTGTAATAACATCAATGGCTACTGTATTTCTTTATGTATTTTATTATTATATTTTTAATATGGTCCCTTGAAAATTCTTCATCAACAAACCTCTCAAGATGCCATGTTTTTCTTCAGATCTATTTCTCTCTTGTCGCTCACATCAACACCCTCCCATCTCACTGTGTATCTCCCACCACCACTTGTACCATGTTTAGACTATAGCTTGTTATTTGGGCGCTACATGTTTGGTCTATCACTATTGTCTTCCTTTAATTATCTCTTGGTGTGATGTGCAAGGCCCCCTTCTGTGCAGTAATGAGGCATATTGGGTGGACAGGGTTTTGGGAAGGTCGAGCTAAATCGAGGAGCAGAGGCAGAGGACATGTGATTGAAATGACGCATTGAGATAAACGTGTTGAATTAGCTAATGTGTATCCTCAGCTAATGATCTCACTGGGAGACAGGGGCAGAAAGCAGTGCAGTTCGCTCTAGGGATCATTCACCTTGTTCGGCATAAAGGGGAAAATGAATTAAGTGGGAATAAATTGTCAGAAATACCCATTTAATTTGAGTTGAAAGTAAAGGTTAAGTCTGTCTCCTTGACATCAGTGTTGTGTCAGTTTTCAAGATTACTACTTAGAATTGCAGCTCTGGATGTAAAAATCATATCCAAATATGATACTGCAAGCCAAGTTCTAGCTTGCTGAATTTGGGTGAACAAAATGTATGAGGGCGTGGAATCATAGATTGTATATAGAAATGGACATAGCTAACCTGTTAGCTGCCTTGTTCAAAATAGGAAGTGCTCATGGGGGTGCTCCCAGTGCCATCAAATCCAATTTACTTTACATTGAAAAACTGTCACCCCTCTCTCTGTAACTGCTGAGTCTCATCATTTTGGTCTTAAAATGTTTGCAATAACCTCCTCTACATGATCCTGGTGTTTTTATTTCTTTATTTTCTCTGTTAATAATTTCCTACTCCTAATATGGAATTTGGCCTCAAATTCGTTCCTATAACTGTTTCCGCCTCGTGAGCTTCATCTGAAGGGAGCCACATGCTCGTCACACTCCCTTAGTCCTCTTCTTTATACAGTCTATGCGTGGAATATTTGGATTGTTCATTAGGTTTGATTGGGTGTTTACGAATAAGAATCCAATTTGTGTACCACTTGAGATGGCGCTATAGCACATGTTTGGATTTGGTGCTCGGCAAGCCCAGTATTTTGTTGGTGGTACTTGATGAGAAAGTGTTTTATAAACAAACTACATTATTATTTATTCTGTGTCTTTATTTACCAGAGAGCATGTTGACTGAATTGGCTCTACACCTTTGCTTCCCAGTCTAACAGTTCAGTTCTACAGCTGTGCATATGCCCCACAATTCCATGCATATGTATACCAATGTGTCAAAGGTTTTATGCTCTAAAGGTGACAGATTTAACTACCTATTTCCTCATTCACAGTTTGAAAATCAGGTAGCCCAACTTTAAAGAAAGATTCTTCATAATTACAGGAAAGGGCCAATCAATCAATCAGTCAATCAATATAATCCTCAAGAGGCAATTTAGGCGAATATAGCAGTTAAAATACAAGAATAGGAATGAGAAATCACCCGTTCGCTCAATCACCCCTGAACTAGATTTTTCCAGTTTTGTTTGAAAACAGTGTACATATTTGAAGTTGGCATGCAAGTGTATTTTAAAAAATTAATAAAGAATCAATAATTAATGATTTTCAAGCAAAACGGGTGAATGGTCAGTCTTGTTCACATGACAGCTCTTCGTCCTATGAGTCAATGCATGAAAAGGTGAAATGGTGACTTTTACTGTCAATAGTGAATCAATGTGTGTAAATAACTGTGTGTATGTGTATATGACATTCACCTCATTAACTAGAGTGACAAAGTTGTAACATGCATGACTTATAGCCATTATAAGTCATCATTATAAGTCATCTTCATTCTAAATTCATTCATGAGCTTTTAACCAAGTAATAATGTTTATATCGCCATTAGCTTATTTGAAGTTGTATTTTGATCTTGATTGACGCTTCAGTACTCAGAAAATTCCAGTTTTCACCTACCCCTTATCTCCGCCCACCGCCCTGTGATTATTAACAATAATTAACACTTCGGCTTATACATGTGGGGTTCAAAATGTTTCAGTCGGTTACTTGTTTTTTGTGAAATGTCACATTGACGTCACACATGTCACATCCTGAGGCCAGGAGCAGAGAATCAATTCAAAAATTTTGAACAGGAAGTCAATAAATTGATTTAAATAACAAGGAATTTCAGATAAATATTGAAATTTCCACTTTACAAAATGTAATGCAACACATGATTATTACTGAGTATAAATAAAGTGAAATATTTCTTCTTTAACACCACAACTGGCATAAACTCACCTTGGTACATTGTCTATCCAGCGTGAGCATGACACATGTATTATTTACTGTGGCGCCTCATTCGTGACCTGATAGCACTGACCAGTTGGGCTGGGGCCAGCCTCAGCTCATCTTGTGGTCTCGCACCTCTTTAATTTCTCATCAGAGGTGGAGGCAGCAGCCGTGATGGGCCAGCTGCTCCTCAGTCAGTAGTCCAAACACGTCCAGCCAACCGAAGGACCATAAACACACTGTGTCGTGTGAGGGCTATTTGTCAGCACACAGAAGTTGGTTAGAGAAGCGGTAAAAAGTTAAGTACAAGAAATTACAAATACTCAAGTACATTTTTGAAGAGGAAACTGGGCCTTTATTTTAGTTAATTTTAAGTATTTGTCAAGTATACCTGTGTCTTTTAAAGAAGTAGTTTCAAATGTTATTGTATATGACTCAATAAGTAAATAAGTACATTTTATTTGTATAGAGCTACAGTAGTCCTATGAAAACAGATGTGGGTAGAAATAACAGTAGTAGTAAGTGCAGTAGTATTATTGAGGCAAGATTGTTTGATATCTTTTTCCTTCTCTCCTCTATCCAGCCTCTGATGTTTAATAAATAAAGGAGACATATTATGCAAAATTTACTTTTGAGTGGTTTTCATTCATTCATGCTAGGCAATGTGGCACCTGGTATTCCCAGCAGCCTCCCATCCAAGTACTAACCAGGCCTAACCCTTAGCTTCTTGACAGGAAGGTTTGGCCACATACATGACTCCTCCCTTTCCTGTACTTCTTCATGAGCACAACATTAACATTCTGCTTAGACCTACATGGATCAATAGTCTTTACATGCACACTGACTCCCTGATAAATCCTTATGTAATCTGTTTAGGGCTCCTGTAATAGCAGCTTTAAATGGAAACCAGGCCTTACAGTCTGTGTGATAAATGTGACCAAACTCCCAGTGGTCCAGGGCTCAACAAAGAGGTCACAAACTCATTCAACAAGAGAGAGTAAAACAATACTGCAGGAGCCAAGTCTCTCTGTGGTGGATTAGGTGGTAATACAAGCTATAATAAAGTCAATAAACTGGGCTTTTCGTCACTGAAATGTTTCACATTATACTGTAAGTGGGGGTTTAAAGCAGAATTAAGGACATTTATTGTCAAAGTAACATATTTTCTTTTGGGATTTGTGCCCACAAAGCTTAATAAGGAAATGTTGTTTAGAAATATCACTATGTGAGTTAGTGATAAAGCTATAATGTGAGATAGTATAATAGTCTATTGTAATGCCTTAAATGAATAAAGTTGCATTTCACTATTTTTAAAAACTTTTGTAATGTCACTTTCAAGAACTATTGTTAAAAAAGGTTCAAGTAATGGTTAAAGAATCACAATATTACGGGTTTGAACTACTCACAAGTGACAGTTTGAAGAAAATCTGAACATATTTTTAGTTTATCTCTCAACAAAATGAGTATAGGCTATTAGCTGAGTATAAGTAAAAGTACAAACCAAACAAAAATTTTAAGTATCTTAGAATCTTGAAGTCCTGAGACATACTTCTGATAGGTGATATCTGCATGGAGAGTGGGGCAGACTGTAAAACTGTGTGAGGATTTTGGAGCCTCAGACGGAGCAGGCTTACATTTGAACTATTGATCCAGGATTTAGGAGCTGTAGTTTAATTCTTTCATCAGTTTGGATAAGGATCCTAGAGGATGAGGTGGAGCGGAAAATATCTGTGGCCCAGAATAAATAAATGTGGATTAAAAGTTATAGACACCATGATGCAATTGGACTAACTAACAAAACTAACTAATCAGTGAAACCAAGAAAAGAAGGTCCACCATATTTTATAGTAGATAAACCATCAACTAAGAGAGATGGAGACCAGGCATGTCCAAACTATGGCCAGGGGACCAAATGCGTATCTAAGATCAATTTTTGCTGAACGCCAACCCTCTTTGTATGTTGTGTTGTCTCTTTGTATGTGTTTCAATATGATGTCCTCCATGAAAAAATTGAGAACCTGAGACTGATGAAAACATTATTTAACTATTTATTACAATATTTATACCATTCAAGAGAAACATATTGGAATGTGTGATGAATATAAAATCTGAAAATGGGAAATGACCCCGTCCTATTGATAATTTGCAATGACATCATGCTGGGGGTGTTCTACATGTATCTCTAATGGTGGAATGTTACCAGCTGTTGGCTATGTTAGATTGTGTCTGTAATTTTATGTATGAGAGACTTTTTTAACATCTCAAATCATCTCACCTGTTGTAGTTCCAACTAAATCAGTTCTTTATGGTCAGATTGTATTAAAACAAAGCACAGATTAAACTTTAGTAAAGCCTCAGACAGAGCAGAGCCTGTAGTTAGCATCACACCCCCAGGGAATGTTGATGGCATCACCTGCAAAGTATCAATAGAAAGGGTGAGGATGGTTTTGGTGTTGTCATGGAAACGGGCCAGGAGTAAGGTGTAGATACATAAAATGGCTAATGTTGCTTCATTTTCATATTCTGGTTATGTAATCCTAGTATAATCTCTAACCCCATTCTCTACCCCAAATTATAGTAGCCTACATCATACATTCCCATTTCCCAGTATAGAATTTTATTTTATTTTATCTGAAATTTTCCATCCCACTGGGCTGATAGTCCTCCAGTGATATGACCAAACAATATAAGAACAGTTATACATTTTTCCGAAGCTCCTCCCTCCTGCACTAGTTATTATTCTAGTCAAGTCGTCTCGGCGCTTACTGTGCAGTGGAGTGCCAATTATTATGCTAATGACTGAAACAGATATCAGATGGGCTTCCCTGCAATAAGCTTTTCATTCTTCACACAAATCATTTCTCTATGTGTACGATTCTACAATATGTTTAGGAAGGAGTGTTTTGAATTGAGTTTTCTCACCTTCTCCGGATGAATTTAACATTTATAGAAATCATGCTTTGGATTCTTTCATCAAAAAACCTTTACCTGTGAACAGCCTGAACCTAAAACTCAAGAGTAAAGGAGGACACACTGTGAAATTGACAGATAAAGATCGATGCTGACGTGGCTGTGCGTTCCAGGTCACAGCACTGCTAGATCATCAGCATCAAAGGAGGTTGTAGTAATGTTTATAGTTAAAGTGGTCAGAAATATATGGGAGACAACTGCTTACAGTGTTTATGTTTTAATGCTTATTATCCAATTATGAGTATGCTATTGTGACTTAATAAAAGAAACAAGTTCGCTGAATGGGAGCAGACGCCGCCATAAATATCATCACAACAAAGAGCCGTGAAGTTGTCGCCATGTCTGATTTGTATCAAAATGATTCTGTGAAGCTGCCAAATCCTGCACATGTCACAGATTAAGAAAATTTAATTGTAGAATGAAGTAAGTACAGACCAGTGGGCATAAACCAGTAGCTGTGAAAAAAAAATAAAAAAAACAGGAGTTGATCGGCAAAATGTTATCTTGAAAATAAGCAATTAAAGATTCAAACATGCACAAATCAGTCCAAATACAACTTCAGATGACTAAATGCTTGTTTTCATAGAGAGATGCATTGATAGTTATATAGCAGAATGTTTCAGGCTAATTTCATGGAGAGAAAAAGGACACATTACATAATGCAACTTTAATAAATAATAATGAAGTGAATCTGTTAGCCGTGATGTACAGAGCAATTTTATGTCCTTTTTTTAATCAACTCAATGGTCTCTGAGTCGTAATTACATTTCTATATTAAGAACTAAAACACACACAATTTTATGATATATTATATGATAGTTTGAAGAGTTTTATCACAGCTCACGACGTTGCATACAATTCTGAATTACCATAAGCTGACATTTTGTATAGAGGATCATTCAGACTTCTATTCTGAAAGAGTCAAATGTACAAGGTAAAGGTCCAGGTTTGTCGATCAATGGAGTTATGCAGGATTCTGATTAGCAAAACTGCATTTAGAAAGAGACAAAAGGATAGAGCATATATTTTGATAAATTATAAGTGGTATTGAGTTTGAGGCCGTGTTTCCATTTTTAACCAGATATATTGTACAGTTTGAATGGCAGTTTTAATAAGCCATTTTTATTTAATGCAGAAATTGTTACTTTTAACTGTGATGCGCTCATTTCATTACTTCCTCATTATATTTTAAATCATCTTGTCTCATTTAATTTGAGGAACATATATGGGAAAGATTAAATGCATAAAATTATATTAACAATATGACATCAAGAGATACAGTAGTTCAAACTCAAAGTAAAACATTAAATAGAGTTAAGAAATAAGTCTGACAGTGCAGTGTATTTTTATTTATTTATTTATTCATTTATTTTTCTTCTGTAATAATAATTCTTTTGATTTATAGCACTAAATGAATAAAAACAATGAATGAATGAATAAACTTGTACATGAAGAAAGTCACAAGATAAAGAGCTTATATATATATATATATATATATATAGCTTGAGAGTTCTATGCAGTACCTTTGCTGTTCCTAGTACTGCACTTTTCTGGACTGAGATGTCTGATGTTCTTCCTGGGATCTGCTGTAGCCACTTCTCCAGTTTGGGGGTTATAGCCCCGAGTGCTCCGATCGCCAAGGGCACCACTGATGCCTTCACCTTCCAGGCCTTCTCCAGCTCTTCCTTGAGCCCCTGGTATTTCTCTAGTTTCTCGTGTTCCTTTTTCCTGATATTACCATCGCTTGGTATTGCAGTGTCCATCACCATGGCTTTGTTCTGTTGCTTATCCAACACCACTATGTTTGGTTGGTTTGCCATCACCATTCTGTGAGTCTGTATCTGGAAGTCCCACAGAATCTTGGCTTGGTCATTCTCTGCAACCTTCGGAGGTGTTTCCCACCTTGACCTTTGGGTCTCCAGCCCGTACTCTGCACAGATGTTTCTGTACACTATTCCCGCTGCTTGGTTATGTCGCTCCATGTATGCTTTCCCTGCCAGCATCTTACACCCTGCAGTTATGTGCTGGACTGTCTCAGGAGCCTCTTTGCACAGGCTACACCTTGGGTCTTGTCTGGTGTGGTAGATCTGGGCCTCTATTGCTCGGGTGTTCAAGGCCTGCTCCTGTGCAACCAGGATGAGTGCTGTCCTTCAGACCAGCCCTCTCCAGCCTATGGTAGGATTTCTTGATATCAACCACTTCAGTTATGTTTCGGTGATACGCCCCATGTAGGGGCTTGTCCTGCCATGATGGTCCCTCCAGCACCTCTTCCTCTGAGCTCCACTGTCTGAGGCATTCCCTGAGCACATCATCTGTCGGGGCCTTGTCCTTGATGTACTTATGGATTTTGGATGTTTCATCCTGGACAGTGGTTCCCACACTCACTAGTCCTCAGCCTCCCTCCTTCCGGCTCGCATACAGTCTCAGGGTGCTGGATTTGGAATGGAACCCTCCATGCATGGTCAGGAGCTTTCGTGTCTTAACGTCTGTGGTCTGTATCTCCTCCTTTGTCCAGCTTATGAGTCCTGTTGGGTATCTGATCACTGGCAGGGTGTAGCTGTTTATTGCCTGTGCCTTGTTCTTGGCATTGCGCTGGCTTCTTAGGACTTGCTTTACTCGTTGCAGGTATTTCCTTGTTGCCTCTTCAAGGTTGCCATTTGCTTGTGGGATACTAAGGTACTTGTAACTGTCCTCAATGTCTGCTATTGTTTCCTCTGGGAGTGAGACCCCCTCTGTGTGGACTACCTTCCCTCTCTTTGTCAGCATCTTATTACATTTCTCAAGCCTGAATGACATTCCAGTGTCTGTGTTGTAGATCCTGGTGGTGTGGATCAGTGAGTCGATGCTCTTAGCGTACAGTTTGATGTCATCCATGTAGAGGAGGCGGCTGGTGGTGGCCCCATTTCTGAGTCGGTATCCTTAGCTAGTGCGGGGTCTATGATTTGGCTGAGGGGGTTCAGACATATGCAGAACAGCATATATATATATATATATATATATATATATATATATATATATATATATATATATATATATATATATATATATATATATATATATATATATATATATATATATGTGTCTTAATAGACCACAGACTTTAAGACACGAAAGCTCCTGACCCCATGCATGGAGGGTTCCATCCCAAATGTTTGAAGCACAATATTCAAGACCTTGGACATATTTTCAAATTAAGTACAAGTTTAATGCAACACATCTCATAAATGACTTTCTACCTAATTTTCTTCTCTAAGGTAACAAAAAGAAGAATTACAAAAACTTCAGATCTGCGTGTATGGTAATGGGGTTTTTGTAGCATCAAAGAAATGACAGAGCGCATATCAGAGGAAAGATTTGGTCTAAAACATTTGAAATTCAACATGTCACAAAAGTACATGTTTGTTGTGAGTTCAAAGCAGTTTCTGGGTTTTCATCTTTTCTGGTGAATCCTGGAGGCAGACATCTGAACATGAGCTGAGATTTTTCCCATTATTTTAAACTGTAATTTTACTCAAAAAGAGAAAGGATCACTGAGGAGGTTTTGTGAAGAAAATGACTAAAGAATAAAGGCATAAATTAATTGGATCAAAAAGAAACATTGACTCTGTTTAAAAATATTATCTTTTCCTTGTCCCAACATGCTAAATGAATGTATATATTTTAAATAGATCATCTTAGAATCAAAACTAATTTCTTTGGATTAACATAAAATACTTAAATGGAAAAAGGACATAATTTAATATTTTTAGTGTTACCATATAAAGGGCCCATATTATGTTATTTTCTGATCTATGTTAAAATGATGTTACCTCAAAAACCTTATGTTACTTTAACACACAAACCCTGCATATTTAGGCTGAGTTCTCTCAAAAAGAAATTCTCTGCTGAACAAAATGTAAATGGTAGCTGTTAACTTGAAATCTACCACTACTGACATCACAAGGTGGAACAGAGCATTTTGAGCTTTGGAGATGTAGACAGACTAATAATAAAGGATTTCTTAAACATGTGTGAATGAAATAAAACAAAACTTCAGATATGTTTTGATGAGGTAACAGCATGTAAGTCAATAATGTGTAATAGAGGACCTTTAAGTAAAAACTTCAAGAAGACATCAGTATCTACACATGTCTATCTCTATCAGCCAATCACCTCTATAGCCCTTTATATGCACTTTCTCTTCCTTTCACTTGTCATTTGGTGCTGCAGCTCTCATCCATGCCACCTCCACTACCGATATCCACCTCTTCTTCACTGCTGTCTCCAGTGTCCATGCGTCAGATAAGATATGCTATAAAACTGCAATTGTGACTCCATTTTAAAAATGAATTCACTGGGTCTTGAAACCTGCCAGTGCTGCAATTTCCATTTACATGTTTTCAAAAGCATGTATTTTGATTCTAGTTAATTATTTTAGTCTTCGCTCAAATGTTAATGCTCCGGGACATGTTTAAAATGTGCTTTGTGAACTGGATCTTTGTTTGAAAAAATAAGTTATTTTTTTTCTAAGTTAAAATAAATAGTAATAAGATTTTTATGGCATTCTTACATGCAGCCCCAGGGTCTTACCGATGCTGGAAAATGACAAATACCCAAAAATATGTTAGATATAAATCCTGCTAACAATGCCAAGAGTTCATATCACATTTACAGGTCAGAGTTGTTGGTTAGTTGGGAGTGGTTGCCATAGGAGATTACTCACAGGAGCATCTGGCCTTTTTCAAAGAGCACTGTTAGCTGAAGCCAAGCACAACCCAGCACATTAGCATATTCACCATGATCGTTTTCATTAGCGCTAAATGCCAGGGTCGCACTGGTTCATGTCCCTGGCCTAAAGGAATCACAGTAACTTTATGTTCTGAACTGAGAGAGAGGACTTTTTGAAACGGCATTTACTGTAACTATACATAACACCAAATCTATAACCAAAACCATGGCTCTGCCCTTTAGCTTGTACTACTGAAAACATGGTCCATGGTAAATTTTTGATATAACACTTTCTATCTTCAAGGCACTGAAAGCACTTTTAATCAAGGAACCACTCACCCATTCACACACATTCATACACCAGTGTATGCAGACACCAGGGGTGAGGTGGGTTAAGTGTCTTGCCCAAGGACACAACAACAGCATTCATCTGTAGGAGCTGGAATCGCTTCACCAACCTGTGGGTCAGTGGATCTGACCTGTCAACCAGTGATATTTATGTCGAGAGTGGGATTCGAACTGCCAACCTTCGAATCAGTCGACAAACGTTCTACCAACTGTCAGCATGCAAATAATCTGCAATCTGATCTGCATTAACAAACATTTTTCCCATTTACATTAAACTACAAAATAACAATTTGTTTACATCTGGCAAGAAAACATATACATTTTTTGAGTTGTAAATATTGTAAATTATGTCAAAATCTCGTCTTGGGTCTCATTGTAGACCCAGTCTCGTCTTTTGTCACATCTTGTGCAAATTGTGTCTCACACCCCTAATCCTCCATTAAACAAATCTCTTTTTGTGTGCCATTTCTCTCTCTGTTCATACTTGTTTGGATTTTATATTTTTGCTGTTCTCTCAAGGATAGTTAACTGCTGCCAGGTATCTTTTTGGCAACAGAACTTCATTTACCATGAATAAGGATATGATGCAATTGTATTGATCATTCAGACAGCCTATTCTGACTGTGCAGCAGTAAGATCCAGCAAGACTTTTACATCAGTGTGGTATGTCAACAACAAGCCCTCAAAATTTGTGTCCATACAAACCATTTTTGCAGAGCCAAAAGGACCAATAGAAGTTGTAGGACTTTTGAGACTGATAATCAAGAAGACATTTTAGCCCCCCTCTACATCAATGGTGAGTGTGTGAAGAGGGTCCACACCTTCCGGTTTCTCTGTGTTCTCATCTCCGACGACATCTCCTGGACTGAGAATATCACAACAATCACCAAAAAGGCCCAGCAGCAACTACACTTCCTGAGGGTGCTCAGGAAGTACGACCTGGACCCCAGCCTGCTACTGACCTTTTGCCGTACGTCCATTAAGAGCCTGCTGATGTACTGTATCACAGTATGGTACAGAAGCTGCACCATGGCCGACAGGGAGAGGCTTCAGAGGGTAGTCAAGACAGTGCAGAAGATCATCGGCTGCCCACTCCCCTCCCTGATGAACATCTACACCTCCCGCTGCCTCAGCAGAGCCAAAAACATTATCAAGGACAGCTCCCATCCTGGTTCTGAGTTGTTTGACCTGCTGCCCTCAGGAAGCTACAGGTGTATCAAAGCAAGGAACGCCAGACTCAAAAACTGTTTTTTCCCAAGGGCCATAACCACTTTGAACACACACATGCAAACACAAGTGTCCCAGCCTGGGCAACTTAAGGCACATCTCTCTACAAAGTACAAGTGTATATATGGTTATAAGGGTCCCAGTCCAGGAAACCTCGACTGCAATATACAGTATATACTGAGCAAAATAATCTGTGCAATAACTTGTATAACCAATGTGCAATATCACTTTGTGTGGAGAGTTGCTTTTAATCTCATTGTGCATAGTGTAAATTGTACATGTGTATAGTGACAATAAAAGGCATTCTATTCTATTCTATTAAAAGGCCCATATTACACTATTTTCTGATCTGTTGTTTCCTTGTCACAAACAAACCCAGAGTTTTATTTTGTTTCATTCACACATATTAACACACAAACCCTGCATATTTAGGCTGAGTTCTTCTCTCAAACTGAAAACACGTTGTGATGTCATGTGGTAATACAGGAAGTGCTCCACATCATTTGGATAATTTCAGCCCTGGAATTACCAGTCTCTACTGAACAAAAGGCAAAAGGTAGTTATGAACTTGAAAACCACTACATGACATCACAAGGTGGAACAGAGCACGTTGTGTTTTGGAGATGTAGACAGACTAATAATAAAGGATGACTCAAGCATGTGTGAATGAAACAAAACAAAACTCCAGGTATGTTTTTGAGGAGGTAACAACATTCTAATATGACTTAGAGTTGACAAGATGAATATTGGTGTAATAGACTTACACCCCATTGGTGACAAATAGAGCAAAAAAAAACTTGATTGTTGTAGATTATCTATAATATTTTATTTTATTTAAAACAACTGGTATTTCAACTGATATTTCAATTTTAAAAACATGTCCCTCATTTTGTTATAGGACAATGACATTGCCCTATTGGTGTTCATTTTAACAGTTCAATGGAATATATATATATTGCAAATTCCTCAGTGCAACATTTATGAAAATGGGAGCAACAGTGTAAATCAAGCTGTCACCAGAATGCAAGGGAAATGAACAGTTGTCATTTTAGCTGTCCAAATTCATTAATAGTATTATTCATGTCTATGTTCAGTGTACTCCCTTATAACATCACATTGTACATTGATACATAAAACTGCATCCCCCCTTCATCATTACTACTTTCTGCTACTCAACCAGAAGAGCATGAAAAACACCAGCCCCTCCCCCCTGTGCCGCTAACACGAGAATGACCTTCACAACCAACAAGATGGAAAAAACAGAGGCTATAGGAAAAGAGGAGGTTTTTGGAAAGACAAGAGTGGGTGTACAGACATGAATATAGGTGAGCGAAAATGATATATATCTTGCTCTGTGAAAATCAGAGTCAGTGATGAGAACAGTCTAGTTTTTTTGGAGCATTGTGGATTCAACTCCTTGTCCAAAGAAATGGACAGTTAGACTGTTAACCTGGTGAATGGGAAATGACTAATCAGCCATGTGTAACCATAGACTGTATAAAGTAGTGTACTAAGGGAGTGTGACATCACCCATATAGTTCAGCTCCAGTCAAATGAAGCTCACAGTGCATTTATAGGGGCAAATTTGATGCTGAGTTCCATATTAGGAAAAGGAATTTCTTTACGGACAAAATAGCAAAATAAAAACACCAGGATCATGTACAGCAGGTTAATATGACTATTTTAAGACCAATATGACAAGGCTCACTGCAGCAAAAGGGAGTGATGACAATTTTTCAATGTAAAGTCAATTGGACTCAGAGTCAGTGGCGCCAGAAGCACCCCCATGTTCACTTCCTATGTCCATTTATATATACAGTATATGTAAATAACACACATGTGTCACCATTACATAATTGTCAAAGACCGAAAGAGTAAGTAGATAATGTATCTATTGTTAAAAAATAAAAATGAAACTTTTGCTCTTTTGTGACTACTGTGGTTTGTATGTGTTCAAAGTGTTTCAGTAAAGAAAAGACACTAGTGAACCAGTGTCAGTTGATGCAGTGAAGACTGAGCTGAATGTTAAATTCTTAAACAATGGCTCAGTTTGCTTGATTCTTATGGAAAGGGTCTTTGTTTGGTGTGTATGGGATGTTAAAAAGAGGAAACGCTAAATTTATAATAACTTGTACAACAATATAATGCGAGAGATAGTTTTCAGTCAATGTGGAGTATCTACACCATGAAAACTCCATACAAAAAGACCATATTTACCATAAAGTAATACATATTGACCAATGCTGTTGTAACACTGTGGTTATTTTGTTATGCCTGATTGATCAATGATATGGTCGGTCACTGAACACCAAGCCTTATGAAATAAATATGTAGTTATTTCAGAAATAGGTGGTGAAAAAGTGAATGTAGGTGATGATATGAGTGAGGATGAGTTTAACAGATAACATTTATACAGTGGCAGACAGAGACAGAGGTGTGTGCTATCTTGATTCAATGTGTACACCCATCGCCCACAGCACTGGATCAAAGTCTTCAGTCATGGGGTTTCACCTCTATTTCAAACCCACACTATCTCAGAAGGTCAGTCCACAGGTGAGGAGTGAGAGGCACACCAAATATAGTATACCAATCAGAGCAGATCTGTGATGTTTTATTGTGACAGCCGGAGATGGGAGCAAATTAACCCTGCTTATGCATTTGACCTTCAGTTTAACTCAGTCTCACTGTGGTGAAGATGAACAAACAGCACTGGAGAAGAGGGACTAAGAGTGCCATCGGCTTTGCTGCTAAAAATATCCTCACTTCTTTTACAGTCTGACAAAGTTTTCAATCCTCAAAATACACTCAAACAAATGTCTATTGTGATTTTCAACATGCTACACATTCTCAAGCATTGACACTAAGGACTAGGCAATTTTAGATTCATAAAATATTTGAATGCAAGTGGGGAAAAAAAAACAAGAGAAAAACAAGACCAGAAGTTCAAATTCTGCTTGGACCAAGTTTGGTCGTTGTGTTCTTGGGCAAGACACTTATCCCACCTTCCTTACTATGAAAGTGGTGTGTGCGTGAGTGACTGGTGGTGGTCATAAGTTGCTTACCACCATCAGAGTGAATGAATAATGACTATGGCGTATTGCTTTAAGTGGCTTCAATAAGCCAATAAAGCATGTTACAAGAGTCAAGCATTATTATTATACATTACAAATTTTGCAAACACAAGCTTTTATCAGAACTAGGAAAAATCATATTAACAAAATCAGCAAGAACAACATGGTGTAAATCAGAACTAATCAAAGTCTAAACCAGGTCATGTTATAATGTACAGATGTAGGACCCAAAAGCAGACCAGAACTCAGATAAGGTTAACAGGTTTACTGTACAGATGGGAATGGAAATGGGCAAAAATGGGTCCGGTGGAGGCAGGCAGGCACAAGGCAGGGGGGTCCAGAGAAACACGAGCCACGAGAAGAAGAGGGGAGCCGAGAGGGGAGATCCCAGGAGCACTGTGAGCAGAAACAACAAAAAATTACAAAAGGTCCGGGAACAACCATAAAACAATTTCAAAAATATGATCCAAAGAAGCGTGAGCCACGAGCTAGTTAGAAGTGTGGTAAACTGACAAACTGGCTGGGAGTGGAGGAAGAACCGGGCTGATATGGGCAGGAGGAGATTGGGGATGGATCTCAGGTGTGATGATGACCAGGAGGCTGCAGCTGGTGAAAGGCGACTTCTCCCAAGGCAGGTGACACAGAAGGGAGGGGGAAAGGGAGAGACTGGAGGATCATGACAGGTCACCTCTATCAATACATCTACTGCAAGTTCTAAATGTGTATTAATATTATTTTATTTAGGAAATTAAATACAAAATGAGGCCAGTGACCAGTTCCAAACCCCAGCTCAAAGTCTGAGTCTCTCATTGCTAAGTCATTACTGTCACATTGAAATAATACCAAAAAGACTTAATGCTTTACTATGGCCAAATACATAGTCTATGTGTTGGAGCTGCTATCTGGCTCTTTGGGCTCCAGTGTAATCTCTACTCATTTGCATTTCAAAAATGATATGTTTGTGAGTCATGCATGGCAGGCACTAGTGAGTTTGTCATTACTTGGTTATGAAAGCCCCTCAGCCGCCTATGTGTAAAGATCAGCTCGGGGCTTGTCTGAAGACATTTCCCATTTGTTCAACAGTTACACACTCAATCGCAGCAGCGCAAAATGAAATGAATACAGCACGATGTATGAGTGCAAGAACATGAGAGTCAAGTGGTCCATGGAGGGAAAATGGGTCATTGCATCTGCCATCATGGTATATGAGTATGGTATATGTATATGGTGAATATATATTATATGATCATGATCAGTCAATCAGTGTATTGTCTATCTACAAGCTTATTGTTAATGAAAGAATGAATGACTCTTCATAACAGGATGTGTAAGTAATGACCTTCACACATACATATTCATTTCTCATTTTAAAAGACATTAAAAAGCACATGTCTGCAATGTTGGAAGAAGTTTTATTACACAAAAATAATACATTTATGTAATGTGTAATATATAATATGATATACAATGTAGGTTTAATATCAAAACCAAAATACCAAAACCTTTGGGTTTCTCATTTCAGATCTTTTAACCATCTCATTTAGCCTCTCGAAGTTGCATTTGGAGTGATTTGTGCACATTTGAGTGATCTTTAACCGCATTTAACCGCACTCACATGCCATATTGACCATATTGCCCAGTGCTCTGTACTAACTTTGTTCTCCAGTTTTATTTTCTTAATTGGTTGTATGTGTAGGATTCAGCAGCGTCATTTTGGTACAAATGAACAAAAAATCAGTTACTTGCTAGCATGATATGTAGCTATCCATTGGAAATGTCAACAACTTCAAATATTTACCAAGTTTACTTAGTTTGCCTCATCTTTCATGTGAGGAAACAACTCCATCCTGCACAGTCTAGAAACAGTTGGTATCTCACTGCATCCAGAACTACCTCCCTCTACTTACAACACTGACACACACTTGTTGAACATGATTTATCAGTGTCATTAAGTCTGGATGACTTCCTGATGCTGTGACCTTGCCTAAAGCTTCCTTCTTTTATATCTAATCAAAGCATTATGTAAATATCCACTTTGACCACTAGAGGTGTGTGATTGATTGGTCAGTTTTCTCCTCCTATGCACAGCATGGATTAGGAAACTATTTGACAAAGCCTCTCTGTAATTCTAGATGATTCATGGATAGATAACGGCAAGGTCAAATGAAGAAATCAATGATCAGTTACAGAGGAAATATTGGTAATTGAAAGATGTCAAGCAGTAATAAGTAATAAACATCATCAACCTCCATCTGTTTGTGAGGACTGAGTGCCAGTCAAGATGACAGTGAGATTCTAGTGTGGAGAAAGATAAATGTATGAAATAATTGTTAGTGACATTTTGGCTATGAAGAGCACCCCATGGCCCAAATATAGGTCATACAGAGGCCAGTAGTGTATTGGTGCGATGCAGTGACATCACACTGGGGGTGTTCTACATGTATCTTTATTGGTGAAATATTCATCAGTTACCATGGTGACACAATGCACATGGACTGCAAAATGCAAATTGTTAGTTAATGCTAATGTTAGCTTGTGACTGTAATTGTATGTGTGAGGGACTTGTTTAACAAATCATCTCACCTGTTGTAGCTCTAACCAGCTCAGATTGTGTTAAAATAAAGCTAGTCTTGAGTCACATATAACAGAATAGTGTTTTCAGTTAGCTTTATACCCCCAGAGAATGCTGAAGACATTGGCAGCAAAATCCAATAGTCTCAGATGATACAAAAGTTATTTTTTAAAGTTATTTTAACAGGTACAGCATGTAATTTTCTGGAGGTGGCACATCACCTGCATGATTCCATGGAAACTGAAAGTTAAAACCATACTTCAGATCATTCTCCATGGATATAGGCCTATACGTTTTATGCCCTATTGTGGGAGATATAACCAAAGGGACAACATTTCTATGGAAACAAGGAGGAGGAGTCCCCCCAGGCCAAACAAAACTCAGGTTTATGGAGATGCAACTAGCTGGTTTTATAGCTCAAGAATACCTAGAAGAAAACATGCAATTTGACTGTGACCTCTCACAGACTCTCCACAGATCTGACCAGTAAATTGGTCTTGTTTGGTCTCCATGATGATAGAAGGGTTTATTGTTAAACTGTGAAACATTTCAGACAAAGCAATAACATCTCCATGGAGAAAATGAGGTGACAGACCCTCCACCAGAAAAGTTACACAATGCACCTTTAAGTGATAAAACTCCGAAACGTATTCTTATCCATTTCTGCTGTGTTATTCCCTGCAGATATAGTAGCAGTATACAGTAGCACATTAGTCACTTGCTGGTTGAACATATTGTACAGTGTTTGTGGTGATGGTGGCAGATTGCAGCTAATTGCCCCTTGCCAAACCTTCCTCCTACAAGTTTCCAGTTCATGTCCTGTGTGAGTGACTAATTGTTGCTTCTCCTGTGTTTTCAGAGTAAAGTGGAGCTCTGGTATCTCAGTCTCTGGTAATTATTGTTCCTATTTATTTCCCAGAAACCACTTAGAGAGCCCACCTAATGCATGGGCTACTTGACTTTTACTCCCACCTCAAGATAATCAACAAATAATTACCCTGCGTGGTATTAACAGCACCTCTTATTGTGTTGTATCATCTGGACAGTACTTTTCAGACATTAAAAGTTTAGTTTTGTCTGTTGGTGGACATTACATGATACTTTAAAACGTGTTGGGATAGTAGTACTGTAGTAGTAGTAGTAGAATACATTTTCATATCTAAAGGGCCCATATTATGCCATTTTCTGATATATGTTATAATGTTGTTTCCTCATGAAAAACATACTCAAAGTTTTGTTTGTTTAACAGACAAACACTGTACAGAAAACACTCTGTTCCACCTTGTGATGTCATGTGGTAATACAGGAAGAGCTCCATTGTGTTTTTAAACTCCATACACCTTTACTAGAACCATTTGGATGATTTCAACCCTGGAATTGCCCGTCTGTGTGACCTAAAGGTAAAGGGTAGCTGTTAATTTGAAACTATCACAGCATGACACCACAAGGTGGAACAGAGCATTTTGAGCTTTGGAGATGTAGACAGACTAATGATGGAGGAATTTCCCCACTGTGGGACTAATAAAGGCATATCTTATCTATCTTATCTTACCGATACGTATGAATGAAATGAAATACAACATGTTTTTGATGAGGAAACAACATTATATCAAGCCTAAAAGTTCACAAGAGTCAATTTTACGTAATATAAGACCTTTATTAGCCCCTGTTCCTTTTGATTTGAACAGTATTACATCTATCTATCTTTGAAATCAAGAAAACAGGAAAAATATTTAGTTTTATAATTAATTGCAGACTGGTGATTGCTTTTAACAATATTTTTTGGAAATTTTGGCCTTCGCAAATGAATGGAAAAACACATCTGAGTGATGCCCGCCCTGGATGTCTAATGGTGTTTTAGGAGGGAGAGAGGAGAGAGGGCTGGATGTGACACGTCGCCTGCAGCAGAAGTGACAAATTTGTGTGGGGCATCTGTCTGCAGCATGAGACCACCAGAGAGGACCCCTGCCTCCTGCTGCCTCTGTGTGTGGACGCGTATTTATCACATTGTAGGGACTAAAATCAGTACACATACTCACATCATGGGGACCTGCCTCTTTTATGGGGATAAAGAGAGGGAGAGAGAGAGAAAGTGTGAGAAAGAGAGCAAAATAGAGAGAAAAATAGAGAGAGAGTGAAAGGGGGTAAGAGAGAGAGTGAGAGAGACAGAGAAAGAGGAAAAAGAGGGAGAGAGAAAGAGAACAGCAGGAGAGACAGAGAGAGAGAAAAAGACAGAATGAGAGAAAGCGAGACAAAGAGAGAGAGTGAGAGAGAAAGAGTGAAAGTACAAAAAAGAGAGAGGAATGGTCTGTATTTAGAGTCATGCTCAGGGCAGGACAGAGATATGAAAATAAATGCAACAATAAGTGACAGCGAGGAACGAAGAGAAGTCACACGTGCACTTAAATATGTATACTTCCTGTCTGTGTGTGTGGGCTCTGCAACACATACTTTTATTACCTCAACTGACCTGCATGTACTTATTATTAGTATACTATATCACGACTTACAAGTGAGATGTATTTACCTTGACATGTTCTACCGCCCATGAGAAGGGTGTCCCATGTGTGTTACAGGAGTTAATTATCATACCTGAAGACAAAATGTAGTTATTATTGTTAAGTTATATTCTATATTTATGTAATGGGGTGTGTTGTATTAACAGGAAAAAATAACAGCATTCTCTACATTGATACTGATATTTTTTATATTGTAAACACATCTGTTCTTTTGGTTTCGAAATGCATGTC
This sequence comes from Taenioides sp. WSHXM2023, assembly GCA_029959045.1. Lineage (NCBI taxonomy): Eukaryota > Metazoa > Chordata > Actinopteri > Gobiiformes > Gobiidae > Taenioides > Taenioides sp. WSHXM2023. Next base: position 18,033,644 of record CM057099.1, read on the forward strand.
TGTCAATAATTACAAAAAGCAAAACACAAGAATTAGCAGTAAAGTCTCTTCATGTGTGTGCATACGGCGCCTACAGGGCAGACACTGTTCTCCGCTCAATACCAAACCAGGACATGAATTATGGAGGGATGACGTGGAGCAAGAGACACTTTTATTGAGTCGTGATGAGGGAGATGTGGGCGGGTATTTATTACATTGTGGGGACTAATATCTGCATATACACTCAATTCATGGAGACCTAGCTTCCTTATGGAGACAAAAATCAGGTCTCCATGGCGTAAATCTTTTATTTTTGTATCAACAACTTGGTTTAAAGGTCATATATTACACAAAATTTACTTTCGTGAGCTCTTAGCATGTTATAATGTTGTTTCCTCCTAGTTTTCCTCCAGTTTTTCAATAGAGATTCCAGGGCTGAAACCATCTAAATGATTTTAGTGATGGTGTGTGGAGTTTAAAAACACTGTGGAGCTCTTCCTCTATTACCACATGACATCATGAGGTGGAACAGAGTGTTTTCAATTTGAGGGAAGGAAACAACATTTTAACAGTGATCAGAAAACAGCGTCATACAGGCGCTTTAAAGTTCAGATGTGGGCTGTAGTGACTATGGTTGAGGTTAAGGTTAGTCTCCAGGACTAACTACATTCAGTCAATGCAGTCTCTCCAAAAAGCATGGAAACATAATAAAGCTATTAGTTTATAATAATAAACTACAATTAGTAATAATAATTAGTTTATAATAACTCAACATTTTTCTGATGGACTCAATGTACAAAGCTTTAGATCTAACGGCTCTGACTCCATGACTTGTACCCATGTCTGTGGAGCTCAACAGGACAGCCCACCTCTCGGGTTCCAGAAGTAAAATCCCTATTTTGTTTTTTCATAGACTTTTAGAAAAAGAAACCATGTCAACAGTTTGAAAGCTCAATAATGGAGAGTCAGTATGTGACACACACACACACACACACACACACACAAGCAAACACACACATAAGTTCAGTCTAAAGTGAGTGTTTCCTGAATTGCCCTGTAGTTGTTATCATTAAGTGCCGTCCCAGTACGTGTGGGTGGTACAAAGCGTGACTCAGATTTAGAGGTTTAAAGGTTCTCCAAATACACATAACAGCTACAAATAGCATAACGCTGATAGTATGGGGATTTCACACTGATAAATAATGGGTTACAAGTCATACATTTATTCACTGTAATGTATATTAATTAAGATAGCCATTAGAGGGATGTGTATGATATTTCCTTATGTCTTTGTTCATTCAGTGGTAAAAGTAATTCAAGAGAAAAGTAGATTAAAAGATGAAGCTGTTATTCTATTGGCAATTTGATTCCTGTTCTCCTAAAGCCACACTGTTTTGTGTCCTTGAGCAAGACTCCTCACTCCACTTGATTTTGTTGTTTAGGTTCGAAATTGCCCAAGCTCGTTGTTTATTCAAGTAAACTTTTTTCTTTCTCACCAAACTATAGACACTGGGAGTAATAGTTCTAGGGCCCATGGCATAGGAACATTCTACTTACAAAACTTAACTTCCTGTAAGGTAACATTTTTGCAGATGTTGTGTCTTCCACGTCCTCATGATTCCACTTTTATAGAAATAGCATTCATGAGGGGTTTGCTTTACGAAATATTTCCAGGGCAAGTTTGTTTCCGATCGAAAACATCTGAGGATTTTACTTAATTGCAAGGATTTTATTTGCCCTTAGTTTCTACAAACAGGGAACATTTCGTCTGGAGAAAAGAAGTGAGCGATCCACAGGGCTGTACCCAAAACATGAGAGGAGCTTACATCAGCACAGATCAAATTATGCACTCAGACAGTCTATCTATGAATTCAAATGGCTTAAACTCAGAATAACCTTTTAGACTTATTTTTTTCAACATTTTAAGACAAAAAAAATCTGTCAGTGAAGAATAAAAATGTCCACAAACGAAATAAATCTCAACTGATCAAAATCAGAATTAAAAGTGCACTATGTAACTTTGGAGATGTGATTGCACTGGCTGTAATGCTCCACAGTACATCTAAAAAAACTAAAAAAAACAGCAATCTAACTTCTCCACAGATCTGACCTGTAACTTGGCCAGATGGTGTTGCCTGCTTGTCGCCATGGAGACAAAAGATTTAACATCAACAGAAAAGTTAAATAGTGCACTTTTTATAATCTGAACTAACTAGTTTTCAGTCTGTGTGGTTCTTATTATTTTTCAGTTTTGTGTTTTATGGAAATAGCATTTACCTCTCATCTTTGGAACAGTTTTGAGTGGACCATGTGTCTGGACAGCCTGAACTCACCTCTCTTTCTCTCTCTCTTCTCACTCTCTCCTCTCTATTTTTATAGCTCCAACTTTGCAGATCGCTCCATAAAACCCACTCAGGCCGAACCAAGGACCGACGCAATAATGGCTTCATGAGAGAGAACTGCAAATGGGTGAGAAAATGTATGCACCTCTCTCTGCTCCAGTGCAAAAAACATTGACCTGACTCTAAATCACTGACGAATCACACACAAAGTACTTGAGTAGAAGCTCAGAAATCACTGCTGAATTTCCACTGCTGGGAAAGTGAAGTTTATTTAAATTTGACAGAAAAGTGTGCTCTCTGTCTCCTTAGGGTATAAGCTTCAAAAGTGAAAATGTTAAAACTCATCTCCTGCTGCTGGCTTGATCCACACGGGCTTGGCTTAGCTTTTTGGGAACTTTATTTTCAAAGTATTAAATAAAGTGCAGAACTGTTATGCAACAAGATGACTGAACTCTGAAAATATATGAGTTCAATAACAAGATATCTCCTGTAGTTTGTTCTTTTTATTATCATCTTTAGCAATGACAATAATGTATAGTGGATTTTATCAAGAAGGGATGGCATTATATTTTGATAGCAGTAAAAGTGATTTGGCTTTTGAAAATATTACTATACTAAGAGTAAACTACAAGCTTCCGATGACTTTTTCAGATGGCACTTATCAGTTTTTGCAAATGGACTCTTCATATTAAGTTATAGAAATGTTTTGTTGTATTGACACTAGGTGACTTTTACAGGATTACTGCACAAAATATATCAAACAAAATCATTAAATACATTTCAAAAGCTTCAGTTATGTAAATAATAGAATGTCCTCTGCAAAGAAAAAAATATCCTGCTTTTTTAGAAAAAATCTTGTACCTGTTTTGACCTCTACAAACATGTTCTAAAATGCATCCAGTTTGTCTTCTTTCAAATGTCAGTGCTCTCTGTGGTTTACAAAGTGCACTTTGAAAAGAATCCTATACTTTTTTTCTTATTTTGCAATTGAAAACAAAATACTCTTTTGTTGTAGTTGTTGTTGTTGTTGTTTGTCTTTCATTCATTCATGCAAACCAAAATATACAAATAAATATTCTTGATAACAGTTTGTGTCTCAGCCAACAGTTATTGTACCATTTTTATTTTGTATGAATGTATCTATGAAAAGTACTGGCACTGACTTCTGTTTGGGTTGAGTGCTTGTTTTGATCACTAATCAAACAATGACACTCTTGTTACCAAAGCCCATGCTGTGTCAGTGCTCAGGGCTGGGGTCTGCCTCCTGCCTCTGCTCTTCATTTCCCTCATTAGTCCAGCTCTTTGTAAAACACTCCACAAGGATTTGACATCAATTCTCATTTATTGCACTTTGAAGTCTGATTAATTCACAATTACAATGAGTAAAAGACAGAAAGGGAGGGGGGAGAGAAGGGACAGTCAAGTGAACAGTGAAAAGACTCAACAAGCTGACTGTTTTGAGACTGAGAACTAAGCATGTCTTCTTTTAGCATATTTCATCATTATTGACTACACCTTAATTGGGGTTAATAACGCATGAACGAAGACTTAATCCATAATGAACAAATAGTTTACAATAGTTTAAGAAACATTCAGGCTTAGAAGCTGCTTAATTAATATCCTGACCCTGAACCATTCTTTACAAAGAAATATAGCCGAGATATATTTTGCATTACTATATTTCTATATTTTATTTGTATTTGTATAATTATACCATATTTGACATATGTCTTTTGTTATTTTTGCTTATTTTAAATGTATTATTACCATTTATATTTTTGCGCTTTATTATTATATTTATTGTGAAGTGTGAGCTACAAAGTCTAATTATATCTTTTTTCATGCTGTATAAAGGCTAATTAATGTGTATTTACTGTAAAGTGTTACCTAATAATTCAAATGTATTTACATTTTAATTTACAATAAGAGCTAGAGAGTTACTTTTTGCGAGCTTAAAAATAAAAGATCATTTGTCTACAGTAAAGTATTTTTTAACTTTTTTGATTTGCTATGTAAAGGATATAATTGAAATGTTATTGCAAACATGTTAGCAGAGTGTTTTACTCAAGTTAGAGGAATTACATAAGATGTTCTTTTCTTTGACATTTCAGCTATGAACTTCCAGCCATCCTCAAATTTCATAACAGATTATTAAAAGAGACAAAATTCACTTTAGTATCAATTTTGTGGAGTGTTCCTAGTTTTAACTCATAAGTACTTTTTGAGTCCAGATCTGAGTACATATTGCACCTCTGATTACATTACACAATCACTTGCTATGATTCAGAGTTTCATAAAAGCAGCATTTCTCATCACAAGAGACCCAGAAATAGCTCTCACAAAAGGAGGATTCTCAGTCTGAACACAAGAAGATATGACAGGAATAAAAGATGGAGCGGTGCCATTGTGTAAAGCCATTTATTGAGTCCATTTATCATTACACAGAATAAGGTAGAAAGAGGCTTTACTGGGCAGTCCGAGGGGCAAGTTCATACACTGGGATTAGGAAAACATAATGACAAAGATATGAAGAAGGTTCACCATATTAAAAACCACAATGATACAGAATAAGCCTTACAGTCCAGGCCATGTAATTTAAATACGCTTGGAAACATGTAGATAGATATCCACCTGTGGAAATATATAGATTAATTTGAATTTCCACATTTATTTAAAGGTCCTATTTTACACAAAATTGACTCTTGTGAGCTTTAAGCCATGTTATAATGTTGTTACCTTATTAAAAACATACCCAGAGTTATGTTTTGTTTTATTCACACATATTTGAATAATCCTGTGTTATTCATCTCCAAAGCTCAAAATGCTTTGTTCCACCTTGTGATGTCATGTAGTGATAGTTTTCAAGTTACCTTTTACGTTTAGTTCTGTAGAGATTGGCAATTCCATGGCCGAAGTTTAAAAACACAGTGGAGCACTTCCTGTATCACCACATGACATCACAAGGTGGAACAGAGTGTTCTCTGTTTGAGAGAAGAACACAGACTTACATACATGGTTTGTATGCTAAATTGTATGTTTTTGATGAGGAAATAACATAACAGAAAATAGCAGAATATGGACCCTTTAAGATGGAGAGTGGCAGAAAAGACACTTCAGTCCACCGGGGTCCAATGTACAGTATGTGCACACGGGTGTCTGGATATGTGAACGCTATTAACAAGTCATTCTTATCAAATTAAATTGTACTACGTTTATAGAATAATTGAAGTAGCCAAAGAGTTAAGAGAAGCAGGGGGAACTAGAGATATGAATACTCAGCACTTTGTGGCAGTATTGTCCATTAGTCTGCCTCTGTGCTAATATAGGCCAAATAACTGAGCTGGAGGGATCCTTGATACAAAGTAGTGCAATTTCAAACAAATCAAATAACATATTGAGTGCGTAATGAGGTTATAATTCATGGTGACCTGCCTGCTATTCTCACTCATGTGGTTCAAGCTGTTCCAATAGTTTTCCATGTACAGTAGGTGAGCAAAACTTGTCTTACAGATATTTTGTATATGCAGGTCCTACGGTAGAAAAAAGACCGCCTACTATAAAGCATTTTATCATCCGAGAATCATCCTAGAATCATCCGAGCATGCCAGTGTTTGTTAGCATTTCTTTTGTTAAGCCATCACTAATTAACACAAAACTCTTACACTTAATTTGTGTACAATATGTTTACTGTCTACCAAATTTCTGATAAGAGGATCCGCCACCTGCTTCTCTCTATAGTTATTGCTTTGCCTGGAATGTTCCACAGTACGTCATTATACCAATGTATCTTGCATTTATTTAAACACAGGTGATTTTATTGCACAAAAGTACCTTAAAAACATTCTTACTGTAAGTGGGATTGCCTCTTATCAGATCTGACCTGTAACTTTTATAAAACATGTAACTGTACTCTATCTTCTGTAAAAAAAAAAAAAAAAAAAAAAAAAAAAACATTTATATATTTTTTTTCTCTTTGTTATTGTAATGTGATGAGTGAGCTACTGTGTCCAAATAATTTCCCTTGTGGATCAACAAAGTTTGTCTAAGTCTAACTTGACCTGGTGATGTCTCCTGCTTGTCACCATAGAGATAAACACGTTTAATGCCCTACTGCAGAACCCTCTATGCAAAAAAATTACATCTCCATAGAGACAAGCACCAAAACGTAATGCATTTTTAACAGCCACCCCAATAAAGACAATAATTTAATCACAGTATAATTATGCCTTATTGGTGTACAATTGAAGTGAATTTGTGTGACCTTGGTGGACTCAAGCTCATTACCTTGGGCGCACCCTCATGAATCAGTCTCTTGTCTGTTTGCGTCCCAGGACAGAGTCGTAGGTCTTTCCGGTGAAGCGATGCTGCACAGAAGTGAATCCAGCGGCTGTGAGGAGGGCAGAGTACTGGGCAGCTGTCCTCTCCCTCCCCTCAGTCTGCACCAGCATGTTCAGAGAGTAGAGCTGAGCAGTGAGGGGGCCTGAACCGTCTTCAAAGAGCAGGGCCTCCACCAGCAACACTGCGCCACCTACAGGACATAACAATACAGCAAGTCTAAGATCAAAGTAGGGTTCTCAAAAGTATTGAAAATTAGATATTAATCGATTCTAAAACTGGTATCAAAACTAAATACTCATTCGAGCAAGTATCAATACCAGAAATTCACAGAACCTGAATAGCTTTAGAAAGATCTTGAGCTGTATGAAAAGTATAAACTAGTACACCCATGGACCTCTATGCAGCCTACGTGGATGACAGAGGGATTACACAGGTATAACATGGCATGGTTATATGAAAGAAAGTACAATTATTTAATATTGAACATTTTATTCTATTGTCTAAAGAAAGAGAGCTTTTAGTTATCATTACAGTATCGGAATCAGTATTAAGTATCAAGTATGTCTATTACTTATTATCATAATTGAGTTTGAAATGTTAGTATGGTGACAACAGTAACTCAAAGACACATGCTGTCCAATAAGCCCCGCTCACACCTTCTATTGATCAGCCTCCGCTTTAAGTGAGTGACAGGCAGATACAACAAGTCATAAGTGTAAACTAAAAGGCAATATACATTTACCAAGTGAATATGACTGAAATAAATAGAACAGGCTCTAACTTTGTTAATATTTGGCCATTCGTCTTGATCTAGATCTTGAAATGAAATGTATTGTGTTATTGTTATTTGTTTGTTTTTGGCCTGTTTTAATTTAGACTTTTTCATTCATTTCCCTGTTTTATTATGGGACAGACACAGATGTCTAGGGAACTCATCTCCTGAGTCATTGCTTGTGTCCTTGATCAAAGTCAGATGGACAGATTTTCGGCGATGAGATGCATTGTGGGATTCAATCTGCTCTGTCGTTTCAAGCCGAAGAAACCCATATTTTCCTCCTTTTTTCACACTCAGATCCACACAGACCTGGATTGCAGGCCTTGTACACTCGAGAGAGGAGCTCAACGCAGCACTGGTCAGTCCAGTCATGGAGGATTCGGGCTAAGATGTAGAGGTCTGCTTTGGGGATGGGGTCTTTGAAAAAATCACCTGCAAAATCAACACACAAATCATTATTCACAATTAAATATACAATTAAAACACTTAAATTGCACCGAAAATTGGTGTAAGGTATGTTTAATTCACTGATTTAAAGTAAAAGAAAGCGAAATGTATAAATATTACCCCATTGTCCTTTTCATCTTGATCAAACTGGTTATTGATTTGTCTGTCTTTGGTAAAGTTGTTTGTCTAGTTTTAAAGTATTTTTAATTTCTGTTTGATCTTTTAAAGTTTTTTTTAGTTTTGCTTCTCTTTTTTACTGTATTGCTACAATACTATAATCCACCCATCTAATAAAAGTTATCATGCTATTTTTACAACAACAACAACTACTACTACTACTACTACTACTGCTACTACTGCTACTACTACTACATATTATACCAACTATGGCCTGTAACAAATATTTCTTTATTCTATTACTGCATTACAAAGCCAAACCTGATTATTACCCGGGTTACGTCTATAGCTATTCAATTATGTGAAATCTATGTGAGCTGAGTCTGTATCCAGATGCTTTCTACCATTCAACTGTGCTGTACTTACGGTAGTAAAAAGCATACAGCCCAATGTTCTTGTGTGTAATTTGGCTTGGTCTTATCTAACCTAACACTGCAGCCTGCCATTATCAGCCTATGACAGAAATGGGTACATAAACAGGTCTATGGATCAGGCTGAAAGAACAGCAAAGGATTACAAATGAGAATACAGGTGGATGTTCAGTTTATACCAGCCGCTGTTACCTGTGCTGTATATTCATGTATCTTAATGGATGCATTGTGTCATTTTGAGACTAAAGAAGACATCTGAAAGACAGTAAACAAGGCTGGTGTAATGCAGTCTGAAAATGGCATGCATCAGAGCTCAGCAACATAACAGGGTCAAACAAAGGCCAAGCAATGCAAGGCGCATGTTTTCATCTTTATATAGGTCATTGTGTTGTAATGGGCAGCACAAATCCACTTACAGAAACAAAAAACATTTGGTTGCGTTCTTTCATCCACAAGTGGCTACTGCTACTGAATTATTTACAAGGATAATTTTATTTTATTGTTTAGTACACCAAATTATGATTTTGTTCCTGGAAGAAAATATGTCCTCTGTGTTTGATCCATCCTCCTTTTTATTGAATTGAAGTTCAGTTTTTCAGATAGAAACCTTTACTTTCCTCCACCAATATTATGAGTAACATTGTTCCCCATTTTAAACTAGACTTGGATATTGTATAGTATAAAATATGACTAATTTGAATGCAAATGCTAGTTCAATAGGAAGAATGTTGAGGATGTTACTAGGTCTGGGGAAAAATATCAAGTAGCATTTTTTCTGATACACATTGCATTCAGATTTGCAATTTATTTTTTAAATAATAGAATTGTTCAAAGTTCAATTTAAAGGTGCATTGTGTAACTTTTCTGGTAGTGGATCCGTCAAATGCTTTTCTCTATGGAGATGTTATTGCTTTGTCCAGAATGTTTCATAGTATTGCATTAAACCTTTCTATCTTCATGGAGCTCAAACCAGACCATGGTACAAGTCAGATCTGTGGAGAGGAAATCCTGGTCACAGTTAGAATGCCTGTTTTTCTGTGTATTTTTGAGCAACAAAACCACCTGTAACTGAATAAATATAAGGTGAAGCTGCGTTATTGTGCAGAGCAATGGTATATCCATAGAAACAAAAATGGACACCCACACAGTGCACCTTTAAACACATCTAGAAGAACTGACTAATTACTCACATTTCCGAACATGTTTTGTACAGATGTAAACTACAGCATTAGCACGTTAACTGTCACTTTTCAAAGTGGTCAAACTAATTCCCACTTGTATTGATTTAACTATAGGACAATGTTATGTGTATGAGAAGATGCATATCAGGTTTGACAGCCTAATAAGCTTTGCCCTTCCACAGGTGGAGTGGAATAAATGCATTAACAAGCCTGGCCTATAGCATCTATGTTTACATTAGCACTTGTCAATCCGAGATGACTGACAATGCCTTCAGACTTCAGTTTTACACCCTGATTAAGAACACTCTACCTTCATGAAACCCTATCCTGCTGTGGGCACTGGTGACAAAATGTTCTCTTGACGTGCGCACCACCTTGGGGAGGTCAAAGATCGTCACAGTGCATTGTGGGTAGGCAGACGTGCAGTGCTTGGCTAATGCGCCACTGCAGCCTGGAGGGACAAAAACACAGAGAAGAAAGGATTACTTACAGTGTAGTTAGTGCACAATGAATACTGATCGGCTTCATTACTAAACCAAGAGGTCACTGACAGAGAGCCAGTCATTCTACAGAGCATGATCCATATTATAAAGGCAAAACTGTCAGGGGAACCCAAACTTTTTTTCTTGACGGGCTGAAATTAATATGAATTATTGTGTTAAACCTAACAATGCATTGCACATAAAAAGCCATCTGCAAAGAGATTTATGATTTAATTAATCTCAAATGATTATGCTTTTGGAGGAATACACTGGTCTGGTCTCTCTTTCATCTAGTAATATTTTTTTCTGTGCAAATTTTAATCTAACCAAATATCAATAGCTCCTCTTTAAGCAACTCTGGTATTTTTTTTTATAGTTATTTTTATTTATTAATTTATTTTACAATTGCTTAAACCTGTTATCAAAATTCTTGACATAAATACAAGCCACGGCTACTCCCTCGCACGTTTGACATCATTTGCTGCTGCTGCTGTTGCTACTACTACTTCAATTTTGAAAGTAAAGTTGATAAAATATAAAATAACATAAACATCATTAGCTTGATGCAAATTACTCAAATGATTACTTACATTTTGTTAGTGCTTTATAAGTACAAAAATACATACTAATTATTTGTATGATATGATTTAATTGTGTGCTGTCTTTGGGAATTTGCTTCATCTAACATTCATGCTAATGCACATTTTTAATTGCAGTGAATTTTGAGTGACACTAAGCCACTTCATTCATAAATATTCAATCTTGCTTTCCAGGAATCTTACCAATACACTCATTCACAGTTTGAATCCATTAGACCTGGACATGAGTGTGATTTCCAAAGCTTTTCGTAACTATTGTTTTATTCACAACACTTGCTGCTACCTGGAGGACCCCATGCTGTGCGGCAGAGGTCAAAGCTGTGAATGGAGCTAGAAAAAAACTAGCAACGCAGGAACAAGCTGTACATACAAACACTACAGAGGCTCAGCTTAATATGAAAAATGACACTTTCATCGAGATGCTTTGCCAGCATCATTATCATTTTTCATGCTTCATAAACTGAGAATTTTAAAGAGCAAAAGCTAGAAGAAAGTGACAGATAATAATAGCAGCAGAGTGTGTGAGGAGGGCTGGACTGATAGGAAAGCACCCAAGTGGAATCAAGAGGCATGATATGGGGAAGATAGACCTGCTGTTCGAATAATGCGGGCTCTTAGGATGCCTGCAATGTGCTAATATTATCACTCTGTCCTAACAAATATTGACATATTTCTTAATTGCATAATGCTGACATTTTGTGTTATTTCTTAGGGAAGTGTCAGCATTATGCAGTTGTCCAGGGTGCACTCCAACCCTGGGGCCAAGCAGATTCAGCAACTCTTAATGTGTACAAGAAGTCATTTCCTATTAATCTTACTTTAAAAATCTATCAGTGTGAAATGTTTTTTCAGTTTTGTTTTTTTTTATTTTACATTAAATTATTTTGAGATTGTTTTGTTTACAACAAATAGAGACATAATAAGTCTGATTTAAGGCTATATACTATAAGGCTGATCTACCACAAGCTATTTTTAGCCTAATATATGTGTACTTAATTTATTGTCTGTTGTACTATGTAACTTTTCTGGTAGAAGGTGCACCTGCTTATTGCTGTCATTGCTTTGCCTGAAATGTTCCACAGTATGAGATTCCAAATCCATCTTCAAGGAGACAGCTGATGTCACCAGGCCAAGTTACAGGTCAGATCTGTGGAGAGGTGACCCTGCACAGAGCTCACAGACAAGCAGGTAGCAACCCTCCTTCAGAAAAATTGCAAAAGGCACCTTTAAATTCAGCAAAATCCAAAAGGTCATCATCGTATTTTTATGCATGTGGTGGATTTCAAACGGACCTTACGTTGTCAAAAAGGTCCTGAGATGCAGATGCAAGTCTATCAACAGATAAGTTTCAGTTTACCTTGAATGTTGCTGTAATATTGAAATTTTAATAAGCAACTAGTGTCTTACACCCACGTACACATGGACATAGAAGTTGGATGGACAGATGATGAGCAGCAGGTGACACAGACACAACAGATGCTGCAGAGGCCCGTGATGGGACCCGGGGAGAAGAGCAGCTCACGCCCTTCACACCCCCACAGCCACACGCACATTTTAGGAAACCCACAGCGATCTATAGTGACACATAAACATGAGTGTGTGCACAGGAGTGCACAGGAGTGCACAGGGATCACAGGGCACCTCCTCCTGTGTCTGCAGCCACGTGTGAGCAAAGACAGGACTGCAGGAGTTTAATGGCTTCACAGCGCCCTCCTGTGGACAGCTAGGGTGTCACACTGCAGGTATTAAGGTATGGACAGACGTCAGTTCAGCAAAGATAAAACCAAGCAATATCACTGCGATGTTTATGTGTGATCAGTCTTTATATGTTTTATTTATTTGAAGTTAAGGCTCACCGTTTATATTACTATTATATATTGTTCACCCAGTAGTGTGCAAAAAAATCATCAAATGAAATGCACCAATGTGAAAGAAAAATCTACATCTCACTTTGAAAAACATTTCAGCTGAAGTCACCTGAGCCCTAATGATGTAAAGAAGCCTTTTTATGCTCAAACCTGTGACAGATATTCACATTCAACTAAAGTGAAACACAAATAAAAGTAAGAGAAAGCACTGATGGTAAAACAAATAAGAAAAATGGAAATGAAAAACTAGAAAGTGATGCTCTAAAAGTTGCTGTGTCTCTTGCTGTGTCTAAAATGGTTAGATCCCTATTATATGGTGAGAAGCTGAGTTGAACAACAGTTCTGACAGACCTGCTGGATACTGCAGCCAATTTCAGTGGGGCCATTCAAGTCTAACCACAGACAAAAGACTCAAAAACACTCACAGTGGTGTGTTCAAATGCTTTGTTTTTCTATTCTGACCATTAGGAACTTTGGACAAATCTCAGTTCTTTGATTTGCAATTAGCCTACACTGAAATACATATTGGCACACAACATACTCTAATTTAAAAATGTTTTTGTTAATTTAGGGAAATATGTCCTCTGCATTTGACCCATGCTTTAACTAGTTGGGTATCTTCAGAACATGCAAGATCTTGGTCAGGCTTACCTAGAGGATACTGCATGTTTTGGGTTGCTAGAGGTGAACAGAAAAGGTGTTGGAGGAAACCCACATAGACATGTAATCGGCCCAAAACCTTCTGGCTGTGGGCCGTGTCTATTGTGCATTGACTTTTTAATGGACTGGCTCAAAAATGTGTTGGTGCTATTTCGAAATCCTCTCAAAGGCTTGTTGCCCATTCATTTCCTCCCAGGATTTCCTAGTTTTGTAGAGCATGCAGAGTAAGTGTGATGGGAGGTGACTTTTAAGTACTTTTTAGCCTGAAATGTGCTTAGTCTAATGGTCTAATGTTGCATTGTCTATCTTTATGCACATATATAAAGTGCGTGGACTTCACCAGCTGTCTCCTGATGAACACAATGATACCATGTTCATAAATGTTAATGAGTGTAAACCCAGGGTCCTATGCAAATGAGACAGATGATATGACGAGCAAAGACAAATAGAAGTGACTTACCTCCGAGGTCACAGATGACCTTAAAAGGTGAAAGGTCAAAGGCCGTGACGACATCTTTCCCGCAGATGTTCCAAATGGAGTTCATTAACTGCATGAACTTGACCATCTCCTCATCAGACCTGGACATATGCAACAGTAAGTCAGGACAACAGTTTTCACACACAGTAAAATGTAAGAAAAGTTTAAAATATAAATATAGATGGGGCTGGTTCAAATGAAGTATGGGGGCTAGAATATTAAAGATGTTTAGTGATTTTAATTTCATACACTGGCTATCTGTTTAATTATGAGCACACTGTGTAACATTTCTGGTGGAGGGTTTTCCACCTGTCTCCATGGTGACGTTATTGCGTTACCTGGAATATTCCATAATACGGCATTAAATGTATCTATCTCAATGGAAACATCTCCAAGCAGGAGACACCACTAGACCAAGTTACAGGCCAAATTTGTGGAGAGGCGACCTCGCTCACAGTAAGAAAACATGTTTTTTTCAAAGACATATTTGAGTTAAATACCTTTTTGTGGAACATTCCAGGCAAAGTAATGACATCTCTATGACTGCAGGACAGAAAAGTTACTTAGCGCACCTTTAAACTCTCCTGGCTTGAAACTTGCACAAAAGTATAATGCATGACCATGTGTGTCATATATTATATAGACACTTATTGTGCAACGTTCCTGTGCCTTTTAGCTTTACAGTGTTGTGTTTTTTAGTTGATTGTAAATGCTTATTATTATTTATCTTGATTTTGATGCATGCTCTTATTTTCCTACTGTTTCTGAAACTTGCGTTGTGACACTGCAATTTCCCCATTGTGGGACAAATAAAGGATTATCTTATCTTATCTTATCTTATTTTCAGTACAACCATAAACTAGTACTACCCTATAGTTTCAGTTTCTAAAATCTAAAACATGGTGTTGTCAAGGAAAATCTGTGCCCATTATTGACTTTCTGATCAGATGCGCGCACACACACACACACACACACACACACATGCACGCGCGCACACACACACACACACACACACACACAGCTTTAGTGGTCCAAACATGGGTAGAGTGAACTGCTCAAGCGTCTGTGGCAGAGGAGAGAGAGAAGAGACAGGTCCCAAAGTGGCTCACTGTACATCACTTCAGCTCCACTTCTGCTGGGAAATAATCTGCTGATGTCTGGGCCTAACCACGCTCTGTCAACATCAATCTGCATTGTTTGTGAATCATGAAATCAAATAGGCCTTTAACAGCTGTGGTGTTTTGCATTATAATGGCCTGATATTTAGGAGGAGGCAGACTGAAGGAACTTGTAAGTTTTTTCTTCCAAACAGTGAATACAATCACATTAAAAAGCAACAATTTTATCAAACATATTTCAGATATGTAAAATATTGCATGGGGATAGGAGACCTGTTGGTTGGTACTGAAAATGATCTGTACAAGTATCAGAACATGGTTGTTATGACCAACATTATTTTATAAAAACAAACAAAAAACTTAATAGTAATAAAAAAACTGACAGTTGAGGATATTGGACAAAGTAATTAGATTTCAGATTTCATTTTTAAAAGCTTGAAATGTTGAAAAGTCCAAATGCCATGGTACCATTTTATATTTTAAGAAAAGTGGTCCTCAAATATATTTTTATGCACTTTTAGCAATGTTATAATGTATAATGTATAATGTATAATGTATAATGTATAATGTATAATGTATAATGCTTGATTAACTCTTTATGTTACTGTCTACATCCCCATACCTCAAAATAGTTTTCAAGTTACCAGCTGCCACCAGCTTTTCTACCTTTTGTTCAGTAGAGATTGGCAATTCCAGGGCTAAAAGTATCCACATGATGAAGGTGAAGGTGTATGGAGTTTAAAAATATGCAGGATCTCTGTTAAACGTGTGAAAAAAACAAACCTCAACTGCAGGTGTTTGTGATAAGGACACAACATTATAACATAGATCAGAAAATAGGATCACGGAGACCCTTTAAATTTCTACAGGTCAAGTATCACTGGTGAAATCACGTCACTTGCTCTGAATAGAACCAGTAAAACCACATTTGACTTTCAAAACGCCATTTTTTCCAACCACAGTGACTCATTCTTTGGCACATCCTTTGTCAGTTTTTGCCTCTCCAAATCACTCTTGACTCTGGGATCTTGAGATTTAAAATTATTCAGGTGCAACACAAGGCAGACTAAACTGAGGAGTAAATAGTGCAGTGAGTCATCCTTTTGAATCCGTTCTTCCTGCCGCTCCAAGAGGTTGTTCCCCACTTGGATAATATACCCACAGTATTCACAGGGGAAATGAGTGCCGTAAACAAGCTCCACTCCACATTCAATCAAATGAGCACAGGTGTGGAGGCTCCTCATTCTCAATCAATTAAACCTGAATTGGAAATTAATTTGAGTGAGAGAGTAACTGTTCAGTCTGGGTGTGTACGGGCTGCACTGTAAACTGAATACAAGCAGGATTTGTACAGCGAGAATTACATTACAATACCTTATAAACATGATTTAAATATGTTTATGTAGCAATCAAGTATAACTTTTCCAGTATTTTTAATGAATATAGAGAAGGAAAGAGCACGTTTACGGAAGGAGGGAAAGAGGACATTATTCCTTGTTATTTGCTCGGGACAGTTTATGTTAATGTATATATATATATGAGATAGATGCAGTAAACAATGCAAATCTACATTCAATGTCCTGCTCTTACTCCTGCTCGTACACTGGAGGTGAGGTAGGTGAAGTGTCTTGCCCAAGGACACAAGGAGTATTCATTTTCAGTGGGAGTGCTCTAACCACTGAGCTACTGCTGCCCCTCTAATCCAAACACTATCAAAACAAAAACATACCTATAACCCTGCATATTTAGGCTGACTTCTTCTCTCAAATGGAAAAAACTCTGTTCTATCTTGTGATGTCATATGGTAATACAGGAAGTGCTCCACTGTGTTTTTAAACCCCATACTAGAATCATTTGGATGATTTCAGCCCTGGAAATGCCCATCTCTACTGAACTAAAAGTAAAAGGTAGTTGGTGGCTTGAAAACTACCACTACATGACATCACAAGTTGGAACAGAGAATTTTGGGCTTTGGAGATATAGACAGACTAATAGCAAAGAGGTACTGAAACATGTGTGTATTAAACAAAATACAGCTCATGTTGTTACTTTTTATGAAGTAACAACATTATAACATGGCACAAGAGTCAGTTTTGCATAAGGTAGTATGGCTGTCGATGAACGGCCATACAAAGAGTTAGCATATTCTCCCTGTGTCTGCTGCATAGGTTTCTTGCAGATTTTCCCTACCAAACTTGCACAAGAGGGTCTCCATGGGTCCTTGACTCCAGTGAAACTGAATATTTGAATCTCAGAAGAATTTTAAATAAAGGTTATATGAAAAAGTAAATGTGTGAGAAAAATACAGAAGATAGTGGTAGAAAGTTCTCCACACAATCATGGGCTTCAGTTTTCTGTTTACAGTATAGGTGACATTTTGAGGACTCTGAACATTTAAAAGATAGAATATTGTTAATTGGTCTGGCAACAGTACTAATTTGTCATTATCCTGAACACCATGGACAGGCTTTGTCTTGCAATATATTTAGAAATAGACCAGATGGTTGCAGTGTCAATGTTTGTTCAGTTATGGCAGTGTCCTCCATCTTATGCTCTCCCTTGCGGTTGAGTGTATTTATGCTTTACATCTGACGTTACATAAAGTACAAGATTAGAGGACATTTTCACGCCTCATTTCCCCTTTGTTTTTCGGCTCTGACAGATTTTCGACAGTCCTCCGCACTGCAATGCCTCAGGTCAATTGCGATCAAAACCTATTAGCAAACAATGTGTGAAACTCCTGCAGCCATGTGACCCCTAAAAACTGCTGACCAGCCAATCAGTGAAGCAGAAAGACTAGCTATTACTTTTCTATGTAAACTTACAAGGACGATGTGAATGTGAACTGTAGCTTTTTTGTTGCCCTAAGATTTTTGACATTACAGTATCACATCTCCTGCCTCCTAATGAATCCCACAAGTCGTTTTTGGAAGGAAACACAAACTGGGTGATTGTCTGTCTGAAGAAAAAGTGATGAGAAGTGAGAATCCTTATCGTGTGTGTTTGTTTGGGTGGATGGACATTTATCACATTGTGGAGATTGAAATCTGTAACTTTATGGGGATAAGAATCAGGTCCCATGGAGGTAAATCCTTCAATATTATGGAAACATAAAAGAAAGTACTACAATTTAATCTTGAAAATCACATTCTAATGTCTAAAGAAAGAGTGTTTTTTTCATCATGGTATCAGAATTGGTACTGAACATAGGGTTTATTTCTTAGTAACAAAATGGTTTAGTCACATTTTTTATGTGATGAATGCGTGAGTGTGAACATACCCTTAAAGTTCAGATGTGGACAAACTTAGGTTAAAGCTTAGGTTAAGATTCGACCAGACTCCAATAACTTTATGTCAGTATAATGTCCCTATTACTGAGATGGGGACATGTGAGTATGGTGTTCCAATTGAGTCAAAAATAGGTTTATTTACTTTTTTTGCAGGTATAATGTCTTCAAACATGATGTCTTACCTGTACAGAGCCTGAAACAGATCTTTGGAGTTGACACCAAAAACCTTTTCATACTGGTTTGTTCCCTCCCTGAAAGTTCAAGAAATATTTGACATTAACTTACATAAATAACATATACTTTGAAGTTCACATTTGCAAAAGACGTTTTATAATGTCACTATTTGCCACTCAATCTTGTGGCTTGTCAGTCCCAGATGTAAAACTGAAAAATTTTGCAAGCTGAGTGCGAGTTGCAGACTTCACACCTGGAGGCAAAAATCTGTCCTCTTCCACCTCAAACTTACTTCCTTTGTTCTTTCTTATCCCTCTGTGTATTATTAACCTTGGCCTGGTTTGAAGTGCCCTGTTTATTTATTTCCTGTTTTAGCTCGTCGAGTCTGTCAAGCCCTTGCATCACGTTGTGTCCCAATTAAGCAAAAGGAAATCATGTCTCTTATGTCTGCGTCACTTGGGGCAGCAGGATTCAATACAGTTGGGAGACACCAAAGAGGGTTCAAAGCTAAGGATTTTAAAAAGGTACATTGTAAACTCTCCAGAGAAATTCAAGCTGAATTTTGATGTTAACCCATGAATGAACTCAACAAGATCCAACTTCCAATTAACTTTTAGTCTAATTCTTTTAAATACCATAGCTCATGTTTATATTACATCTCTAGGGCGATAACTGAAATGGCAATGATGAAATAAATATTAGAACAAGAAAAAAAAATATTTAGATTGCTGTATTTTGTGTTATAGGTGTGCCATGTGTCCACCATCTGCTTATTTACATGAAGATGTTATTGCTTTTCCTTAAATGTTCTCCATGGAGACAAGCAGATGACACCACTATGGAACATTACAGGCAAAATTCTGTTTATCTCCATGGTGATAAACAGGTGGCAAAAAGTTGCACTGCTCATCTTTAAAGTATTAGAATAAAACCAAGCCCAACATACCTGATGGCGTCGGTGAGGTAGTGCCAGCAAAGGTAGATGGTTTTGGAGCTGTACTGAATGGAGTGATACAAGGACACTGGGCTGGAGCGTGTCAGGTACACTCTGGCCTCCTCTGTGTTACTGTACAGCGCTGAAACAAGGAACAAGACAAGGTGAAAAATATTACTATGTTTAAAGGTGTTATGTTGTAAAATGCACTGAAAAACACTGCAAGAATAGGCTACTGTTGTTACATGTTGATCTTTCATTATCTAATTCTAATAACCAATCATATAATTAGTCATTATTCTATATATACTATTATATTAGTCAATTTATGCATTGTGTTGATCAAACCAAATATAATATCAATAATTTATTATATAATAATTACGATTATTGCAATCAAAACCAAGTTCACACCAAAAACCTGGTTTTAGACCAAGTAAACATTGCTCTAAAATGAACTAAATTAAATTTGAGTTAAACACACACACACACACACACACACGCACACACACACACACACACACACACACACACACACACACACACACACACACACACACACACACACTTTAGCTAGTGTTTTGTCTTGCCATTTAATCTTCAGGACAGACAAAATCTATGGCAACTGGTGGTTGGTTCATCCAAGCAGCATGTCCATAGTTCCTCACAGAGCAGAATATTTTTAATGCACTGGGAAAGGGTGAGTTGCTCTTCCATTTCACTGAGTGAGAGAGCATACAGAAATCTCACGCTGACTTTGGGGAACTACATAGAGCTACTTCAAAGAGAGCTATTTTAAGAAGTCCTGGGTAAGTGCTTTAATGGTAGAAATATTAAAGTTAGCCTCAAGCGTCTCTAAAATTTGAACAGATTTGAAAGATAATCTCTACAAAAGTTACATACAAAACAACTGGTATTGCTTTCCATGTTGGCCAATAGTGAAAAAGGTGAAATTGAAAAAGGCTAGTATTTTAATATTTTAATATTTAATTAAAAAAAAAAAAAAAAAAAAAGTTAAAGTTTAAAAAAAAGGCAAAAACGCCTACTATTAAGGCACTGCTGCAACTTCACAAATGCATTTGTATTTTAATGGGTGCACTAACTCACCCCGTTTATTTTCCTGGTGTGTTGTGAGTAGCTCGAGCCCTGCGCACGCGGCCAACAGTCTCTCCATCCCGTCCAAACTGGCTCCCAGTGCTGCAGAGAGCTCCTCCGCCGACAGGGGGCGCTGTGCCTCATGTAGCGTGTCAAACACTCCCAACTCACAGGCCGTGAACACTGTCTGACACAGAGCAGAGAAGTGCATATCTTATATCTTTGAGAGATGGACTTGTGCATCATGTGCATTTACAACACATTTAATTAGAGAGGGAATGCAAAGAGCTGTGACCAATCATTTTCTTAATTAATTATCTAATTTATCAATTAGACCCAACTGTAACTATTGCAAAATCATAGTGGTTAATTATTTTTTTTAACTATTGTGTTAAATCTTGTAGCTAAATAGTGAGGAGATATTCCAAATGTGGCCAAAATAAAATAGGAGCTAGATAGGCTATAATCTGATACTGTGTAAACAATATTTACACTCCAATAAAGTATCTCCTATCATAATCTACAGTGTTTCTTGTACCTTAGAAATGAGGAACCCTTCCATGTACTGCAGTATTTTCCTGGGATACACCTCCACGGCCTTTGCGCCATCAGATCCTCTCTCCTGGTCTTCAGCCATCGCCCCGTTCTCAATCAAAATCCAAAGTGGTTCACCTCTGTCTATGGCACATTTATGAAAGACCAAACAAACCTATAATACAGCCAGTCAAAACCATACTGCACACCCCCTTAAAAACAGTGAGAGTAGCAGTGGGCTAAGAAGATTACAGTCAGATATCCCAGATTAGGACAGGGGCTCAGACGGCACCACACAAAGAAACAATATGGCCACAGTGCACCATTGTTCATTATCAGTCACACTTGGTTGGAGATTTTGTGCATTCCCGAAACAGCACTGTCCCTGTGACCAAAAATGTGGTTGACTCAACAGGTGACTAAGTTAGGATATGCCTATGGACTTAGCCATATGGTACCAACATGACCTGAACAGTACTTTTGTCTCTTATTTTCAGCTTTTCAGTTTTTCCATGTCTTGTATGTTTTATTTAGATTGCACTTTATATTGCCTTGCCCTTTGTACATCACTTTGTGCAGCTGTGGATGTTTAAATTTGCTTAATAAATAATCTGGACTTGACAATGCACTTTGAGTTTGCTACATTATTAAATACACTAATGGACTAACACTCAATTTCGAACACTTAATTCTACTTGAAATAAATCAAGGTGGTTAAGATGAGTAAATCTTTAAGTATTTAAAGAGGCGCCATTTAAGTTAAGTAAATGTAAATATTTAAGAAAGGACTTTTTCTCTATGGAGATGTTTTGCTTGGAATGTTCCACAAATGTTCCTCAAATTTAAGAATCTTCATGGAGACAGGTAAGTGACTCCACCAAACAAACTAATCATTAGCAATAAAAATAAGCATTTACATACTAAGAAACACTATAGATAAACCAAAACATTTGCCCAGAGACAAGCAGAAAGAAAACTTCCATAGTGCACAATAAAAAAGTAAAACAAAAACAAAAACAAAAAAATCAAGGCAAATAGTTTTATTTGACAGATGCCACAGATGCTGAACATGCAACAACCCACAAAAAGCCAATAATAATGTTACGCAAAATGTTGGTTTTTAAGACACCTTAATCTTAACAAGGCATTTTCACAACATAAAGGTACAGTACGTATTCCTATGGTCAATGGAAACTGTAATATTTGTCTGTCCTATTCATAACTTTACTGGTTATATTCAAGTACCTGACTGACTGACAGTCACTATAATACTGTCAGGTGCCGCTCAATACATTTAATTCATCATAGTGTGATAAGACATTCAGGACTGACAATGCCCTTTGAATAAAATAAAGAGGAAACTATATGTTAAAATCTTAAGTTAACTGGCCAGTATGATTTAGTTATTCTTTCCCCTTGTCCATAGTTCTCAAACACAAGTTCAGTACACTGTTTATTTGATTTCCTGTTTTGGTTTTGAACAATATTGCAAAAATGTGAAATGAGAACAGTCTAAAACTACTGGAAAATATGAAGTAAACATAAAACTAGTCCGATAAAACAAATACCACTGAATTTCACATCCATGGCATCTTCTGTTCAGTGTCTTTTTTAATATTCAAGCTTTTTGCACAACATATTTTTAAAAGCACCATTCTATCATTACAGTCTTATTATAATGTCAAACTTAGTCTATCTTCTTTTTGAATGGCTCCTATCTCTGCTGCGCCTCCTGTTTCGCGTGCTATATCTGCCGTGGGAGGAGCTTCGAGACCTGCTTCTGCTATGTCCATGACGACCTCGCCTGTAGCCCCTCCCACCATGCCCCCTCCCTCCACTGCTGCTCCTGCTCCTGTCCTGACTGGAGCTGCTGCTATGGCTCCTTCCCTTCCTCCTTGTGTAGCTGCTCTCTCGCCTCCTGCTGCTGTGGCGACTGGCACTCCTCCTCCTGCCGCTGCTGCCATGATGGCTGGAACCCCTCCTCCTGCTGCTGCTCCTGTCATGGCGACTTGAACTCCTCCTCCGGCTGCCGTGGCGACTGTGGCTCCTTCTCCTCCTGCCTCGGTTATAAGGGCTTGAACCTCTGGGCGGATGCTCTGGAACTTGTGCATTCTCTTTGCTATGTCTACTCCTCATAGCTTCATTTTTATTGTGATCGCCACTTCCCCCTTCTCTCTTTACTTCCACATTTTGCACCACAACTGGCTTCTCTGGTTTTATCCCATTAACCCTGCTTAAGACACCCAATATCAAGTCATCAGCTCCACTCGCCTCCGGTACAGCCTGGTCCTGAGTATCTGGAGACTTTTTACCACTGCTTTTCTTGAGCAGGTTACACAGTAGTTTCTCCCTCAGTTCCTTCTCGCGGCGTTGAAGCTCTAGTGCCCGCTCCTTCTCCACCTCCACCCTGTGAAGCTCTGCCTCCTGTTGGCGTCTGCAGGCCTCCAGTTGCTGCAGTCGGGCTAGCTCCGCCCTCTGCCGCGCCTCCTCCCGCCTCTTCTGCTCCTCTACCTCCGCCCTCTCCTTCTCCAACTGTTGCTGCCTTTTAGCCTGTGAGAACAGACAAAACAAAATAGGAGTTAGTGGAGAAGGAAATTAAACATTTTACCTTTATGTGCATATGACAGGTTTCAATTACTACTTCATTTGGTGGGATAGTACCTGCGGTAAATATAGATTTATATCAGTCAAGAGGCATTTTGTAAAGAAAAGGTAAAAAAAAAAGATGAAAAATACAAGTAAAGCCTTTTAAAAAGTCCCTCCCTTGACAGGGAGCAGATTTGGCATTACTTGTTACTACAAATATCACATCTGCTACAAATTATAAACTTCTGCTAGAATAGTAAAACAATCCACGCCTCTGGTTAGCGCCAGGGGAAATATGGCTTCTGTCAGCGAAAGTGACTATCTCCGATGTGGAGAGTGTGAATGAAAAATAGCTCTTTGACAAGCTTGAAAACACAAAATAAGACACAAAAAGTACACAAAGTATGTTGAACCAAGTATTCATACCACATTGTATTCAAACTATAGCTGTTTTAGACTAAGACTTAGACAAACTTTATTCACAATCACAATATATATAATAACAAAGAGTAAAAAATAAATGGTTATAATGAATTCTAAATAAGTAGCAAAAAAGATAGCAAGAGACAGGTGTATATGTACAAGTCAAAATAAAATAGAAAAATAAGTAATAAAAATATAAAATCAAATATAAAATCACAGCTATATACAAGAGACAAGAACGGCAGTGCAATGATATGCTGATTGTCTGGGCATAAGGTTATCCGTTACTTAAGATTGAGTTGTTGTACAGTTGTAGGGAGTATTATCTGTTCAGTTTGTCAATCCACCCAATGTCCCTTTTACTGGTGCCGCTCCCCCAGCAGACCACAGCAAAGTACAGGGCGCTGGCCACCACAGACTGGTAGAAGATCTCCAGTAACTTGCTGCACACATTGAAAGACCTGAGCTTTCTCAGGAAGTAGAGTCTGCTCATGCTCTTCTTGTACACAGCATTACAGTTGTCCCCCCAGTCCAGCCTGTTGTTCACATGAACGCAAAGGTACTTGTAGCAGTCCACTATTTCCACGTCATGGCTCTGGAAGGTAATGGGCTCCACTGGTGTCCTCTTCCTCCTCAAGCCAATCACCAGTTCCTTGGTCTTGTCAACATTCAGGAGCAGATGGTTTGCCTGGGACCACTCCACAAAATTTGCAATCAGTGTCCTGTACTACAGCTCCTGTCCATCCCTGATACACCTGACCACTGCAGAGTCATCAGAGAACTTCTGTAGATGGCAGGACCCAGAGCTGTACTGGAAATCAGAGGTGTACAGAGTGAACAAGAACAGAGACAGGACTCTACCTTGGGGGACTCCTACATTACTGACCACAGTGTCAGACAGGGTGGTCTCCAGTCGCACGTACTGTGGCGTGCCTGACAGGTAGTCATTAATCCAGGAGAAAATGGAGGAGTTGACACCCATCCTGAGCAGCTTCTCACTCATCAGAAAGGGCTGGATTGTGTTAAAGGCACTGGAGGAATCTAAAAACAATATCTTCACAGAGCCCTGAACACTATCCAGGTGAGAGTGAGCCCGCTGCAGAAGATAGATTAAAGCATCATTCACACCAATGTGGGCCTGATAGGCAAATTTCTTCTGTGTATGGAGCTTCAGATGACTGTAGCTCTTGGCGGTAGTTTTTATTTCATAAAGCGTGTCCTTTTCCAGCCCGATAATCATTTAGGTTTGACAGTAACAGCACATGATGATAGTGTGTGTCATTTTCCACCAATCTTGTGCAGCCCTTCGAAAATCAATCATGGAGCGATTAGACAGTCCTCGCAATTTGCATAATTGTTCACAAATGATAGCACCATCTGTTTACACTGCCACCTGCCCAGGCAGAATGGCTCTTTCTAATGTGGCACCGTCCCTGGTTGGACAGGATGCAGTCTGTTGTGCCTTCATCAGTCCTGTCTGTGTTATTATAATGTCTTTATTGGTTTCAGTTTGATTTATTGTCATACCTTTGCTCTGGACAGCAGTTCAGCGATCAGCCGTATGGACTCCAGGTTTCTCTGAGCGAGCAGCAGCCTCCTCTCCTCCATGGCGATCTTCATCTGGAGTTTCTTCTGCTCCTCCTCTTGTTGCTTCTTGACCTTCTTCAAGTTCTTTCGCTCCTCTCTCTCTCTTAGCTTCTGCTCACGTTTGCGAAGTCTCTCCTCCTTTCTCCTCTCTTTCTCCTCTTCTTCCTGTTCTTTCTGTTTTCTAAAAAGAGACATTTCACATTAAAAACAATAATGCAAGCATATAATTTCTGACATATCAGCTAAAAAGTATTTCCTTGACTTTATTATATGATTTTGGACTTTGGTCAGGATTGAGGTCTAACCATCATCTTTAAACCTTCACATCTAAGAGGTTCAAAATGAGCATAAAATATAATCAGTAAATCAGAATTCTGAAAAGCAATTCTGAGTTCTGAGAGTAAAGCTGAAGGAACATTTCCATAAAAACAAGCAGAAGGAGGCCCTCCTGGAGAAGTGAGGTTTGCAAGCCTTGCTCAGAGTAAAGATGCAGGTTTTTCAGTGCAATATACAAATAAAAAAGAAAAAAAGTGTAAAAGTTACATACTGTGGTTTTAAAATCTGACTCATTGTTTTGGTATTTTTTGGAACACAAATCTTACTGTACCTCTCCTCTTCTTTCCGCCGCTCTTCCTCTTCTTTCTCTCTGCGTTTCTGCTCCTCTCTCTGTTTCTCCAGCTCCTGTAGCTTCTGTCTTTCCATATTTCTCTTCTTTATGGCTGCATCACTCAGGTGCTTGCTGGTGTCAAAGCTCACCTAGAATAAAAACACACATAATTTGACTGTAAACAAACCTCTCATTTGATTACATAAAGCTTCTGTATTGTATTTCATTTAGCAGTGAAAAAGTAGCCTGTCCAAAGGTTTCAGAATGATGAAAAATTAGGACTGTTACCAAACTATTTAACAATATATTATATCTTTTGAATGGGGAAAAAGTCCAGGAAATAATGCAGTAACCTGGAACACCTTATCCAGTTAAACTACAGTTGAGCTTGGGTTTGACAGCTTCCAAGGATAAACAAGTTCAACCTGATATGATGCTGGGTTACTACTGTTACATTTATCACACTATAATGTCAGAATACTTCTGAATGAACAAAACCAATATACAAATTAATCAGTACTGCCCAACTGTATCAAGTAGTATCAACATAGGTCTTGTCTGTGTTCATTTACTTAGCTCAAATGAGAAGAGCAAGGATTAGAGGGCACCCTGTGTTTTTTATCTAGGAAACAATGACAATGCAGATTTAATTGTCATTAGACTAAGAGCTCCTAAATCTGCTAGGTCAGACTGCCTCATTGTGACAACATAATGCAGTAGTGTGTCAATACAAATAATTAATGTGATAGAACATTAGCTGTAGAAACTATAAATAAGAGTGTCTGTATATTATGTAAGAAAAAAAACATGTAAATCTGCTGTACCTTAATATTGCAGGCTACAGCTTTGCCATCATCTCCCTTAAGCATCAGTTTCATGCTCCGTAGAGTGTCCATGGCTTTAGTGAAACCACCATACTCCACAAACTGGACATAGGCCTCAAAGTTCAGGTGCCCACCAAAACTGAAAGTGCTGAAGTTTTTATCCATCATCTCCTCTCTGTAGGGGTCCAGCATGGGGATGTCCACTTTCCTTATCTACGCAACACACAGCACACGCTCACAATTTAGACACGTTTCTTATTTTAGCTCATTTTAAATGATGAGTAGTGCTACAACAGGGCTACATATGAACTATGTATCATATACATGTACTTTTTCATACAAGGAGTTTAGCTTAAGTGTATTGTATGTGTTTTTATTTCCCAGTCAACCATACAAAAACTAAACCAAAACCAGAATCAGTTAGGTCTACAGCAGAAGACTCAACTTACATGTGACTTTTTTTTTTTAGACATAACACATAAACAAAACATGTAAATCTGTCAGGTGGAGGATCTTAATATTATGGCTTATGTGATGTGGATAATGCATTATAACAACCATTTCACACATGCCCTCATTTATTTTCTGCATATAAAACTATGTTGTTACCTTTCCAAAAGTCTCAAACACTGCTATGAGCACCTCCTCTGAGGGCCTGTCGGGGTACTGGCTGTCCTTTTGGCTGAACCAGCGGCAGGGCAGTCCCTCCAGGTGGATGGTGTCTGGTCTCTCTCCTGGAAGCGTCTCATTCATGTCTTTGGCATCTCGGAAAAACGAGTCCCAGTCGTGACGTGTGGGACAGTCCACTTTGTTTTCCACAGCACGGACCTAAGGATGCAAGGTTAAGATAGATATGACGTCAATTCTAGACTTGTGGATAGTTCTGGTACAGTCCGTTTAATTGAAACTTCTATTAATTTTCAGGTAGTCCATATTTGTTTGATTTTATCTAGAAAACTTTTCTAGATTGCTGCTGTGAAGAATCACTGAGTACAGCCAAACAATAGCTTTAGCTCTCCACCTATTCACAACTGGCTGTCTTACAGGTTACTTCCTTTCATAGCATTATAACAACATTAATCAAACATGCATGGATGACATAAAACCTCTTCATGCATGTTTTTGATGAGGGAACGTGATAACATGATAGAAAGTGCCAAAAAGTTGAATTTACATAACACCCTCTCTTTATTATAATGATAGTATTATTGATAATTATAATTGCTAGGTACTTCTTATTGAATAAATATCAGTTCTGACATATAATCAGTAGAGGAATTCTGGCCCTTTTTCAAAAGAAGAGATCTGCCTCAGAAATCTGAAAACTACCTGTTATAATGACAGTACCTTCAAAACATCAGTAAATCCACTCAGTTTGATGGTCTTCCCGTCAAGCCGTGTGAGCAGGTTCTTGACTATGGTCTTGTTCTCCACCTCTCCTTCAAACCGGATAAAGTCCATGGTGCTCTTGGAGATGCGGAGGACAGAGAACTGCTCTGGAGCGACCATGGACTTCACCCTCTCCATCACTTCCCAGTTGGAGATACTTTTGCCGGGAAGCTTGAGCTGGGGCAGAGCAACGCTGACTGTCATTTTGGCGATTGGTTTTAGGAACAGGTTGTACTCGGCAGACAGGCACAAGGCCTCTGAAGTGTCGTGGACTATTGTAGTGGCCATTGTAACAGAAGGGAGGAGCTTTAGAAAAGAAAGAACAGAGAAGGGAAAGTTATTATAATTTAATTAAAGTGCCACTATGTACGTTTTTGGTGTAGGCTCCACTCCACCACAATTCTTGACTCTATGGAGATGTTATTGCTTTGTCTTGAAGGTCCCACAGTATGTATCTATCTACACCAGGCCACAAATTAAGTCAGATCTGTGTAAAGATGATCCTGCTCATAGTAAGAATGTGTTATTCAACAATAAAAAAAAACACCTGTAGTCGAGTACATGCAGAATATTTCAGATATTTGCCAGACTGTGGAACATTTCAGGCAAAGTGATAAAATCTCAAATACAAAGTCAAATCGTTGACAAACATAGCCTTATTTGGCAGATACGTTATCTGGATCGTGTGGTTGTCATATTATGCAAACATTTAAGCCTCTTTCTTCGTGTACTGGTGCTCATAAAAAACATTTGGCGTCAAGTTATTTGAGAATAGGCAAATGAAGTAAAGTTCAAGCGCTGTTTATAAAATAATGTGAGATTTTAGTGTCCAACGACACAATCTTTAAACCGAAACCATGCAAATGTGCAGAAATTCTGGTCTTTGGAAAAGCCAGACCAAAAACGTGATAAGTAACTTGGTACACTATATAATTAGATCTTGATTCAACAATGTTTGTCTGCTTGAATCGAAGCGAATCGAGCCCTCTGCGTTTCATAAAATGTAATTAAGCTGGAAAAGGCTAACATTAGCTCAGTGGCTAGCCGATGTTCACGGGAACTGTAAACAATGTACCTGGTTGAGAAACAAACTAAAAGCAACTCACCTCGCATTTATATTTCTTGAAAAAACTTTAATGTCACAATTTATAGCGGCTGCCTAACGTTTGTTGTTGAAAAAAAACATCGCAACTGTAGCTTCTCTCGTTATCTAGGAAGCGCACTTTGACCTTTGAGTGGCAACAAGACGCACTGGAGGAGGTATCTGTAAACAGCGACGCCACGTGGAAATATGGGAAATACCTCCAGTAACCCTGTTTTTGCTCTTAGTGTTATCATTTCTTAAACGTCCAATATTCTTCTGAGCTTTAAGCCGTGATATAATGGTGTTACCCCCTCAAAAATAGACCTGAAGTTGTGTTTTGTTTCATTCACACACACACACGCACACACACACACACACGCACACATCTTCAAAGCTCAAAATGCTCTGTTTCACCTTGTGATGTCATGTAGGATAGTGGTTGTTTTCAGCTACAGATATCGTTTACCATTTGTTTAGCCAAATGATTCTAGTGAAGGTGTATGCAGTTTAAAAACACAGCATGACATCACAAGGAGGAACAGTGTT
Organism: Taenioides sp. WSHXM2023; assembly: GCA_029959045.1. Lineage (NCBI taxonomy): Eukaryota > Metazoa > Chordata > Actinopteri > Gobiiformes > Gobiidae > Taenioides > Taenioides sp. WSHXM2023. The sequence goes on from CM057099.1 coordinate 18,063,532, forward strand.
TTCTGTTTCAGAGAAGAACTCAGCCTAAATATGCAGGGTTCGTGTGTAAAACATGTGTGAATGAAACAAAACAACTCCAGGTTTTAGATGAGGAAACAACTTTATAACATAGTATAGATTAAAAATATAGCGTAATATGGGCTGGGCAAAGCTTTTAGCACAATTAAAGTGAACAGAGTTTAAAGCTTGGTGTGGTGTTGACATATCATAATTAAATCTTGTAATTTACAGTAGCCTAATTTTTATTGTTTTGAACAATGCCAGTCCACCACCAGATCAAATCTGGTAGTTTTTTAGATTTTAGATTTTATCATTACTCATGGATGTTTTGAATGATAAAGTCCTCAAAATGTTGGCTGTACCAGGAATTTGAAATCCCTTAATAAAAATGATAAAATAGGCCTATTCATTCTGCAAGAAAAGATTAGACCGAGGTGTTAAAAAGCACTGTTAGGCCCACCTCAAAGTAGCTCGTACTTTTTGCCTGTTTGGCGGTTTTATGTGTCTTTAAATCTTTCCATTTTGAATCAGGCTTTCATTGCATGCCACAGGGAACGTGCTACATGTTTGGGTGAAAGGGCACAGTGAATGGATTAGACACACTGATAAATCTCCAGTGGAGGCCCCGGGCAGGGAAGTTGGCACAGTTTCCCTGAAAAGATGGCAGAGGAATTTACATAACAGGCATCACTCCCTATCTGTGAATGTAGGTCAGTATAGGCACAGTCAGACTCTACTATGGGCAGCCATCAAACACATTTCTGCTTTAGGCTATTTGACCATGGTAAGAGTATTGATCATCACGGGTATAATGTTTTTTAAATGTCTATCAAAACCAACCAGGTTATATCCTATTTAATGTCACAGTCATTCAAAACAGAGGTGAGGCAAACTTTAAAGTAGTGCTAGTAGTATTATCACTGTTTCAAATTATATAGATGGTTTTTTTTTTTGGTTTTTTTTTCCTGTTTTCACAGCTACATTGATTCTTCTAAAATATTAATAATAATGATTCAAGTATTTTTCATCCTGTTCTTGTGAGGTGATACAACAGACACTGTCGTTGCAAAGAAAATGGTTCTGAAAATAATGTATGTTTTAGATTCTTGAAAATGCATTCAGAGTAGGTTATAGGAAACACACTTATTTACTGTTTACAGCGTTCAAATGTACATTGACTATTGCTGCTCTCTCTTCCATTGACACATGTGGTCTTCTCACTGGCTCGACCTTTGAAAAATAAATCCTATACAGTAAATGGATGTTGTCAAGTGTAATTTGAGGCCTCCTGGTTGGTCCCTTAGCGCCAGGTGCAGAGCGATGAAGACTGTCAGTCAATATTCACACTGGAGCGATAGGTGGACAGCTTGTGGACAGGAAGCGGTAGATAAACTCTGAGCACAGCACCAAAGCTGTGGACAGGGGGGCACAGGGACATCAATTATTCAGCCTGTGACAATCTGCTCGGTCAGCAGGATGAGCAGCTCAAGGGACAGTGTCACTCAGACAACAGTGTTCAACAGTGGAAATGCATTTCGCTTTATAGATATTCTTATACGATGAACACAACTGAAGAGTGGACTTTACTTACATACATACATAAGAACACGAATGAAGTAGCCTTTTTGATTTTTTGTTTTTCAATAGTCTTATGTAATATAAGATAAGATAAGATAAGATATGCCTTTATTAGTCCCACAGTGGGGAAATTCCAGTGTTGCAACGCACAGTTCAAGAACAGCAGGAAAATGGAACATGCAATAAAACAAGATAATAGATAATGGCTAAAAAAAAAAAAAAATAATAATTTAGAAATAGACTTAAAGATAGACTCTAATTTTGTTCCAGTGGAGCAAAAATATAAAATACAAAATATAAATATGAGGATTGAACTGAAAATTAGCTTAAACTGTCTTCAACAATTCATAGCATTGTGGAAAGTATTAATTCCAGTGTTGTATATAAATTACTTTTACTTCTAATACTTCTCGTTTCAAAGGCGACACTTGAGAGCCTATTTCGAGCGATCCGTCCACAAGTACCAGGCAAAAACAGAACAAACAAATAAACAACTATTGCTTTATTCACATTCAGGGCTGACAAATAAAATACTTGGCTCAGGTTTCACACAACACACAAAATTCACAAACATGATTTTAACAACCAAAAAAGATTGCACAAGATGTAAGACGTTCCCTATTCATGCGCTTTACAAAGTGATAATGCTTTGTACAAATTTACACCAAAGAAGCCCTACAATTTGTGCTACCAACTGCAAGAAGTACATTCAGATTTCAGGTTCATTAAGAGGTCAATGAGAGATTCACATATTTAGGAAATACAGTCAAAATCAATAAAATATATGAGCCAATGATTGTATACATGCAGGGGCAATACATAAGGGCAGTTAAGCATGTCACATCATACAAAGTACAAGAGAAAAGATTTTGGAAGTATCTAAGGTAGCTTATTTACCACATGGCTCTAGCTGTCAACAAAGTGCCACAATATAAAGAAATCTTTTGCGTTTTTTCCTATTAGAGGGCCTGTACCTGATTTTGAACCAGAACTGAGGAACATGTTTCCTCCATGGTTCTCATCTAACAGTGTCTCTGATTGGATCAAATTGTGTCGTCCTGCAGTTGTATGCTTGTGGTTCTCTTTGTGTATTTTTTTCCCCCACAAATAGCTGACTTTTTATGAAGTAGAATTCAGGTACAGGCCAGGCCCTTTAATGAGTGCAACAAAGGGAAAAAAGGATTTCAAGAGGTACAATGTGGTTCTTTTTTCAATACAGTATCAATATGAAGAAGGTGAATTTTACCAATGAATTCCAACATGGTTTCGACTGTTGATTTTAAATTATAGGTCCAAAACGACTGAATAGTCCAGTATGGGAGTTACGACTACCCTCCTATTCCCAAAGTGACACAGTGCAAATGTACAAATGTAAATGACATAGTCCATGTTTTGTGTGTAGTAATAAAATCTGCTACATATTTTTTAAACATTAATGGAACTGAAATAATACTTCTAGCAACATCCAACAGTAGTCAAAACAAAAAATGTTAAAATATATCTGTAAACCAAAACCAAAACTAAACAAAACTAAAATATTTTCAAAATGCTACTTAAATTTTAGAATTGTAAACTAAAACAAATTATAATTTAGTACAACAACTAGAGTGTAAACAATAAGATTAACAACTATGTTCTAATAAATAAAATAAAATGCGTTTAAATGGCTTTAATTATAAATATTAAAATAAAGATCGTGATTTGATAATAAACTTGTGCTTTTAAGGTATTGATGAACGATATTTAAATATATAAAACTGCATCAGGAATATTGTATGGTAATTTTAACTAAGTGGAATGTTAGATGGCATGTCACATTTATAGGACCTTTGTCAAAACATTTCCTTGGCAGTCTGACTTCAGCATAAAAACTACCTGGTTATTTTTGCATACATTTTCTACTACTACTACAATCTCGGTGTAGTGCAGACTTCACTGTTTTGATGAAAAGGAATGTTAACTTATTGAGAGTTAAATTGCAGATAAAGTTACGTTAAAAGATAAGTTAAAGTCTTTGTTTTTTTATTGTGTCTTTTTACCCAAACAGATTTGACAATGGCCGAGTTCGTAGTGGACTTTTTGGCAGATCTTCCCCTTTTCCCACATCTCCAGAGTCCCTGAAAGAGGCACTGTGTATGATTTGTGCTCTATGTCGCCCCCTATGCAGACGGGCGTTTAATCGGCTCAGAGATGACTTCCTTTGTATCCCTCCCTTACTCTTCCCTGTCCCATCCTCTGCTGCCTCTGCTGGTGGGTTCAGGAGGCGTAGTGGATTGAGGTTGCCCTGGAGAACTCTGGGAAATCGCCAGCGCCCCCCAGTGGTGCTGCTGTTTTCACTGTCAGACTCTGTGCTAGGTGAAGTGACCACGCCCTCCTCGTGTAGACCAGCGGCCAGCGGAGGGGGGAGGTACTGGATGGCCCGCCTCCCGCTGTAGTCTCGCGCTTCAGGATCTGCCTCCCAGTCCGACAGCAACACACGAACAGCCTTTAAATGTTGTGTAAATGTGTAAATGTTTAATATCAGTAAAGATAACATAAATGTGCTGAGTCTAATAGTTGTTTTTGAGTAATATAGTAATTGTAATAATAGGTCAATATTACATTTCCAAACTCTAATTTTAATAGTAACCAATGTGATAGTAATAGCATTACAAATATTGGTAATATAACTATCCATTATGAGCAATCAAAGAGTAAAGTGGCAAAAGTAATAACAGTGGCAGTTTTAGTATTATTTATTAGCAGCCCTAGTATTAGGTGTAGAATTACTTGCTGCTAGTGGAATGCTCTTTTTGTAAGCAACCTCAATAGTTACAAAAGCTATGCCATCTTTCGGTTTATACGACTGTGAAAAATACAGTAGTGACAGAAAATTAATTTGTTTTAAGTATTAAACACACCCAATTATCTGCTCCTGACTGCACATAAATAATTACCACAGTCTATTACTACGTCCAGCTGGAGCAGAAGGAGAGTGATCATGCTACAGTCCACTGACTCACTGTTACACTTGATCCCTATGCTTATTCTTACCCCCCATTACCCACCTGCACATGTCCGTGCATGGCCGCCAGGTGCAGAGGAGTGTATCCAGCGCTCGATCTCACATTCACATTCACTGAAACACTGTTGTCTTTAGCGAAGGTTAGCAGCTGTGATATTAGCTCATCCTTGCCCTGTTTAGCGGCCCAATGCAGACAGGTGAAGCCGGTCACAAAGTCCTTCTTGGCCACTAAACTGGGCTCCACAGCTAGCAGTGGCTGTAGACTTTCCCATAGACCGTCAGACGCACACAGCATCCACTCATGCTCCAGGGGGTCAAGGGTCACTGAGGTGCAGTCTTCATCTGTGTTTGAGGACAGGATAGACGTGGAGTCGCCATCGCTCCGCATTGAGTCACGGAGACGAGAGCCACGGTTTATAAGAGACCTGCGCACCTGCAAAAAAGAGATAATAACTATTGACAAAGGGAATGAAATGTCACCAGTTATTAATGTGAAACATAAATTATTTTTTAAAAAAAGGACTGGAAATTTATGTGCTTGACTACTGCGTAAATAATTCCTCTTTTATGGTTTGTACTTTAATTTGTGGTAAGATCATGCTTGAGGGTCACGTGTCCCATCAGATACAGTATATCTAGAAACTGAAAATAAAGCATACAGTGTGATAATAACAGGTAATAATGTCATAATGCCTATTTATGAACAGAACTGGCTCTTCAACATAGAAAAACCTGTTAGAAAAGCTCGGCAGATTAAAGCATAGCCTCTAAAATCGCTGACCTGCTGTAAAACAGCTGTGTAATCAATAAATACCGAATTTGACTGATAAATGTGACCTCAAAGGTCATGAGGAGGTGAATGTATCAGATGATGTCTTATGACTTCCACAAGTAGCCTTAAGGCATGCCAGTCTATACAAAATAACTAACAAACAATTTGAAAACTGTTGTATGATGGAGCACTAAAAGTAGAACTAAAACTATATTATTTTAGTAATGGCTTGGACTGGAATCTATCTAACAATAGCTAAATTGTCGTTCTTATTGAAGGTGCTTATTTTGTCTACAGTATTTTAACTGATCTTTAATTGAAATGATAAGCACATTACACTCACAGTGAGGAAAAAAAACATTTAAAATCCTCTTTATGTGTGCCTTACTGTACCTGTGGAGAGCTGTTCATCATGAGCTCTATGAAGTTCCTGCGACTCCCTTTAGGCGTGTGTATGTCCCCGATGGTCTCCAGTCCCTCTAGAGTGCTGTCCTCGGATAAACAGCTGGTGAGGATGGCTCGCTGGGAGCCTTTGGACACTCTGCGCAGGGCCCTCAGCTGCTGGCTGTGGGCACCTGCTGCATGCACCTGCTCCAGGTCCGACGCCCCGATGACAGGGGCTGACTCCCGCCTCCTCCTGTCTCTCAACCTCACCTCCCCAGCCCCGCCCCCAGAGGTAGGGGTGCCATGTCTGTGGTTTTGGGTTTGGGGAAGAGTAGCAGGTTGCTTGTTGCCGTTGGATTCTTTGGCGTTGTCAAGAGCATCTGCAGGTGGATTTGATGCTTCTATGGAAAACAAAGCACATAATAAACAACTTTAATGTAATTGATAAATGGCTGTTGATTTTTATAACTTTCTGTGAAGCGACTGCTGTTGTGATTTGAGCTCTACAAAAGTAAATACTACTAATACTGATAATAGAAATTACAATTATTTGCTTTCACCTGAATTTCTTTTTTTTTTTTTTTTTTTTAACTATTAACTGGGTATGTTTATTATTACATGAGTGATGAACAGTGAAATAGGCTCCCACAGAGTAGGGCCTATCATGAATGTATAGTTATATTGCTAGAGGGGTTTTAAAAGTAGGGCAGCAAAATACAAGCTACAACAGTAACCTAATTCATAGTGCAATGCAAAAAGAGAAAAAACACTTGTTATAAACGATATTACAATGCTTAAGCTTACCTTTGAGGTTATTGTATGTAACTGTTATTTATCTTTAATTACTTGGATACAAACACATGAAACATGCCTAAGCTAAAGCAGCATACTTTGGTCTGCAGTAGTAGTGCTCTCTAAAGATCAGTGAACTAAACAGTCTGTAATCACAGTCTGACTCACCTGTTTGCTGTTTGTTGTCGGGGTTGCCATTGACAAAGTGAATGTTCCCATTGCATTCTGAATGAGGCTGGCCGTGCACAACCGAGCCTGAACGCATCACCTCCTCGTCGTTGTTTTCGCTGTTTAAACAGACCATTTTTTCCCCATCTTCGACTTTCACGGCCCCCACGGTGTCCACGATCCCCCTCACCATCTTTCGCCTCTCCTCGGCTTCTTGTGACTCATTCTCCGCACAATCTGATAGGAAATGATCGATCAGCTCCATCAGTTGGACCCTCCCTCCATGGTCCTTTAGGTATTCCCGCACGGCTTGCTCTGTGCATTGGGATGTCATGCTTTTTATGGACAAAAAATGCCAAACGTCAAACAAAGACGTGTCAAAATATCATTATTTTCACGTAGCTGCTATTCCCTCGTTTTGGTGACGGCATGACAGCATCTTCATCCTCGGCCTCCCTCCTCCTCCCGTTCTCCTCCTCTGTGGGAAAACCAATGTTATGTGCATGTACAGTGACCACATGTAGAGGGCGCTAAACCACAAACAAAGCGGGTGGACCGGCATTAAGAAATATATTTTTAAATAGAACACAGTGTCAGCACGTGTATTTCCCCCAGACAATGATGCCAAAATACATCTATGTTTTATTTATTATTTTTGGCAGATTTTTTTAAAATAACATGTTTGAAAACTGAAAGAATTAAGGGACCGTACCATTATAGTATGAAAAAGGGGTGCTTAGAGAAATTATATCGTCAAATAGCTTCGAAATTCGCGGCTGAACTCTAGTATACTTAGTATTTGTAAATATATATGTTTTTTAATTCACATTTTGCAAATATTGTTGATAAAGCCCTAAAAAGTAATACAATCATATCCGACCTATTTCTCTTTTGTGTGGAGTGGTACATTCTGTCCAGTTGTCGACGCTAGACGGTCACAGTGGGGCGGTCTGTGAGGATTTTCAAAGAAAGATTTTTTACTTTGTTATAAGTTTGATTTTGTTTTATTCATTCAGTATCACAAGTATATAAACCATGGCTTCCTCGGATGTCGCTCGCCAGCCGGTATGTGCTTGTATTTAGTGGTTTCTTAGAGTTTTCACAACATTCATGGTATTCCAGGGAGTGTCCAATGCTAATGTTGGGTTAGCAGCAGCTAACCGAGATTGAAATAGTTTTATGTTGTGATTAATATAAACAAAACAACCGTACCGCTCATTTGGTCACGTACCTATCATACGAAAATACTTTTCTAGATTTTTAGATTCTAGGTTTTACCAAGTGACTGAGAAATTGTCTCAAACAAAGATTTTTAACCTTTTCCCAATGAATTTCTGCGTAGTGTCTGTGTATTTATTTGTCCTTTGCAACGATTCATTGCTTACTGTGTTAGCACAGCAGGTAAGTTTCTCTGGAGCCAATCAGACAATTATTATCAGTCAAGTTTTTTGTAAAGTTAATTATAAATGACTCACTCATTTAGTGTGTAATTAAAGCCAGTTTTAATTCAGTAAGATCACTTAGAAAGAAAAAAATTGTATTTTTGGGAGTGCTTATACTGCTTCTGTAAATTAATTCCAAGACTTTTGTGATGTGGACTTAATTCTAATAGAAATGTACTAATAATAATTGTATTTATGTCATATGTAATAATGACCATATTCTGTGTTTTGTCTCCAGGATAAGAACATTCGCCCCCTGAACTTGGCTGGTCATGTGGGCTTTGACAGTCTCCCTGACCAGCTGGTCAACAAGTCTATTTGCCAGGGATTCTGCTTCAACATACTCTGCATTGGTACAGCATTACATAAACACATAGTTTAACTTTATTGATTCTGAACCTAAATTGACTGATTACTGTATTGATGCAGGTGAAACTGGTATCGGCAAGTCGACTTTGATGGATACTCTTTTTAACACAAACTTTGAGAACTTCGAGTCATCACACTTTGAGCCTCAGGTGAAGCTCCGCGCTCAAACCTACGACCTTCAGGAGAGCAACGTGCGCTTGCGCCTCACTGTGGTCAACACCGTAGGGTTTGGGGACCAGATGAACAAACAAGAGAGGTGGGACTGTAGTTGATATTCCTCATATGACTGCATGTAATATGTGGAATAAGATGTTGATATATCTGTACCTTTGTTATTAATATATTTGATAATTAATAATAGAAAAAAAAAATCACTCATTGTGGGGCAATATGACAACTAAATGTATGTTTTTGTCTTTTTAAGAATACATAAAGAAGACTTTCAATATTAATTTCCTGAATATAAACAATAAAGACTTTTAATCATTAATCAAAAGTCAGACAATTGGCTGTGGACCTCTCGAGGATATCATTGACAATTAGAAATGGCTCAGTCTCAATTAACATTTAATTCATTGCTCAGCCTCAGCCCTTCCTCACCCAATTTGATGCATGATCTGTTCACTTCCTTCAACCTTACACAGATTTTGTGTGTTTTCAAGGACAAAAATATAAGTCTGCCATTATGAAATTACAATTGTTTTTACCTAATGTAAAAATGTGCATGTGTTTTTTTTTTTTTTTTCATTTAATGTGATGAACTGAAGTGTATTGTTTTGTGTGTTACAGTTACCAGCCGGTGGTCGACTACATCGACAGACAGTTTGAGAGTTATTTGCAGGAGGAGCTGAAGATCAAACGCTCACTGCACAACTACCACGACTCACGTGTCCATGCATGCCTCTACTTCATCTCCCCCTCGGGACACTCGCTCAAATCTCTGGACTTGGTCACCATGAAGAAACTGGACAGCAAGGTACATCTCAGAAAGATATTTTATGATTCACTGAAGGGCACATGATTAAAGGGTTTCTTGGTAGTTTGCCTGTCATATCTAACCAGAATTTCACAAGCAAAGATTGACCTGAAATGTATTTTGCATATCTGTTATACATTTTTTCATGGTTTTAAATCTTTGTTATTGGAAAGCTATTTGAAAAAAATAATAAGCAAAATAGTTCACTTGCAAGTCTATTGCTGTTTTTCAATACAATTGTTGTGATTATATCGGAGAACTCAAATAATTGTTCATGTTATTTTCTTTTATTTCTTTTATTTATTCTAGCAAATACAAAAAAGAAATTGTAGTGTCATTAGTTTTCTTTCAGTTGTTTTTGCATGTTAGAAAAGTATGTCCCTAGTTCCTAGTTTAGGCCCCTCTCTGTGGTTGTCTCACCTCTTGGTGTTTTAATGGTTAGTCAAGCCTCTTCTAGTTCTTTCTTTTCTCTCTCTCTCTTCCTTCACTCTCTCTTTCTTCTTATTCCTTATTCTCTCTGTTCCCCTGCTCTTTCTCCCTATCTCTCTTTCTCTCTCTCTCTTCCTGCCCCCCTCCTTCTCTTCCACCCCTCTTTGTCCCCCTTCACCCTTCTCTCTTCTCTCTCTTTCTGTCTCTCTCTCTCTCTCTCTTCCTTATCTCTCCCTCTCTCTCACCCAGTGGCCACAGACTTTCCCAGGGTCTGTGTGTAGCCACTTGTGTCCATTGGTGCCGCTGTGTGATTTCAGTGTCCGTATAACCCTGGATTTGCGTCTGAAAAGAGCGGAAAAAACAGTGGAATGTCGTAATCACTTCGCGCATACACTTCACCACTTTACCGTAGTTGCCCCTTTTGTTTCACTTACCGTTATACTGAATGTGCTAGCTTGACAGAAAACACCCATTTCTCTATTAGATTTAGTGCGGTGCTTTTTGTATGTTGTGCGCTTGTGGCTGGATGTGTGGTCGGGATAGAAACTCCAATAGTGACAAGGCCCCATTCCAGTGCTGTCTTTGGCATGACGAGATGGCAGACACTGAGGAGGAATGTAGCGGTGAATGCCAGAAATAACATGGCTGCAGATTGTGTAGCTTCAGAGCAGTTAAATTAGGACCAGAAACTATCATTAGACCAATGTTATAACAACTTTTGTTTTGTGCTTGTTTGATGTTAAAATGTTATGTTCAGGACATACAGTCAGGTTTTGAGTATGTTTAAAAGTGCTCCTTCATCATATGTCACAGGATATTATCTGCTTGTTTGTTTCTTCCTATTTCATGTATACAGCAGTTTCAACAAAGGCTGAGTTGCCAAAATGTTACTTAGCTTAACCAATTTATTCTTTTTACAATGACGTTCATGCTCGCAGAAGACTATTGAAAAGGAGGTCCCTTTTCTTTTGAGGTGATTCATTTGCTGTGAGGTTTTGTGGTGTTGATCAAAGCTGTAATAGCTTTTGGTCTCATTCAGTTAATTAGCTTCACCTCTTACTAATTCCCAATAATCACAGCTGAGGTTTCTTAAGCATTAGTTATTTAACACCAGATAAAAACATTGTATTTCTGAACAGGTAATTAAGTAATTTTGTTTAAAAAACAAGATTTTAAGATTTCCAGAAGTTTCGTCGATCAGATTTGTTGCCAAATAGAAAAACAATTCAGTTAATTTTTTAAGCACAAATTAAATGAGTGGTTTTGCAAGAATAGCATGTGTATTGTAAAACTGTCACACAAGGATACTATGCCTAGAATTGAAAGGGAAAAAGAAGGCACAATTTGAAACCAAATACACTGCTATAGTATTATGTTCCATAGTGATTACATGATGTGTTTTCTGCAGGTGAACATCATCCCAGTGATCGCCAAAGCAGACACCATCAGTAAGAGCGAACTGCACAAGTTTAAGATCAAAATCATGAGTGAACTCGTCAGTAACGGAGTCCAGATCTACCAGTTCCCCATCGATGATGAGACTGTGGCCAAAGTCAACACCTCCATGAATGTAAGTCAGCAGGAAGTGTTTCTACAGAGGTGGTTAAATATAGTTATTATATATGTTTATACCAATACTACAAGTATCATTTGTATTACCAATTTCGGGTAACAATTAGACTATGAACAATTTGTCTCCTCTAATAATGTCAAACACTGATTTATACTTTGGTATACAGTTTCTACAACTACTTTCCCCACTGCTTCAATGTTCCTGATATTAATAGTGCTATTACTGCTCTTGTCACTATCACTTTATTTCAGTCTATGTTCTTTCTTTCTTTTCTTTAAAATATTCTTTAAAATATTTTAACAATGCCAAGGTGGAAAAGTTCATCTGAAGCCATTGTGTGTCTTTCAGGGTCATTTGCCATTTGCTGTAGTAGGAAGTACAGAGGAAGTGATGGTCGGAAATAAAATGGTGAAGGCCCGTCAGTATCCTTGGGGCATAGTACAAGGTAAGTGTACAGTTTAATCTATAATAATATAATTTATTAAACAGTATGAATGTGGTGTATGTGATTTGTGGTGGTTGGAGTCGGAGGGGCTGATGGCTTGCAATAGTGGCTGACCATTACCTCAAAATTAATAATGCGATGTAATTTGGCAAGGCAAGTTTATTTGTATACCACTATTCACACATAAAGCATTTCAACATGCTTTGTCTAAGAAAGACATTAAAATGGCAATAAATGAGGCTGTTCACAATTGTTTATTCCTCAATATATTAACAAATCACTATGCTCTAAATGGAAATATATATTTATCCATCCCATTGCTGTTGGCACCTCACAATTTTGTGTATTACAGTAACTGCATTATTTTTTACATTTTAACAAACAATAAATGCCAGCACAGCAGAAAAAATGTCAACAGTATAATCTTTAATCTAGATGACTGTAGATTTTATTGGCCTGTTCCTTATTTCTATGTGTAATGGAGTGTAATGTGTTTCCCAGTTGAGAACGAGAGCCACTGTGATTTCATGAAGCTGAGGGAGATGCTGATCTGTGTGAACATGGAGGACCTGAGAGAGCAGACTCACACCAGACACTACGAGCTCTACAGACGCTGCAAACTGGAGGAGATGGGTTTCAAGGACACAGACCCCGAGTGCAAGCCTGTCAGGTACCAGAACGCTATTATATTTATTTTGAATTTACTCGCTTCTTTAGGTTTGTGTTAAGTTTATTAGTATAGCACAATTTGTTTACAAAGTATTTATAAGAAAGAAAAGCACATTAAAATTACAATATCAACAATATGTCAGTAAAAAACATAAATAGTGATAAAATTAACTTAAAAGGCAGTCCTAATTTTCAGTCATTTGCACAGCTAGACAGAACCATTTTGAGCCTGGATTTGACCATTGCCAGAGTACAGGCCTGTCTCACATCTTTAGGAAGTTCAACTAAAACTCTGAAAACGCGTTTGAATATCTCTAGAATAAAGTAAGAAGCTGCCACTACAAGTTCAGCAATATTTCTTAGGAGTGACATAAAAAAGGCACAAATTCAAGTAACTACTAGTAAATGTATTTCCCTGTGTGTGGGTGTTAAGTTTGCAGGAAACGTATGAAGCGAAGCGTCAAGAGTTCCTGTTGGAGCTGCAGAGGAGAGAGGACGAGATGAGACAGATGTTTGTGCAGAGGGTCAAGGAGAAGGAGGCGGAGCTTAAAGACGCTGAGAGAGAGGTACCGCTCTACTGTGGGCTTTCATTAACATTATATACACTACTCTAAATGTACTATAAGAACTAAAACAATATTGAGTGAAGTGTAGAAGTGTTCTTTCAAATCTGAACTGTATCAAACTGTCAAATAAAATTCTCCAAGGCTAAAACAAAAATGAACTTCAGTTAAATTTAGCCTTCAAATTAATTGAATTTTACAAATTCCAAAAAACTAATTTAGGTTTTGATCCAGTCTTTGGAAACCAGTGCAAATGGCAGCACTGACATAATGTATTTTTTGTCCTCTTTTAGTGTTAAATCATCCTTAAAGGTGCATTGTGTAACTTTTATGGTGGCTGGTCCGTCAAATGCTTTTCTCCATGGAGATGTTATTGCTTTGTCTGGAATGTTTCACATTGGTATGGTATTAAACCTTTCTATCTGTATGGAGACCAAACCAGACCAAGTTACAGGTCAGATCTGTGGAGAGGCGACCCCACTCACAGTGAGAATACTTGTTTTTATTGGTATTTTCGAGCTATAAAACCATCTGTAATTGAATAAATGTAAGGCAGAACTGTTTAATGTCATAGTGTTGAACATTAAAAGCAGGCAGACTAATAACATAGAAACAAGAAGGTGATGGAACACAATCGAAAGTTACACAGTCCACCTTTAAATCCTCTGTAAATATGTAACTGTACATCTATTTATCTAATAATCAATAATAGAGAAAGAGAATATTTTCGAGTACCACCAACTAACCCAACTAAACCCAACTAACTCATGGATAAGGTAGTTCTAAATAGTGACCCTGATTCAAAGGAGGATACACACACACACACGCACACGCACACGCACACACATATATTTGTCTCTAGATAAAACAAATACTCAGGCTGCAGAGTGCATGTACCATAAAACTCCTTTCATGTGCTTTCCATGTCTCTTGTTTTAGCTGCAGAGCCGTTTTGAGCAGCTAAAGCGGCTCCACGCCGACGAGAAGGCGGCTCTGGAGGATAAGAAGAAGGCTCTGGAGGAGGACCAGGTCTCATTCAGTAAAAGGCGCGCTGCAGCTCAGCTCCTGCAGGGACAGAGCCTCACAGCCAACGGCAAGAAGGACAAGGACCGCAAGAAGTAAGACGCACTGCCCTCCACACTACTCACAATAATACAGTAAAACATACTTTGGGCAAGTTCTTAGCCTGGGGTTTCATCCAGTGTAAAATTACCCCGTGAAGTGATGAATGCTCAAAGGGAGATGTTTTTTTCTGTAGCTTTAGTAAGAAGTATAGAAATAGAATATAGTAAATATAGTAAAGAAATTGAAATTGCTCAAGCGTTTCCAAAATATAAATACTGCCATCTAGTGGTGATGTCATTGCAATTTAATGCATCACAATTTAAAGAAAAAAGTTCTAATTTAGTTCCCTTTATCTTACTACAAATTATGTTTTAATTAAATTGTTATAGTTTAATTACATTACATTACATGGTTGATTATTTACTTTAATTAGGTAAGTACAATTCAGTTCAGTGTAATGATCACAGTTTATGTTTTTTACATGGTTACTTGTGGCCATAACAGCTTATCAAAGTCTGGTGTGTGCGTGAATGATGGTGATGGTCGAAGGGGCCGATGGCGCAGATTGGCAGCCTCGCCAATACCCCCAGGGCAGTTGTGGCTACATGTCTGTGCAAAGCGCTATATAAATAAAAACATCAATTATTAACTGGAATAACCTTTCTGAGGACTGATTTTTAATTTTTTTTTTTTTTGTGCTGAACTAAATATTATTTTTCTTTTGTTTCAGCTCTGGCTTCATGTAAAGACCTGAATGGACCTGAACCGAACAGCCACAGTACCCAGCTCCAGGCTAAATCACTAATAGCAATGACTTTATTTTTTGCGCCAAAGTTAAGTCCAAGAACTATATGGACTCCTCCTCTGTGTCATTTGTCTTCTGCTTTGTGGGTTTTTATGTTGTGTATTTATCCTTTCTTTTTATATACAGTTTATACTTTTATTTTTCGTTTACCTTAACTTTATGTACAAAGAGGGACAACTTGGCAGATTCAGCTTCACAGCCACAGCACTACACTCATGTTAAACATGCAGGGGCATTTTAAAGACTCCTATACAATAAAAAGGGACCTGCTGTTTTCATGTACACATAGGGACAAACAAAACCTGTAATATAAACTAAATTTATTATTTTAATATTTTTATTACTTACTATATTTCCTTGGCTGTGATATTTTTAAACCATGGGAATATACTGAATTTTGCTAGGACAAAACTGTAATTGCATTTATGTCTTTCCATGATAATTTCATTCATTTTGAGGATATATTGTGGCCATTATAGGAAAACTTGAATAGTGTTTTCGTAGGGAATGTTTAATACAAAAATCAACAGTAATAATAATGGGACTCTGGCTTTGTCTGCATTAGGTACATGTTACAGAATATATTTATATGTACTATGTTTACCCTACTACACTGCCAGCCAACAGGGAAACAATGAGTGTATTCAAGTGTATGTTATCCTTTTTATATTAACTATTGAGTGTTTTACATAATAGTATTTTTCTGCACAACCAAAAACACTACTTTGTTAAATATGATACCTCCTAAACTAAAACTCAAAGCACAGCCAAGTTTCTGAACACTAGATTTGTTAGTGCCTTATTAATAGTATGATACTCACTCGTAAATGCAGTTAATCTGACCTGTGCCTCATGTTACACTTGTGTTTAAGGAAACAACAGTGTTATTTGGGAGTGTTTTTATTCTTTCTAAATAAATTGTGTATTTTTGACAAGACAGTTGTCCTTGTTTGTGATTTAGGAGGATGTAGCAGCAGTTTGAGTAGAACAATAATATTTACACATATTCAGCAGAGCACTATTCATTAAAGGTGCACTATGTAACTTTTCTGCTGGAGTGTTTGCCACCTGCTTGACTTTATGTGGATCTTATTACGTTGCCTTGATTGATACTACCAGACAAAGGGGTAGCTCAGATCTTTGGAGAGGCAACACAGTTGACAGTAAAACCATTAATGAGCAAAAACACTTGTAATTGAATAAATGCAAGATAGATTTGTTTAATGCCATACTGTGGAACATTACAGGCAAAGCCATTACATTGCCATTAAACAAGTACATGGCAGATCCATCACCAAGTTACATAGTGCACCTTTAATTAAATATTTCGTCTAAAGATATAATTGTTTTGTGATTTCCCCGACTATTTCTTTTCAAACAAGATCCATCTTAAGTGTGTGTGTTCTTTTTGCTGTGATATTTGCTTGGTCTTTTATTTCACTGTTATGCAAATTCATTCCACTATTATGCAAATATATACCTGGGCGAATTAGATTTTATATTGTACATATTCAAGATGTTTTAATATAATATGAATTCTGCCATTTGCTCACAGCCTTTCAGCAACTGTTGGCTGAGCCTTATTATGTTGCTATATTTGAACACAGTACACAGAGGGACTACCCAACTAAGGCTGTTTGGAGGTCATGAGGAGTGCAACATGGCCCCTTTCAGCTTAGGCTTTCTTTCAATTGCACACTGATAGACAGACAGGTAGACAGGTAGACAGGTACAGAGGAGAAAGAGGGGGGCGTGTGGTGGAGCTGATGGGTTCCCTGAGGCACACTGACGCACCTGGCTGCTCTGCTTGGAAACAGGACGTCATAAGGTAAACCAGTGTAAAAGTCTGACATGTTTAGCCCCTCTACGGGAGCTGCACATTCTGGTCAGTGATTTTTCTTGCTGAAGTAAATACTCTTCATAGGATATTGTTGAATTTGAGATGACATCACAAGATTGTATTAGAACTAAGATGTGGGCTATGCAGAAGTAACAATGCAGATTTTGTGGTGTTGCTCCGTATGAAAATAACTCATGAGTCTATGTATTTCTGAATTATTTAAATGTATTTTTAATATTAGGCCTAAATATCAAATTTACTTTTAATGGAGGTGGTTCGCAATACAAAAGGTAATAGTTCTAGCAACAGCAATAGCCAGGAATCCTTTTTTCTAGTTACATACATTTACGTCAGTATAAACACTGGAGTATTTCATCTATATTCCCCGTCTTGCTTTACATTGAGGACACAGGGTGTCCTCCTCTTGCCTTGTGCCCTTGTCCCGTGTGAAGTCACTCTAAATGCAAATGGAGCAGATGAGTGGAGACATAGGCACTGCTGGAGATCAGGCTGTCATTTAACAGAGTCCTGCTGCATTAACAATTACACTCCTCACTCCTCAGACTGTGGACGTCTAACCAGGCGCACAGGGACAGACAACAGAGACTAAACAGGGGAGGACGTGAGGATGTAATAGAGACTAAACTTAAAGATGGTTCTGAGTTTTATAATGTTAAACTGTCACTGAAGTAGAGCACAGCAGTGGTCCACTGCTTCTAAGAGGCTGCCCCAAGCGCTGCCTTGAAGAATAAGTCACATTTAACAAATTATTAGTGGCAAAATGACAACAGACAGTTTTTTCTACTTTTCCAAGTATCCAAAAGGAAAAGTCACAGATGTTGGACTTGATCATAACTAGTACTTAGCTCTTACAAATGGCTATATTTCTGTATATTATTAATTATAAGTCTGCATAGTAACCGTAGCATTCTACTAATCTAACTCTGATCTCCACTGAATGTTTTTCATTATTATACTATTCTACTTTTGCTGATGCAGATAATGGTGCAGCTGTTCTACTGCTGGAACTATTAACTCTAAATATTAGCTATAATGATTATGGTTAAAGTATACTTTTATTATGGTGATTCATGTGGAACCTGTGAAAGCATTTATAATTCATAAAATAGGGTCCTAACTGGATTATTGCAATATAATTCAGATGCAGATAGGAGAAAACAGACAGAATCTTAGCTAAAACAAAGGCATTTATTGCGAATGCACTTGACATGAAAAAACAATCAAATCAACCACGGCTCATTGGTACAAGACGATGTAATGACCACATGGTAGAAAGAGCATGACTTCAGTGGCACAAAAGGCCTATAAATATTCTGCACAATATAGAATCATTATATATACTTTTGACTCTTTCAGCTCCACTTTCACAGCCAAGTCCCATCCAGTCCCTGTGCAGGGTCAAAGTCCACAGCACAAGTCCATAAAACTCGGTATTTATGTAAAAAGCTACAGAGGCCCTGCCCACTTGACCCCCCCATTCACACACACACACTCTCACACACACATCAGTATCCATAGGACCAAATATAACATCTAATTCAAGATGGTAAAGGTTCTGGCTTCCTGGAGGGAACACAGATTTAAAGAAACAGTATTATGATTATTTAGGTTGGTTTTGGTTATTATTATGCTAGTTGGCATCTAGGTTCACTGATTATTCTAAAATATAATAGGATAAGATTATTGGTGTGCTCTGCCTTGACAAAAATGTACCATTTAAGCATTTTGTGAAATTTTGACATATTAAAATTTTTAAATACCCATACATTTTTTAAATACCCATTAATAACCATAATAGTCCCTTTAAATCCAACAACTCACTAATACAATGTTATGTCCTGGTTTTAAAAATACAACAATACAAAACAAGGTGAAAATCTGTGACTGAAACATTGTAGAGAAGTAGTATTTACAACCAGGAAGCCGAGACCAGTGACAAGCATTTGAACATCACCAAGGAAACAGAAAAACAAATATCTGATCGGCGCTTCAAGTTATTTTACATAAAGTGAACACTGTGCCACCGTGGTTAGGTTCCTGATGTTGTAAACTCCCTCACAGCATAGACCTCAACACAAAAAAGACATTTTCACATATTCAAAATACAAATCAATACAAGAAATCCTGCCTAGATTTGAATACTGAGTTGTGATCTGCTGGTTTGTGCCTAAAGATCTAACAGAACACGGAAAGACACACATAAAAGCCAAGTTGTTTCACCAGGACAAAAGACGAAACTGCTCCTAACAGTGTATGTTGGCATTTGTAGGCACTAGGGTCTGACTGACAGCTTTCAAAGGCAAGTGATTTATTTATACATCCATTATTAAGTGGAAGAAAAGCTAAACAGTTAAATGTAAGTCAGTACTCCTGTATAAATATACAAGCATTTATCTTATCTTATTTTTTTTCCTACGTGCTAACTAATATCCATAATTCAATTGTTTTAAGCCTAAAAAGCACATTTAAAATATAAGATTCTGCAAAACTGTTTATAAAGTGGTTAGCGGTTTATAAAGTTTCAGAAACAGATTTTAAATAAAATTATAGGTCATTAGTTACCACAGAGCAGATTAGCCCTGAGTAAGCTTTCAAACTTTTATTTTTATTTGGGAAAGTTTATGACTTATAACTTTAATTCCGTAATCGGGGGTGGGTGGTCACTGTTGAGCTCCATAATGCAGCTCAACAGTTGGGGCATTTCAGGTTCACATTACTGTTGTGTCCTTAGGCAAGACATCTCACCTCTCTTGCTTTTATGAATGCTTTGGTGTTATTGTGCGGTGGTGTTTTGAAAGGCTTTTGGCGCAGTAGGGTGTCATATATAATTGTTCCATTTTATGAGTAAATACTGGAATTTTTTCACAATGAGTACTGAGTCTTACATTTTAAACTTGAATTTGTTTATGTGCTCCCGGGGTGACTACATTAAAGTGCACTTTTTGCAATTTTTCTGGTGGGGTGCCTATCCTATCTTCATGGAGAATTGCTTTGACTACAATATTCCACAGTATTGGCATTAAACATCTATATATTTCTAGGTGCCACCACTAAGTTACGAGTCAATTCACAGTAAGAATGCATGAATAAATTCAAGATAATAAGTTTAATGCCATGCTGTGCAACATTCCTGGTAAAGCAATAACATATCCACGGAAATAAACAGGTAGTGGACACCCCACCAGAAATGTTGCATAGGGTACCTTTAAGAAAACATTTAAAAACATAACTAAATTGCACAGTCAGTCTAGCCCTAGTCGTCTTGCGGCTTTTGGTTGTTCAGATGCACAGGATTACCCATGATGCACTGCAGGGAGATGATCTGATTAATCCCCCCTCTCTCTATAATCATGTGTGAGTATTTACTTGGTCCAGTCGCTCTCTGCTTTTGTCCCTTCACAGCTTTAACACATTTTGAACAGATTTCCAAAGAAACACACCCTACAAATCTCTTGAGCTTTTATCGACTTAAAAGTTAATTCCATCACAGTTGTCTTTTGCTTTCAGTTCAAGGTAAACACTCAAAGGCAGTATAAACACTTTTTTTTTTTACTTGATCTATACAGCCATCAGCCAAAACAATATGACCACTGACAAAAAAGCATGGTTCATTTTATATTTTTTAAGCGTTAAAAGTAAAATCAACACTATTCATGGGTTTCAGCTTCCTGTTTGCGAGTGACATTTTGAGGACTTTTCACCGTTCAAATTTCATAACTTGTAGTTTTTAATTATTAATTATTATGGCAACAGTGCAAATGTTTTGTTCTGAAACCCGTGGATAGCAACTGATCTTGATCTATCAGTAATAAGCAGTCAGGTGGCCATAAAGTTATGCCTGATTAGTGTAATTTTAAAAATCTTTCACATTTGTGCTAAAGTAATGCTTATTTTTGTTATTTTCCTGTGCTTTTATTCTGAAAATGTGTGGGGGTTTTTTGTTAGCATCTTGAACATTGCTAGATCTTGTTATTATTACCAATTGTTGTTCCATGTATTGTTAAGGCTGTATTTTTAGTTCTCTATGTGTGAGGACAGAAAGTTATTTTGACTGATAATATTTTTCTGACTGGGAAGTATCCACAACAGCAGACAGCAATGATGAGTTTGGTGGTAAAGTAGACAAGCCTTCAACATGTACAGAAGTAGCTGGAGATGAGCATACATGTTGTGCCAATATCTTCAAAAAGTCATGAAATCTTATAAATACAGTACCAAATCTTAGACAAATAACACAAATACTTTGAAACTAGACGTACAGCAAAAAATTGGCAATTTTTTTTCAAAGTGCCTTTTTGTATAAAATGTTTGGCGCAACTTTCACTGTCTTGGGACATTAGGTAGGCTTGTTTGTGAAATGGTCATATTTAAATAAAGAAAATTATTAAAAAACAAAACAAAACTTACTGAAAAACACCTAGCCAAATCGACATATAAAACATAATGCTACATGCACTATTATTACTTATTTAAAAATTGTAAACTTAACATGGCGATGTGCTTACAATGAGTCAAAATTCCTTTCATTTTTTCTTATCAACAGTAAAGCACCCATATTCAAGTTGTGAGGTCTCGGTCCGAAGTTTTTGTGCTAGGTTTTGCTGGTGGATAGATGTCTTATAGAGGAGAGTTGATAGGCAGCCTGCGTCTCTCTCTGTGCTTCTCAGTAGTCTCACACACAGTCTAATAAATGCCCTCTGAACTTTGACCTTTGAACCCAGCACCGTCTGCAGTTAAATGACCCCAAAGCTGCCACGCTCAGAGTGTAGGAGGGTCGATTCAAGACAGGGATCAGTGGAATCAGAACTGGTTTCTAAAAACTGCTTCCCATTTTGTCAGTATGAATGTAGCAATGCACTGCTCACACACCTCTGTAAAAATAAAGATTTATTATTTTTAAACATTTGTTGATTGTTTTTACCTAAGATAACATCAATAGTGGTACTGGATTAAGTGTGACATCATCACAGCTTGTTTTGGTCCTCAGACACAAACGGCAGGGGGCTCCTGATGAGTTAAAAACTGTTTCATTATAAATTATATCAGTAGGTGGTCGTATTTTACAATAAAGTGTGTCGTTTTAGCATTTTTATTTTTAGGGCTAGATTGAAACTGGCTAATTTTGTGCTGTTTTAAATTTGAAATTGTTATTATGTAAAGCCGTGGAGCAGCTTGAAATCTGCCAAAATGCCATGTTAGCAAATGAGGCTGGAATTTCATTGGACCCAGAAATAGCCAATGTCAGAGAGATGACAGTATCACTTAACATTCACATACTGTATGAGCCTGCCAAGTCAGAGTTTAGTATATCCAGGATTTATTAAAAAAATATATGTTTAACCATTTCAAATTAGGTCACTATGTGTCAATAAGGGACAAATCCTTAGTTTTAGATCAAGGTGTTAAAAAGATAAGGCATTTACCCATTTACCCCTTAACTACATACATTTATCTTTTGGTCTTTTATAGCCTTGTACACAACCCAGTGGTGTGCAAAATTATAATTATATTAGACATTATTTCAATGTGTCTCAATAGAAACTTGCTTTATTTTGTGTAACTTGGCAACAGTAATCTTGGAAGGGTGATTCAGAATTAACATCTCTATAAAATCCACCCCTTTGCACTTTTCTCACTACCACTCCAAACGGCATTTCCAGAAACCAGCCCTGATCCCGCGTGTGCACTGGTCTAATTGTTGTCCTCTGAGTGAGTCATTGTCCGCACTGTTCACTTCAGAAACTCTCCACAAAGCTGCCAGGGAACAGGCCCGTCTGCCCATTCCTCTGCAGAGTGCCTTTGTACCAACCATCCTCGCGTTTCTTATGCACAAAAACCACGTCGCCCTCCCGCAGCTCGATCTCCGCTTCACTCTGGGGAGGGTATGGGACCACCACACGATACCTGCCAAAAGACAGTCAAAACAAAAGGTCTTTTAGCAAATTCAAATGGGCCCAACATGGAGCCCCGTGGAACTCTTTTTAACCAATGATGTGTCTGTGATGATTCAGACTGTTTATTGAGCACAAAGCATGTAGTTCATAGTGTTCAAAAGGGGCACTTGGATAGCTAATGAAGTAACCACAGTTTCTATAAGACTAATGTAATCATGCCCAAAATGATGTGTACTTATGTAGATATAAAGACACTCATGGTTTCTACCTTCCTGTTTTATGCAACATTTTAAGGACTTTTCCCCATTAAAATGATAAAATATTTAGCTTTAAATTGTTAGTATAGCAACAGTCCTAATCTTTTCCATGGATATCCAGAATAACCATATGCATTGCACCCACCTCTCTCTGGACAGGGGTTTGGGCTCTGGCCGCAGCACCATTAAAGCGTTGCCGGTGCGCGTTGCCGGGGGCGACATGGGGAAATTCGTATCCAAGGACCCAGACTTCCTGTGCAGTGGCTCCAGACCGATGGCCCCGATGTCAGTTTCAATAGGACAAGAGCCTGCCCTGCCCTGCCGGTACATAGCAGGGTAAGGATAATTGAGAAAAGAAATATGTCATTTTATGATTGTCCATTTTAAGTATAATTGGATCAGTCGCTCCTTGAAGGTGCACTATGCAACTTTTCCTATGAATGAACTGCTTGTCTCTATGGAGGTGTCATTGCTTTCCCTGGAATATTCCCCAGTAGGACATACACTGGGCAAACAGGCAGCACCTCCAGGACAAGCTACAGGACAGATCTGTAGAGAGGAAAGCCACTGATGGTAATAATGCATGTTTGTCAGGAAATTTTTGTTGAATAAAAACACCTGTAACTGAATAAATGCAAGACAGTTAAATGGTATACTGTGGAGGTAAGCAGGTAGTGGACTCCCCACCAGAAATGTTACATAGTGCACCTTTAATTATAAAAACGTGTTTGCATTATAGAATTAGTGACTTCTGTAAAATTACTTCCAGAGCTTAATTTTAAAATCTGAAATTACTGGCATACTTTTGGACTAGTGCGATGGACTAGGATTAAAACTAAAACCATTAATGTAAAGCACACATTACACTCATTTATCTCAGACATTTAACAGAGCCTCTCAAAACAATTTCCATATTCTATATCTCCAGAAATCAATGGAAAACAGAATACACAAAAAGCATTTTCCTCCATTCCTCCATCTATGTGAGATACAGTTACTTGTAAAAGTGTATTGTGACAGCTGTATTCACAATCAATAATATAGTTGATGAATCCTGACATTCTCACCTGTGAGGCCATGGGACAGGAGCCTGAGCGCGGGTGGTAGTGGTGAGGGTGTGGGTGGGAGGGGTCTGTTGCCACGGCGCCCAGTGAGGGGGCATGAGTCGGCGGTGACGAGGGAGGGGAGCGAGGTTTCTTCTTAGCTGCTGCTCCGGACAAAAGCTTTAGCAAACCACCAGCTTTTCTCTCTTTCTGTGGACAGACAGGAAAATAAAAATGTATTTGAGTGGATAATAGATATATTTACTAGCCATTATTTACCCTTATATGTAAAAAAAATATATAAATAACACCCGAAACTTTTAAATTATTGTTGATTAGTCAGCAATTATAAATTATTATAAATGATTACCAATCAAGTATTATTTGCTTCAAATTTTTCACTTCTAGGAGTTCCACCACCTACTCTCTACAAGAGTGCTGTAATTTAAATATTGATCTAACTATGACTGACCATGATTTTAACTGGGATTCATAGTGATTTGTCCAGCTTTTTTTTACAGAAATGCTCTAGAAATATCAACCCAATATTTTAGAAAAGACAGGGTAAAATTTTGTCTTTATGCTTCATTCACTGCAATGTCCCATGGTGGTACTTTAATCTGTTACCACATAATAAACGTGTTTTGTTTCTTGTCACGCTCTTGACCCGAACACTGCCTCCGATCAATACTCATCTCACTTTTTATTGACGCCTGAAGGTTTGGATCTACTGCTTCATAGATAAAGTTGTCATCACCACTGCAGGAGGCTCAAAAACAATTTAAAATCTAAGAAAGACTATTACAATTAAGTAGGAAGCAATTATAGCTATGGAAAATACTATATTGGGCATCCATCAGAATGGTTGATCTATTGTAATCGTACATATTCTTCTACATAATTTTATAAAATAATGGCTTAAATAATGGTGGCGTGTCAGTCACATATTTGTCTCATGAAAATGTTATTGCTTTGCCCGGAATGTTCCACAGTATGGTATGATTCAGACAGGTGTCTTAATAACCAAAAGATGTTTGGTTTGGTGGTGTCATATCTCCAAGGAGATAAGCTTTACGTCATTCTGTTGAATGGTCCATGTTTACGTAAAAAGGTTCAGACTCTCGACCTTAAAACAAACATAGTGCCCCTTTTTGTTCTTATGGTCTCCTTTTATGTCAGATATTGTACAGTACAAATTTATACCAAAAAAGCGATTTTCTTAACTTATAACCCATACCTTACGCTACAATCAAACCAAAACGACAAAAACTTCAGACCAAGACAGAACCCTTTATAATGTATGTGTTGTTAATAAGTAAACATCACACTTTGTCCTCAGTATCTCCTCTTATCCCTGACCTCCTCTATTGCCAGCTGCTGTCTGTAACAGGCCCTAGGAACTCTGCACCAGCTGGTACATGACTCCAGTAACACTGACATGGATTCTGGATAAACTCTGCACTTTTTACTACTGAGCAGGATGCTAATTTGAAACTGCTGCCCTCCAGCAAATCAATGTTACAACTATATCAGGCTTCTGCTCTGAAACTTACATCAAACATTATGGTAATCGCAGATGCACACAGGGTGGATCTTGTTATGTGATGTGGTGTCGTAGTTTGAGCCAACACTGTATTTACATCTTGCCAGTGCATTTCTGTGACTGTGTGAGTAGTATGAGGAGTTGTAGGCACAGAATGGAAGCCAGAAGTGTTTTACCACAACCAAATGATTGAATAATGCAGCAGGTAATAAAAACACTTTGAGATTGTAAACAAAATACATATTCACACAATATTTAAACATAGGGTGTGTAAAATGGGTATCTTAAATTTCATAAACATGTCCTATTGTTTTCCCCAGATACAAAGTGGACCTGCTCAAATCAAAGTAATCAGTGCCAGTGCAGGCTCTGCAGCTCAGTGAGTGGATTCTGGAGGTTCTAAGTTTTCACATGAGGCATTGTAGGTTCAGTTATGATTATAATTCCTTTGTTTTTACCAGTAAGAGCACAAGCTACATACCCTACCTTTAAAATGCCATTAAATTGGCGGTTTGACTCTTTTTAGATATGCCATTGGGCAAGACAATTTCTAAACTTGCCATCATTGTCTCTTTGGTAAATTATAAGTGTGAATGAGTGATATGTAATAACATAGAGAGGAAAACTCCAAAATTAAAGTGGCCATACTGTAACTTGTACTGACCTTTTAAAAAAAGCGTAACGTCTATTGCAACCAAGGGAGCAATTGTTTTTTATTAACCTTTCAAGACTACACTTTCAGCTCTGTTCATTCAATACAAATCTTTATATTTATATTTTTAATCATCTGAGCTCTGATCCACAGTTTTCTTACAACCTAGAAATACTGCAGTGCTGCTTAAAGATTCGATGAAGGTCAAGTAAAAAGAGAAACATTAAGGATTCATAGTTTATTGACTGGTCTGATAGAGGGAGAGGTGGGCTGAGAAAAGTGCTGTGCAAAGCAGGGGAGACTATAAAACCACAGCATACAGGGACACACACACACAATGTACAGACCAGAATAAGAGCTAAAAGATATTCATTTTTGCCTGCCACTGAAAAAATTGCCACTTCGATATATATATATATGTATATATATATATATTTTTTTTTTAAGGCTTCAAAAGACTTTGGTGAGGATAAAAGGGTAGAAATATATGATAATGCACATGAATCAAAGCTGAACAAAATGATGAGTACTTAAATGAAGAAAGTACAGTTGGGGTGGAAAATGTCACAGAAAAGCCACCTCTCTTTTCATCTACAGGCTTAGAGTAGCTTATACCTCCCCAGTGATGTGCACTGATAGGCTGAAAGTTGTGACCAAGATTGCCACCAGAGGGCAGTGTGCATCAAGGAATACATAGATAAAGATGTATCGGCAGTATGTTTTCCCTAAGAGACTAAAGAACTACAAGTGCACCTGGAAACAATAGTTTATCAGAAATTTAACAATACTAAACCAATGGGAGAAGCTACATGTATCATTGTAGGTTACTGCATGGTGCAAAATGTTAATAAAAAAAACTGTAAATTGTATATTACTGACTGATTCAAAACTTTGGTTGGGGTCCTTGGTGAGTCACAGGTGCACCCAATATATTTATAGTGTTATTCAGCTTATTTGAAGTTTTAATATTGCTGTATTCACTTCTGCATCACGATAATCAAACAGGTTTGAGTATATAAACAAATAGTGATTTGCATAATGACTTGATAACCCTCTTAAGTTAGTAGTAACATGTTGCTCTGTTTGGTTGGATGTATTTCTACAAAACTGTACAGCTCAAGGTACTATAATGATAACTCCAGAAATACAGATTAATGAAATCTATACATTCTTTAAAAAATTAAATCATTTATAGAATGTCCAAGTAAAACCCAAGACTGACCAAATTGTATTTTTGTCAGCTGAAGTTGTTTTGTTGCATAAACTTAACTTGAATTAGCTACTTTACTACTCCATCTGAATACAGCATGCTAACGAATATCTGAGTTTTTATATCTTTTATGCAGTTCATATTCGTCATTTCATTTGGAACTTACAGCTTGTTATATGAAGACTCCTTGGAGACAAACTGCAAACATGTCCGTTGTGGTATGTGTCTGTAACGCTGGCTGTACAGACAGTGTGACCGAGAATTCAGTGGAGATTATTCCAACTATGTAAAAGCTAGACCATTATCTGAGCAGTTTTTATCATCGTCATACTTTGAAACATGGATCCAGCCTGCGAGGCATCTGAGTGACTTAGATATTTCACATTTACACAACAAAAATGGATTAAAGCTTCACTAATGGGTTTATCAGTAAAATTTTGGGTTGCTTGATGATTTGCCTGCTTGAGTTATTTTGTTTTGTTTAGTTTTGCCCCAGTACAGATCAGTTGGCGAATCAGAATTAATGGTAGTGCGCTGTTGTTGTTGGTATCAGTGGCATGACGGCATAATTCTGCTCTGATCTCATAAAGTTGTGAAAAGTGCTTCTAAAAGTGCAAGCTAAGGATGTGTTAGGAAAGTGAGGAATAGGTTTGCTGCAATCTATTTAAAAAAATACTAGTTCATTTTTTTATGTGAAGAAAATACCAAAAATAAAAGAAGAAATTGTCACTTTTTGTATACAAATCTGAGAATGGTATCTCACTGGCTCTTACCCTAGTATTGTGACTTATGATCACAGAGAGTCATACATTTTGAGGTTCGATATTGCGGTATATAAAACCATTTCCCCTAAACTAAATGATCCCAGTAACAAATCAAGTAATACTGTATTTCTAACAGGACCAGTGTCAAAATCGTACATACATAATCTCCACACACAAAAATATTAAAATAGGCTTATCTAGCTAAATAACAGGACATTAACTAAAATAAACGTAAACAGCTTAATCACTGTATACAACATGTGACAAACAATATACAATTCAAATGTTTCTAATAAGCAGAATTTGTATGATTGTTTGAGTGGGCCATGGTAAACAGGACTGCGGCTCCATAGTCAATGAGCTGTTTGTCAGTTGGCCATGTACTTAGATTAGCTGTCCCACACACTGCAGCCAACACAGCAACAAATGGAGCAGAGACAGATGCCATCCTTTAGTGTCAGCGCTGCCTGATTTACCATCTTCAGCTCAGAGACCCACCAAGATAGAAAAATACGTCATACCAAACCCTGCCATAAGGAGAAGGGGAGAATCTGTACTAGCAAGGCGTCAACACACCTAGCTTTCACCTGCTGTGGTGCTAGAGGCAATTAGACTGGTTCTGACACAGACTGAATTTGATTATAGTCTACTATCCATGTATTGTACTCTGCACTGCAGCAGAAAAGGTCAAATATTTTGGTAGTTAAATAAGGATTTTCATGTATCTACACTGGAATCAGCGCAAGCATTGGGATTAATTAGCTGATCCAATTAGCTGCACACCATCCCCTCGAATTCCGACCGTCTCTGTGCATAAATGGGCAGTGATAGCTGTAGGAGAGAGTATTTGTCTGTGCCTATAATAGAATCCGGGTTTTACTTTTATAGATGGTAGACATTTCACCAAAATAGCCAGATGAAACTCTAGTGCTACTTATTGTCAGTGTTATTAAAGGGTGGCAGTAACACAGTTGGTAGAGCATTTTCCCACTAACACAAAGATTGCTGGTACCTTTTAAGAATGCTCTTATATTGATGTAAGGTCTTTATACTTTAATACAATATATGTGGCCATCTTTGGTGGTTTGAAAAGAGGTGTGCAAGTGGATAACAATAGGGATTAGAATAACACAGACTCTCAATCAGATCAACAAAAAACACTTTTCTGGTGGATGGTCTGCCACCTCCTTGTCTCTGCTGAGATGATATTGCTTAGCCTTTAATGTTCCACAGTATGTCATTAAACTTGTCTATCTCCATAGTAATGACAAGTAGTGCTATCTGGCCAAGTTACAGGTCAGAGCTATGGAGAAGATACCCCACTCACTATAAGAATACATGTTGTCAAGGTATTTTTGAGCAATAAAATGCCTGTAATTGAACAAAAGCAGTTTAGTCAAAGCAGTAACACCTCCATGAAGACAAGCAGGTAATAGAACCACACAAGAAATGTTACACAGTGCACCTTTAAAACATAATTAAGACATACCTTCTCTACCTTGGGTGCGAGTCCTCCTTGTATAGTCACATGGGAGGGTCCCGGTGATGGCGGCTGTACCGGACTGGCGGGCTCACTGTGGAGGAGGGTGGCTGACACATTTGGAGGGGTGAGGCAGGAGAGAGGAGAGGAAAGGGTGAGCAGAGGTCTGGAGGCGGGGGAGGAAAGCGGAGAGGGTCCCAGACTAGGACCAGGGGAAACCATAGAGAGGGGGCGACCGGACTGACGAGAGGGGGAGCAGCTCTGAGGGCGCAGGGGGGAGACAGCTACGGAGGGACGCTCTGGGCTGCCGGCTGGAGGACTGTGCACTGAAACACACATAAGATAACAGGTCAGAAAGCACAAGAAAAATAGACCTGCTACATAGTGTTTACATATGTGTTTACAGGCTGAGTTTTCTTTAGGTTGTAACTAAGCACTAAACACACTTTTTGCTACTAAACTGTGTTTATTATATTGTAATAGCATTATCTACTGTTCTAGCTATTCTTTGCCAACAAAAAGTTACTACAAAAACGGCTAAATCTAAGTTTGTGCTGCCTTCAGTGGCCTCTGCAATTTCAGGTGTTTCGGATTTCTGATTACAAACACCTCGCTGCAGGGGTGGAGTTTGAAGTGTGGATGCCTGTTAGGCCAATCAGACTGTTACTTTTACCTCTAGACCCAGCCCCTCCTCTTCTCTTTTCTCCCTTCTATTCACTTTATTTCGGAAGTTGCCGTACGCACCGCCATCATAATTGTATTATTTTGTATGGGGCTGCTGATTTTGACAGCAAAAGTTAAATATGGACTATAAAGCCATTTTAAACCCCCTAGAGAATTGGTGCAGTGATGTCTCGTTGGTGCACATGTACATTGAATATTTTACACAAATGAACCTACTTTATGTCATATTTAATCGGCAAAACTTTTCCCAAATTCTCCATTAAAATTAATGTAATCCCCGTTTAACGGATGGGGCTAAATACGGTGAGTAGTCCACAGTGTGCAGTTTAGCAGCTCTATTTGAAATATGGTTGTGGGTGTAGAGTTTAGGTGTGTCGTCCAACTTGAAGCATTTTCTAAGCAATGCCTTACACGCATTAAAGCTGAGGTACCAGACTTTTTTGTAAATGAGTAAATTACGTGTTTTCCCCTCACTGAGTATATTATAAAAAAGCAGCTGTCTGCATCATATAATAACATATTTTATCAACTGCAAACCCAGAAGAGCTATAAGCAGTGCTAGCGTTTACTGGATATTGACACGTCACCCGTTTTACTTAACCATATAAAAAGCTGTTGTAAATTTGTACATTATGCATTTGAATATTAATGATGTACCACAGGTTTGTGAGAGCTATAAGATAAATTTAAATACCTACTTCTTAGCTTTGCAGTTTGAAAATCAGGTATTGCTGCTTAAAGTGAATAAAAACACACTGAAATTATCAAATGTTATGCATAGACTTGTTGTAGAGTGATTTCCAGTCAATGAACAGAGACATTAGGTTTTAGTTTAGGCTCTGTGACCCCCTTTGCACTTACCATTTTATGTACTAACCATTCTATCCCAAACTCAGACCCAAAATGGTATCAAGGATAACACAAGCAATGAATTTCAAGTGATGTTACAGTGATGTTTCTCAGTCAAAATAACCTATAATACACTATTTTTAAGCCTAATAACAAATCTAATGAAGACTAGAGATTTGAAGTCATATTACAGATTCAACTATAACAGCAGATTCAACACTGGATGTACTGTACATCTGAGAAAAAAAATTACAAGGAACACTTGTATCTGAGGTGAGCCAAATGGATGCTCCATTAAAACAGTGAATGAACAAGAATGAAAAGTCAGCAGATGGCCGTGAATCTAAAGACACTCTGAGCTCACATTATGTAGTACAAAATGTCATCTGGTGCAGACATCAAATTATTAGATTTCAAATTAAACGCTTTAAGCACAAAATGGTATGCTTTTAACTTTAAAACATTAAATTTGCCTACACATTTTATTTGACATGAAAGTGACTTTTAAAGGTTAGTTGTAATAACTAAGATAGCTACAATATTTAAGGAGGTCCAAGACGTAACCTAAAAAAAACGTGGCGAAATGTTTTGTAATATTTAAATATACACTTTGTAACCTATCTACTTTTTCCATCTTGTTTCCATGGAGAAGTTATCGCTTTGCCTGGAATATTTCAGGGTGGCTATAAACATGGATATCTCAATAGAGACAGGCAAGGGACACCACTAGGCCTAATTACATGTCAGATCTCTGGAGAAACGAGCACACTCACAGTGAAAATGCAAGTGATAAACCAGTTGTAATTGCATAATTGCATGCTTCATATGTCTAATGCCATACTGTGGAACATTCCAGCCAAAGCAATAATATCGCCATGTAGACAAACCCCCTACTGAGAAAGTTACATAGTGCACCTTGAAGTCTACAAATCTGAAATAAATATTGGTAATATATACTTATAAGAAACTAATTAAGTTCCATAAATCATCTACCTCCTCACCTAAACTGAAGGCAGAAATGACTGACGTTTAAAAGTTTTAGTCTTAAGGCAAATAATGCAGTTATGTCAGCATCTTAGTGTGACATTTTGACTACAAGTTTAAGCTCTCAACACACTAACACAGTGTGAAATAGCAGAAGTATCATGTTCCCTCATTCCCACTGGCACCTAATCCTTTTTTATTAGAAACACCAACAAACAATAACCACACAAGTCTAAACTAACCCCTGAAGAAACCTAAACTTACTGTCCTGCGCTCAGCATACTTGTCTGAGTCTTTTAATCCCCACTGTACAAGCAGTACAAGAGAGGATAAAAACATACTCCCACATATGCACTCTCTTTATATACACAACATTACAGCCACCTGCTTCACTCTAGTCCAGAGAAATCCCATGATGCTTGTGGTCATGTGACAACAACCAAATGCCAAAACTATGCGCATACTTGATTTTGTAATGGGATCCAGATGCATATGTGTGTGTATATGTGTGTGTGTTTGTGTGAGAAAAAGAGAAATGGAAAGAGGTTGGTAGTGCTCTGTCATTACGCCTCCATAAAACAAAATGGCAGTGATGTCATTCAGCTGAGTGTGTTGTGTATCTATGCGTGTCTACGTGTGTCTGTGGTAATGCACATTTGTACTAGAGCTGCGATTCTCAAGCTTTTCACACCATGTAAGACCACGGAAAATACACCATTTGGCTTAAATGTGTGATCTAAAATGGATTTGTATTAGCAATAACACTAAAACTGTTACAAGGAGTAAGTCTAAATCTGCACAAACAAATCCAGCAATAAACCCAGTAATAAAATAAACTAAGTCTAAACAAGTACTAAAACAGCAAAATCTAAGACTAACCCAGGACTATGCTGGTCAGAACTAGGTCTACCCCAGGGCTAAACTAATTCCAAACCAGTGAAAATCAAGGACCATACCAGAACTAAACCAGGACCAAACCCAGGAAGAATAACCAGGACAAAATCAGAACTACGCCAAGATTAACCTAGATCTAAACCAGAGCTAAAACCGGGACAGATTTGGACTAATCCAGGACTGAGCCAGGACTTAAGTGTGTTTATACCATTGCTAAACTAGGAGAATCTAGAACTAGCAGTGTTCTACATGAATGTAATAATGCCCTATAGTCTGGACTTTTTTTTTAAAACAATGTATATAAATGAACACCTGTGCAAATATAAATGTAAATATGGTAACAGCAAATGCTAGTTTCCATCCAAATCCACACAAAATCTAACAATTATGCAAAGAACTAAACAAGAATGACTAAAGCATTAACAAAAACACAAAAACAAATACAAGACTAAACTGGAGTAAATCGTAACTTCAACTGCAAACACTGCCTGTACTAGAGTGCTGTGTTTTCCTTGGGAGTACTTCTCTAGTCCCGAGAAAAAACGTCAATGTTTTTCTCCCACAAAACTGTGCAAAGAAAAAAATCAGAAAAATGGGTGCTGTGGAGATGAATAGGCCCTGAGTGGAGAACAAGGTTGATATGATCTCAGTCTTGCAGAAAACAGAGAAGTGTGTGTATGTGTTTGTGTGTATGTGTATGTGTATGTGTATGTGTATGTGTATGTGTATGTGTATGTGTATGTGTATGTGTATGTGTGTGTGTGGGTGTGTGTAGGGAAAGAGAGTGAGAGAGTGAGAAAGAGACAGAGAAAGAGAGAAATGATCAGGCACAAGCTGTATTACAACATAAACAGTGTTCAAATGTTGTGACCGTAACTGATGTAGCTTCATTTGAACGTGTACATCTATCCAGCTTTAAGCCATGTTCTACACAGGATTGCATAAAGACAGTGACAGTTTGCAATTAAAACAATGTTTTACGCCTGTTGGATCTGTAATCCCAAATGTGTCATCATCAATAAAGTCTTTGTAATGTTCCCTGTTTATGAATTAGATAAATTGTATTCACAATCACTTTATACCCTTATTTGGAAGTTTACAGCATTTAATTTCTTCCATTTCAGCTCATTTTAAGCATTGTGACATAGTTATATAAAACAGTGGTCACTGTCCACGAGCAATCTGACTAGAACTGAAGAAGCCGTTTGGATGAGCAGCGAAACATCTTCACGCTAAAACTTTTGTCCAGTTGACAGAACTGAATTTTTATTTTACTGTAGTATACCTGACAGATAGATAGATAGATAGATAGATCAATAGACATCACAGGCTTACACAGTAAATAAATACATTTTAGGTGTTGTATTTAGATGCATGCTGTGTTGGAGAAGTGACACCTTACCTGGAGTGAACTTATTATAT
Organism: Taenioides sp. WSHXM2023; assembly: GCA_029959045.1. Lineage (NCBI taxonomy): Eukaryota > Metazoa > Chordata > Actinopteri > Gobiiformes > Gobiidae > Taenioides > Taenioides sp. WSHXM2023. The sequence goes on from CM057099.1 coordinate 18,098,103, forward strand.
ATTTTTTTGTCTTTCACTTTTTATCATTCCCCAGAGACACATATAAACAATCGTCTGTCCCCTCAGATGGATTTATTTGTGATGCAGTGTCTCCTGACAGCTGCTTCTCATTCATACAGGTATCACTGCAAGTTCACCATTCACTATAATGTATTTTGATTGTAGATGCTTATAGTCACATATCTTTCTAGTGAGCACTGGTTCTTAAACAGAGTACTATGAAAAGGGAAACTGTTACTTTTATGGTGGTGAGTCAGCCATTATTTTCACCATGGAGATGTTATTTCATTGTCTGTAATCTTTTGTTAGGAGTTTCTCTGCTATAAATTACTTTAGTAAACATGCATTCTCATGGTTTGTCTCTCCTTTCTCTGAAATATTCCACAATTTGGCAAACAATTTTCCTCCATAGAGACAAGCAGGTGACATGAGCATTAGAGACACTCCCAACTATTGTAGTAACTAATTATGTGTGTAGAATCCCTCAGTCATCCAGGTAGACGCGTTTCGCAGGTCATCCAAGCTGCTTCTTCAGTTCTTCAGAACTTTGGGACAACGGATGGAAATTAGCCTTAGGCTACAATCCGGCATGTTTACATTCATGTTATGTCATGTTTGTCCATTAACATGCTCTGTCCCAATCAAATAAATAAAAAAAACAAAAAAAAAAAAACCTTCAGATCCAAGCTGTGAAACTTATTCGACCAAATAAACTTTTGTCCAGTTGACAGACTGAATTTCTCCTTTTACCTAGTAACTAATTAGTTACTAATTTTACAGAACTATTTCTTTTTGTTAATTAATACTTAAGAAAGCTGATGACAGAAACTCTCCTGAAAAAATATCTTTTCATTCAATTCATATTGTTCGTATGTCTTTCAAATAAATGCCTAGGAAGTGGACTGGACTATCTCAAAAGGCAGTAGCCTAGTTCTTCTTATAAATGTGTTTTGTTTTAAAGAGCTACAACACCAGTATATCTGACTAGATTTGGGCCACATACGATTATACCATTACATTGTTAATGTTTAATGCCACTTGAATGTGCACCTATAAATAGCTGTAAAAATGCTTAGATATCGAATCCTTTGTATCACTCCTGTACTACTGTGAGGGTATAGATTTCTGCTTACCCAGCTGCATGGAGGTGCGTTGGTTAACTGTGTGCTGACCGGACCGGAGGCAGTTCTTAAGTTGGGCGGCTGCACTTTGAGGCGATGAGGCAGGACTGGTGTGGTTTACGGAGTTTATGAGAGGTGTGGACGGTCGAGACGAAGAGGGACCTGGGGACGAGGGGTCAGACACTTTACTGCTGCTGCTGCCCCCTACTGGGCTGGACAAACAGCTCCGGGAGGAACCCACTCCAAATGGTGCCCTACAGGAGAGACAGAAAGATGATACTTCTGAGTTAAAGAGTCATGGCATTCTATGTGGGGATCAGGCAAAATGCTGATTGCTAATATGTTATTATGATATGGTTGGATGTAGTAGACTGAAAGTTGAAATAAGAGGGATGACGCTGGAGTTCTGAAGCAAGAGAAGTGTACTGACCATCTGTACTGGCTCAGCACCTGGAATCATGAACCCCTACTGTATTGTTCATTTCTAGTCTAGTCCAGTCCAGTCTGGCTATGCTTAAGTAGTAGGGAGTATTATATCTCTGATAACGTAGGCCAAGATAACAAGGACTGAGTTGACAGTGGGCGCCCTCGGTACAGGACAGCTGTGAAATGTCTTTATCGCTCATTAATTTATCATCAGGTTGAGGTATTTCTTTTTGGACAATTCTTTGTAAATTACTAGATAATACTTTTCATGTTTTTAATCAGAATGAACTTCAACTACTTTTTTCTTTTTTTTGTTCAAGTACATTATGCTTTATGGTGTATTTTTAAACCTAGGTCATGACTCTGTTCCAATATTTTTCATTAAAAATAATCAGCATTTTGAGCCAGTGACCTCAGGTCAAGGTTAGACTTTATAGTAGTATTTTAAATAAAATATCTATTCTCTCTAAACCAAACTAAATATAAAACACCTCCACTTGTACCTGTGAATCTCTCCTAGAGTCTTATCACACCGGCTCACCTGTACCACTTGCACTTCTGTCAGAGTGAATGACTCCTGTGATGTTATCTGAAGCGCGATGGGTTCTGCTCTATGTCCTACTGTAACATACATGAAGCAGGCGCACTCATGTTTCAGTGAAGAGACTGCTGAACGAACAGAACAGAGCACAGCCATATTATTGACTCACTGGTATTCACAGTCTTATGGCTCCCTATCGACTTCCCATCACACACGCCGGGAGTTATGGCCCTCACTGTGAATGGGAGCATCCAACAGCAAGACGCAGCACATAGACAATGCTCATTCACTTGTACTGCTGCTGAGAGTAATAACAAAACTAATAGGAAACTTGAGTTGGATCAATTTTAAGTAGGTCTAAAGGAGCAGACAAATGCAGAGTTGAGGTGCTGGGTTCGAATTGTTGGTCTTGGTTCAGATATCCTCACATTTATAAGGCTATAAGCACTGTGAGTTTACAGGGGAGACTAGTGTAGCAAGACAAAGCCACAACAAAGTTAACATGGCCAAATAAAAATGATACAAGAATAACACAGTGCATACTAGCAGTTGAGTATATTTATAATTTGCAAAAGTCAGCATATTAAATGATAACAAGTTTCACACCAATTATTAATTCACAGAGTAGGAAGAGTGTGAAAGAGGAAAATACAATTTTAACACATTTCAAATGAATCTTCATACAGGTAAGATTTGTTCATACTTATATGTATAGTAATTCTATCAAATATTTAAAAAGCAGTTTGACCACATTATCATCTAGTTAAGGAGAAAATACTTAAAAGTGCATTGTGTAACTTTTCTGGTGGACGGCCCATCAAACGCTTTTCTTCATGGAGACGCTATTGCTTTATCTGGAATGTTTATTCATTAAACCTTTCTAACTTGGTTTACATGGAGCTCAAACCAGACCAAATTACAGGTGAGACAACCTCACTCACAGTCAGAATACAATTTTCTAGGTATTTTTGAGCCATAAAACCACCTATTATTTAATAAATGTAATTTAGAGCTGTTTAATGTCATACTGTGGAACATTCCAGACAGAGCAGTTACATATCCATAGAAACAAGCAGGTGACGGACCCCAAACCAAAAAGTTACATAGGGCATCTCTCATTTTAACTGTAAAGAAAAGGAAAAATATTACGAGAAAATATTACAATTAGAATTCAATGATTTTTCGAAGGCTATGTTTTCTAGGGAGTTTTAAATGTTGGACTTGATTTTTAAAACGTAAAAAATATTAGCAAAGGATTACAATCACAACAATCGCAAAAAAATAAAAAATACAAAAAAAAATTGGCAACGTCTGTTAATACTGGGCTATTTCACGATTCCCATCTCCACCACAGGCAAAGGCAGGGGAGCGCCAACTGTGGAAGGAAGGAGAGGAGCAGATATAGGAAGGAAGGAGAGAAGGAGACAAAGGAGGTAGGAGAGCAAGAATGATGCTTGGGAGGAAAGGGGAAATAGAGAAAGAAGGAAGGAGGAGACAAAGGAGGCAGGAGAAAAAGAAGGATGCCTGGGGGAAAAAGAGAGATGGAGGAAGAAGGAAGGGTAGTTGGAGACAAAGGAGGCAGGAGAGAAAGAAGGATGCTTGGGAGGAAAATAGAAATAGAGGAAGAAGGAAGTAAACAACACAGGAGGGAAGGAGACAGAAGGAAGGAGACAGGAGGCGGGAATGATGAAGACATAGGAGAAAATGTGATAAACAGGAAGGAGCGAAGGAGACATGAGGAAGGAAAGAAGGAAGGAAGGAAAGAGAGATAGAAAGATGAGTTAGACATAAGAAAACAAAAGGAGAGAAGGAGAAATACAAGGGAGTAGAGATAGGAGATGGGAAGGAAAAAGTTATAGGAGAAAGAAATTTAAAAAGAGACAGAGGAGGAAAGGAGACTAGAATAGAAGTGATAGAAGTAAGGTGGTGATACAGGTGAATGAAAGAAGACAAAGAATTAAGGGGGAAAGAAGGATGCTTGGGAGGACAGGAGAAATGAAGATACAAGAAGCAGAAAATGAGACACAGAAGGAATAAGAGGAGATAGGACACAGGAAGTAGAAAGGGGACATAGAAGGGAAGTAGAGAATGACATATGGGGGAAGAAAGGAGAGAAAAAGAGATAGAAATGAGAAGGGTAAATATAGGTGTAAGAAAAGAGAGGAGACCAGGAAGGAAGGACAGAACATTTATGGTGAGTGTAGACACATGCTCCTCCAAGGTCCATAAAATCACATGTGGTGTGCCCCAGGGCTCCATTTTAGGCCCTGTACTTTTTAACTTGTACATGCTCCCACTTGGTGGTGTCATCAGGAAACATGAAATCAACTTCCACAGCTATGCAGATGATACGCAGCTTTACATCTCCATGTCTCCTGATGACACCAGGCCAATGGATGCTCTTTTTAACTGCATTTTAGATACCAAATCCTGGATGGAAGAAAACTTTCTCCAGCTTAACCAGGGCAAAACTGAGGTTTTAGTCATCGGTCCTGAGGCCCAGAGAAAGAAACTTTTACCCAAATTACAAGCACAGTCTTTTAACCCATCTCCTCAAGGGAAAAAAACTGGGTGTCATTTTTGACTCTAAGCAGACTTTTATCCCACACATTAAGAACATCACAAAAATAGGTTTCCATCACCTAAAAAACAAAGCCAGAGTCTGCCTCATTCTCTCTCGGGCCAACACGGAGACACTGATGCTTTTATCACCAGTCGAATAGACTACTGTAATGCCTTGCTCTCTGGTCTTCCCAAAAAGAGTATTTCAGGTTTGCAATTATTACAAAATTCAGCAGGACATGTCCTGAGTAGGACCAGAGGGCGGGACCAGATTACACCGGTTTTAAAATCACTGCATTGGCTCCCTGTGAGTTTTAGAATCAATTTTAAAGTTTACTGTTTTTTAAATGTCTTAATGGTCTTGGGCCTTCTTATCTTTCAGAAATGCTTTTACCTTATGAACCCTCGCGGACCCTGCGCTCCTCCGGCAGCAGGCTCCTGGTCATTCCCAAAGTCATGACACACTCACGGAGAGGCGTCTTTCCAGCACTATGGCCCTCATCTATGGAAGAGCCTGCCGGAGGACCTCAGGGCTGCAGAGAACGTTCATGTTTTAATAGTAGGCTCAAGACCCACCTGTTTAGCTTGGCCTTTGATTGAAATTTTATACTTTTACTTGTTTTTATTATTCATACTTATTATTAGCTCGAATTCATATTCCTTTATCATTTTTAGGATTTCCAGTGTTTCCTCTCTAGGAATCCTCTCCACCGGGAGCAGTGGTTGGCTGCGGCTGCCGGGGTCTGTCCCTGGTGGAGGGATGGTGCTTGGGCCTCATCTCTCCCCTGTGTCCTGGTGGAGGATGGTGCTTGGGCCTCTTCTTTCTCCTGTGTCCTGGTGGAGGGATGGTGCTTGGGGCTCTTCTCTCCCCTGTGTCCTGGTGGAGGATGGTGCTTGGGCCTCTTCTCTCCCCTGTGTCCTGGTGGAGGATGGTGCTTGGGCCTCTTCTCTCCCCTGTGTCCCGTGGCGGTTCCTGGTGACGGTGGACGGCTCTCTGCTCCTGGTGTAGACGGCTCCTCTGATGGCGCTTTCTCAACTGGTTCGCTTGTATTCAGCCTCACATTTTACTATGTGTAGTTTTATGTATTTTAGCATGTTAGTGTGTGTGTGTGTATGTGTGTGTTACTGTTTGGGTTGTTGGGTTGTGTGGGGTCGGGCAGCTTTGGGGGCTGGTTGGATGGGTGAAAGGAAATGTGGGATTGTTTTTAATCACTGTAAAGCACTTTGTGTTACATTTTTTGTATGAAAAGCTCTTTATAAATAAAGTTTGATTGATGATTGAAGGAGAGAGAGGAGATAGGAAGGAGAGGATACAGAAGAAGGATGATAGTAAGGAAGGAAGGAAGGAAGAGACACAGATGGAAGGAATGAGAGAGGGAGACAGAAGAGGAAAGGAGAAAAGAAGGAGAGGATGGAGAAACAGAGGGAAGGAGACATAGAAGTAGGGAAGGACACATAATAGCAAGGGCAGTTAGACACAGGGGGGTGGGCAGAATGCTAGCGTAAAAATAACAAATTGCCTTTCATTTGATTAGTTGTCCAAGCGTTTCTCTCTGTCTCTGTGGCAGGTTGCATAACAACAGCATGTGAAGCAGCCATTGATATCCTTTGGAGGGGGACACCTGCTGTTTTCAGGTTACATCTCCTTCATTCATTTCCTCTTTCCCCTTCACTTCCTGCTCTTTCTCCCCTACAGTTTTCTTTTTGTGCCTTTCCCTCCCCCCTCTCTCTCTTTTAAGAATTGCACATTGAAGGTATAGTATCTAACTTTCTTTCCTGGATGATTTCATGCAAAGTTAAAACTATACTTTGGAAAATTTTGCATAGAGCATACTATGGCTTTAAATATCATTGTCCTTTTAATAATGGTTATTAAGGGTGCGTGGCGAGAAGGGAGCAGTGGCTGAGTAGTCAGTGTGTCTTTATGTCTTTGAGGTTTTGTTTTTTATGCATTTATTTATTATATCTGTTTTGTTTCTTTTCTAAAAAATAAATTAACATTTTTTAATTACCAGAAGCACTGTGGGAAGGGAAGTCTAGACCTCCCTACTCAGGCTGCTGCCTCTGTGACCCAGCCCCAGATAAATTGGAAGAAAATGGGCAGATGAAAAAAGAAAAAAATAATAATGTGGATATTAAATAGTGAATAGTCATTTTAAACAAATCCCAAATACAAACCAATTCAATCAATCTCCAACACTTTAAAACTTCCTCTTTCACAGCATACTATCTCCCTCTGTCTGTCGCCCATCTCTTCTCTCTATCACTTGTTTCTCTCTATCATTCTTTCCTCACTTTGAATAGCAGCTTCTACCTGCTTCAAATTCCCCAGTCGCCCATTCAGCCTCATTAACCCTCACCATATTTGTCTGTGCCACTTTCTTCAACTTATTATTTTGAATATAATTTTTACTTTCCCTAATCCATTTTTGTATCATACCTCGCACATTCACTGCACCACAGAGCAGAATACAGATGAGGTGAGCAGGCTGTGCAAATGTTTTAACTCACGCAGCAATAATGACAGTAATTAAATTGCCAAATATCATTCCCGTGCACCATTTTGAGTTTTAATGGCTTTCAATACTAGCATATAAAATGTAATGATGAAAATTACTATGATATTTTGTATTGGGCTGCAGTAAAGCAGAAATTCAAAAGGATATATTTATTTTATGGTTTCAGATAGATAAGACATAACATTGTAACATACCCGATATATTGCTGCAAGTGCAACTATAATATAATGGTCTTTTTGGAAAAAACAATTCAGCAGTAGCTTCTTCAGCATTGTTTTTTAGATCTTTGGGTCCGTATGTTATAATAGAAAGAATAGCAAACAGTGTACACACACACACACACACACACACACACACACACACACAAACTACTATATTGATACAAGAGTAAAATGTTTTTTTTATTGTAATTTGATACTGTATATCTCAACATACAGGCATGTTTAGTACATTTCTTATGATTGTTTTTGGGATAACCACAACTACAAACCTGAAACACCACACTAGAGCTTTAGTTGGAAATGCTTGTAAGCAGTCTTCAGCAATTTAGACATCACAATTTGTTGCCTGTCAAAATCTATCTACACGCCTTAATAGATATACTTTTCCTGCTTCAAAATAAACGAATAGGTCTTTTTACTTGCTGTCTAAAATGTTCAACTCGTAAACAGCAAAGTAAAAACTATGACCACTGCATTGTATTTCAAACGGCAACAAAGATGTATCCATGGCAGTCTGTTTTGTTCTAGGGCACTCAGTAGGGGAGCATTTGTTTCCCGCGGTGAAAAGCTGCTGATAAAAACCCATTATTTTGTTCCTTGTGATGGCCAGAGGTGAAATCAGTGGGACAGTGGTGTGGAGAGGAGAGTGCTTGGAGAAACTAGAAGAATACATAATAAGAGCAATGTAGACAGCACTGCCAAGATGGTGTTTTTTATAGTGCACCACAACATGATGACACAACAGTGGAATAATATACATTTGCAAGTATTACTATACTTCTGACAGCTGTGTGTCCAACTGCCAGTAAATGAAGTCGAGAAAATGACATTAAGAATTGCAGTTACAAAGGCGAGAGGCTGGTTTTATAAGGCAACCAAACAATATAGAGAAGGTCAGTGCGGTAGAGAAATTACTGTCTGATTTAAATGCATTCATAGCAATGTAAGGTGAAATGAGGTGCACTATCACTCAATAGTAAGAGTATGAGTGGACTTTTCAGTGAGATGCAGTGTATGTAATGGAAAAGTTTGAGAGGTGCTGATAGAAAGGCTATAATCATTGTACATATTTTAGATCAAGTTGAACATTTTCTCTGTATAATTCTAATGCACTATTACAAGAGTAGTACGTCTGTCACTTCAATCTAACATAAAAGGTGCACTATGTTACTTTTCTACATACTTATCAGAATGTTCAACAGTAATCCACTGAAGTTCAAATATCTTGCTTTTGTTAAATAAAAGGTGCTTTTTTTTTATTGTGAGTGGGCTTGCCTATCCACAGATCTGAGTCGTAACTTGGTGCCACCTTCTTGTTGGCATGGAGATAGATATGCCTGCCATATGATGGATTGTTCCATGGAAGTATCAAATCAAACCGGTCACATGAAAAAATACATATAAAACATAATTCCTGTTTAACCAGATTTTTGTCATACACTCCACATGGCGAGAGTTATAATGTATAAGCAATGCCCTTAATGAGTCATAACATCACCATTGCCATACTTCAGACTTCAAAAAGCGATCCTCTAAAATATATACTATACTATATTTTAGGTGGAACACTAATACAGGTACAAGTGTAGGTAAATTGTTGAAAAAGCCTTAACAGACATTGAAGCCTGATTTGTCTGCGCTGGAATGAGACTTAGTGACACTGGCTGTACTGTGCTCTGGCAGCCTCAGTGATATTGATGATAACTGATGGAGGGAAAATAGCCTTGGGTCTCCTCAATAGCCAGAGCCAGTGCAATTCTGCCTCATATCTGTCTACGCGTCAACACAAAACCTGCTTGTGTGACTTGATAAGTGAAGTGTCCAATGAAATAAAACCATTTTAGTATCAGCTGTGTCTTGTATCTTTGGACAAATTGGGCCACTCTGTCCTCCTCTTTTATAAATGCTATTTGTATTGAATCCAAAGGCTTTTTGTTGAGATTTTGTTGTTTATTTTTCAGATGTTCCTATACCTTAATGGTTCTATAATTATGCTTTTAACCCATTTGAACAAATGCAGCAACTCAGCTGGATTTGACTTACTCTGCTTACATTTACATTTTATTTTAACCTGTAGACCATAAATTCTAAAGTGTTCTGATCTTGTTCAAAAAATGATGCACAGTAGGTTTGGAAATATCAGATTATCAGTTCTACAGCAAGACCTGAGAAAGTTATGGTTTTATACAAGTCCTTATAGAAACCTGTGTCTGTATCTAGAAGCCACCAATTACAACCTTAATTTGGTTAAAAATATGTTTAAAAGTAAAAAAAACCTGACTAGCCAACCACTAAAATAACCATTAGTTGCAATTGAGATCTTTCTTTACAAAACCCATTGGTATTTTTGTTGCCTTATCATTTGAATCATTTGTTTTTATCTTGTTGCTTAGTTCTCATTCAGCCCACCTGGACACTGGAGTCACGTAGTTCCCAGGAAACACTCCAGATGCGGCTGTTCGGAGTGAGGTGCCTTTGAACCAGCCGTCTTGGCACTTCTCCGTGACGCGATACATTTCACCTTTTCTCAGCTCCAGCTCATCTGCCTTCTGGGGTTTGTAAGCATAGAGGGCCAGGTATCTGAAGGGAGAAAGACCAGTCAAAATACTACTATGTGTATGATAAATATTTATAAAGCAGCATTTTCTACATTTTTACCAGGGAAAAAAAACAAAACAGAAAGTGGTCTTGTTTGGGGAGTGTACAGTGGCGAGGATCAAAGAATGAAAGCCTCCATAGTGCGATACAGAGTTTCTTTTAATATAACCTCCCTTATTTTGATGTACAACGTATTTGTAAAGGCAGCGAAAAGAGCTGTCTGGTCCTCCTGTGGATCCAACCACTCTACCAAAGTGATTCATCTTTACACCAATAAAATATACTGGATTACTATGATACATATGACAGCTTACCCAGTAGTAAGTTGCAAATAATAGTTTTAATAGAGATGTCACTTATATTATTGGGTCTTTTTAATCGTGATGTCTAATGCCAATCAGAAAAAGCATGTAGTTTGGAGCAAAGTTCAGATTTTGGAGGAAGAAATTTCACCGTTTGTGCTAAATGGTAATGCTTAGTTAATATTGTTTTTCAGGATTTTTTTTTTAAATCCTGAAAATAAATAATCCCCCCCTTCTAATTTAACATCATGAACTTTGCATTGCATTCTTCAGACATTTTACATTACACCATATAAACTATTTACATGTGAGGACAATGAGTAATTGTTAAATTCAGTTACAGAATACAATCAAATAAAAAAAACAATTAGTAATTAATAAGTCTTATAGTCTAACCCTACCCATTAGTGATACTGAATACTATAAAGTGCCAGTACATTTTGCATATAGCCCTGACTAACACTGAGAGCACATTCTATAAGGGACTACTTCAAACACCAAATGAACTGTAGCTCAAAATGTGTTATACAGTCAGAGTGAGACACTATATTTTCCAGCTCTATCTAAGAAACTAAAATTAGAAGTAGAGAAGAGAGTTAGTTGTTCCTCTTGGGAGCTTTTCTAGGTAAGAGAAATTCATGTATATTTTATATAACTAACCATCACTGTCTGCTAAACCACAAACAGCACAAAAAGGTATAACATGATGGCCATGAGATTTACATTAGCTGCCTGGCTTAATGTCTTGATATTGGATAGTTGGCAATTAGGTTACAACTTCAATCAGAGCCAAACACTTCTCGGACCTTGTATGATTATGATGGGAGATTGGTTATCCCAAAACCCAAAACATTCACAACTGATACTTTGCAGTGACATCCCGCTGAGATGTTCTACATGTAGTTACGATGGTGACACAAGGCACACATAAGCAAACACTGCCAAAAGTTTTAAGATGGTCTGAAAACTCAAGAAAAAAATACAAAATGGGTTTAAAAAGCCCGTTTTCAGGAGTCTGTGATCAATACAAGCATCCATGGTTCAGTTTAGGTGTTTGATTTTTAACAAAAAAGTGAGAGTCACTTGAAAAATTGTTGAAAAAACTGTTGGCTAATGCTAGATAGCTTGTCACTGTAATTTTGTATGTGAGAGACTCTTTGAACAGCAGAAATCAGCAGACCTGTTGTGGTTCCAGATGAGTCAGTTCTTTCCTGGTCAGATTGCTTTAAAATAAAGGTCAGATTAAACTGCAACTTGCCTAACAGAGCTTCAGATTAAGTAGTGTCTCCAGTTAGCGTCACGCCAACCAGGGAATGTTGATGACATCAGCTGCAAAGTAGGTAGAATCAATAGAAAGAATCCTCAAGCTTAAGCCCAAACCAAGCCTAGCTCAAGATCTGGAGATGGGCTCCGTGCTCCTGACAGGTTGCTCCGGCAAATGCAGAGGACAAAAATAATTGAACTGTTGGATGAGCACAGGGCCAGACTTACCTACACTACTAGTATATGACACTACATTTTGCCATTTAACCACTGTTCATTCATTAAATCACTGGTAACAGATACTAACCATAGCAGACAGGAAAGACCCAAGAGTGGCAGTATTGATGTTGTCAAAATACTAAATTTCGATAGAGAAAAGCTCGATATTACCACAATGATAATTAAAAATGTATACAACACAAAAATAAGAGTTTATTTTATATTTCCATCTGGTCTCATACCTGTTTTAATAAAGATTTGGGCCATTAAAGTATTCAGGCCAGGGAAGGTCCAAATTTGTCCCATTAATATGATTTTTGGTTATTTTGATTGACAGTAGCTACAGGAGACATAACCCCAATAGCACCTTTATGTAAAATCCTAAATCACGGCACACAATGAGCCATTATAACCAGTGAAAGATGACAATGGCATACTGAGAAAATTGCTGTATTTTATTCTCAATGTGGCTAGGGATTTTCTGTTTCTATTGCAATCATAGCTGAAACCTCAAGTGATTTTTCTTCAAGGAACGAACGCTGCCACGCAAAGATGAATGCTTTTTTCCTTTCTTTCTCAAATGCTATGCTTTGCTATGAAGTCGTGCCTAATCAATATGTCCCCATTTCCCGGCCCAGTTGTGATAGATGAAGCGTTTAGCATCTTAACCTACAAGGCAAGTAAGCAGTGAGCGTTACGTTTAGTATTTCCAACGCGTTAACATATAAATGAGTTTTCTCTCCACATGTCTTTTTGGAGACATGTGTAGTTTATGTGCTGCTGGTGGTACCCATCTCTGACAGAGGGGACGATAAGACCACAGTGTAAACAAGCCCTATATATGCCTCACTCTCTCTCTCACTCATTCTCCATCCCTCTCTCTCCCTGTTGCCTTGGTAACAGATGCGGGGACCATCCTCCCGTCTCCCCATGGCAACAGAAACAGTTGCCAGGTCAAGATGGAATCGTCCGACCTCATCAGGAACGCGAAACTCGCTCAGGACATGTGCTGGTATTCAATACGTGTGTGAGTGTTTGTGTTTACGGGGGAGCTTTCAATTTGATGTTATTAAAACTGTCAACGTGGCTGTATTCATCTCATGTTATGAAGTCAAGGCATCAGTTGAAAATAAAGTCTCATATCCAGCATTTTAGATAAAATAGATGTGCAAGAAAATTCTTTATTTACATTTTATTTGGGTAACCTGTCTCAGTTTAGCCTGAGTTTGGGTCAGAAGTATTATAAAGTTAATTCGAAAACTTAAAGGTGCACTATGCAACTTTTTGGTGGAGGGTATGCCAACTGCTTGTCTCAGTGAAGATGTTATTGCATTGCCTGGAATGTCATGTGTCCATAGAAACATTTAATGCCATTCTCTGGGACATTCCAGGCAAAGCAATAACATCTCCATATGGAACAGCAAGTGGCGAACCCTCCAGTGCCCCATTTGAAGACAGTGCCCCTTTAAGTATAGAAGTTAAAGATGAAGAACATAACACATGGGAAACACACATGTAGCACACTTACTTTGGGATCAAGCATTTCTAAAAACAAATACACAACTATTTAAAAACATGTGACCCTGTATCCCTACTGAGAAATTTACAATAACAGTAAAAACACAAATCTGTGTTTTCTGACTGTTAATTATGAGGTAAATTATAGAACAGTCTAGCGCAGTGCTGGTACCACTCAGACCATCTGGAAGTGACTTGTAAGGTTTGGTTTTCAACTTGATGTAATTCACTTTGTTTATGGATCAGGTGGGTTTGATCTATTTAAGAGTGTCCATCTTGTTAAGTCAATACAATATGTAACTCTGTGTTATCTTGTGCATCTTAATTAAACATCATTACACAGCAGTTTGCTAGTCTTACGCTATTAGCAATAAGACCCTTCACCTTTTCTTTAAGGTGAAAGCGCTGAGCCAAAGCCACAGTCTCTTTATGTCTCCTCACGTGTCCTCGCATCTCACAAGTTTACAGAACTTAAATCTGCACAAAAGTCCTCCTTCCCTCTGCCTCTGTGTATGAGTCTGCCCCGCTCCTCACCTTTTCTTCTCGCCTTCTCTCCTCTGGTACTTTTTATCATTATAATCCAAGTTACGGAAAGTAAACAACTATTTTCTCACTATTAAACTTAAGACCTCATTTAGCGCATGGACATTGTACATGTTTCTGTTGATAGCGATAAGGAGCACGTTTTTAGGCTTTATATACTGTATAATCTGTGTGGATTTCTCAGGAGTTATTGGTCCTATCAATACGAAATAAAAACTGCAGTGATCCTAACACCCTGCTCTTTGTGCATGAAGTCCACATGTCTAGATGGAAGACGAAAGAAAACCACACTGAAAATTGAGATCGGTCCATATCTGGAAAAAAAAAAAAGTGGTTCTTTTTTTTTCTCATATCACCCAGAGCCAAAATAAAGATATAAAGATTTACCTCAAATAACATTTTCATGGAGATAAGCAGGTGGCGGAGCATCCCAGGAAAGTTTCATAAAAATAAGTACAGCTGTTGTAATATTTTAAAGGATGATTTTGATTCAGCTGTAACTAATCCTGCAACCTAAGAACTTTGAGTATTTGTGTGAGGTGGTGGTCTACTCACATGTTGAGAGGCAGCTGCACCTTGGCGTGGGCCAGCAGCTCAGAGGTAATGGACGCCACTTTGGGGGGCACGATCACCCCTGCCGAAGAGGGGGAGGGACCAGGGGGGGACGCATCCTGACAAGAAACAAACAAATGGGTGGTTAGGATTTAATTAAATACACAAATTCACAAATGATAACCCTAATATTTTTGTTAGTGACTACAAAAACAATATGTATAAAAAATATCTCATTTACCAATAGCTGTACACCATTTCATAGGGACACTTAGTAGGTAATGTTGCAGTAAATGATACAAGGTTAAATGGATAGGAAGTTCTAGAGTTTATTACAATCAATGGACCAAGATCAGTAGATTGTGAGTGTATATATAGTATGGACATGTCACAGTAAAGTATTTTCAATTAATGTTTTTTGAGTGAGAGAAAGCAAAAAATTAGTGGCTAAATCTATGCACAGCTGGTCGATGTGTTTTGACGTTAAATGGTTTGGTTGAAATAAAACTGAGACTGAAATGAGAAGTAAATGGAAGTAAATAAACCACTGCTCACTGTATTCAGACTCCTGTGTTTACTGCATGAGCTCACAGTTAAATCAGTGAATCAATCAATCAGACTGATGTGCTACAGGCTTTGTAATCTGCACATATTTGAACAGGTGGGTCTACACTGAGCTGCTCCACACTGGAAAATCAAATGTGTGAAATCCCTTTTTAAGATCTGAACATTTTGAGAGCTGATATTTTTCTATAAATTTTCAGATCTCTATCCCAAGAGATTGTACTATATATCCATGAAAAGTATCAACATTTTCTGAACTCTGCAGGCTTTATGTGTTTAAGTAAAATATGAAATAGAAAATTCTTTTTGTTTCAGAGGTTGATTTACTAATTTCCCCTATATCAGAATCATTGGGCTGAATTTAAGTTGATTAAAAACAACTAATCGATTATTGAGTAGAATTATTATTGAGATGTGTTACCTGAATTATAAACAGAGTCCAAAACATCATGCTGTCTCATGTGCTGAAAGAAGAAGTTTTATCTGGGTAAAATTTAGTTAAATTTACACCCTTTTGCAATCTAAACTAATCAAACAAAAGAATAATTGGTAGCTAAATGCTTCTTTCTTTTTGATAATACCAAGAAATGTGACCCAGTATTGACCTGAATGCGTGCAGCGGCTCTTGGGTCAGAGGAGCTGATGAGCACTGGGTTGGAGATCTCCATACTGTGTCTGTTGTTGAGTTGTGCTGCTCTCTGGGTGACTGACAGTGCTGTAAACGAATGCCTTTTCTTGGCGTTTTTCTTGCCCTCCCCTCGCCGTGGGCCAGAGCCATTCCCATTGGATGGTGAGGCACAGGGGGATGGTCCAGACGAACAGGAGCCCAGCGTCGAAGGCTCGGAGCTCGGACCGGGGGCGTTTGTTGTCGTGGGTTTGTCAATCTCCATGAGCTGTTTGGCGGTTTCATTCAGCTGCAAATGAGACAAACAATATGGTCAAATATGATCATACTTTATTTTACAGTACTATTACTTCATAATACCATTACAATTGATTACATGGCAGCAGAGGTGTAAGTCTCAAGTTATTTCACGTCCAAGTCAAGCCCAGGTTAAAGTAGTATACAGTAAGGTGTAATAAGGACAGTACTTTTACATTGTACAAGGGTTAATGAACATAATGACTACTGATTCATGAAGTTAAAACTGCTATTTTATAACACATTTTTTATAACTACAGACTGTGTTGTGTGTGGCAAGTTTGTCAACCGGCAGCATAACAATCATCACTTACAGCTGCTGGTCTAGATAGACTTACCTCATTCTCCTGTCAAGCACCAAGTCACAAAACAACAAAAAGGTAAAGTGCTGCACCAACAATTTTGGTTTTCTCTAGTATTTTTAACGGAGGAAACACTTCATTTTACAAGAAGTATTCAATGTATCAGATTCATACTATCACAGGCACTATCGCTTCTTAAAAAATCATGTTGAATTGTAAATTTGGATGTTTCTTTTATATTTAACACAGCGAGTTGTACTACTGTATTTTTAATGCAGGGATGGAAGGATATGTAACAAAATATTATGGATATATTTAGCGGAGTTAACCAAGACTAAAACAAAACTAAATTAGGGAGAAAACAAGACTTAGACTTACAGGTCTAAACAAAGACTACTATTCATTTCTCTCAGATGGTGGATGATGACATTATAGCATCACATTCATGGATATAGCAACTAATCAGGACTAACCAAAAACCATCTGATTATACTGCATGTATAATGACAGATAAATAACTTAATCTGTAATTTCCACTCTATATCATCACTATCTATTTTCCATAGTATAAATTGTCACCAAAACAGTGCTATCATTGCAAACGAGGCACTCTGTGAGCTGGTTGTGATGATTATAGCATTATATAGGCTTATGTAAGCTCCCCCTCTGTGGTGATTTCGGTGGATTTTCAGCAGTGTCATGTTTATCACAGGAGAGTATCTGCAGGGGATTTGAGGGCTCTTTGCTGCCTCTGTTTGGCTTACTCAGATCTGTACCAGGACACAACAGAGGACAATGAGTCACACAGAAAAACTTAAAGGTGCACTATAGAACTTTTCTGATAGAGGATCTGCCATTTTCTAGCCTCCATAGAGACGTTATTACTTTGCCCAGAATCTTTCACAGTATAACATTAAATACATTTAATATTTAATAAATGAAAGATAGATAAGTTTAATATCATACTGTAGGTAAAGCAATAACATCTCCATGGAGACGAGCAGGTGGCTGAACCCCCACTAGCAAAGTTACATAGTGGACATTTAATATATTATAGATTAGATATCCATAGCCAATTATAACTGATCATTTGTAGGAAAAGTTGCTTGATGTAATTTTAAACTAAAAACTTTCAACACTTTTGGCTAACAGTCATTTTTCTACATTGCCAATAACAGCGAACAGTCAGAGAAGTTGGAGTATGGTAATGCGGCTAATGTGACACTTTTGAGTAGAAATCGTGGACATCTGTGCTGTTAAAATGTAAAAACGCAGCCTCCTGTGCTGCATTTTGCCCAGTACTTGTTATTATGTACACTGGCAATGTTATTTTGAGAGAGATTCTTGTAAAACCTTTATTAGGACTTACTGGATTATTTTGTCTGAACAAATACTCATGAGACAACAAACATGATTTCCTGTACAGGTACAAAGTGAAATAACTATTTTCAGTAATTTGCCACATCATTCAAGACTACTTGCTTTCCTACAATTTACAAGAACTTTATGTTCAGATGGGCATGACTGACAAATAAACCAAACAGAGAATTATGGACAGATGTCTGATTTGTGTCTGGTCCCAGATTCCTTTGCATTCAAACAGAATATATCAGGAAATGGCTAACCAGGCTAGTCCATAATGAAACAGCTCTATTAAATTATGTTTTACCCAATGCAAAAACAGGTTGGTAAGCCAGATTCCTTATCTGAAACATTCATTTATCATAGCTTGACATATTCCTAACAAAAATGCAGAAACACTGACCATATATTTGCTACCATACACCAAGTCATGCCAGTCCTTAGGTGGCTTCATTCAAGTTCATTCACAATTATTCACTAATTCACTATAGATCATTTAAATCCAACACTTCACCTGAGACATCATCATCTTAACCCACTTCTAACTCATACATTTAAATTTCACATCATCTAATAACAATGTAGGTAATACATGACGTCCGTTAATGGCATGACAATATGGCATACTTCACCTCTTCATCCTTCAAAACCAATTTACGCAGGACTCAGATCTTCTTAGTGGAACCTTAACTATCTAAACCCCCTCAGAGTAATAGCAGCCATGCATTTGTGTGTGAGAGATTGGAAGTGTACGGGACAGACCTAGTTTTGGCTCAGGCGTAATGTAGGGCTGCAGCATTTCCATATTAATAGAAATGCTAATCAAAGCAACCCGTATGCTAATGAGTGTGATGGATTGATGCAGTGCTATAAGTCAGTCTGCCCTCACGAGACCAGACCAAAGTCGCAGTCTAAACACACTCCTGCTTAGACACAGGAGGTCAGAGAGGCATGCACGGGGAACCAATTATCTCCCTATTACAACCTCCTTTTCACTGCTCATATGGAGGATTCAGCAGACGCCCCACACCTTTGCTGCTCTGTCAGTTTTCCCCCGTAACTACTGGCTCCCCTGCGTCACCCTGGGCACACTAAAACGGAGAAGGGAGCTCATATTCTTGATAGAGACAATTTTTCACTTGGTGTTTTTGGCTGCCTGAAATCTCCAAGGTCATCTGTTATGTGTTAAACTCAAACCTGCTGTGTTCTTTTGCGCTTCTTTGGAATGGATGAGCGGCCTCTTTCTCTTCCTTTCTTTCTTGCTCAGTGGGTAATAGCAGGGAGGTTGGAAGTGATCTGATAGCTGCACTGCGAAAAAGGGTGAAGCTGATAAAGTACATGCAAACGCACACACCAGGGTTCGTATAAGACAAGGAGGGAGAGATGTGAGAAAGATAAGTGGACTATATTAAACTAATAAAAGAAGAGACTTTCTGTTTATGGAGACCAATCTTTCTTAATTTCTGGCTTTTACTAAATTTTACTTCAGGTGCCTTCGCTACCTGGCAGTTTCTTGTGGACTGGTTCAAGTAGGTGTGCTCCCATTCAAATTAAATTAAATTAATATAATATTACTCATTTACAAAAAAATAACTTTGTCTGATTAAATGTAAAGTAGTTCAATAGTGAGTTTTTCTTGCATTTCTTTAAACATATTTGGGGAAGTCCAGTCGTCCAGTTAGAATCCATGGCAAAAGGAGAAATTAAATTTGTCAACTGGACCAGTTTATTGGGTCGAATACATTTCACAGCTCATCCAAGCTGCTTCTTCAGCTGCTTCTGGTCAGACGCTGGTGGACACTGCCTTATATCTGCCTGAAGAGAGGAGTTAACTACAGCTAAACTACTCTGAAACTAACACACCTACTTGTTCACAGTTTCTGTTGAACTGCACTAAGTGTAGGGTCATATTAGCAGAATCATTCAGGCCCATAATGGGTGCGTTCACACCTCTGGCCTATCTGAAGAAATAGCTACCAATTGCAATAAAAGATTTTTCATTCATAACATAATCTCACACTATCACAATCACAGTCTCCTACAGCGCCTAAGCACATTTCAGAACAAGGCCACAGACTTCAGCATTTACAGATTGCTTTGTATTAAAATTACTCTTATTCAGCTGCTAAGGTATTCATATTATTACAAATACAATGAGCTGTTAGAACTTTGCTCTTTCAAGAAAAAGAAACAGGTGGTACAAAGTTCCTAAAGAAAACATTTTACTTTAGCTTAGACATTTTCACACATTAATTAGTTCAAAGTAATTGTTTAAACATCACCAAATGTACCAATAATGGGGGCACTCCAGACAAAAACAGACAACAAAAAACATGGGCAAGGTGCACAATGTAACTTTTCTCTTGCGGGGTTCAGTACCTGTTACTATGGCATTAAACATATCTAAAAATAGCTCGGAAAACATGCATTCTCACTTTGAATTAGCTTGCCTATCCACAGATCTGACTTCTAACTTGGCCTTGTGGTGTCACCTGTCTGTCTCTGGAAATATCTAAGTTTGATGCCATACTGTGGAACATTCTAACGCACATCTCCCTGGAGACGGACCCTCCAAAGTTGGAAAATGCAGCTGTAAATAACATTAGTCAACACAATGTATATACTTTCCAATTCAAGGTGACAGTGTGATGTATTCATTTGATTTCTTGCCAAACTAACCTGGTTTTCATTTTGAAGGGTACCTGAGAGAGACGTGCCAACGCAAACTCACTCACGAATCGTTTATCAAGCTCTATAATTTCATCTAAGGGAAATGAACGAAAGAATCCTGCTCCAAGTGCTGACTGCCAATCACTTCACACGTGCACCATGTAATTTGGGCCTATTTTGTCATATCAAATCCCTAATCACCGGCTTAGGAACATCATCTCCATTGCCAAATATTAACACAAGCAGGCTCTAAAATCTACTCCTGACAACAGCTACAAGAGGCTCTTTACCCGATAGGCACTCAGACAGACAGGAGAGGGGGCGTCCAGCTGGGCCCTCCTCATTAGGCCTTTATCTGTGGCTATGAATGCAACACAGAATACATGAATATACAGTACACCACTCTATTCTATCTTTCTGCTTAGACGCCATATTAACTGTATTCTTTGCAATGTTTGTGCCTTGTTCTTTTTTAACCTATAAAGAAGAAAAACTAAATCCATTTGTGTAAACTTTTCTTTAGTTTACTATATAACACATTAAGTAAATTAGGTCTTACTGGGCCTGTTAAGCTTTATTGAGAAAGACAGCTTATAAAAGCACAATAGTATACAGACAAAGCTAAATAGTTACATTCCCTAACATGGGAAATGCAATTGCCTCTCATTACCTTAGGCCACTTCATTAAAGCTTTAAAGACATTGATTTCATAGATAAAACGTCATCACTGTTCACTGTAAAACCAAATTGCAAATCTTAATAAAAGTTATCTACTTTGAATGAATTAATAAATCATACCATTATTGTATAACAATTTTGTATAAAAGTCAAAAAGACTTACTGCATATTTTACTGCATAACACTTTTTCTAAGCATTAACATTTGAGTGAAGAGGGAAATTCTGAGTGGCTTAGATTGCGGTTTAAATTTTAGCACTCCCCATGCACTTAGTATCTTTATACATACAACTGAGAGGTAACAAGAGAAGTTTTTTGAGAGTTCATTGTGATTGGTTTAATTACTTGTTATATTCACTGGAGGCTGACCAATAGGAACAGTGGGTGGTTTAAACAGAAAAGCGCATCATGATGACATCATCACCGCAGACTGTCTCAAATCACTAATGTTTTCAGCTCCATATCGCCCAGTCAACAAACACGTTGTGCCTAACGTTTTCTAGTGGACTAGTAACGATTATTCAATTAATCATTACAGCGCGTTTTGGAGGGCTAAAGTAAGTCTGCATTTACAAGAGTCACTTCCTTCCCTGCCCCAGCCTGAGCACAGTCAGGCTGCACATGGGACGTCCAGCTGTGGCCTCCTCATTAAAGCTCCCCACACACAAACACCAGCTCAATATGCCACTGGGCCTGCTGCGTCAGCATGATCAACGCCTCTAAATTATTGATGTATTTTCTATCTAATAAGCACCCAATGGTGTCTATGTGCTACACTGTGTATGTCTATGTGTGTGTGACATAATCACCTTCACCTATGAGTCGTTCGGCTGGAGAGCTCATTTCAGCGACCTTATTGCCTTTCAGAGAGGCTGGGTCCATGATGTCTACTAGCATAAAGTGTTGTGGGACAGTGGTGATATGAGGACACTGGCACATTAAAAACAAGGCAATAAAAACAGCTACTTGAATGGAGTTTTATGATATTTCTTTGCAGAAGAGGTCCCAAAAGAATAATTAAGAATAAGACTGAGTGATAAGGGATGTGAAGTCCTGGTCTGACTTGTAATTAATTTCTTATCAAAAACATGCTGAGTGCTTTGGATGTGATGCCAAGGCATAGTGTGAGAAGTCCCTGGAAATGTGTTTTTATTCTAAGTAACTTCTTTTAGTGGGTAAAAAACAAATGGGCCTATATGATGTTATAATACATGCATATTACTGCACCAAAGAGGTTTGCTTTAACTGTGTTTATCCATGTTTGCTATGTCAAATGTACTCAGATTTGTTACTTAAAAACAGAGATACAGGAGTAATTCAAGTTAAAGTTGTAAAATATTTCACACAGATTTTGAGAGTTAATTATATTTGTTTGCTCAAACGTGGGGCTTGAAAAAAAAGTAGAAAGTACAAATACCTGCTTTTAATTGCAATGCAGTAAAAGTA
This sequence comes from Taenioides sp. WSHXM2023, assembly GCA_029959045.1. NCBI lineage: Eukaryota > Metazoa > Chordata > Actinopteri > Gobiiformes > Gobiidae > Taenioides > Taenioides sp. WSHXM2023. The sequence goes on from CM057099.1 coordinate 18,120,431, forward strand.
TCCACCTAAAATGTATTAAATAAAGTACCTTTACATTTGCACTTTGTTACTTTCCAACAGTGCAGTTGTAAAATATGCATAGTACGGCATAATTTTCATTTGGGTTTATACTTCATTATATGAAAGACTTCTCATTTTAAACCAATGATAAATGGCTAGAGCATATGCCCTATAGAAAGCAGCTATTGTCCAAGCAGAGGTGGCATTAAGGGCTGCAATGCCTATGAGTCCAAAGCCGTATAAAAGGTCAATTTTTCAGATAGTTCTAACAAAGCAAAATAAACAGTATTTTAGAATTGTCCAAACTTAATTAGCTTTTTTGCCAAGAAAGTGCTCCTATGTGGAAACTTTTATTTTCCCCTAGTTCGCAAATTGGGCAATGTCCTAAAGAAAGTAAGAAAAAGAGAAAGAGTAAATAAAGCCATTGTTGGGTCTATTAAGGTTTATAGAGGAAATACCTTAAAGAAGACACTACTATAAAAATACTGTATTTAGCAGCACCATCACTGCAGACTGTGTAAACAAGAGGATTATACGAACATATGTAGTAAAAACCTCGAAGCTGTTTCACATTGTAATGTAATTGAAACAGTAAAAAAACTTTGTTGCTTCATTATCTACCTAAACTACTAAAGTTTTTTGTAATTTTTTTCTGTATACCAGAAGGCTATACGAATATTGATTTTATTGTTAAGAAGGCATAATATACATATGGTATCTGATGGAATTAATTGACTCTAAATTGTTATGTTCTGAATTACATCGATAAGAAACTTTGGCCTATACAAAGGATTAATATTCATCTGTCCATCCAAGTTGAAGTTTCAGCCATAATTCCTAAGTTTCAGACTTCATATGATAGAGCTAATACAACCACCGCACACTCGACAAATATCGCTTCTATGTTTCCTGTAGCAACATCAAAATCATTTAGAAAAAAACATCCTCAATGTGACAAATGGTATTGATATGCATGGATTTCACTATATATGTCTGTGCACTGAAAAAATGGTCTAAGAGGGACTGTTGTTATGTTAGTTAGTCGTTTTTTGCACCATTTTGAAAGTGAGGTTATCAGTTAAGACTAAATAAAATTACATCTCTGTATCTTTCAGAAAAAGGAAGACTTTGAGACAACACAGAGTAGATCATCATAATGTAATCATCATGTGTTATTCCTGTGTCCACAGGCAGAGACCAGAGTGTCTTCACTGGAATAAGGCTGTGTGTCTCTGTACCTGTGATCTCTGTGTGTTTGATTCTGTTTAAGACAATACAGAACTATGGAAAACCAAAGACTGTTTTTGTATTGTTTTACTTTAAAACCCTTTAAGGACATTTGACGTTGCCTGTTAAAGTAATTGTGTCAACAGAATTAAATTCTATATAAAAAAATAAAACAAATTTTCATGATAAGGTAACTTAAGATAAATATGCACAGCATGATTTGATCACATTTCATTAACATGAAAAAGTTACATTCATGTTCTAAAAAAAATATGTTATAAGTTTCAACACCTAAACATAATTTTATGCATGCAGACGCTTTCCATATTTTTTTACGCAAATCCAGCAACCTTTTTTTTCAGTGTGGGCGTTTATTTACCACACTGTGGGGACTAAAATCTGTACACAATACATCAATTCATGAGGACCAAAATCAGGTTTCCATGAGGCGTCCTTTATTATTAGATCCACACAATGCAAGATATGGGTTAAAATGGGCTAAAGTTGGTGTTTAAGGTTACAGTTAGGCAAGTAGTATGGTTAAGGTTAAGGTTAGGGTTAGTTAAGAGGAAGTAAATCAATGTAATGTCATAAAGAAGCACAGAAAGCCTGCATGTGTCTGTGTGTGTGAGCCAAAGTACCTCCACGTAGAGAATGGGGAAGATGCCGATCTTGTCTCCCAGCATGCCCTCTGCCCAGTTCTCATCCACTCTCCTAATGACCGTCAACACCTCGTCCTGAAACAGCAGAGGAGACAGGAGTCAGGGCTGGTTTGTAATGACACAGGAATGACATTTAGACAGAGCATGTATGATAATAATAATAATAATAATAATAATAATAATAATAATAATAATAATAATAATAATAATAATAATAATAATAGCATTATTTAATTATTCTGTGTAATATTACTATATTTCTGTTCTAGGATGCCTTCAGGCAAGCCACATTATAATAAATTACAAATACATTTAACTGTATATTAATTCTGTCTAACTACAGTAAATAATAAAATAATCACTTTATATAAAGAATTGTATTTTCATATTTAATCAAAGTTTAATTATAAATCAATATAATGTTAAGTCTAATACTATGCAGTTTGCTAGGGTCAAGATTAATTAATTGACAACTGTGATCTATATATAACACTTTTTTTAGGATAATAGTAGTGAGCCAAGAGCCGAGTTTTTCTTCACAGTAATTATGAATAAAGTTTCTCAAAAAAATTCACAAAAGTAAAATGTGACAGCGTAACTTGTAGTATTTACACAGAAATCCCAAATAGCCTTAATTGTTTTGATGCACATATTTCACTTCCTGCTGCTGCTCCCTGCACAGCTCAATATGGCGGAGAGGGGCCATTATGGAGGCCAGTGATAATAGAGCTAAATGAGATGTGTACGGCGCACACTGAGTAATTACGACTTACAGGGAGAAAACAATCTCTCACACACTGGTCTGTACCACCGGGACACACAGCACTGCAACACAGAGTAGAGATCCCCCTGATCTTCACTCATTACCTGTTGATTAATTTAGACCTAGAACAATGGACGGCTAATTAGAATGTGGTAATACTACTGCAGCTATCTATGACAATGGCAGGACCAAAGTTTAATTGGAAACACTTCAGAATGACTCACACTGTAAAGCAATAGAAGAGGGGGAATAATTACTCTCTATTGCAAACATAGAAACTGGTTACAGCCAAAAATGTTAAGTTTAGATGCTAGTTTTTGTTAAAAAATAGCAGATTTGTAGAGATTTGTAGTGGATGTATGTGTGGTTCAATGTTTGGATTGACTGAGCATCAAAGTGTGGATGTTATGGAAACCATATCTTCTTAAATAATGCACCAAGGATATGTGACAACCCCAGAAGAAAAGGTTGAATACTGTTAATTCAGTATCTGATTAGTCAGTGTTTATCTAGTTATATTATTGTTTTTAGTGACAAGTTAATCTTAAGTGTATAATGTAATGACCTCATTGTTTTGTCTCCGAGTGTACAGACAGTGGAGGATACATATTAGATCACAAAGAATAAATGAGCATCAGCAATAGCAGAAAAAAAGGAGCAGCAAAACAGCAGGGAACACAAAAGACTGTTGACGACCTGGCCTTGATACTCTCTCACAATGTGTCTTGTAACATTTGAACTGTGTACAGAATCAGATCAATGTTTGTTTGTCCTGTTTGAAGTGGTTTGTGTTTACACTTTCAATGCTGGCTACAGGAGAGGGTCTGAGGCCATAAATTATTACTGTGCCACAAAGCAACAAGCTTTTTCAACGTCACACACACAGTCGTTTCATGTAAGCACTGGAACTTTCCTCAAAGCACAAATACAGGAAGAACAGTATGATATTAAGCTCATCTGTCTCCATGGAGACAAGCAGGTGCCACCATCTATTTATATCTATATATGTATGTATAATTTAATGTCATCCTGTGGAACATTACAACCAAGTAATAACATCTGCATGGGAACAAGTAGGCCACATCCTAAACAAAAAAGTTACAATGTGCACCTTTAACTTAAAGATTCACATGCATTTCATAACATGTTTGTATAAGGGTCTAAACTACAGCAGACAGGTATGATTAAACACAATAGAATCATAATTTGTTGTAATCTTGCAGTATGCAGTATATTTACTGACATCTAATTGACAACTAATTAGATCTGGGTTCTCAAACATGCAGACGATTTCTAATTTCTATTAAGAATTTGAACAACAGTTCCTGTAATGCATTGCTGTCTATAGTGCTGATCTGCCCCCTCCCCTGGAGCCAGTGAAGCAGCGGCAGAAAACTAACAGCATGACAGAGTGAGATGAGTACACAGCTCTTCTACAGAGACTTTAAAACTTACTTCAGCCAAGAAACGGACAGAAAACATGTGGACTGTGAGAATAGAAGCTTCAGAAACAGGTGGGAGAGACTGTCAAAGTCAGAGGAGCAGCCTCACATGCTAAAGGAGTGGCTACAGTGGCTGGGGAAAGAAGCAGTCTGCCATCACCTTGCATTGTCCATCACATGTACTTAATATTTACTCAAAGCTTAATGGTTTGTTGCTTAAAAGCCTGTAATAAATCATGAATATTACTTTTATTAACTAGCCTATTATTTTCTTAACCCCATAAGGGCCTCTGTCTTGCATTATATATACAATAATATAGTATCACAGTATATTGCACATATAACACTGATTTTATCACTGATAATTTATAATGTTCAACTGAGTTTGAGACCCCTGAATTAGATGTTCCCAGGATGTCTGCAGCAGAAAGACGCTACATTGATCGAGTTGTGTGCATAAATGTGTGTTTTATTTACCTTGCTAAATGCCAGACAGTCCTTATCTTGATCTTTGTCTTTGACCTCGAAGTCATACAGTGCTTTTCCCTGTGGCGGAGTCTGGCTCAAGGGCCGCAACAGCTGGATGTAACTGGCTGGCAGGAAACCATGGCAACCATTCAGCTCGCCATGGTACCAGTTGTCGTCCACTTTGCGTCGCAGGATGATGATGTCACCTTTGGAGAACTGGAGGTCCCCCGGTTCTTTGCCCTCGTAGGAATATAGGGCTTTACCACAAGGCAGTGCTGGGATGTTCTGCAAGCATAAAGAATAAAATAATACAGAAATTATTATGATTGTTTCAGAAGCTTTCCAAATGATTTTATAAACCCATTTGAAGTACATTATTTTTCAATTTCTGATTTCTTTTATTCAAGTGCCCTTATCATCAGTTGGTTAATGCATTTTACTGTACTTCAGGTTTAAAGCAATTTTCACTCACTTTAATTCTCAAAAAACGATTTATGTGTTTTTCTTCCAGAACACGGCAGCTTTTTGCATTCAGACAGATCATTTAGTGTTTTTTGAGACTGCAGATAATAGCAGAGAATAACAGAGAAATAACACAAAAGCTAAGTATTTTACATATAAATGTGACTATTAACACAGACATAGAAAGCAGCTGGCGTTCTCTTTCTGCAAAAAATACTGTTTGACAAGATACAGTAAAACACAATAGACAGGTCATAGTATTCAAATCCGTAAACCAGCACAATGTCTTACTAGGCCACAACAAATATTCTCCCTCATAACAGCAGGTGAATATATTTATTTATTTTATTGCATTAACTTTTTAAGTTTTGTAATTAATTTGTAATGCTATTTATAGTGTATAGTGTATGTGTTTTGTGTAGGGTTTTATGTTTTTTTTACATTGTGCAGCAATTCAAAAAGTCTTTCATGCGTTATATAGTACTTTCTTTGGACTTTACAATGCATTATTCATTCACTCTATACTTGGTGGTGGTAAGCTACTATTATAGCCTTAGGTGCCCTGGGTCAGACTGATGTAAGTGAGGCTGCCAATCTGCGCCTTCATCCCCTCCGATCACCACCAACACTTCCGCACACAGCACGTTCATACTAGGCACAGTGAGTGAAGTGTCTTGCCTAAGGAGCAGAAGCTAAGCACACCTGCATTTATTGTAAAATGTGGAATAGAAATAAAGTGGACTACATTGGGCAGATTTGTCAGCATTTTTATATTTTCAATTAAACTGTATTCAAATTAATTAATTCAGTTCATTGCTTCTGTTTCTACACTGTCCAATTACTCAAAATATGCAAGTTCTTAGTTAGGCTTTAGCTCAGGGGAAAACTGGTTTCCAAATAACTGGAAAAAAGTAAAAAAAATCCAATATATACAACTCAATCTCTGAAGGCAGAATTTGTTGTGCTTTATTCCCCGGGCTGTATGTGAGATATGACTTGTTATTAAAATGTTGCCAGGTAATTGTCGTTTCCACCTTGGGCCAAATGGAGTAATTTAGAAAATGTCATTTCGGAGTGGTGCATGGCTCTCCCGAGTTTCATCAAAATCAAGACCCAAGTGTGCGACTTATCACAGAGGCAGAGTCAGACTGACAGTTTTACCACACAACAACTTTTAGCATTTGAGTAAACGGTCAGTGTTTGGACAAGATGCTTTTAAAAATATTTTCAAATAACAAGCTCTGCACACAAACTTCGAGACAGCATTTGGCAAAGTCCTGGCATTTTAACAGCAATCACATGTTCAAATCAACTGCAGAGATTTTACACAGGTGTGAAAACATGGAGTTAACTGATGTCTTCAAAAACAGATTTTTATTTCTAGTTTTGAATTTGTAGGAAATAAAATGCCATGGAAGAGTTATTAATTTCAGTTCTTAGAGTTGCAGCTATGTTAGCTTAAGTTTAAAGGCCCTATAGTATGCATAATTGACTCTCATAAGCTTTAAGCCATGTTACAATGTTGTTACCGCATCAAAAACATACCTGGAGTTGTGTTTTATTTCATTCACATATGTTTGAGCAATCCAGGATTATTAGTCTGTCTATGTCTCCAAAACTCAAAATGCTTTGTGATGTGATGAAGCTGTAGTTTTCAAGATAACAGCTACCTTTTATCTATTTTTGACTAGACTGATAATTCCAGGGCTGAAATCATCCAAATTGGTGTATGGAATAAAAAAAAAAAAAAACTTCATTGACATTCAGCACAAATATTCATTCAGCATAACATTTCTTCCTTCAAACCCAGACCCAAACTGATTCCTGACGATTAGAAATGATTGAATCTCTTGATTAAAATCAGATTAATTGCACAGAACTACCCTACATATTCAAAAATACTCAAAAAATCCAAGATTAGAGTTGAAATAGGGTTATAAATGTTACCTGAATGCCCTTGCTTGCTTTTTCGCAACCACAGTAAAACCACTACAACTCCAATCTCCTCTACTACTTCCCCCTATCCATCGTCATTGCCATTCATGGATTACTTGTTTCCATTCGCAATACCTGCACCCTCTCCCAAACCAACATTGTAGTCTTTGTTACTCTCACAGAATGAACACATCCTATTCCAGACACACATAAAAGTGCTTTATTTTCAGTGACAACAAACAAATAAACAAAAAACAAGGAAGAAGGACAGCAGCAACTTCCTTTTCTTCTACCTGCACAGATCGTGTTTATAATCTGAGAAATTCTGAGTTTTTATTCGCTCACAAATGGCATGACTCTCCCCAGACGCTTCACCGAGCTGAATCGCCCCAGGCCATAACCACGGCACTGTTGTGAGATCAGTGCTGATGCAAGTCAACGAAAGGCAAAAAATACATTACTGTGATAGTGTGTACAGCATTTACTATCATTCAGCGAGTATTATTATACAGTCGGGTCATTCACAGTACTTTGTAAACTATTATAGTGTTGTCACGATACTAAAATTTCAAACTCGATTTCAACAGGAATAAACTCAATACTCAGAACCAATTTTGATCACAATGACAATAAAAAGTTAGACAATAGAATGTCATTTTCAACATTAAATTGCAGTACTTTCTTTTACTTTCATTTCTATCAATGCGTCTTATATCTATGTAATCCCTCCAGATAGGCTGGATAGTGGTCCATGGGCGTATACTAGTCTATGTGGTCTTATACTTCAGATACGGCACAAGATCATTCTAAAACTATTCAGGAAAGGTTCAATTTTTGTAGAGCCCAAAATCACAATCTCCTCGCAGGGCTTCACAAAACTGTTGAATTAACCAACAGAAACTTAAAAAATCAAATGAAGAAACAGACATGGGTCAATACAAGATTAACCAACATTCAAGATCATTGTATCTCTCTAATTCAGACATATCTGGATTATTAGCTGTAAATCAACAACTCCTATAGGGACAGTATTTCGCATTTGCTTTTGAGTTATGCACCAATATAGTGCTCTGCTTGCAGGTAAAATCTGAGAAGGGAGTAGAGAACAGATAAAGAAGAGACAGGTTAAGTGAGGCTATTTGTACAATCTAAAGCAAACTCAAAACACTTCAGAAAGTGCACAATAACCACCAGCACTTTCCAATTCACCCTGTACAGTAGTTTTTTTGTTTGTTTTTTTATTTAATGTTTTGGAGTATTGACTATCACAGACACTGATTGTACAGAGTTGCACAGGGTCATGTCTGGGAATGTTCTCCAGTGGATTTATTGAAGGTATGAAGTATAACACTTTAAGTAGACTGTACCTCTGCTAATAAAACTACTATGGCCATCATGCTAAACCAGAGGTGCTAGGTTACTATAATCTATGCATAACAGACATTTTATTGTGCTTGGACTACTTTTGCTTAATAAATTGAAAATTATAAAAATCACCATCACAAAAAAACTTTAATAATTTATCGCTTCAAAATGTACTGAAGAAAAATAAAATTATATCCTAACAAAGCTCTTTAGAAGATTTGAAGATTTTAAAACTAATAATTACAAAAAGTGACATAACAGTTCCTCAATGTCATATTCAAGGCTAAGGAGCGTTCTAGACAAAAAAGTAATTATTAATGAACAAAAAAACATGCGCAAACTGTTTCTTACTTATTAAAATTGATAACAAATTTGTACAGTAAGTGTATTTTTTTTTTATGAATCCTTGAGTGGACCTTGCATCTCCACAAACCTGACCTTATTTGGCCTGAATGAGAGCCCTTTTCCATGGAAATATTGTTCCTTTGGATATAATCTTCCACAGTATGACATAAAACTCATCTGTCTCCATGGGGAATGTTCCAAACTATGGTTTTAACATTCTTTTTCCACAGAATCATGCACGTACCACCTCCAAAAAGTTACATACTGTACCTTTAAGATTATAAATGAAATATTTACCACTGAATGAAAAAAGTCCTACGTACCTATTTATAAATACAATAATTTATATGTTTTGAGTCTTGTAAAGCTATTGCGTAACAGATTTACATTATATCTTGTTATCCTATTAAGTGGAAAACCATTCAAACCACTATCCAAGGATTTGAGGTAGCTATGAATATTTAATACATTTTTCGTCTTTCTGTTGGTGTTATTTTGATCCTTTGTCACTCATCTGCCACCCACTCGCCCATTTTAAAGCTGGTTTTACTGTCACTCTTCCCATATATTCCCCTCTTTAGCTTTATTAACCATGCTAGTTAAGTTAGCACGGTGCTATGAATGCTTTGCTAAGTGTTTTTACGACACATAAAAGCTTTTAATGTGACCATGATAACCATTTACAGTCTGCTAAGTGCACTTTTTGGCGTTGGCCCCCCAGACACGTACTGTACCCACACTTATAGTAAATGTCTAGTGCTGCCAAGATATTTCAGCGTAATAAATGTAGCTTTTAATTAGCATTTCCCTATGCAGTGGCTAAAGCATCCATTACACAAAGCAGTTATAAAGGAATTGCTGCATATAAGCCAATTTTGAGTGCAATTTATGGTTGAGACATATTTGAGGCTCACATTTTGAAACATGCTGGCAGAGAGTGGAGGAAATATGCCTTTCTAATGTGCATGCCGCCTGCAGTGAACAATAACCCAATCAAACTTTTCAGCTTTAATTTGTGATTTAAGATGAGAAAATCCAACTTTACATTGCTCATGTTAAGAGAGTGGAGAAGGGTTCATTGGCAGGGAATATATATATTATATATATATATATATTATACATATACAGTGGGTACGGAAAGTATTCAGACCCCTTAAATTTTTTCACTCTTTGTTATTTTTTCTCATTAATGTACACACAGCACCTCATATTGACAGAAAAACACAGAATTGTTGACATTTCTGCAGATTTATTAAAAAAGAAAATCTGAAATATCACATGGTTATAAGTATTCAGACCCTTTGCTGTGACTCTCATATATTGAACTGAGGTGCTGTCCATTTGTTCTGCTCATCCTTGAGATGTTCTACACCTTCACTGGAGTCCTGCTGTGTTTGATTAAACTGATTGGACTGGATTAGCAAAGCCACACACGTGTCTATATAAGAGCTACAGCTCACAGTGCAGGTCAGAGCAAATGACAATCATGAGGTCAAAGGAACTGCCTCAAGAGCTCACAGATATTATATCTATCTATCTATCTATCTATCTATCTATCTATCTATCTATCTATCTATCTATCTATCTATCTATATCTATATCTATATCTATATCTATATATATATATATATCACTGTTGACAAAGACAGAAGATAGAAGAATTAACAAATAGTTGATTAAGAATGATTAAGGCTCATTAATTACTTAATTCATGAGTTAGGGTTAGGAGTTAAGGTATTAGTAGTGTTACTAAATAATTACTCTTTGTTCATGCTTTACTAATGCTATTAAAAGTTTATTTTATTTATTCAATATTTTACCAGGTAAGTCAATTGAGATCACCTTCTCATTTGCAATGGCCACCTGGTCCAAAGTGCAGTCAAAGTGTTACCATAATTACAACAAACTGTAATTTTTGTGTAACCTTCCAGTTTTTATTTCACATGGACAGAAAATTCTATGCCTTACCTGTCTATCCTAATTATATAAAGGCTCTTGAACACCTAAATGCAACTTCCACTGCAGTCTGTTCTGAGGTGGTCAAAACCAAAAGTGGGCCGAGGAAAGCGCCGAGATGGAGAGGCGGCGACAGCTAAAGCATGTGGGGAGAGAGGGCTGTCTGCTGCGGTCTGATGGGAAGCAGAGGATGAATGAATAAATAACTGAATGGCTCTAGTAACCAGAGATAAGTGAGAACAATCTTCTGGACTGGGCTCATTACTTATTTAAGATGGCTCCAGCTCAAACACACATCGGTGGGGCTTTTAGAGGATGATAACTTTGCCCTGTCAAATACAGACAACTGTTATTTCAGCCAGGAACAGGCTGTACACATTAATATCTACATCTGGGAAAATAACCTGACATTTTTCTTTTGGCGTTTTTGTCTGATGATAACAATAAAGTTACTCAAGCAGCGGTAAAAGTACTCAATAGGATTATAACAAACTGATTAAATATTGCATTATTAAACATATATTGTATATTGGAGTATATTGGAGTACTACCACATTTTGGGATGGGTGGTATGGCAAAAATGACATCACCACATTCTTTTAAAACCTCAGTAATTTCCATCACAACTATATAATAGTCTTGACCATAATGCCTTGGATAATTATCAAACGGTTTCTTCTGAAAGTTAACATTTTATTAGAATTGGCTGAAAAAGAAAATTAAAGCCTTTTTATCTTAGAGGTACTAATAATTATATTTTGCAAAGAAATTTTTCAAACAGCAACAGGGCAAATCATTTTAATAATACACAATTTGTTTCCATTTTCCTCAGATCTTAACTTGTACTGTGAAAATGTTATTCAGCACTGGAAGATAATTTAGTTGGTGGAGCTGCTGCTTAAAAGTACAAACAGGAAATATACAGACAGAAAGTGTAGGGTCGTTGCCCCACAGATCTTACTTGTAACTTGGCTCACCTGCTTGTTACCATGGAGATAGTTAACTAAATGCCAAACTACAAGAGGCAAAATAATTTTAATAAAAGACAATTTGCTTCCATTTTCCTGAGGTCTTTCTGCTTTGATGCTTTGAAATGAGCACTTCCTTTACACTTGCTGTAACCCTCATACTAGGAAAAGTCTGCCTGTTTACTTGCTATTCGCACCTTCACCCACAGATAACGCCTGGAGCTGTGAATCGCCACTTGATGCACATACAGGCCATGAAAAGGCTCAGAGAATGTAGGGCTGTGATGACGTCTTAACATGAGTCATTTGAACTGGACTGAAGCATGAAAAGATTAAATGTACAAACAAGACAATATTCCCAGCTAGTTTTATCATCAGGCATTAGAAGAACAGAGTAAATCACAAACGCCTATAACAGGATTACACCGAGTGCTCCATACACACACCAGCAGAGTCTGTTAAATCAATAATTAGCTCTGCGAGAGAGTAAACAAGCTAGAACAATACGCTGCTAAAGCCATTACTATGAAGCATGTTGATCCACAATGGCAGCACTCATCTCATGTATTCATCTGTTTTGAAAAGAAAAAAAAGAAGAGAAAATTAAGCCCTTTAAGTCTTTTTGTAAAGCTGACATTTCACTGAAAAATGTAACATAATAGGGTAGAGAATTTGAAATTTTAAGATTTTCTGTGACAAGAAGAAGAGAAAGACAGTTCAGAGAATTTGACAGTTTCAGTGTTGTCTTTACGATGAGAGCAAATGGGTTTAAAGAGGTATGTGATGCTACTGGCAATGTGGAATCAAGTGCTCTGTGCAGATAGCAGCTGTCTAGACTTACAAGATTTTACAAGTACTAGGGAACAAATTAATAAGAAGGAAAACATATGATGTAAGAACAATACTCACTGTGGATTATTAGGTTAATTAAAGATCCTATATTACGCAAAATTGACTCTTGTAAGCTTTAAGCCACGTTATAATGTTACCTCATCATAAACATACCTGGAGTTGTGAAGGTGTATGGGGTTTAAAAACACAGTGGAGCACTTCCTGTATTGCTACATGGCATCACAAGATAGAGCAGGTGTTTTTTGTTTGAGAAAAGAGCTCAGCCTAAATATGCAGGATTTGTGTTAAACATGTGTGAATGAAACGCAACACAACTCCAGGTATGTTTCTGATGAGTAAACAACATTATCATATCAGAAAATATAGCATCATATGTATCCTTTAATATTATCGCATGGTTTTACGAGTTCTATCTATTCTAGACCATACAAAACTTTATAGGAAAGGTAAAAATTTGGATGATTATATATGATTTATTTCTCCTGTAGCAATACCTTCTCAAATCAGCATTCAGCACAGTACCAAAGTAGTGAAGATTCTCGCCTCACAGCTAAAAGGTTCTGAGTTTAATTCCTGGTCCAGACATTGCCTTTCATTGTTGAGTTTGCATGTTCTCCCCATCTGTGCTTTGTTCTTTTTGCTTTCCCCTACACCTTCAAAAACATGCAGGTCAGGTTTCGTTGTAAGCACTTTTAAAACAAACCAGCATTAAGCAATCTTTACTAATATTATATTATAACAGAGCAAAGGGCTTTATCATCATAGTATGTAATAAAATGGGCAAACTCCTGGAAATGCACCCTTAATAAGATTTAAGTTTAATTGAATCTGACAGTATCATCCTTATCTGAAGTGAGTGGACTCTGGGGGCTAATACAGTGACCGGAGAGATATGCAGTCTGCCCTCTCTCTATCTCTCCCTCTCTCTGTCTCTCTCTATCTCTTCCTCTTACAGCCTCAGTTCTGCCTATCCACACACCGTATTAAAAGCTTTGATGTGCCACTGCGTTCATGTCATACTCCTTCAAGAGGTCACAGTGGACAAAGGGAATTAAGATATTAGTCTGTCGACTAATTATATGGTAGAAAAGATTATACATCAAAGTTTTTAATCCACTCCACTCGGTGATGGGAAGCTATTGTAGCCACAGCTGCCCTGGGGTAGACTGATGGGAGGCCGCCAATCTGCGCCATTGACCCCTCCAACCACCAAGGAAGAAACGTCCTTAGTATCGGAATTGGACACTAGAGCAAGCAAGTTAGGATTGTTAACCTCTCTGCCACTATATTTCTTTAACCTGAGTTTCTTAACAAGAAAGTCATTATATCCCAGTCCCCATTAGTAAAACTGTGCCTTGAGCTAAAACTACAGCGTGCCAATCCAAACACAAGTTCAGATAATTACAGCACTCATTGTGACAGTTTCTCATGCCCTACTCTCAAACTAACCACTCTCCACGTTGCCTGCCCGGAGCGCAAGATCAGTTTCAAAAGGTCAGTGGAGCAAGAGATGCAGACATAGCGTTATAGATTTTACAAGAGAAATAAATGCAAAACCACACAGAACGCAATGGCAATAAATAGTGAACACAACAGCTGGCGTGTTGCTTGGTGTGGTGCATATAAAATTTGTTTGTGTTTAGAAGTGAAAATCAAAGGTTACATTGATTAATGCATTGATGGAGACTGTGGCTTCTAATGTTCACTGTGACTGTGTGTCATATTATGATTTTCATGTTTTTGTAAAATCCCTCTTTGATAGTCTCTTGTGTGTAACTTGCTGGGTTTTTACTAATGAACAATAAAAGGAGGTAAAAGGTCATAGAAAACTGTCATCTAGAAGATAATTTTGTGGAAGGGCTGCTGCTTAAAAGTGTAATTTCTATTGTAAGAAGCAGTATGTGGACATAGCAGTTTGTCAAAGCCTGATCCTGTCAGATCTCAGAAGCTCAGCAGGGCCGGGCCTGGTTAGTACTTAGATGGGAGACCGCTGGGAAAATCAAGTGTCACAGTGGGGCCCCAGTTGCAAAAACTGTCATTGTGTCCTTAGGCAAGGCACTTCACCCACATTGCCTGTATGAAAGTGGAGTGTGCGTGAGTGATGGTGGTGGTCGGAGGGGCCGATGGTGCAGATAGGCAGCCTCGCTTCTACCAGTCTGCCCCAGGGCAGCTGTGGCTACAATAGTAGCTTACACCACCAAGTGTGGAGTGACTGAACAATGATATGTAAAGCGCTTTGGGTGTCTTGAAAGGCGCTATATAGATGCAATGATTAATGAATTAATTTCTTATTTCATGGTTATCATAATACAAAATCTCACAACAAACTTGATTACTTTATGTTTTACTATTATGTGAATGCCTGATTATGATCTCTGAAGCTAAGCAAGGCCGGGGTTAGTACTGGGATGGCACCACAGAGAATACCAGGTAACATAGTGGGACAGCAATGGCTACAGCATTAGGCAATACACTTCACCATCCTACAAATGTCTGCCCCAGAGTGTGTGTGAATGAATAATAAAAAATAAAGTAAGTTTGAGTGTCCAAATATATAAGACTTTGAAATTATTATTTATTATGTACTATTTTTAATTAAGTTTATGTCAGCATAAGGCCAATATCACGAGAAAGAACGTATATAGATTTACATTTATTGTCTACAATGACCAAATAATTGTCCCACACAAATTTATAGAGCTCAAATAAATGTTTTTTTAGTACAGCTTAATGCCAAGAGTCCAGAGAACCTTGTACACCTTCAATTTGATTTGCAATCTGACTGACTCCGTGCATTACAGAGGGCACACAGATGACAATAATCACAGTCCTTACACTGTGTGTCTGGTGGTCAGACTGTTGTCCATAACAAGTGTGAGGTCTATGACTGCAAACTGCCTCATCACTACTACGCTCCTCGAGACACTTCAGAGGGCTCTGAGCACCTCCAAACTGCCTCTTACACATCAATCATGAGGCGGAGTACAAAATAATGACTTTGGCAAATTGAACTTTGAAATGGGACGATGCAGTCGCACACTAATAGTTAACCCACATGAGGCCTTACAGAGAAACAATGAACATTCTGAAGGAGTCCTGCTGCCTTGGAAATGGGCCAGCAACTAAAATATGTTGTACTTGAAAATAGTGCTACTATTGTGGGAAGAGCTCCCATCTGCCTGTTCTGCTTTGGAGACTGTAGTTTCACAAGGTTACAACAAAACTGTAGTTTTGGTAGTTTTCTCGGCTTTATAGAAAATATGTTTTATAAATAAATAATCATACTGTCTGTATATTTGTGACTCTGATTGAAGATGCACTATAGGGCTGCACAGTCAATCACTGATCAAATGGCAAATACTGCAATTATTTAGATAGAAGGATGTCCTCTGCTAAGAACAAACTGTAGATACTCTCAAAGGCATTGCACTCTGAACAGAATCATACTATTTATGTATATAGGAAATCTACTTTGGTGGAGGGTACTTAACCTACTGGTCTCCATGGAGATGTTGCTTTGTCTGAAATGTTTCACAGTATATCATAAAACATATCTATCAAAACAAGCAGGTGATGCCACCAGGTGAAATTACAGGTCAGCTCTGTGGAGAGGCAACCCTGTAAGCTTATTTTTTTATTATTTTGCGCAATAAAGCATGTATAATTAAATAAAAGTGTGTTTAACACTGCGGAACATTTCAGACAAAGCAATAACATCTCAATGGAGACAAGCAGGTGGTGTACCATCCATCATAAAGTTATGCAGCACACTTACATTTATTTTGATGTCAACAAAATATGATTTAAATGATGGTTGCTGCTGCACAGATTCTAAGATTTGACTGGATTTACTGAAGGCAAAAACATTTTATAAAGAAACATGTTTTGCCCTTACAACACCTGCCCATGTTTACTTGACAATCCAATTTCCTCATCGTTATTCATCTTGCCGGCATGTGTAGCATTCATGTAGCACACCAAGGTGAAAAATATGACATACAAAACAGATCTTACTGCAGCCGACAGTTTATTTTAGTGTTGTCAAGATACTAACATTTTAAACTCAATTTTGATACTTAATACTAAATAAATCAATACCATTATGATAATAAAATTATGATTATGTTTTTTTTTTTAAGATAATACATACAATACAGTACACTACTATCTAACATAATAGTAGCTACTTTCTTACCTTGTGGTTCTGAAAAGCTCAAAATCATTCGAGAAATGTTCAGGAAAGGACACATTTTGTCCTATTTATGCGATAATTTTCAGTATCTAGTTTTAATTATAGTTTTGTTAAGTATCTGATTTCGGACACTTTTGACAGCCCTAGTTCATTTTATGTAACTTTACTTTCAATTCTGATGTGGCTGAAAAAATCTGGTTCCAATATAGAGTTGAAGTAGTCATTTTAGCTTCTGTCAGATTATTTCATTTAAAAGCACGAGCAAAATATTCAAATTGTATCGACTGCATCTGCCAGCGGAGACCAAAAATTCTGGAGCTTTTTAGTTCAAAGGAGCGATTTGCATATAGCTCCTGGAGGAAAAGGGAGGAAGAGCTGCAGGTTAAGTGAAGGAAATAAGGTATTAAAAGGGGCTAAAGGGTCTTATTTGGAGAGACAGAACACATCAGGTATCAGGATTGGATCTGGTCTATGTGCAATCCCTTCTATAATTCAGTGAAAATGGAGAATGGTGAATAGAACACAATGTGCCACTAGTATTTTTTAAATTTCTCATGAAAAACTCCCATGTCATGTATTATTAATCTTTTTGGGTGATAATATTTCCAAGGTTTTTGCCAATTACAAAATACAACCTGTATTAAAAAACTGCAGCAGTCTGTAACTTAACTCTTCACAGTGGAATTTCAACATAATCAGCAGCAGTGTTTTTATTGTTGAAAAATGACAATATAACATTTTTGATCCCTATATGTATAACCTGGCGTCACAATGCTTTGATTAATTGCAATTATGTACGACGGGACGTGGGAGGAGATAGGGGGTAGGTGGAAACATATTTATTTGAGCACTCGAGTCCCAAATGCAGGACAATACAGGATTACACAAATCAATTAAAATGCAAATGAGTAAACTGATGTTGAACGAACACTGTAAAAGCAGATTTTACATTACAGGGATGAGACAAGATCACGTGCCACAAGATCTCGCGAGATAAAATTGCACGCATAAGAAAAATTATCTTGTGAGAATTTTATCCATGTTTCATTTGGACTGGACAAATAAGGGTTAAGCACTAGTGAGTTAAACCTTCTTGAGAAGCTGTATTTCCAAAAGTATAGTAAGTAAATCAAAATTATGAACTGGATTACACAATTTATCTATTACAAATTATTAAATCTCATCATCATGGACACAATTTCATGTCTTGTCTCATCTCGAGGGATCTGTGTCTCGTTCCACCCATACATAATGTCCCCTTTAAAAATCCAATAAAATGAATTAATCAATCAATCAAAATGCTGTCCAGACACTACTAGGCAACCAAAAGTTTTCACACCACCCTATAACTACAAGCTCCATGGTAGTTTTCAGTCTTGCCCTGTCCCCTGTGTCCATCGGTGTGAGTGAAGGATGGTGAATGGAACAGGACGTACCACTCTGCTCAAACACTCATCTATTTTACCAAGCATTTTCTATGTCCCCAAGTTTGGCTCCCTATAGACACTCCTTAACTGTGATTACTTTGCTCTCTCAGCCGTCCTTGGTGGGGCAGTGGGCCATTACAACTTTCTCTTTTTTTCCAATCCATGCTCACAGTGTATGAATGTGCGTGTGGTAATAGCACAGTAAATCTGCACTGCTCTTTTTCCACTCTGCTTTGAGCACAGCATTCGATCAAACTGGGCCCTTTCATTGGAGCAGACACTTTTTATATTTATGCAGCCAGTTAAGGACGTTTTGGGAAAGGTATACCACTTTTCTTTAAAAGGAAAACAAGCCCATCTAAGTCTAAGCCCATCAGGCATAAAATTATAAGCACTGACAGGTAAAATGGAAACACAAATTGTGTAGAGATCACACCACCTGTTACTGACGGGGCATTTGAGGTAGCAACAGAAGAATTTGTCGTAAATAGTGTTGCCACGATACCAACATTTCATACCCGTTGCTTGATAGCATACTCTGAAACATTCTAGGCAAAGCAATAACATACAAGCAGGCCCTTCACCAGAAAAGTTACATGATACACCTTTAATAGTTACATCACTTAAAGGTGCACTGTGTAACTTGCCTGCTGGAGGGTCTTGTCTCCATGGAGATGTGCCTAGATTGTTCCACAGTATGGCCATAAACGTGAATCTCCCTGGAGTCTTGCAAGCCAAATTACAGGTTAGATTTGTGGAGAGATGACCTCACTCACAGTAAGAGTGGAGTTTTTAAAGATATGTTTTAGCAATAAATAACACCTGTAGTTTAATAAATGCAAGACAGATTAGTTTAATACCATACTGTGGACAATTTAAACCAAAGCGTTAACATCTCCATGGAAACAAACAGGTTATGGACCCCCTCCAGAAAAGTTACACAGAGCACCTTTAAGGTTCTGTCGACTTTAGGCCATCAAATATCATAAGAGAATATCAATGTATAGACAAGTCTTGCCACGATCCCAGAATTTCGTAATTCATACTCAATACATATTTTGATACGACAATGAACACACATTTTTAGACAATAAACTTCAACACTGATTTTCAACACAAAAGAACAGTAGTGTCTTTGAGATTACCATGTAGTCTTATACTAGTTTATATACATATTGAGACCATTCTAAAACTATTCAGAAACATTTTGTCAAGAAATCACAACGTTAAGGCTGATCTAATTTTTAACAGTTACCCTGTGTAAAGACTGAGGTAAGTTTAAACACATGGAAATGGACCAGGTGAACAAACATATGCTGTATCTGAAAAAAGAACAGCTAATGGGAAGCACCTGTCTCTGAATGGGACATTGCAGCTTCTAAAAACAGTAGTACAGGCTTTTATATTGAAAGTGAGTAGATCAACCTATGGCATGGTGAATATCTGTTTACAAGCAATTAAACAGCACCCAAGAAAGATTCTTAGAGCTGACTACAATGCAAACACACTCATTTATTACAGTAAATGTATGCAGTCAGTTAAGATGGTAACACTTTGCTTTCAAGGCAAAACTGTCAGCCAAATACTCACAAGAACTGCAGCGCAGCAAAAGTAAATAATATGCCTAATTGATTTTTAAAATACAATTTACACAATCACATTCACAATGCAAAAAGCCGGTGCAAATATACAGTCTGTCTGGCAGTAATTCACTGCACTATTGATTCACTTTCCATCTATAATTCATGCTACAACACACACCTCAGCCTTAAATGGGCACACACACACACACACGCACACGCACACGCACACGCACACGCACACGCACACGCACACAGTTTCTGAGAAGCACAAGCAGAAACTCAACACCTTCCACTGCCTGGATACAGTGGTTAACGCTTGTCTAGTCACTCTGAGCTAAAGTTCATTCATTTCTAACTTGTCGTAGCTTTGTCCACACTTTTGACAAGACAGTTATCATTCCATCTAAAACCAGCAAGAAACCAGTGACCATGTGTGAAATATGTGTACGTCTTATCAGAATACCAAACATTCCATTCCAGTACCCAGAATTCTTTTTTTTTCTCCTTGTCCTTTGAGTAGAATAAATAAAAGTTACCTCTTTTGATAAAAAAAAACAAACAAAAAAAAAAACAAAAAAAAAACACACACTTAGACAAACTGTATACGCATTCATAATAAAACCTCTAGTCTGGTCAAAAATGAATTAATTAAAATGTTATATTAGATTAAGGCATTCCGATTACACATCTTGTTATATACAGTGCAACAATGGGGCATCTATGGCTCATGTTGAGAACAATTATGTATTTCAAATTGAACAACCTCCTTCCTCCATGTTTCTGTCACTCAGTCACATGACCTGCTGTCAGCTGCATATGGAGACTATAGAGAAATACCATGATTTGCTGGGACAATTTAAATATTCTTTCAAATTCAGCTTTTATCGCCTTGTACTGTAACATGTAGGAAATGCTATGGATATGGATTTAGTGTAACATTTGTTGACTCCTGGACACTCACTCGCTCTTGGTTCACTTTTATTAGTACAACTTTTCAGTCCCTCTGACCTTCCTCGTGTTATTTTCTTACCAAAGTGGTTTCTATGCAAATCATTTATTTTGAAATATGTTCTGAAATGTCCCTGTGTGTCAGATGCCCTCCCTGTGTGTCATGTGCCCTCCTTGTGTGTCAGATGCCCTCCGTGTGTGTCCATGGGGTCTTATTTAAAAGCTAACCCTGCAGTTTAGACCTCTACAAACATGTTCTGAAATGTCCCTGTGTGTCAGATGCCCTCCCTATGTGTCAGATGTTCTCCCTAGTGTGAGAAATGCTACAGTCGGACTAAATCCAAACCCAGATGCCTGAACCAGCAGAGAGCAGCTCTGGTTTAGGCCGAGCTCAGATGAGTTTCAGCGGGGAGTGGCATTATAGGTGCCTCGGCTGGAGCAGCGCTTTCTCCCAGGAAAAACCAAGTGCGCAGAGCAAGGGCCGCTCAAAACAAAATAGGCCTGTAACGAACCAGACCGAATCGACGTTTCTGTCCAGATGCTTTGCTCCACTTAAGAACCAGCCGCGAGCCACAAGCACGGAGGATAGGGAACAATCTGGCGGACCCACCCAAACCTATAGTCCTCTGCGCACTCTCGCTTTCCCTGTACGGCTCCAACATGCAGAGGGCGTCGCCACAAGATCTAACATACCGGACTAGATCCGTGCTACGGTCCGGATGCTTGGGCCAAACAGGCGCAGGTGAAGGCGGCATAAAACTGCTCGGACCCAGTCCACTGCCTTGTTAGCCTATATCTGACCAACAGACCACACCGGAGAGACTCTATCATGAGCGCTACCAAGTCTTAACAGAGGTTGGCTGCTGCTACACGAACTCGCGAGCTTCTGCTATCAAACGATGTAATTCGTGGAATAATTTTTCCTTCCCGCTGGACAGTTTTACCTCATTGATTGTTCTGTGATTTGATTGGATGCTGTAGCGTGCACCATAGCATTGAGAGTGTGAGGGAGAGAGAGAGAGCGGGAAATGCGCCATACTGACTTAAATGATGTTTCAATACTTTTCTATTTTATTTTGAGCATCAGGTCTTTTCAAGTCAAGGCTTTAAAGTCCGAGTCAAGTCCCAAGTCAGTGGTGTTCAAGTCTAAGTCGAGTCCCAAGTCTTTGGTCATTTTTCTAAGTCAAGTCTCAAGTCGCTAAATTGGTGACTTGAGTCTGACTTGAGTCCAAGTCATGACTTTCAAGTCCCAACCTCTGAACAAATCTGACAGTTCAACAGAAAATTCTGCCTTTGAAACCTGACCTGCCCTCCAGCTCAGAGTTAAACTACAGGGATTACAGACTGTAGTGATGTCATGCAAACCCACTGAACATTCAAGTTCTCACGATAAACGACAATATCTAAACTAATTTATGACACAATAATCCAAGAGCAGATTTAAACCACAAAAACTATTCTAAATCTACAATATTGATTAAAAAAAAGACATGAGCAGCCAAAAATAAACAGCAGAATGATACAGTTTAGTATTTAGTTTGCATTTGTCATAGAAGTTATTCATTCAATCTTCTACGGCTAAAATCATATAATAAAGGCAAAAAATAAGAAAACGTACATATTGACCACAAAAAAATATCGTTCATATCGTTCATATATCAAACAATAAGTCAATATAATAATTATCGTGACAGGCTTTACACTAAACTATATGCAAATTCAATAGAACTCAACACCACTTTTCTGTCCTATCTTTCTTATGTTGAGTTTAATCATTAAAATTTATTTCATTAAATCATTATTTAAATATTCGTATAGTCAATAAATGTATACACATATGTATTTAAGTACAGTTCTTGACTAGAGGGTGTCTTTACATGCAGTCGAAGTCTTCATAATAAACCAGCTTTCCAATGCCAAAGGAAGAAAAAAATCAATATTCTTACTGAGCAGTTATCGCTCAGCTGACATGGAGGAGGACACACATTAAACACACTGCTTTTTATTAAACTTAAAGCTATATCTTTGTAATGAATCCTGGGAAAACATACAGGGACCAAATTTTAGTTTATAACAGTATAGTAAAGTGAGTGCAAGCCATTTAATATGCGCCATTCCTTTAGTAAACACCACATAAAGACACACCAACACCATATGGCCAATACCGTGTTTCTGTTTTCATTGAAATTAATGGGTCACTAAAACAGCATGGATGCTTAACGGCTGTCGGGCTAAATCATGTGTCCTCTGGTCTGTTGTCTAATTCCCAGTTGGAAACATCTGAAGAGGAAACCGCTGCTGCTGGGCTTGTGTTACTCATCCTCTGTTTTTTTTTTTTTTTTATTTCTTACGAGTTTGTCTTTATTTACAAAAAAAAAGTTGTTTTTTTTTACAATATAAGCTTTTAGCTATCTTGATTTTACAAACGACAATTAAATTAACGAGCCCATATTACATTTTTGTTTTGTTTTAGTCACATTTTTTAACACACAAACCCTCCATATTTAGATGAGTTCTTCTCTCAGAAAACAATCCACCTTGTGATGTCATGTCGTAATACAGGAAGTGCTCCACTCTACTGAATTAAAGGTAGATGTTAACTTGAAAACTACTGCTTCATGACATCATAAGGTGGAACAGAGCATTTTGAGCTTTGGCGATGTAGACATACTAATAATAAAGGACAGCTCAAACATGTGTGAATGAAACAATATGGTAAATGGTCACATTTTTATGCAGGGCTTTCCCCCTTCAAGGCACTCAAAAAACAACTCCAGATATGTTTCTATGTTTCTAACATGGTTTAAAGCTCACAAGAGTCAATTTAATGTAATAAAGGACCTTGAAAGAAATACCAGCAATTAGAGATCTTTTGTCATTCCAACTTTGCCAGAAATCTTTGTTATTCAAGCCCAGAGCATATCAAAACTTTGATCCTATATAACTGTGTAAAAAATAAGGCTAAGATCTCCTTCAAAATTAGATTGTTTTTCACTATTTAGTCACACAGGTAAAATGTCTGGCTCAAAGACACAACAGCAATATATTAGGCTAATATTGTAGATCAAACTTGCAAACTCAAACTAAATTAACAAATCTACCAAATCTACTACTAGTTAAATGCGACGTAACAAATAAAAGCATTTTGTGTCATTCATTCATAGAAGTTTTTCTCTTTATGCAAAACTACCAAACAGAGTGCTTTCTTCAGCAGTAGCAGTCTGTCATAGTGAATCAGAACTTGTCACAAAACTCCTGTTATCTCCAATCTGTCCTTTCACTTTTGCACAATGTCAAATAAACTTTCCCTTTCCCACTCTGCAGCCTTTCTAAATATCCTCTACGGTCGACTTTTCATTCTGCGATGGATACACTCGGCTCGCACTTCAAGGCACAGGCAAATCCAGTGACAGAATAAGACTGGAGAACTGTTGCGACAGCTTTAACACACTGCGCTGGGATCATGCATATTCATAAGAGCAATTTCTGAGCTGTGAATGGAGGACACACATACTAACACTGGTTATATATGCAGCAGCCTGTACAGTGCTGGAGGAGAAATCAAAAATGTCTTACCTGATTGAGGATTCCAATGGATGAGAGAGGAAGAGGGAAGCACATGTGGGGACAAAAAAGAGGAGAGAGAGTGTGTAATTAATATAAACATTGATACAGAATAATTGCAGTTTGGTTTATTACTGATTAAACAGCAACAAACAAAAGATTACCGTAGATGCAATTTAGACATTGGAGACAAGGAAATACACTTTGAGCTAATTGCCAGGTGGGTAGTTCTCATTTACATTTAGTCAAATATATTTACTTGAATACTTTTTTCCAATGTACTTTTACTCCAACTTCAGTAAATTTCACAGTGTAACAAGTTTTGGTTACTCTTTCCATTGTGAGTAAGTCCATGAGTGACAAAAGCTCTCTGATGACAATATAAAATGATTTGTACATTTTTGCTTCTACCACTGCTTCTTATATCACTTCCTTTTTCCTCATTCTTTCTCAGTTGAATTTGAAAACACCATATTTCATATTGTTTAATGTTTTGTCCTTCCAATTATATTAACTTCAAATTATAAATCAGATTTCACATTGAGACGCTTACTGTTAACTCTTAGTAGTTTCCCAAAATATTTTTTTTATTCTTACTTGAGTAATTTCATGGACCACTACTATTCAAGTATCAAGTAAGAGTACAGTGAAAGAGTACTACTCAAATTAATGCTATTATTATTAATTGTTGCATACACAAATATGTAAAAATAGAATTTTATTAAAAATAATGTTTTACTTGTGTTTATAGAAAATGTAGTCTACACACTGAAAGCTTGCAACGTCAATAGAGGTAGGCATATGATTATAAATCCAACCCAAGGATACACATTAATACATTTTACACAACTACAGTATCTTGTAAATATTCTGAACTTGCTCTTTTATAGTGCATGATGTGGTTGATGGTTGTCTTCACCTTATGCCCAAAGCACTTTACTAATCCATCCAGTTTATGTCAAAAATCCTTCCAATATTTATCTTGGAATCATTTTTCAAGTCATTTCAAGTCACTAGATTGGACACCAGAAGCTTGTATGAGTGCTAATGAAGTGCCAGGCCCCAAATAGTGAAAGCAAATTTTGAGAAGATGACACACAGTGGGATATCTACGGAAAAACACAAAATAAAACCACTGGAAGTTAATATGTGTCTGTGGTTTCTTTTGTACCAGTATAACACAATAATATAACACAAAAACTCCCTATTCCTCAAGTATCTACATATTACATCCAATCATTTAAAACAGAAGTATCGCTTTCCCGATTTAATTAAGGCTCTGCACTTTCTCACAAACCATTGGATATCACTAGTTATAAACGATCATATCTCCAAGACATTTCCCGTTTAATTCCCCATACGTGCATTTACACCAAGATAAGCACTTGTTACATCATGTGTATCCTACATATAGATGAGATGACCTATATTTTAGGGCTAAAAAAGGGAATCAACTGGGGCATGATTTGTGCTTTCGGCTCAAAAACAAAGTGTTGTAGTTTTTGCATATTCCAAATTGAAAATAAATGACCATGGTAACATTGATGAAGATAATACAACTCAGACATTTTAGTAGTTTTGCAGATACAAGAACCATAAGAATTACATGCATTTGTTTCACGTTTTCAAATTTACAATTCAGACCCTCTATTTATAACCACTCTTATTATCAACTTTTTTTTAAATTTGGAACTATTATTTTGAATGTGTTAAAGTAAAAATAATTCGAACATAGCTACAGAAATGCGTTAGCAAAGAAACACAAACTCTGACTGAGTTTAGAAAACACTATGCAAGATAAATCACACTTCAAATGGTACATGTTTTTAGCACAAAATGACTAAATTATACAGCTACTGCTACCACTTAAAAAGTCAGAATACACATTTGATTGCACCTATATGGAAGTTATGTTTTGTTGATATGAATGACAAAAATAAGGGCAATTTCTACTGAGTCAGACACAGTAGCTGTACACAAAATTATAGCAACAGTGAACGACTATACAATAGAGGTGGCCTGATTGCCTCTTCTAATAGAATAAAAATGAAGTGAAATTCATTCATTCAGACAGTGCAATTTTGGATTTGAGATTTTCAAGCAAATATTGTGATTTGATTAATTTATATTTGCAACATTAGAAATTTGATAGTTACATAAATTCAAGTTGCAATTTCTAGCCCATTGTTATATATTGTGTACCCATAAGACAATCTTTCCAGTTCCTGTAGACAGACAAACCAGACAGACAGAGGCCAGGTGAGGTTGCCAGGGGTGACAAGTTCTTTGCCATTTCGTACCTCCCCGTTACTATGGCGACGGAGTGTGAGTGACAGATGGAGCTGAGGCGTGTCGCTGGTTGGGAGCGCTAAATGTGTCAATCACACACACCGATATAAAGAGCTTAAAGGATAGAGCGGGGGTCATGAGAAGCAGTGGAGGAAATGGGAGCCCAAATAACATGATATGACTCCAACTTCAGCAAGTATTACATTTCAGATTGTGTGGAGATGGTGGACTTTGTCTGCAGAACCAACCAAGATTACAGATGCTACAGAAAGTGGTGCAAAGTGTTTGAAGTGAGTCAGCTCAATCAACAATCAACCAAACCATATAAAAGCTGATATTTTCACTCATTAATCAACAACAAACCATGCTTACATTTAAAACTGTCCTTTTTCTGTTGTCTGTCAATCAGTCGTTCTTCAAAATCAGGAATCAGAATACATTTTATTACCTTTGTCAGTGAGCGAAATTCACAAACTAGAAATTTGCTTTGCCAGTATTATATTATTATTAGTCTGTCTTCATCTCCCAAGCTCAAAATGCTCAATTCCACCTTGTGATGCCATGCAGTGGTAATTTTCAAGTTAACAGCAACCTTTTATTCTGTTTAAGGTGTATGGAGTTTAAAACCACAGTGGAGGACTTCCTGTATTACCACATGACATCACAAAGTGGAAGTGTGGATTGTTTTTAGTTGACAAAATATACTCAGGGTTTACTGTGTTAAACATGTGTGAATGAAACAAAACACAACTCCAGGTATGCTTGTGATGAGGAAAGAACATGATAACATCAGAAAATAGCTTAAATATGAGTCCTTTAAACAACATCTTGTGGCACAATTTCTGTCCCCTCCTCTCACACACTATATGAACTGTATATTAAATATAATCTATTCAAAGCATGCACACAAAGGCACTCCAGTCATGTCTAATATAAACGGTGTCACTCCCTCAGGCTCTCTGCTCAAGACGTGTTGAAAAGAAGATTCCTCAAACATGAAGTCAGACGAGAGCTGAATTTATAGATATAATAAAACTATAGCAACACAAAAAAAGATATTTTGGATATGATAGAGGGAGATGCTTATTTTATCTGTTAGCTTTGCTCTTATATGGGAGTTAGATGGTATAAAATCGTGGGTCAATACACTCCTCATAAAAACATGAACCCATCTGGACTGAGTTTATGATTTCATTATCACACATCACTGAGTTAGCTATATAAGTACACTATGTAACTTTTCTGTTGTGGAAAATTTGCCACCTGCTTGTTCTGGAAATACTATTGCTTAGTCTGGAATGTTTCACA
Source organism: Taenioides sp. WSHXM2023 (assembly GCA_029959045.1). Classification (NCBI taxonomy): domain Eukaryota; kingdom Metazoa; phylum Chordata; class Actinopteri; order Gobiiformes; family Gobiidae; genus Taenioides; species Taenioides sp. WSHXM2023. Next base: position 18,148,187 of record CM057099.1, read on the forward strand.
ATATGGCATTTAACATTTATAAAATAACACATCCAAGTCAAATTACAGGTCATATCTTGAGAGAGAAAAGCAAGCTCACAGTAATGCATGTGTTTCAATATATTTTTGAGCAACAACATAACCCATAATGAAATGAATGCTACATTGGTCAATTTAACACCATAGTGTGGAATATTCCAAGCAAAACACTGACATCTCCATGAAAACAAGAAGGTGGCCAAAACAAAATCTGTATTCCAAAATTGTACTACTAGTGCAAAGTTTACTTGGTTTTACAAAAAAAAAAATCTGTATTATTCAAGTACTTAAGTGTAGAAAATAACTATCTATTATTAAATCTGCCATGGTTAATTATACTTTCAGTAAGATCTCAATATCTTGTTTTAAAACAGGCTTTTTAATTGTACTTGTGCTTGCTGTTTGTATATGATTTAACAGTAGCAAAGTGAGCTGCCATTGAGAAGGTCAACAGCTATCTAGTAATAGATGCATTATTCAATTCAAAATCAAAATCAAAACAATACTTCAATACAGACAAAGGACTTCCCAAATGTAAGTGCATGACCAAATTGGATTATTAAAACGTTATATATTTATTTGTTTTTATTTGGCTTCATCGGACCGGGACCCCCTCCGGCCCCTGACTGCGCCTAGAAATTCTGTCCATAAATACAATGAACAGAATCGGTGACAAAGGACAGCCCTGGCGGAGTCCAACATGCACTGGAAAAAGGTCCGACTTACTGCCGGTAATGTGAACACAGCTCCTGCTCCTGTCATACAGGGACTGGACAGCCCTGACCAAAGAGCCTGGGACCCCATACTCCCAGAGCACTCCCCACAGGACCCCACGAGGGACACGGACGAATGCCTTCTCCAGATTCACAAAGCACATGTGGACTGGTTGAGCAAACTCCCATGAACCCTCGAGCACCCGATGGATAGTATAGAGCTGGTCCAGTGTTCTGCGGCCGGGACGAACCCACACTGCTCCTCCTGAATTCAACCATCGGTCAGATTCTCCTCTCCAGTACCCTGGAATAAACCTTACCGGGGAGGCTGAGGAGTGTGATTCCCCTATAGTTGGAACTCCTCCTGTCCCCCTTCTTAAACAGAGGGACCACCACACCGGTCTGCCAGTCCAGAGGTACTGTCCCCGACCGCCATGCGATGTTGCAGAGACCTGTCAGCCAAGACAGCCCCACAACATCCAGAGACGTAAGATACTCAGGACGGATCTCATCCACCCCCGGAGCCTTGCCACCGAGGAGCTTGCCAACCACCTCAGTGACTTCAGCCAGGTTGATGGACGAGTCCGCCTCCGAGTCCCCAGCCTCTGCTTCCTCCTCAGAAGACGTGATGGTGAGATTGAGGAGATCCTCAAAGTATTCCTTCCTTCCTCGATCCCCAGTCGAGGTCAACAGCTCTCCACCCGCACTGTAAACAGTGTTGGTGAAGCACTGCTTCCCCCTCCTGAAGCATTGAACGATTTGCCAGAATTTCTTTGAGGCCTCTCCGAACCCCGAGTTTTTGCCTCTGCGACCGCCCGGGCTGCAGCACGCTTGGCCTGCTGGTACCAGTCAGCTGGCCCGATACGACTCCTTCTTTAGCCTGACAGAATCCCTTACTTCCGGTGTCCACCACCAGGTTCGGGGATCAGTGATGTGGTCGCTCTATCGGACCATTGTGGTGAAGAGGGAGCTGAGCCAAAAGGCAAAGCTCTCGAAAGGCAAAGCTCTCTCCTACCCTCACCTATGGTCATGAGCTTTGGGTAATGACCGAAAGGACAAGATCGCAGATACAAGCGGCCGAAATGAGTTTCCTCCGCAGAGTGGCTGGGCGCTCCCTTAGAGATAGGGTGAGGAGCTCAGTCACACGGGAGGAGCACGGAGTAGTCGCTGCTCCTCCACGTCGAGAGGAGCCAGCTGAGGTGGCTTGGGCATCTGTTCCAGATACTTCCCTTGGGAGTTGTTCCAGGCATGTCCCACTGGGAGGAGGCCCTAGGGAAGGAACGCTGGAGGGACTATGTCTCTCGGCTGGTCTAGTCTGGGAGTCCCTGCTTAGACTGTTGCCCCCAAGACCTAGCCCCGGATAAGCAGAAGAAAATGGATGGATGGATATTTTTATTTACTATATATATGAATAAGAATAAGACTAGAAGATGGCTCTAATTTTACCAAACTGTCCATAAAAAGAGAGATAACCTGCACACTTTTTCTAATGCAATACATTTCTGCTGTCATATGACCATCACATGTGTTTTCTTTGTAAGAGAGATTAAGCAGGACATTTGGCGCCCTGCAAATTGACAGCGTGGACTAGAATCCTAACCATACTGAGACTGAAAAAAAAATTAAAATCAATATTTCCACATGAGTCACACCTTTATATAAGAAATCTATCAGGAATAGACAGTGTTACACAAATAAACACTTTGTAGTAAGCTGCTTAGCCGGACCAATCACCTGCGGGAAGAGACAGGGACATTGATCTGAGCTGTCTGAATGCATCTTTATAACAGGCGTCTTCACCTGTCTGCTCCTGTCTGCTCCTGTCACCTCTCTCCTGCATCCACTGCCCTTTGACTGTGTCACTCATCACTTTGTACTCTTTTGGTGGTGTTGGTTTGAAGTAGAAAAAATACAAGCCATTAATCATGTAATAGTTTCAGTTATGATGTAATTTAATGTAGGATGTGATGATCAAGTTGGAAAAACAAGGAATTTGCTTCTTGTTATCAAGCAAACAGACTAATACTGAATATATTTTGAAATTGTCACTTTACACAATTTGACGCTGAGTGTTTAGGCTAAATTAGCTACAATTATTTTCCATGTCTAACATATTATAAAACCTACTTAAACCAGATGGCTAGTATATTTGCTTTCAATTGTTGGTACAAAAATGAATGATTCAATTAGGAATGCCAAGATGAATTGTGATTATAGATGTTACGATCATGTTTTTCAATCATTATATCATTATATGCTACAAGCATGGTAACACCAGACTATTTTAAAAACTACTTGAATGGGTGATTTGCTCAAAGAACACAGTGACTTACTTAACTATTTAAATTACCCCTCCTTATCCCTGGTTTCCTCCATCTCTCTGCTCAGTGCTGTGGAGCAGGAGCAGGGCTGTGCAGTGGACTGTAAATAAGGTCCATTAGAACATGGGGACATTTCGTGAAGTGTAATTGTAGATATGGAAGTTTCACATCAGCAGCAAAGGACAACACAAGAAGGAGACAGTGAGAAAAAACACAGAAAACACTCATTAAGCAGCAGTTTGTTTCATATTTCCCAAGGTATTAAAGGCGTGTACACATCTCTGAATCGTTCTAAATAAAAAAAAATTGAATAAAACAAAAACTAATAGTGGAGCTTATGTTGTGCTGAATAGTTTAATGCATGCTTACAAGATGTGATTAAGTAACTCAAAAATAAAAAGTAAAGAAGTACAAATTGTTAATGATCCAAAATTTTGAATGAATTTTACTGGCAGATAAATAAGAAAATTAATAGGAATCCTAAATAAAAGGTTAAGTAAGTAAATGGTAAAAAGAGATTTTCCCAAATCAAATGAATTACTGAATTAACTTCGTGCTGCTGGTTTTACAGTGTAGCCCCTTATTTGTTATCCGGCCATGCACAATTATCTTATAGCTGTCTAAATACATGTGTGACACTGGCATTCACTGTGTGCCTAATACTACGGCAAAAATAAATGCTTTAAACTTCTTAGGTTCTTTTTAAAGACAATACAGTAACTTGTATTTACCTTGTTGACATGTTTCGGCTGCTAGCTTCAGAACAGTTCTGAAGATGGCTCGCAGCTAGCAGCCGAAACATGTCAACAAGGTAAATACAAGTTACTGTATTGTCTTTAAAAAGAACCTAAGAAGTTTAAAGTACATAAGAAGACAAAATGAACATATTCGGTTTAAAAATAAATGCTAATTTGACATTTACATTCCACAACAACCAAATGTGACAGACAAGAATCTAGACTTCCTCAATACACAGCATGAACCATAGCACTAAAGAGGTCTGTACAAAACAATGTAAGCAAAAGGAAGTTGAACAACATCAACAAAATAAGCTAAAACACACAACATTCTTTATGGCTCCTTTCCAACCTCATGTAATTATGCCCAATTAAAAATGCCACAACCACAAGGTCTTCTGTTCTGAAGAGCCATTTAGCAGAAAACCCTCAGAATGTCTTATTAACGATAATTGTTTTCACCAGTCCATATCATAAAGTCAGGCCACAGCTATTTGCAGAAGTCTGGGGGAGTGAGTGCTTTCCAAACATGTTAACAATTATTTAAATAAAGTTTTATTATTTTATGACCAATTACACTGTAAAGTGTACAGTGGTGTTTTTCAGATTCTAGAAAGTGATGATGTTATACTCCCAGTTGGGGAGCAAGAGCCATATTTGATTTTAATCACATTGTATTTTCATAAGAAATATCTAAAAGGTAAATTCACAAATGTTGACCAACCTGATCATTTCTATTAGTGACGGGACTCTAGAATTTGCTATTTAAATAAATATGCATTCCAGCCATTTAGTTTTAGCTGCCCACAGTCTGTATTAAATATTGTGTAATCAGAAACCCAGCAATGCAACACTTTTCTGCCACTACTACCTACAGACACAAAGGCTCATAAATAAATAAATAAATAAATAAATAAATAAATAAATAAATAAATAGAACTATAGTGCAGGTTTTGTAAATTGTAAAAAGTGCCTTGCATATTCTGTGCCTTAGATTCAAGTTTTGTTAATTGTTTTATTTATGGCAAAAAAAGGAGAAAATTTAATTTGTCAACTGGACATAGTTTGTTTGGTTGAATACGTTTCGCAGCTCATCCAAGCTGCTTCCTCAGTTCTGGTCAGATGCTGGCGGACACTGCTTTATATCTGCCTGAAGGGAGGAGCTTAATTACAATGAAAATTACTCTGAGACAACACATATTTAAATACAGTTTCAGTTGGTCAGGTGATACAATATGGAGTTGTTAACAGTTTCTGTTAGTCATGTGAGTCTATTCAATATGGAGTGGGAGTGGGGGAGTAGTTAGCATATCCATTCAGGGCCATGATGGGTGTTTTCACACCTCTGGACCTGACCTGGCTAGTCCCATTGTTTTCCCAGTTTGTTTTGATTTAGGTTTGAGGATAGAGTTATAGATGGGAGACAAATGATGTCTGAGACCCCCATTTCTGTTCAAGGAAGGATTCTCTTTCTTGACAAAAATAGCTTCTTTAACTCCCCTCTCAAACCAGTTCTTTTCTCTGGCCAAGATCTGGACCTCGCTGTCCTCAAAGGAGTGGCCTGTGGCTTTTAGGTGGAGATGTACGGCAGATTGCGGCCCACCCTGGTTTTCCCGTCTGTGTTGATACATCCTTTTGTGAAGTGGCTGTTTTGTTTCTCCAATGTAGCGCTCACTGCAGTCTTCACTACACTGAATGGAGTAGACCACATTGCTTTGTTTGTGGCTCGGAGTTTTGTCCTTAGGATGGACCAGTTTTTGTCTTAAAGTGTTTGTGGGTTTGAAATAGACTGGGATTTCATGTTGTCTGAAGATCCTCTGTAGTTTTTCGGAAACGCCAGCCAGGTAAGGAATAGTTACACCCCTTCTCCTGGGCTCTGGTTCTCTGTTGTCCTGTTTCTTTGTTCTCTTCGTTTTATTGAAAGCCCATTTAGGATATCCACAAACGGAGAGGGCTATCTCCACGTGTTGTTCTTCTTTCTCCTTTCCCTCTGCGCTTGTAGGAACCACTTGGGCCCTGTGATGTAATGTCCGAATGACTCCCAGTTTGTTTTATTTAGTTTATTTTTAGCACATCTGCACAAGTTACAGTATAACGGCCACTATAGTTTTAGTGACTGTTACTTTATTTTGCATCTATGTGATTAAATAAATATAAAACTTGCTTGAGTTGTTACTTTAACACTTTCTTTCTGCTTGTTAAGCAATACTCAGTTCAGTATGTGCTAATTTATTAATGTATTCTAGTATATCTCTATACAGTACCACATATAACGTTAAAACACTGTACATTGCTTTGACTTCTTTAGTAGACCCCACTGTCTTTCAGTCACATAAAAAGGATACAACCCTTTGATTTGGGTCACTCATTGGTCGGCATGTACTGAATAATACAGAATATCCACAGAAAACTGTAGAAAATGAGATTTCGTTTTGGAACTTGAAAGTGCCAGTGGCTGCAGCTGTAATGAAGTGGATGAAGAAGTTTCTCCTTTTGAGCTGGGCCTAATATCCTGAATCCATTACTGTGAGGAATCAAAGGTAAAATCCCTCCGGCTCTTCTGAAACACACATGCACATATTCATTTATATTGTACCACCTTTACAAGACGGTACAGAGCAGAACTAATAAGAAAGGAAACTTGAAATCCAAAATAATAGTGTTATTTCAGTTGGAAATGGCTGGGTTATGCATATCAAATTTAATATATGGGACTTTAATGTATAGGCGGATCACTTCACAAGCCATATTCTTTGAACAGTCGTCACACCTTATAACAGAGCAGAGGTTCATAATCATAAACTGTGATGAAGGTTTCACTGGTTTTACACAAATACGACTCCTCTTGTGGTACTGAGGAGTGTCAGCTTTTTTGAATAAACATTTGAAGAAATATTTGAAAGTATCAATAAAGTGCCTAATTAGTTTTGCACAGATTTAGAACTTAATTTGTAGATATCCTTTTAATGGGCAGTACCTTTTTTTTTTTTTTTTTTTTTTTTTTTTTTAATAGTTCAAGAAAACATGAGCACCTTGGGCTACTTTCAAAACTTTGGGTAAGTGTCACAGCATTGTATTATAACAATCCACCACTTATCCATATTTTATTCGCTTCAGCAGCTTCCTTATCTCCTATGCTTTTTTTACTTTACTTTGAGAGGCTCCATTTTTTTCACTTGGACATTTATATATTCTCTACAGCTAGAGTAAAGTGCAAGCACCTCAGCATATAAGTAAGTTTCAATTCAGTTAAAGCAAAATGCAGTATTTAAAATGTATGTTGTATGTTTGGGGTACATTGTAGTAGTACTATTAAAGCTGGTAACAATTTTCCAGACAAGGAAAAAAGCAATCAGAAATCATGTAGTGGGGATATTACATTGCTCTTCCTGCTGTGTAGCCAATTGCACCAGTGGCCACATGTGGTTTTATGTTTTCTCCAAACACAAGATACAATTCACACAGTGGTGTAGTTGGATAAGATGCAGGAGGTGGCCATAACTGTCAATACAAGACACTGTTAAAACAACAAAAAATAAATGAATATACAGGTTTTAATTGTACTGATATACTTATCTTAAACCTTATGCGCTATAAGGTTGTGGAATAGGCTACAGATTCTTTTGTCTACATCCCTGTTGCAAATTTGAGTTGGTAAAGCTAGAGAGCCAAGATCACAATTTCAATTTTATGAGCACTATATTACACAAAATTGACTTGACAGTTTTTAGCCATGTTATAATGCTATAATGCAAAAATATACCTGGAGTTGTGTTTGTTTCATCCATATATGCTTGAGTAACCCTGCACTATTAGTCTAGATCTACAAAGCTCAAAATGCTCTGTTCTTCCCACAGACTGTATAAGGAAGTGGACTAAGCGAGTGTGACGTCACCTGTAGCATTCGGCTCCACTTAAATGAAGCTCACAATGCCACGGTTCCGGGGAATTTGGAGCCAGGCTCCATATTATGAATAGGATTTTTTATTTTTTTTAACTTTAGTTTATCAAGATTAGCAGTGCAAATAAGCAATCCTTGACAAAGGGTTATTGTATTAGTTATTATTCAGGTATATAGTCACCGGAGTCCATCGTTCTAAGAACAAGTCCATTTTCAGCTGGAATTTGGCTATCAGCTGTTCCATGACATAGACTTGCTTTAGTCTCTGTGGCCATTCTGTCCTTGTCGGAGGGGAGGGTTTCTTCCAGTTAACAGTTAACAATTTTTCGGGCAATCATCAAAAGAATATGGAGAACATACTGTGATTTTTACGCATACATTATCTGACAGTGCTCCTAATACATATATCAGTGGATCCATAGGGAGTTTGCAAGACAGTATCTTTTCTATTTGTATTTTAATGTCCTGCCAATAATTACAAAGAAATGGGCAATCCCAGAAGATATGTGAGTGATCCGCCACCATGCCACAATTTTTCCAACGTAGTGGGGCCATGTTTTTGTAGAAACTTGAAATGATTAAAGATGTTCTAAAATATCTATTTTTTGTCTTCCAATCAAATTCTTTCCATAGATTACTGTTGACACCGTTGTGGCTGATCACACACATATCCCTCCATGTCTTATCCTCAATAATTACATTTAACTCTAATTCCCATTTATCTCTGATATCCAGTGTGTCTTCTCCCATCAACATCTTGTATATTAATGTCACGTTTCTTGGTCAGCAAATGCTTTTCTTGTATTGTTATAAAACATAGCTCATTACCTGTAGGTTCTGCTTTAGTTTTTTTTCTCATTTAGCATGACTCTGAATGTAGTGCCTTACTAAAGTGGTCCGTTGAGGGTAAAGAAAACTGTTTTTGTATTTGAGTAAATGATTTTAAGTTATTGCCCTCAAGTTGATTAACAGTCCTGATCCACCTTTTGAACCTAGTGTCCCACATAGACAGTCCATGTTTCCAGCTATGGGTTTGGCTATTGTTAGTTTTACCACCAAGTTTCTTTCTCACACAGTTCCATATACGCAAAGTGTGTTTAGTCCACACATTTTTCATCTTAAGTTTTTTCCACAGTGTTTCACTTAGAAATGGCAACACAGACAAACCAACTCCTGGTATAGAATTTGGACCCAGCCTACCTCCTGGTCATTATAAATCCAATGTGTTAAAGCAGTTAGTTGAGCAGCCCAGTAGAGTTTTAGGAGAACACAACAGTTTTAGTCTTGATTGATGGCCTTTTATTTTGCCATAAAAATTTAGAAAGCATTTTGTCTAGCTGAGTAAATGTGGACAAGGGGACCCATACAGGTGAAGACTGAAATGGATATAAAAGCCTTGGCAGAATGTTAATTTTGATCGTCTCAATTCTACCAAGCAAAGACAGCGACAGCACCTCCCATCTTAATTTGGGTAATCAATTTATTGTAGTTTGATTTGAACAATCAAACTACAATAATTGATTACCCATGCACTCACCAGCATGTAACGCGTACGTATCCCACTCACTAATGTTAATTTAACATCAAAACTTATTTTATCACATAAACTGCAATAAACTGTTTTAGTGCACTGACAACATTGCTAGCTAATGTTGCAACTTCATGGCAAAAGGAGAAATTCAATTTGTCAACTGGACAAGTTTATTTGGTCGAATACGTTTCGCAGCTCATCCAAGCTGCTTCTTCAGTTCTGGTCAGATGCTGCTGGACACTGCCTTATATCTGCTTGAAGGGAGGAGCTAACTACAATGAAATTACTCTGAGACTACCACACCTATGTGTTCACAGTTTCTGTTGGTTAGCCTAACTTGCACTGCGTGTGGGATCATATTAGCATAACCATTCAGGGCCATGATGAGTGTTTTCACACCTCTAGACCTGACCTGGCTAGTCCTATTGTTTTCTTTGTTTGTTTTAATTTAGGTTTGAGGTTAGAGTTATAAATGGGAGATAGATTATGTCTGAGACCTTCATTTCTGTTCAAGGAAGGATTCTCTTTCTTGACAAAAACAGCCTCTTTAACTCCCCTCTCAAACCAGTTCTTTTCTCTGGCCAAGATCTGATCTGAATCAAAGATTCACAAACAAGGAGTACCACTCAGACCCATTGTATGTAGCACAGACTCCATCGCATATAATGTGGCCAAACACCTAAAAACCATCCGTGCTCCTTTGGTGGGTAACACGGAGCAGCATATTGAGAACACACACAGAACAAATTTGTGAGCAAAGTCAAGCATCTCCAGTTTGACCTGGATGAGACAATGGTTTCCTTTGACGTGACCTCTCTTTTCACTTGTATCCCTACATCGGTAGTGGTGGAGGCACCAAGAAGGAGACTACTACCGGATACCAAGCTAGAAGAGAGAACCAAACTTTCACCCGACCAAATCTGCCAACTGCTGGAAATTTGTTTAAGTACCACCTACTTCCAGTTCAGAGGAAACTTCTATAGGCAAATCCACGGCTGTGCAATGGGCTCACTGGTCTCCCCTATCATTGCAAACTTATACATGGAACAATTTGAACAGAGTGCCCTGGCCTCATATCCAGGCACTCCACCCACACATTGGTATCGTTATGTTGATGATAATTTTTCAAAAATCAAAATTCAAGATTTGGAACCTTTTACTGCACATATCAATTCTGTAGATCCAAACATCAAATTCACTCGTGAAGATGCCAAGGACAACACATTGGCCTTCTTAGATTGTGCAGTAACGATAAGAGAAGACCGGCGACTCCAGGTAGAGGTCTTCAGGAAGCCCACACACACCGACCAAGATCTGCTTTTTGATTCACACCACCCACTGCAGCACAAACTGGGAGTCATTCGGACATTACAACACAGGGCCCAAGTGGTTCCTACAAGCGCAGAGGGAAAGGAGAAAGAAGAACAACACGTGCTGAAAGCCCTCTCCGTTTGTGGATATCCTAAATGGACTTTCAATAAAACTAAGAGAGCTAAAAAACAAGGCAACAGAGAATCAGAACCCAGGAGAAAGGGTGTAACTATTCCTTACCTGGCTGGTGTTTCTGAAAAACTACAGAGGATCAAGTGGACAACATGAAATCCCAGTCTATTTCAAACCCACAAACACTTTAAGACAGAAACTGGTCCAACCTAAGGACAAAACACAGAGCCACAAACAAAGCAATGTGGTTTACTCCATTCAGTGTAGTGAAGACTGCAGTGAGCGCTACACTGAAACACTTCCTGTTTTACCACGTGACATCACAAGTTGGATTTACGTTTAAAAGAAGAGCTCAGCCTAAATATGCAGGGTTTGTGAGTTAAACATGTGTGAATGAAACAAAACATAACAGGTATGTTTTTGATGTGGAAACAACATTATAACATAGATCAGAGTAATATAGGCCCTTCAATTAAACAGAGAATTACTAAATAGTGATATGTTGATATGAACAAAATACCATATCACCATCACCACAGGGATTCGATTATGATTTGATTTGTATGGTCATATTACATTTATAACTGCTAAAACCAGCTCTAGTATAAAAAACAATGGGCAGACTGCACCAAAGTGAGCTGTACGTGTGAGTGAGTGAGACAGCACTGAAGACATATTCAAACTGATCAGGCCACTTTAAATCTCTCTTGTGAAAACGTAAACAGTATTTTCCAGTCTTTATGCAAATGTCTATTTCAAAGCACTGCAAATGAATAATTTTGTGGCTCCTTGCACCTTGTTACTTTGAAATGCTAATGCGGGCCATGGTTCATGATAGAGGAGCATGTGTGGGAGTACTGTGTGGTTTGGATAGGACCGTGCTGTTGACTGGTGACACTTTCAGCTCTCATTTGGCCCATTTGCAAACATTTACTAAAGCCTACACAAACTGAAGAAGCTTTGGAAATGAAAAAAAGAAACTTACATTTTTCAGTCATTATCTTTTTAAATCCTTCTCAAACTCTACTTTCTGAATTCATGACCATTAGGTAAAGCTGCTGTATAAAATTTGCCATCTACAATTTCAGAAAACATCGGGGAAACAAGCTGTAATAACTAATAGGTAATTACACAAAATTCAATGCCATTATTTTAAAAAGTTACTTATGGATCGTCAAATGAAACTGTAAACACCAACACAGCATAATTACTTTAAAAATTACTTTAACCCAAAAATACTAGGGATGCACTGATCCACCTTTTTCAAGCCCGATACTGATACTTTGACTTTAAATATCTGACAATACCTGATACCTTTACAGTGTAGGGACAAAACATGGCACTTATTTCCTAAAAACACAGTTAACTTATTACACAAGAGATCCAATTGTGTTATGTATCATTTATTTATCCTTCACATAACTGCTGAACATTTTCGTATGAATAAAAGCTCAAACCTTATGAGACATCTAGACTATAATCAGCCTATAAATACTCTAATCATCAAATTCAAGGCCCATCCAGGATATCGACTTGCCTGACATCAAGGAACAGATACCAATACAGCTAATTTTACAGTATTTGTGCTAATATTTGATATAAGTATCAGTATTGGTGCATCCCTAGAAAAATAGGAATTTCTTAGTTAATGTGAAGTTAAATGTAAAGTTAATGTAGTTTTAGGCTGCCTTCACACGTACATATACCACATCTAAAGTGGGACTAAACTGGGACTAGACTCGGAACTAAACCTGGACTAGACCAGAACTAGAACAGGACTAAACCAGGATTAGAACAGAACAAAGCCAAGTCTTAATCTGAGCTAGAGTGAGTTCAAACAAGGACTAAACAAGGACAAGTGTAAACATACCTCTATTATAAATCAAGTTCATACAGTCCCTGACAAAAGTCTTGTCGCTTATCCATTTTGTAGAAACAAAAGCTTATAACCTGACTTTAAATTAATCGATTGGTTTTAGAAATGTCTCATATCAAAGCTAAAACCCTCCCAAATTATGCTCAATATACTAAAATAAATTTGCTTCACTGAAGAAAGATTGATCATTTAATGAACACAGAAAGGTCAGATTTTGGCAAGACAAAAGTCTTGTCGCCTACAGAAAATTGAACAAATAATTTACTTCAAATACAAAAATATGTTGCATAACGTCAGTGAATTAAGTAGTGGTGCTGTGAGATCCATATTTAATATCTTGTATGACTTCCATGAGCTTGAAGGACTGCATCCATGCGGTTCGACAATGATTCATACAATTTGTTGATGAAGTCATCAGGAATAGCAAAGAAAGCAGTCTTACATGCCTCCCAGAGTTCATCAAGATTCTTTGATTTTGCCTTCCATGCTTCCTCTTTCATTCTACCACAGACATGCTCAATGATGTTCATGTCTGGTGACTGGGCTGGCCAGTCCTGGAGCATCTTGATCTTCTTCGCCTTGAGGAACTTTGATGTAGAGATACAAGTATGCGATGGAGCACCATCCTGCTGCAAAATTTGACCCCTTTTATGGTTGGGAATGTAAGAGGTAGCTAATACTTCTTGATATTTTAGGCTATTGATATTGCCTTCCACCCTGCAAATGTCACGCACACCCCCATACTGGATGTAACCCCAGACCATGATTTTTCCGCCACCAAACTTAACTGTTTTCTGGGTGAATCTTGGATCCATGCGGGCTCCAGTAGGTCTCCTGCAATATTTGCGGCGGCTGTGATGTAATTCAACCGAGGATTCATCTGAGAAATCCACCTTCTGCCACTTTTCCAGTGTCCATCCTTTTAGCAGGCTGTGGGCCTTGGCAAATGCCACACGGTTTTTTAAATGCCTTTTGTTTAGTGCTGGTTTCTGTGCACTGATTCGACCATGGAGGCCATTTCGAGACAGAATTCTACAAACTGTTCTGGTTGACACAGGGACTTGAGGTGACCAGGCCTGGTGGAGCTCTGCTGCAGTGGAAAAGGGGCTGGCCTTGGATTTTCGAATCAACAAACGGTCCTCCCGAGCAGTTGTCTTGCGGCGTCTGCCGGACCTGGGCTTGTCAAAAACATCTCCAGTCTTTTCAGATCATTTTCTTATTCTTTGTACTTGACGCTGAGACACATTGAAGGTGTCAGCCACCTCAGCAGTGGATCTGGTCTTCAGCCTCTTGATAATTAACGCTTTGGTCTCAGGGTGGATCTTAGGCATGTTGTCAGAGGTCAAGTTGCAGTTGATGTGAAGGTCTGGTGTGCTGGGGTTCTTTTTATACACACCCACTAATTGATTGATCAGTAACTGATCACAGGTGAGGCTGTAATCTAGGATTGGGTGCATCATATGACAAGGCGACAAGACTTTTGTCTTGCCAAAATCTGACCTTTCTGTGTTCATTAAATGATCAATCTTTCTTCAGTGAAGCAAATTTATTTTAGTATATTGAGCATAATTTGGGAGGGTTTTAGCTTTCATATGAGACATTTCTAAAACCAATCGATTAATTTAAAGTCAGGTTATAAGATTTTGTTTCTACAAAATGGATAAGCGACAAGACTTTTGTCAGGGACTGTATCATGCGTTGAAAACCAGGACTACATCAGGACGTTAAGAAGACTATAAGACATGTCTGAACCAAGTCCAACGAAAGTATTTATGAAGCAATAGTACAACATTTACAAAGTACATGTAACATTTCTCACAGTTCAAATGATGTTAAAATGTTAAGCTCATAATTTAATATTTGATCATTTGAGTTCTTTCTTCCCCCAGAGCTTGTGTCTCTCTTAATATATGGGGACTTGGGACTATGGGGAGGTGAGTGCAGCTCGTGGTCATTTTTCTTCATGTGTCAGTGAGGTCTCTGTCTCTATCAGCTGTACACCTCACAGCCGCCATGCTTTTATCACCGCGGTTACCGGTGAAAAGGTCGTGACCTATGTGTATTCATTAATCATGCAGGACAAACCACTCTGATTGGTGGGCTCACATTTAGCAGGAGGCGGGGTCTGACCTTTGAGAAATGCTTGGGGCTGATGGGAGACAGGAAGTATAATGATAAGTACTAGTGATAGCTGTCAATCACATCTGAAAGAGTAGAAATAATTAAGGATATTGCCTTCAAAATTAGTTTGGGTGGAAAAAAAATATAATACATAAACAATTCATAACAACATTCATATTATAATGCATTGTTAACAGCTGGTTTCAGGAATTATAGTAGTAATTACATAAATCACTGTCATGCATTAGCTTTGCAATATACATTTAGGTAAAAATGCAGATTTCAAATGCTAGGTCCCAAATTCCAAAAACAGCAAGGGATTTGACAACATAAAAAGCTCTTTTAAAAACATCATCTTTAGCTCCTGACACAAATTGCAACTGTAGTGAAATTTAAATGTGTATAATAAGAAAAACAAATTTCAACTTGTCTGAAACATCACAGTTACACAGTGGCCACAGCACATCCACAGGTCAAACCTCAGGCATCTTAGGAAAGGTTCAACATTAGAGCTTGCAATGCTGGAAATACTTGCATATAATACAACCAGATTTGAATCTAACCTAGAATATCTTTTCTTTTACACATATGCCTTGGGATGGATTGTCTTATGTTTTATTTTGTCCTGTGTTCAGATATAAAACTCTCTTTTGTATTTCCTGTCTGACTTCCCAGGCTGCTCCTGCTGCGCTCCCACTGTTAGCCGATCGCTCTCTGCATTAGTGCTGTAGACTTTTGGGTTTGGAGATTTGTGTGTGGGAGTGTGGGAGTGTGCGTACGTGCATGTGTGTGTATGTGTGTGTGTTACGCATCTCACTTGGCAGCCCCATAAAGAGGCGCCACAGGAGATGACAGTGAATGCTAAAAGCCTGGGAGGAAGCTGAAATGAAATGGTTGGGAAAACATGCTGCTTTATGTAGAGATTAGATTTCCTTTGGGGCAGAAATACTTAAGAAGTCAAAATGAATTTTGTTACTTAAGTCATTTCTACATATTAGGTAATGAGGTATTATGCAGATCAGAGAAGTGGCTTATTCAAATTTGCCACAAAACATTTGAAAGATGTTTAATTTTCTACTACTCCTGTTGTGTGCTTTTAAACCAAGTTGACACGCTAATAAGCAGCCCTGCTGATTTTGTTCCATTCACGTTAAGCCTTCAACATTGAGTGCAGTTGAAAATGGATGAATTGTGTTAAACAGTTGTAAATGGACAGCAAGTTTAATTTGCCCCAAGTGAAAATATGTGAGTGAATAGTCGTCAGTATCAGCATGTGCTTTTTAGAAATTATAATGTGGAAATAAAAAAAATGAACAAGACTAACAGTTAGTCCATGTCCTCCTTCACAAAATTCATACATTTCCCTACATTTCTTTTTTACTTTATAAGCCTTTACTTGTTTGGTTAAAAGGCATATATTACACTACATTACACACAAACACAGAAAGTTTTTCTCTCAAACAGAAAACACTGTTCCACCTTGTGACGTGATGTGGTAATGCTGGAATAGATTGAGTTAACTAGTTTTGGAACTGATCAGACAGTTTAATGTGCCTTTGTAATGAAGATTCTGTTTTCTAGTTCTTTTCTCAGACTCTGTAATCCAAATAATTTTGATAATCATTTTGAGAGCTCTTACCAGCACCATACCCTTTAACAATTTTAGTTGATTAACTGTTGCACAGGATCTTATTCAACCAAGATTTTCATTAGTGACAACACTGACTCTTACTATCATAAAACAGAAACAGCGCATGCAAAACCACAAAATATTTACAGGATGCATAATTTACTAGTTTCCAGATGTAGGGAATTTAAACAAACATGACAAGCAAATCTGTGCAGCTCTGGGCCCTTGGTGCATTCTATGTGCATGAGCCAAATGCTAGCCAATGCTAACACGGATAATACAAAACCCTATCGCACAAGTCACGCACAAAACCCACACAAAGTTTAAACCTTTTCTCTAATTGTGCAAATATACAGTTCTTGTAGTCAGTGACAGAGCTTCAAATGCAGAAACAAATATGGTAATAGGGTAAGAGCAAGTCAAACAATTTGCATTTACAAACTGTGTTTCCACTCTCTCCCTGTGCTGTACCTGAATACAGTTTGTCTCGCTAATTTATGCTGGGATTTGCGTGGATGAGGCAAGAATATCAAAATGGTAACAAAGCAACAAAGCAGCCAAGTCTGAGGAGATTTGGGAAATGGGTAAACACAAACAGTGCCATTACAATGACAGATATCTGAAAACAGTCTGATGGAGATATTTAATTTTTGTAATGTAAAAATCCAACAAATATTCACTATGAAGTAACAGCAGTGAGTGCCAGGTGGTGAGAAAATCAGAGACGCATATTATTCATAGTTACAGCAATGCCTTATAGGAAGTAATAATAATGCAGTGCTTTTCAGGCACTCGAAGACGCTTAACAGTTTTGTGCATTATTCATTCATTCCATACTTGGTGTTGGTACACTGCTGTAGCCACATCTGCCCTGGGTTAGACTGATGTAAGCAACTAGGGGTGGGAAGATCTCATGAGACAAAACTGCCACAAGATTGTGAACATATGAGAAAAAAATCTTGTGAGATTTTATTTCCTGTGTTTACAATTGGGATGGAACAAAAAAGCGTGAAGTGCTGTTGAGTTATATTTCTTTAGGAGCTGTAGTTACAAAAAAGCAGTACATTTAAAATGGCGAGGCCTAAATTTATGAAAACCATTATAAAAATTGTAAAAATCTTGTCTTGTCTCGTTCTTGTGGACCCAATCTTGTGTCTCGTCCCACCTCTATAAGCAACACTGCCAATCTGCACCACCTGCCCCTCTAACGAATACCAATTACACCACATACATAATAGACAATGTGGGTGAAGTGTCTTGCCTAAGGAAACAAAGTCAATATACAATAAAGCCACTGCTGCCTCACTGTGGCACTTGGTATTCCCAGTGGACTCCTATTTAAGTACTAACCAGGCATTCTCAATGTGGTATGGCCGGATATGGATGAAAACAGCTTTTCTTGAAGGTAATTCATATTTAAATGTTAAATAAAATCCCTTTTAAGTCCATCTCTGTTCCTTGTTTTAAATGTGTAACAAAGCTCACTAAAGATTTATGGTCCACCCTATAGCTCCTAGTTACAGCATTTTTCTCCTGCACCGCTACAGTAGAGTTTAAGGTAATTAGGACAATGCAGCACCTCCTGATGTGCTGCTCTGTACGACTGTGGCCCCCAGAGACCTGCCTTAGACTGGGAAGGATTATGTAGCAGTGTGACTCCAGCAGCCATGGGGGTGACATGGATCAGGTAGTGCGGATCAGGTGGGTGGGCCAATGGCCTGCACACTCTGACACATACACACAACCCGCTAAAATAAGCACTAGCAAGGGTAATATATGGCTGTAGTAAAACGCTGTCAAGAATACGTTCAGCGCGCACTGTATACACGGATGTGGAGGTCTCGCATATGAAGAAAATGGCTGCCTTCTTGACCCTCTCCTGACTGATGGTGCCCTGCTCTTGACCCCAGACCATTAGCCAAAGCCTTTACTTATGTCTGTGTGGGTCCTCTCAGCTGTTCTGCTCATTCAACCCTGCAGGAACTTGACTTTCACATGATTCATTGCTAAACATTAGAGGAAAAACATTGCAATGATATATTATTAAGAACATTTTAAATCTTAAAAGCTGAAATTGTAGGTTACGTTGGTGGTCACACAGTATGTAAGGTGCACTATGTTTTATGGTGCCTGATGCTTGTCTCCATGGAGATGTTATTACTTTGCCTTTAATGTTCCACAACTGTTGACTCTTGTGGGATTTCAGCCATGTTACAAAGTTGTTTCCTCATCAAAAACATACCTGGAATTGTGTTTCATTCATACATGCCTAGAGTAATCCTTTATTATTAGTCTATCTACATTTCCAAAGCTCAAAATGCTCTTCTGGTGTCATGAAGAAGTAGTTAACAACTTTTACCTTTTTTGGTAGAGACTGGAAATTCCAGGGCTGAAATGATCCAAATGATTCTAGTGAAAGTATTATATAGTAGAAGTTTAAAGTGGAGCACTTCCTGTATTACCACATGACATCACATGATGGAACAGAGTGTTTTGAGTTTGAGAGACGAACTCATCCTAAATATGCAGTTTGTGAGTTAAACATGTGTAAATGAAACAAAATACAACTTCAGGTATGTTTTTGATGAGGTAACAACATTATTACACAGATCAGAAAATAACAAGATGGGCCCTGCTCACAACAAGAATTCATACAAAATATGTTGTTGAATAAATAGATACACAAGTTTAATGGTATACTGTGAAACATTCCAGGCAAAGCAATAACAACATGGATACAAGCAGACGCTGGACCCTCCCTCAAGAAAAGATACAGCACCCCTTTAAACATATTACTAAGAAGTTTTTTCTTGTTACAGAAAAAAAAATCTCTACTCTGCCTCTGTCACTTTCAAAATGCTCTTAGTATTCCCTGAAAAAATGAAGCTATTTTCTCCTGCTAAAACTCAGTCGCTGGAAGTAGTAAGACAAATGTGTGAGTTACAGAAGGCATTGCGTTTATCATCATCACAGTTAATAGTTAATATATCTGCCACAGAAAGCACTGCACACTGAGCAGGCCTGAGAAATGGTGCCATGCATTTTTCCTCTGCATTAAAAAGACAAAGGAAAATGTGGCCTGTACAAAGTAAATGTATGAGCTACCTTATTGAGATGAATGATTGGGAAGAGTATCAAATCAGATAACTAGAGTAAACAGATAATAACCCAATAATTAGATTTGGTGTTTGTTTACATGCACAAATCCAATCATCAAAGACTCCTTGTGGCATGTGTCAGTTAATCAATGGATTTTAGAGTAACTGTTTTATTTGGAAGACAAAGTACAGAGAATTTAAAATATTTAATTTAATTTTTTTGGCAAAAACCTACAAGTGTGAACACTCAGAAAGAAATCAGATTACTCACAGCAGATGTAACTGTTGACATTTCAATAAACTATTACTCTAGAAATCAGATAATGATCAGATGGTGTGCATGTAAACTGCCTGGATCTTGTATAAAAACAGATAGTTTAATTGCATCTGAAAATTAAAAGATACAGCACAAATGCAAAAAGTCAGTGATGAGAGAATTTGGTATTGAGACTGAAAATCCCAAATATGGACATTTAGCGGGACAGCAGACACAACCGCTCACCCTCCTGTTATTGGAAATGGGTGTTAGCCACTAAAAACATCATTTTGTTTATTCATTAAGTAGCAGTGTACTAATTAGTGCTCTTATGAGTTGTCCATTGCCCATTCCATTTCAAACCCAGCAACACTCTCCGATTCTGTCTGAATTCTGAGTTAAATTACTATTTCCGCAACATATACTATACAGAGTTAGCTCCACAGCTCCAGCAGGGAGATCAATAACAAAGACAAATATTCATCAAATCCCACCAGACAATGCATTATTCATCACATGGGGATTTGAATTATATATCAACCATCAAATATTTACAGTATTTGCAGTATTTTCAAGAATGCCGGCTACTTTATCTCGCCTTAGTGTGTAGTAACATGAGAGGTACTGTGTCACAGGGCTAACGTACGGTAAGGCTGTCATCTGGCAAGCTAATTAGCATGTGGGTACAAGTATGTTAGGGCTAATGTTGTTTTTGCAAATCAGATGGAGTGATTGCATAATGGAGCATCTAAACAGACTGGATCCAAAATAAAATCTGGTCAAAAGAGGATGACAGAAAAAGGCACTGTAAACTGTCGTAAGGCAGTGTTTTAAGTCAGATCATGTCAGGCAGACCTTATTGATAATCTTGCCTTCATTGATGGAAGGTATTTTGAGTATAGTGCTAAAATTACCCACTGAATAGACGATTTATAGATTTAAAAGTCAGATTTAGTGGCAATAAGCAGTGATTATCCATGGATACATATGAGTGTGTATGCATGCGCTTGTTTTTTAAGAAGATTAAGTCTTTATTTTGGCAAACATCTTAGTCAGAAATTATCCTTCTTACATGCGCTCACACACGAGGCTGTCCGCTGCAGGGGCTGTGATTGAGGATGTGGGCCAGATGTGAGTGATGTGTGGAAGGGAGGGAGGGGAGAGAGAAAAAAACGAGAGATGGGGGGGTGAGTGAATTGGAGGGAGGGGAGAGAGGAAGACGTAAGGAGAGAGATCGGAGGGCCTAATGGGAGAGAAGGAAGAGAGGACAGAGAGGACTGACTGGGGAGAAAGAGGAGAGAAAGCGGGGAAGGTTTGGAGAAAGAGGAAGAGAGTGGAAGTGGAGTAAGGGGAAGAGAAAGGGCAGGGCGTGGGAGAGAGAAGGGGCGTTAACAGGGGAGAAAAAAGAGAGAAAGAGGGAGCAGAGTGAAAGAGGAAAAAAGAAAAGGAGTAGGGAAAGCAATGGGACAGAGAGGGCCAAGGTGTGTCCTGCTGGAGAGACATAAGATAGAAATACAGTGAGTAGAGGAGCAGTTAGGACAGTTGGGACAGATGTAATGGGCAATGGTGGGTAAGATAACACTTTGGTGATGGTGAGAAACACGATCCTGCACTCGTCTGTGTGGGAGCCATCGAGGCGGGCAGCTGTCAGCAACTCTGTCTATGTCTCACAGAGCATCACAAACAAATCACTACAAGCAGTTACAGTACACAAACTCTGATATGCTGCTGTAACGGCTAGTAAAAATATATGAGCGAAAAAGATTGATATTTCAGTAAAACCTATAAGAAAGGATGTCAGCAGGGTTATACAATACAGACTTTCACCAAGCTGGAATACACCAGGTAAGTTTGAAATAGCAACGTTATGAGAAGGCAAAGTAAACAGCAGGTAGTACATATTTATTATAATATTTAGGTGCAAATTACAGCTACAGATGGAGATGGAATTATCTGAGAATGTAATCAACAGTATTTCTTGTTAAAGGTCCTATATTACACAAAATAAACTCTTGTGAGCTTTAAGCCATGTTATAAAGTTGTTACCTCCTCAAAAACATACCTGGAGTTGTGTTACGGTCCATTCACATAACTTTGAGTAACCCTTTATTATTATTATTTACATCTCCAAAGCTCAAAATGCTCTGTGATGTCATGAAGTGGTAGTTTTTAAGTTAATGACTACCTTTTACCTTTAGTTCAATAGATTCCAATAGCAATTCCAGATCTGACATCATTCAAATTATTTTAGTGAAGGCATATGGAGTTTAAAAACACAGTGGAGCACATGATATCACAAGGTGGAACAGAGTGTTCAATTTTTGAGAGACACAACTCCTGGTATGATCTTGATGAGGAAACAACATTATAACATAGGTGAGAAAATAGCGTAATATGGGCCCTTTAATATTCACAGCTTACAACAAGGTGCTTACAGGGAACAACAAAAGATAGGGTTGTGTGAGTGCTTGATTTCACATGTAAAATGCTTGCAAATATTCCATTTTTATTTTTTCCTTTTTAATAAAACAGATACAAAAAACATACATAGATAGCAGTTGTATTTATTTAGCAGTGCAACAGCTAAAACAGATCGGTAATTTTCCATAGAGTTCACAACCTCAGTGCGCTACATCTCTCAACAGAACATCTAATCTGAACTTGGCCTAAGCACTGAAAGCAGATCTATTATTCACTGTAACTTTTAATTTTTCTTGAAGGCACCCTTCTTCACATAAGAGTCACTGCTAATGAAATAAAGTTGATAAGAAGGAATAATAAAAAGGCTTGATGGATTATGAAGTGACCGAAAATGAACTTGGTAGGAGTCGCCATTTGAAAGGGCCCAGATAAGACACATTTGTGGTTGATAAGAGAATAAAGGCAACACCACATCACATGGACTGATATAAGGATTACATGTAAAGATGTGAAAGGATATGCTTGAACGCTCTACAGTACATCAAAAGCTAATACAAGAAGAAAAATATTACCAATCACTGAAAATATGGAAATCTGCTGCCTAGAAATTACAGTGTCAAACAAGCTCACAGGGATGGACAGAAAAATGATATAAAATCAAGTGGTGAACATACCCTGTGATGGTTTGGCAATATTTAGAAATGGTTATACGTTTATTTGTTTATTCTCTCTACTAATCAGTGAAATGAAATGAAATCAGAAGAGACAAGTATCTTTACGATTGGTGATGTTACAATGCAGGAAAAGACTCAATATTTGATACAGATTTCAATACTATCATGATAACAGAGAATATGGAATGTGATTTTCAACACAAAATAATTGTAGTTTCTTTAATATTCCCATGTGGTCTTCAACATCAGAAGATAAAAAAAAATTGTTATGGTCCAGATTTGTCCAATTTGTGATTTTTTTTCAGTATCAATTCTTGTTCAATTGAATAGCTAGTATTGATAATAATTAGTATTGATTATCTGGGAAAGCAATACCTTTTACATGATTTTATATTATAGTAATATTGCTGACATGTCAATTTCCAATCTACTGTAAGAACCAATGCTTCACTCATCAGCAGTCACAATGTTATGCCTCATCAGTGAATACAACATCAGTGCTGTATCTATAGAGAATATGATAATGTAACAAAAAGGGAAACAAAGTCTTTAGCTGAACTGTTGGTTATAGAAAAATAACTTCTTAATTGAGTGAAACAACATGAAGCCATTAAAAAGACAGGGTTGGCTCACAGCAGACTAAAGTTGGTGCAGATGGCGCCCATAGTCCGTGACTGAACCTCCTCACTCAGGGGGATACAGTGGGGTTCAAGACTCCCTCCATCCTCCATTGCCTCAATAATGGACACAGAAATGCAAATGAGATGTTCTTTTTCCTTCTGAAGAAAACTGGGACTCTAAAAGCAGATTTGTTTTGGAAATGGTGTGATTTGGGAAACTGATACAGTCACATTTGTGGCATAACGCACAGACTTCCTACAGAGAGCAGTGGAGGCAGTAATAGGAGTAACGAGGTGAGAAGTGTATTTGATGAGGGTTGGGAGAGAGGGAGGGAAGGAGAGAGAGAGGGTGAGGGGGAGAGAGAGGGAGGGAGAAGGATAGAGAGAGATAGAGGAAAGAGTGGGCCCTATCGTCAGATGGAGCAGGCAGATGGTGGCTCGCTGCGTCTCCAATCAGCCTGATGATGGGGTGAAACCTCAAAACACAAAATCCAGAAAAATCCGGACTTTAAAACACCACCACATTTACTGTACACGCCCAAGAAACAGCTTTTCTTGAAATTGCTCTAGGCTTTGTCTTATTCAATAAATGAATTAATTAATGTTAACAATGAATAATATTAATAATAATAGCTTGGACTTTTATAGCGCATTTCAGTAGATAATTAATTCAGTCCCCATGCCTGTTTGTGATAAGCAACTTGCCACAGCTGTCCTGGGACTGACTGACAAAAATATGGCCGCTAATCTGCACCAACAGCTTCTAGGACCACCGCAACAAGACAACACATTCATACGCAGGCAGGGCAAGTGTCTTGCCATATGCACTGGTCAGATCTGGGATTGTTGTATAATTGTTGAACTTTTATCACTCATGAAATGTAATATTTTAATGCCACCTAAAATTGTTATTTAATGCCAGGATAAATGGGAAAAGTTAAAGGTCATATTAACAGTGGACCTTTCACAAATGCTTTTATAAGACATCATCTTCTAAACTGATAGATGTTCCAGAATTTTCCAATATATATATTTTGGTTTATAATGTTATATTAAGATCAAGCCAAAGTCATAGATATCCAAGACAAGTAACTGGGACTACAATTTTCTTTTCAAACTGGAAGTATTTGCTGCACACGTTGTACACATCCTTTGTATTCATACATACAGTATGTATGTATACAATGTATGTATGTGTTTTGTTTTGGGTGGAGCAGAGAAATGCGATGTCATCACTGAGAAGCAGCTGCCTGTTGACATCATTACTGTGGGACAGCCCTGAGCAGCTGCATGGCCCCAGAGAGACAGACAGGCTAGAGCTACAGAGAGGGGACTTTAGGTCATTAAACTCAATATAACCAACTCCCACTAACTTTTATACATTGTACATTTATTTTCTTTTTGTCAGTGGGTGTGCAATAACCTCAACCACAAAATCACTGCAAAAGTTTAACTTCGGGAACAAAAATATATGGTGTGTGGCCATAATTGTGCGTCATTCAGAAACGCAGTCACCCAGCAAGATTTTCTTTTTCTACTTTTCTCTCTTACACATACAATGTGCCGGATTTAACCTAAAACATAAACATATACTCGTACCAGAGCACACAACAGTGGAAAACAGACACATTTGTGGCCAAAGTTAAATATTCATTTGAAGGAAGTGAAGTGGCACTTTAGACAGACTGTTATTCAAAAAGATCTGCTGCAGTGAGGCAGAGAGACTGTTAGTTTCACTTACACCTAAGAAATCAGCGCTGTAACTCCCAAGACAGATCACGTGACCCTCCGGTGATCACAGTCTAGAAAATGAATGTATTTTAAAGGTCCTCATGCATTTCAGCAAGATATGTATTGTCCCATTGTATAAGCTGCTCTTGGGGTCAAAATATGTTGCGTGCTGTCTGCATCTATTTAGAAAGCATTTTATTGTCTGATATTCATAAAGTGCATATTAGTATGCTAGTTGCTTTACCATTACAGCAAAACTTCGCACTGGTCTCTGAGAGTTGTGAAAAGCACTTATAAACCCACTGCGGTGAATAACTGATGCTTGGAATGTATAAGGTAAGTGAGGAATAACTTTGGGCCACAGCAAACCATTTAAAATGAACTAGTTCTGCTTTTCATGTTTTTATAAACTTCAACCATTCAAGTTTATCTCTGCTGACACTCTTGCCCTGGGATCTGGTTGTAGATCAAACAGAATACAAATGGCCTGAGATTAACACACTGTATCTTGCAATATAGATATTTTGCTACTTGATATCACAATATTAATCATTTTGCATTATAATGTGCTGCCCTAATAGATACATGAACTCTGAGGGCCTTGACTCAGCCTGACTTTCAGAATTTCTGAAAAGCTAAAATTCCTCTGTGTAACATTTTTGAACGATGCATCTGAAGTAGGTGTTATCAGATTGGAGTGTCCCATAGGGAAAGTGATACCCATCTCTGTTTGTGTGTGAACGCCTCGTCTGGCCAAAAACCACAAAGCCACGAGTCTAGTCTACTGCTGCTCCAGACGGCTCCATGCGGACACACACACATACGCATACACACACCTCCATCTGTCTGCTTAGAGGGTCAATCATAACCTCGTTCAAGCAGAGAGAGGGGAGCGGCAAAGGGCCAGAATCTACCACTATCCCACTGAGACTGAAAGCGTATTCACACCACCAGCGCTAAAACCAAACCAAACTGCCCCATACAGGATTAGGCGGGACTCAAATGGGATTATAATAAACCAAAGTGGATCATCTGTGTCTCAAACTGATTAAAATTAATTATAGACTTACAGGGCGTAGGTCCGGACATAAAACTAGATTTGAGATACGGTTGAGTTTAATTGTCCTAAATGTGGTGAACTTATGCACCTATAATGGCTGCAGGGTTATAATGTTTTATTGTACAGTTTGTGGCTAATGCTATTACCACTACTACTACTACTACCACCACCACCACCACCGCTACTACTACTATTTTAACTTCCCTGTCTCCAGCAGGGCAACTGATTTTACAGCAAAGTGAAAAAGATACATGGAAGCACTACAACAGTACAATGACTACCATCAGGGCAGGTTAACAAAGTAAATAATAATAATGCATCAGTTTTATATAGCGCTTTTCTGGACACTCAAAGACGCTGTACAGATCATTGTTCATTCACTCCACACCCGGTGGTGTAAGCTACTATTATAGCCACAGCTGCCCTGGGGCAGACTGACAGACGCGAGGCTGCCAATCTGTGCCATCAGCCCCTCCGACCACCACCATCACTCATGCATACACCACTTTCAAACTAGACAATGTGGGTGAAGTGCCTTGCCTAAAGACACAACGACAGGCCCGGCCTTGCTTAGCTTGAGATCAGGCTTTGAGAAGCTGGTATGGGACAAGTACAAGTATATATGTATGATCATCATTAAAAGTAACTATTACTGCTGCTGCTGCTGCTGCTGCTACTATAGTAATCAAGCATAATTTATCTAGGATATATAAAGATCAATATAAACACATCCTCACACAACCAAGCCTTTTTGATTTTATAATAATCCCCTTGTCAGGCCCTAAACACAATTTGCAGTTACTAATAAAATTTTAACTAGTGTCCTGTGCCTGCAGACAATTGCATAATAAAATTACACTAATATAGCCTCCACATCATTGCAGTGAGTACAAGCAGGACACAGGTGTACTCCTCCAGCAAGGCTAAAATTGAGCCATTCGTTCTCATTATTTGACTGTAAGCTGGTTGGGTTTATATTACACCTTACTGCACTGTTTCTGGGACAGTGCTGCGAAATGCCTCATTCAGGTGGCAGGTCAAATGGAGGCGACCCACAAGAGATGACTCAGAACCCGTCTCGCATCAGGGAATTCCCCTCCGCACAGAGCAGAGACTGGCCTAAGCACTGGAGCATGCTCACATCTTCAGACCACCAGTGGGGCAAGAATATCCACCTACCTCTGTCTATATCCAATGAATCACTGTTTTATGGAGGATAATGGGTCAAAAATACATTACATTTACATTTAAACTATTTACAATTCTCTTCACATTGAGTCGTCATAGTAACGTTGCACAGTAACAAGATTAATTTGAATCCCCTCCGCACAGAGCAGAGACAGGTCTAAGCAGAGGCGCAAGCTCATGTTTGGAGACCACCAATAGGGCAAGAATATCCACCTACCTCTGACAATCCCACAGAACCCAGTTTAATGAAGCAAAGATAAGTTACATTTAAACAATTTACAAGTCTGGTTGTCAGCATACATAACAACAGTTGAACTGGAATCCCCCTCAGCACAGAGCAGACCGGTCAAAGCACTGGAGCATGCTCACGTCTGGAGACCACCAATGGGATAAGAACATCCACCTATCTCCCTCTATTCCTGATTCCCCGGACCCATAGAAACTAAAGAATGTGTCTTCTATAGATGGGGCAAAGTTACATTGATACAATTTACAATATAGCAGTCAAAATAACATTATTTTCTTTCTTTTTGTATTCTGTCAGAAATTACACCACAATAAGAGCTATTGTGGAAATGGAGCTGTTGTTGTCTAATAAATTCACATTTTGCAAGTTAGACCATGTAATTTTTCTAAATTTGCCATTAATTCGTCATCAATGAAAGCGCAGTAAGATAAGAAATAAGATGAGCAGAAAATACATACACTTGTAGCTCAATTTTGTTAGGTGATAAGTGGCATAGCATTTTATCACCCCATGTAATTTTCATCAAAGGTAAATGAGTCTTTTCTAACTCATGGCCCACTATAAGATTCAATTAAGAAAAACAAGCGATCTTTATTCACTATTGACAACACACAACATCTGCAGGGTCCACAGCCATCTGTTCGGGCAAACTGCTCCGTCAGTCCCATGTGGATACTCCAAATATCTGCAACAACTGTTCATGAAAATGTATCGAACGGATCACTATCAGAATATCAATCCAGCCTGTGTACTGCGAGTCAGGAAGGGCATCTGACATAAAATATATGCACATTTAAATGCAAATACTGTCACATTTAGCAACATTTGTTATTACTATATCTGCTATACTATACAAGAAAGATCAAAATGATCTTTTCTATTATAAACAAACTTGCTATGCAGAACGGGGAAAACACTAAGCTTTTCTGGAGTCAATGTAGTGTGACAGCTGGAGACATTTCTGGAAGGACTTCAGCTGCTGGAGTGAGGAGCTGCACTGATAATAGATGACATTTTCTTGTACACGTCAATGCGGCTTTGGCTTTTGTGGCCGACTTTTTATGGATTTACAATGCGCAGAGTGACATTGCTGGGAGCCAGGATAAGGACTTAAATGTCCCACAGACAGACTTGAAATCAACAGTCACATTTGAGAGGAGTAAAAAGTTGATTAAACTGAATGGAACAGCCAGACACATGGGGGTATAGTTTTTTTTTACCTAATACCTAAATGTCTTTGTGTGTGGTTCAACAAGTCATGTGAATTTATAGCTATAAGCAGTCTAAAAACAAGCCTGACTATAGAAAATCCTTTTTGTACTAAAATGGCTGGATACTGTGTTGTTTACAATGTATATCTATATGACATAAAATATTAAAACAGGAAAAGGTTGTTCTGTGCTAACTTTTGTTTCTCAAAGCTAGGTCTGGATTTCATTAAAGAGTACTAGGGTTTTCTACAATAATGTATTTCATTTGTGAATATTGTAGTTCTATTTTGTCATTCTATATAATGATTAATGCAGAAATATTAATGCAGGTACTGTTACCAAAGATCAAGGTAAGACTGAAAGAAAGGTACCCAGGCTAACTCATAGTAATGCTGCTTATCTTCTTGTTTCTTGTTGAATTGAAACCCCTATAAGGTTTTATGCTGCTTTGCCTGACATACCCCTCTGAATTTATCTGGGCTTGGAACCAACACAATAAGCAAATTTTTGTGGTGCAGTTGTAATCCTCTAAAGCCAAATCCTTCTCTTTACAATGTAATGCTTAAATACATTATTCCTAAACTCATAAGCTAATCATTTCAGCTGTTATGACAAATCCATACAGCTAGCTCAGTGGAATAACTTAAAAGAATACCATTACATAAAAGCCAGTTTCTCAGTCTCTAGAAATGTTTCTACCTTTCTCAACACAATGAGATTCAGTTAAATAATTTATTGAACAAACACAAAATCTTGAATTCTCCGAAAATTGTCAACAAAACAATGGCTCTGACCACAAAAGTCCACATCTTTGCAGCCCTATTAAACCCTGCATGTGTATATATCTATATGCAAGCGCAAGGGACATGAGTGACTTATCTGGGACATGGACATCACAGGCAACAAAAGCAGGAGAAATTGAATTTTCTGCAGCTGGAAGTACAGGGAGCAGAGCGTGACTGAATAGGTGTGACTGCAGAGGCTTTAATATGGCCAAGATCACTGCGTCCGTACACAGAGGAGAGCCATCCTGCTGACTTTGTTTAATGTCGAAATATAACACAAGTTTAAGCTGCAGCTGCTGAATGGAGGAGATATAAAGAAGAACAGACGTGCCAATCAAAAGTAGAAACAAAGAGCAGAGAGTACAGCAGGTCCATAGAGAGCACATAAAACAAAATGACACAAAAGGAAAGCAGGCATTTGTCATTGCTGCTACTGTACGAGAGGGTAACTTTATTATGAACAAGACAGGTTTTTTGTACTTTTACTACATCTTCAGTGGGCTAAAATAAAAAATTCAAAAAGTTAAGACTTTAACTGTGTTTGGAGGTACAAATTTTCTTGTTCTCTCAAGTGCCAATGCCCCTGCCTAGTAAATGGAATGCTATATGATATTTTTAAGTGATTGGTTGGTGGTGGTGCCTATAAGTCGTAAGTGATTGATGCAATATGGCAGCCATGTATCACGTCATCTGCCTCAGAGCAGCTTTGGCAAGATTATAGTTTGTAAAGTGCAATAAAAAACTAGCTAAATCTAGTTAAGAGTCTCTAAAATGCTATGACCACCTGTTATCATATGATCGCAATGAAAGATCACATGAACAAAACAGTGCTCCTTCAAGCCTCCAGTGCTCTGGCTACAGAACTGGAAGCACAGGGACAAAGAGAGAAGGCGCAGTGGGAAGAGCAGTGTGAGTGGAAAGTGTTGATGAAGAGCAGAATGGGTTAATGTGTGAGGAGAGTGCGTGTTTTTAAAGGAAAAATGTGGAAAAGCGGAGGCTCGGGGCTCTGACTCTGTCCCACTTTCTCTCCATGTCACTGCCTCCTGTGGCTCTGCTGCACACTTCCACCCAACTGATTAATGCTCCCATCACAGCCGCCCTGCCAGCCACTTTGAACACAAGAGGGAAAAACACCATGATCCACATAACATTTGTGCTCCCAGTTTTCAGCCTAGTTTTGTGCGGAACAAACAATTCTGGGACAGTGTGTGCTGGCCTGTCATCACAACATATTTTGAAGTGCAATGTGTTGCTACAGAAGACATAATGATAAACAATACTGAAGATCACTTTATGCATCTGAAACAATGACTCTAAAAAGACATTATGATTAGTTAACCCTCTTCTAAATGAACCTATTGTAAATAATAATAATAATAATAATAATAATAATAATAATAATAATAATACTACATCAAACTTGTATAGCTCTTTTTTGGACACTCGCGGGCGGCGGAGTTCTGGATGTATAGCAGTTTTTGGAGGTGGGTGGAGGGGAGACCGTACAGAAGAAATCAAATGTAAACTGCAACTGATAAAAGCAGGATGAGCTTCTAGTAGTTAGTTGATAGTTTGAATGTGTTATGGTTACAGATGTTAATTATCTGATCATCCCCAACTCAAATGTTAATGTACAACAAGAAATCTGAAAAAGTTACGAACCAGTAGGGCTGGGTTCAGAGGTCTATCCAGACCACGTGTTCTTGCACCGTTCCTGCAGACTTCTTGTGTATTATTTAATGTTTTATTCTTCCAATTACATTAACTGCAAATTACAAACCAGATTACATTCCGACAGTTACTCTTACTATTACCTGAGTAGTAATTTTTTACTCTTACTTGAGTAATTTCTATAATCACTTTGTACTTCTACTTGAGTAATATTATTTTGAAGTAATGTCTGTATAATCCCTCAGTCTAGGTAGGATCCATAGCAAAATAAAGATTCAATTCTGCCAACAGAATTTATTTTATTAATGTTACTCTTACTTGAGTACAATTTTGGCTACTTTACCCACCTCCGGCCATATCACATCACTCATGAAATGTCATTGTTTAAACACTGACTGTGAAGGAGCTGCTGATGCCAAAGCACTAATAATAACAACAGAGAAGGATTTGTGGAGAAGGAATAGAACTTTTCACCAACTTTACAAGCTTAAAACTTAGTACTAAGAGAGGCTATGGTTTAAAAGCATATGGCAAGCATCAGCTATATCATATTGCAAATTTGATGCCATATTGCTCAGTGTTTCCCACAGGTTGAGACTACGCACAGCCAATCCTTACTTGCAAAATTTTACTAAATACAATTTTTTTTTGAGTGAATGTGTCACTTTTTGCCACTACTAAAAAACGTTTAAAAGTTTAAGTTTAAATAAAAAGTTTAAGTAAAAATAAAGTTTAAATACAGTTTATTTTATATATTTCTGATAATACAATAATTGCTCAGCTTAACGTTGACCATGGGGGGGCAAAAATGTGACTATAAGGAGCTACTGTCTTGTAATGGGAAACACTGTCCTATACACCATTTCAAAAAGGTATACATGCTTCAGATATTGACCTCCCAAAAATTGTGTTAATCTCTCACTTTTTTTTTTTTAACAATAAATCAACATCGTATCATAGACAGGCTTGATTGTGACGGGTGCAGCTAAAGACTAAAGATGTGTCATTGGCGCTAAGACACAGGATGCTCCTATAAATTTGCTTTAATGGCGGTGGCTGGAGAGAAGAGAAAATGGTTTTGTGAAAGCTGAACTTCGGCGCAGATAATTTCTTCACGCCGACAGTTTTATGCTATCAAAGTGTTTCTTATTTCAAAATAGAAATGATGGATGGTTTTGTTTTCTTCATACGGGGCAGTTTTCTGTGTCTGGGTAACTGTGTGGTAATAGAGATAAATAGCTGCAATTCCAGGATATAAATTCAACATCAAAAGAAAAAATATATATGAAAAAAATACATTTATGAATATGATTTAAATAAATGCATAAATGTAAACACTGTGAGTAATACTTAAAAACAAATAAAGATGATAAATGGCAAAGTATCTGGTGTTATCAGTGCATATAGCCCTGTGATACTAATTGATCAGGGGTGGAAAGTAACGAATTACATTTACTCAAGTTACTGTAATTGAGTAGTTTTTATGAGTACTTTGTAATTTTTTAAGTAGTTTTTGAAACAGGTAATTTTACTTTTACTCGAGTACATTTTAAGCCAAGTATTTTACTTCGCTACATTGAAAGCCGCCCATGTTACTGAGTAAAATAATATCGATAGGGGCAAAAAATACACGGGGGAAAAAAATCTGCCGGAACTGAAAGGAAATTGCATTGCGCGGGTTTACGTGCGGCAATTCCATTGTTTCTTGGCCAAACCTCGATGACCTATTCATGTTTAAACGCAAAAAAGGCAGCAACATAATCATGCAATGTAAAAATGTGTCTGCCCCGCTGAACCGAGTTTTCAGCTCAACATCGAATCTATGAAAGCATGTGGTGGTAAGTAGGCTACAAATATAGGCCTATATGTTTTGCCTGTTATACCCAAACGGTATATTTATTGTTGTTTGGTTAACACAATCTGGCTTCATGATTTCAATTATTTTCCATCCTGATCACTAACGTTTGAAGTGAAGTAGCCGAGAGTTGGGAAAATCACCTCACGTTTAAAATTGGCTTTAGAGGACAGTCAGAAATAATAAGAATGCAGGACTTTAGTTTGCGATTGGTCTCTTAATAAATCATCTTAATTTATGTTGGCTATAGGATAGTTCATGGGTTATTGCCTGGACTAGTTTCGAGTGGACAGTGCTAGTCCATCAAAAGTGGCTATGGATTGGTTGAGAATGCAAAGCTTTGCATGTTCGCTAAATGTAACGTTAAACGAAATGGACGTTATGATGGTTTTAGAGTGATGAGTGATGCTACATGACTAGACTACACAACATCACGACAGTTAATGTTTTAGAGAATTTACTAGATTTTTCTGTGATATCCTGGCAGCCGAGCGATCACCACAGAAGAACACTGGCTTGTGTCGGGGTTTTGCGCAACTGCCAACAAAGGATTATCTTATCTTATTCAACAGCTCCTAGATCAGGGGTCGGCAACCTTAAATACTCAAAGAGCCATTTGGACCGTCTCCCACAGAAAAGAAAACACCCGGAGCCACAAAACCCTTTTGACATCTAAACCAGTGCTAACCAGAGGAACTACAGGCAAAACTACAACTCCCAGAAAACGGACTACAACAAGCACCATCCTCCACTACAGCGTGAGTCTTAAGAGAATTATTTACACCTTTCAGTCTTTTCATCACAACAGTAGCAACATAAAGTGCATGAGTGAAATAAAGAACTGCGCTGCACATGTACGACCTGCAGAAGTATAATCTCTGAAAAGTTTAACATGAACCAAGTGATAGAAGCACAGAACAGACTCAACATAGGCAGAACATCCCTCAGTCACAGAAAGAACACGTATATTCCACTGAGTCCTGCCCTTTAGTCCGACAGAAGCTGACGCATCAGCGGCACAAGGAGCGAGCTGTTTTTTCAGCGCTTCTAGTTTATGCAAATGAGCCATGTGGTTTTAAGTTTCGCTTCTGTATAACGTAAACAAATGTGCGCAAAGCTGCATTAAACACATTATTATTTGAGTCCTCCTCGTAGGAAATAAAAATCCAAACTTAAATTATCCACTGTCGCGTGTACCGCGTGTACCAGTCTCATCAGCCGTGAAAGCAAATGAATCTGCCCACGTAGCATTAAGCGTTCTGTTTTTTTCAGAAACTTTTCTTTTCTTGGATTTATCCATCATTGGGCCGAAAATCATACTGCTGATGTAGGTGTCGGTGAGTCCGGGCTGCCAGTGTGTGCGGGTGGCGCACATCGGCGGCTTTGACACATGTTTTGAGCGACAAAAATATTAAAAACGTTTTATTTAAATGTTACAAGATTACCATTATCTGCAATTTTAGATTTACATTTAAAAACGAACAAACTAAAATAAAAATACAATGTAATTAAATACTCATTATTATTTTCCAAAGTCACAGGGAGCCACGACAGAACGATGACAGAGCCACATGCGGCTCTGGAGCCGCGGGTTGCGGACCCCTGTGTTAGATTCATTATCCCATATATCTTCAGCTCCTAGAGGAATTAAATGGTAGTGCGTCACATTTAGTTTCCCGCAGTTTATGTCTATTTAAGACTGCATTTATGTGCAGCAACATTATGAAAAAAAATGCATTTTTACTGTAGTTTTTTTTATTTCATTGAAAGTAACTAAGTAACTTTTACTCAAAGTACATTTGAAATGAAGTAATTTTTTACTTTTACTCAAGTACATTTTCAGACGGGTACTTTTACTTTTACTTGAGTAGGATTTAAGCGAAATAAAGATACTTTTACTTAATTACAATTTTTCTGTACTTTTTCCACCTCTGTTTATATCACAGACTAGTTAATCACTGACGAATTAGTTTGTATTGTTTAATTTGTAAATTCAGAAATCAAAAAGTAATTACATAAAACACAAAAAGCATGTTCCTGATTTGGGTGTCTCCATCTAAATATAAAATTAAAGAGTTTTATTTTTTAAAAAACAGGAATGGCTCTATTGGCATACTAAATGTTGCTAATTTACCATCACTATAAACTGCTCGCGCTTCTGAAAATTGTTAAAATCACTTATAAACTATAAGTGCACTATAAACCTTTATAGACTGAAACAAACTTGCAGTAAATAATTAGGATGGACCTCATGTCAGGTAAGTGAGGAATAACTTTGGACCACTGCAGTTCTGTTTTTTGATTTTAGTAAAAGAAACATTAGTAAACATTTCAAATTTTCAAATTCAAAATTGCCAAAATGAAAAAGTCCAACCACAGTCCCTCTACTGTTCTTTCTTGAATTACAAGTTAATTTGGTGGATCATTATTTGCTAAAATGACAGAAAATTACAAAACACACACTGACAAATGCTTACAACTGCAAAAAAAAAAAAAAAAAAAAAAAAGAAACCCACGAATTTAGCATTACAAATAAAGACATAACCCGATAATCTCCCCATTCTTGAATACACAAAAACTGCAATTCTAATCCCACGTAAATAACTTTTTCTACAATGTTCTGGCGAATCATTTGAAATATATATATATATATATTTATTATCATTATTATTATTATTATTTTTTTTTTCCCTAAAATGTTTAACTTATGGGCACGTGTGCTCCTGAAAAAAAAAGTTAGCCCTGCCTCTCACCTTTTTTGTTGAAAATCAAACACCTTAACAGGACCATGAACGCTCGTATTGATCACAGGTTCTTGAAAATGTGCTGTTTAAATCCATTTTGTATTTTGTCTTGAGTTTTAAAACTTTTTTTGGCACCATGGAAACTAGAGAAACATTTCTCCATATGTAGCTGCAAAATATCAATTCTGAGATTTGGGAATTTTAGATTATATGTGAATGCATCAATACAGCAATGGCATGTAATTAGATTAGATATTTTAAGTCAACACAGTCTATAGAGTTCAGTGTGACAAAATTAGAAAAATGACAGTAATGGAAGTGATTTCCAAACTGATGTTTAATTAACATGCACTGTTTGAATCTAATTTCAATTTTCATTTAAAGATTTCTTTCACTAAAAAGTTTGGTGGCCATTGTGAGATAGACCTCCAGGTGGATCTGGATTGCAGGCACCAGAAGTAGGCCTGTCACGATAACAAATTTTGAAGCACGATATATCGCTACAGAGAAATATCTCATTGTGCATTTATATCAGTGACATTACATTATAGGTGCACATACCTATGAGCCCTATGAGCGGGACGGCTCATACCAGCTCCTCTCTGTGTGGTGAGCTACGTGTGCAGCTTGGGCCAAATATCAGTCCAGTGACCCGTGGTGTTTTAATAGAGCTGGCAGACCTCGCACAAGTAAGGATGAGATGAGTTTGGACTTGTTCCAGTTCGACCGCACATAAAACCAATGAATGAGAGCCAAGTGGAGAAGTGGCTGCAATCATTGCTCAGTCTGTCTCCAGAAGGACATGCATCACTCACACAGAGAAGCAAGACACTCATAAGGGCAAAAAACCACACCAAAACAGTGCGTGACTAACTGTTCAAATAGAGACGTTTAAAGTCTCAAGGGGTGTTCAGACTGAACGCATCTGGCGAGAACAAATCGCGTCAAACGCCCCTAGTTGGTCGCTTGACTTTTTTGAGTTATTCGCGCCGCAGAACTTTATTCGCGCGTCAACGCACCTTTACATAGGGTTATCATGTAAATCATTTGCGTTGTTCACGCCAGACACGTTCGGTCTGAACACCCCTTCATGTATATCCAGTATTAGGCATGATTTTGACAACTATGATTCAACTATGATTCAAAAGTTTGGACTTGCCCTCTCATTCAGTATGTGTCCAAACTTTTGACTGGTCATGTAAGTTTAAAATGTTAATGTGTAAGTTTAAAATGTTTTTTTCTTTCTTCTTTGGACCTTCTACATTTTAGATTTATTTAGTAAAAAAACAAGTGAAATAACTCTACTGAATATTTTTTGACAAAGCAAAGGATGGCTAATTTGAAGATTTGGTTATAAAATATAAAAATATATATAGTAGTGTTAATTAACTTGTTTTTTGTTTGCTACAAAATACTACTACTCTATACATCTGCATGCATACAAATGCGTATCAAAGGTATAAAGTAGTGTCCCCAAGAGCAAATCTGTCCTCTGCATTAGATGCCAACCTGCCAGGTTGCAGCGGCAGCTGCAGTGCAGAACCTGGGGACCCATCTCCAGATCCTGAATCAAACCCAGGACCTTCTGGCTCTGAAATCAAGAAAAATGTATTCATGCAATTATGAAAATGGCTTGTAGATCATTCTTACATGTACAGCAAGAGAAGAGTCACCTCTTGTAGCCAACAGTCTCATAATAAAGCTATGACTCATACAATGTCATTAAAACCATTAGTATGTGCACTATAACACAAGATCCACTGTGCTAATAATAACCTTATTAACTCATAAAATGTGACAGATCAAGTGACTGAACATATATTCAAATGTATGCTTAATTGATGATGACAGTTAGCATTGAAACGTTTGTATAGGTCTGTGACAAGGTCACAATAAAATAGTACCCTGATTACTAAATTCTGAACATAACGTAATACATCATATATCAGGCACGTCATAATGTGATAAAACATATTTTTGTTTCTTTTACTGACTCCCCTATGGCAGAGGTCTGACCCTATATAATATTCTATGCAGCTAAAATCTGGAAGTTTTCCTGAAGATGTAAGACTCTGACAATGTTTAAACACAGGCTGAAAACAGATCAGTTTAACTGTGTATACTGAAACGTTTTTATTCTACACTCTTCTCTTTTAATGTTAATTTTAAGATTACTTGTGTTTTTATATGTTTGTATTACTCTGTAAAGCACTTTGAATTACTTTGTGTACGTTGTACTATACAAATAAAATTGCCTTTCCTAATAGTAATGCAAATTTAACAAATATAGTACGTCAAACATGTCATGACAAATGTATTTACATTCACATTATTTATTCAACTTGACAAATTGACAACTAACTTTGTGATCTTGCTGACAAATCAACAAAAAGTATCACACTTAACAGATACTATAAAAATAAACGGATTTTACAGAAATCAAAACCACTGTATTATAGTGTAAAATATTATTCTGACTTTATAAAAACATACTCATTAAATGTCTGATAGGCCATAAGCATTACACCAAATGTTTCCTCTTTCTCACATTTTTGGAAAATTACTGCTAATAAAAGTATGTGAAGTTGCTATGGAAACACGCCTCTGATGATATAGCGCTGGAAATCTTGGTGCTTTCTTTGTCTCTTTTGTTGTGACAGTGAATGAGCGAAAAACAAAACAGGTATAATTTCTAAAGGCTGAGGAGAGACAATCAGCTCAGTTTTTACACAGTGGCTTTGATTGTGCCATTTCTGCCCATTGTGACCAAAAGCAAACAGCGGAGGAGGGGGCGCTTTTCTGACCTCACATAATCCTGTCCTGGAGATAGATCCTCCTTTTCATTCACAGCCAAACACTCACTACATGCTGCCACTGGGCCTTTGTACTCTCGGCCCAGCTCCTCTTTTTCAAATACCTTTAGTCCAGAGTGTGGCCAGCAGCACACTTACACATTTACACAACTTGGAAGAAAGAAAACACATAAAGCTAAAATCTTACACAAGACTTTGGACGAAGAGAAGTGGTGTACAAAAATGTTGTTATCAAAACTACAGACAACAGCTATGTTTATATGTAAAGAAAAAAGTCAAATTTCTAGAGCTGTCACAAAATCTGATGTGAGTAATCTGAGGGACCATGGTCAGAATGAAATCAGATTACTCACAGATATTGTCATTTTAATAACTGGACAACGCCAGAAATCTGATATCAGATTTGAGTGTGCATGTAACCACAGCCAGTGTTCAGAAATGAATACAAACTAAAACAATAAGGAAGCATAATAGTTTTCTACAAATACAATCAGCCCCCAAGGCTAAGCAAGAACAGAGCAATAATTAAAATAATACCGTGCTCCAACAGTAAAACTGTTCTTGGTTTAAACTGTAAGGAATAATTAAAAACACTCAAATCTTTTCCCATAGATGAAAGAAATCTGTGTTGTAAGCGAGGGGGATTTATATGTTTGTCATGTTTGAGCTTTAGGTCCAAAGTAAGACTTGGCTGATAATGTAACTCCAGTAATCCTACACAAACATAAAAACATAGTCGGGAAATCAACTCCAAACCACATGCTTTTATTGAGGATTGAGGGGTGCTTGAGGACCTCTCGAATAAAATCTTGAATCTTGATTACACTACACAAATGAACTGCACAGCCTTACAATGAACATACTGTTTTAGTAAAATACCCGAGATAAAATTTTCACACTTTGCTAAAACTGTTTCTCCACACACTGCTGAACATAATACACAGACAAGCGGCCCATGTTATGAGCTCAAATATGCATACATAAGTGGAGATTACATGCAGAGCCAGGAGTGCATGTTTGGACACAGACGTCAGTGTAGAAAGCTGATCGCAGTCTCTCAGAGCTGTGAACAGGAGGATCACACTGGCCTAAAATAACCTCCCACTTTTGCATCCAAATATGCACGTTCACATGTAGTTACAGCAGTATTTTCGTCTAAGCCACTTCCTCAATATATCATTTGATGAACTTCTGGGGTTAATTACTTGAGATCCTCCAGATGAAGAACGTAAGCTCAAAGTTTGCAGGGCCATTTTATTTCCCTACTTGTCAGCATACTGGAGCGCAAGGAATCGGATTACAATTAGAAGGGCTGCACTGTTCATCTAAATCAAATTGAAATTGCAATTAGGATAGTTGTAATTATCATACAGAGTCGCAATTATGAAATTGCAACAGCTGCAATTTATGTCCTCTATGCACCTAGTTTAGAATACTACAAACTGTTCTGAAATGCATGGGTTCTTATAGAAATCAAACAGTTCCTGTTTTAGTCTTCTCTCAAATACTCCTGGTGAAATCATAAATTGCAAATCTAATTGAAATCACAATAAATGCTAAATGGTCACATTTATACAGCAACTTTCTACCTTCAAGGAACCTTCAAGCACTTTACATCAAGGAGCCACTTCCATCCATTCACACATACATTCATACACCAGTGTACACAGAGACTTGGGATGGGGGGTCAAGTGTCTTGCCCAAGGACACAATGGCAGTATTAATTTGTCCCAATAATGTTAATGTCAAGTGAGGATTCGAACCGCCAACCTTCAGATCAGAGGACGAGCCTGGTAGACTTAAACCTAAACAAACTTTTCTGGACGACAAGAGAAACTTTTTTACTGTACTATACTTACTATAGTATACAGTGGAAAGATGCAGGAGAGTGGATGAACAGAACTGAAGCAGAATTGACAGCAGTAGAGATTGAGAATTATTTAGAAAGGCAAAATTACCCAAGGTTAGACTAAAACATCTTTTCAAAAACTTGCTCTCCAAAGATGCCGCGCTAAAGTTACTTTCAGGTTTTTTGGGGCTTTTTGTTTACACTCCCACACTGTTATTGTACAGGAAGTTGTATAACCAAGTAGTACACAGACCATTTTAACTCTTAAGCCATTCTGATACAATTCACACATGCTTCAAAAGAATATACCTTGATCTATCTAGTATTTATTTTAAACCAAAAAATAATACAATGGCATTACACTTTACAATCCTTGGATAACTGTTTACGCTTTTCACTGAATAACCCAATGAAAATGTCCAATTATAACATTTTTAAGAGTAATTTATGACATGTTTACCAGACTAAATCCCCTCCGGACTGGACAGATCATCCAAGTAACTTTAACCACTCCTTCAAGCCCAATAAACACAGGCAAAACAAAGACATCAGACGAGAGGAATGGTTTTATAAGAGGTGCTGAAGATGAAGTGGTGTAGAGAGATGCGAGAGTGAACAGCAGGTCGATATGAGGCTACTTTTAATGTTTCCGAATTCAAACACTCTGCCTGGGCCAAGTGTCTGCTGCCTGCCAAGTCTAAAATAGGCGTTTCAACTTCTCTCCATTCGTTACACTGAAAGATGAGGAGCAGATAGAGCTTCTTGATAATGGAAAAAAAAATAATTATTTGGTTCCTTCTTTGCCAAGAATATTCCTCAGAAGGGCATTCCGCTTGTAGATCTCCATGGAGACAGTTATATGCAGTTTAGATGTGAGATCCATGGAGAAGTGACCATGCACACAATAAGAATGCATGTATTTCTGAGCAATAAAAACAGATGTTTATATTTATTTATGTTCATTAACTGTGCATTAACTATGCTGTACCCAAGGACAAGCTAGTCTTTCTTGGGGTCTTGGTCTAACTGAACAAGTCTGAAATAGATAGATACACCATACTGTGCAAAGCAATAACATCTCCATGGAGACGAGAAGGTAGCTGACCCCCAAACCAGAAAAGTTACATAGTGCCCTTTTAACATGTTGAGGAGGATTAGACTTATTATTTATGAGCAATGTTTTGTAATTCCTGTTTTAAAGGTCCTATATTACGTAAAGAAAAAATAATGTTGTTACCTCCTTAAAAACATACCTGGAGTTGTGTTTGTTTCATTCACAGATGTTTGAGTAATCCTTCATTATCAGTCTGTCTACATCCCCAAAGCTCAAGATGCTCTGTTCCACCTTGTGGTGTCATGAAGCAGTAGTTTTCAAGTTGTCTTTTACCTTTAGTTCAGTAGAGCTTGGCAATTCCGGGGCAGAAATCATCCAAATGATGATTCCGGTGAAGGTGCGTGGAGTTTAAAAACACAGGGAGCACTTCATGTATTACCAAGATATCACAAGGTGGAGTGTTTTCTGGTTGAGAAAAAGGGTTTGTGGGTTAAACATTTGTGAATGAAATAAAACACAACTCCAGGGATTTTTTTTTGATGAGGAAGCACCATTTAAAAGCCACTGTTAATGTCATGTTTGGTTTTGTGGGGCAGACACTGCTTAAATCCATTTTGAATGATATGCACTAACTGTAATAATCACAATTAAAATTCAAGTCATTGCACAGCCCTATGAGGAGTATGATGTACGCAAGTGTTTTTAGCAGTATCAAAATAAGCTTTGCAGGGCCAAACATGACAGAAAACATTCAAGAATACAAGCTAGAAAAGTGAATGTACACGGAGGAGCAAAAGGAGGTAGTGTTTGGGTGATGTTATTCCCACGAGAGACGCTCCACTTTTTCAAACATGTGACAGACTGTTCAACACTGCAGCAGCTGTACAGGTGAAGGTTTGTGGACACTTCCACTTGTGGCATTTCCAGGAACAGTGGAAATGCACAAGCAAATCTTTTTCAACTTCTATGGGATGTTCACTGAAAAAGTCTACACACATTTTAGTTGACAGTTGTTTCTTGTCTAAATCGAATGCTTCACATATCATTATAGAAAATATATAATTTTTATTATTTCAAATGACATTACTGCAGATATATAAAGCCAAGAGAAACCATTTTTGGCAAATAAAACTGACTTAATACTTCATTGGTGTATGTGTATTTCTACATGCAAATCATTTTAATGTGGAACTTTTCAATAGCATACATAATTATTGCATAGAGGTTTTTCCAGTTTATTTTGGGAAGCCTGGGATGATTAAAAGACGTTTGAGGGCCTAACATATATTTCTTGACAAATACCCATAGCTATCATTCCATCCTCATTTACTGCTGCAAGACTGACCCTTCAAATATTTTGGCATTATCATATTTTCAATTAAAATCCGGCGCCGCTTCGCTCGATGCAATTCCATTGGTGTGACCGGTGGCTTTGACATCTAACCCTCATCTCCATAGTAACAATAGTTATGAACACAAGGGCATTGACCTTTGACCTATGACTGTGCATGCGAGTCGTGCTACAGGGGGATGGTCCACAGACACCCATGGGAATAGCAGGCAAGCTCCAATGCTTGTTTAGTCTTTACCACCATAGCCCCAAACCAAACAGCACTAAATGGGGACGAGGGGTGCACCACCAGATGAAAAGTAATGTGACATTCTAGTAACAATAAAAAAAATAAAAAAACTTTGCAAATCACATTATTTATAAGATGAACTGTGTGAAAATTTAATCACTTAATCACGATCAAGTCCTGATCTAGATTTTTTTTATGTTAATTTGGTGCTCTTCCATCATTATGTAACAGTCTAGTCCAAGTTTAGTTTTGGGTTTAATCACAATTTTAATACTAAATCAAAAATCACTAAGTCAAAATCATCATCCTTCAGAGCTTCAGTTAAAGTGTGTAAAAACCATTTGATTTGATATGATGTACCCTGTGTAGTTTAGTCCTTTTTTTAATCATAATATTTCTACATCTCCAGTTAACAATCATTTTACCAGATATTGCACATCCTTACTCTCTCTCTCTCTCTCTCTCTCTCTCTCTCTCTCTCTCTCTCTCTCTCTCTCTCTCTCTCTCTCTCTCACGCACACACAAACAAACAAACACACACACACACACACACACACACACACAAACACAAAGGGCTGGGTGATATGGTGACAGAAATCAAATTGTGGTCTGATCCCTGTGGCTCTTCTATTTTGGTGATATACTGTATACTAGTATATAGTCCATAGGCCAGACCTCAAAGTGATTTCATCAATGATATTTAGAAAAGTCCCATATCTAAGCTTTATATTTTGGTGTGATAGAATTTTCTGAGTTTCAGCGCTATCACAGTAATCACTATATCACTATAATAAAATACAACTACTTTTTCCCACCCACTTCTCTTATTGAACAGCTTCTTCATGATTCCTGACTGAGTGACTGACAGCTGGAATTCACCAATCACTGTGAATTTTCAGAAGACT
This sequence comes from Taenioides sp. WSHXM2023, assembly GCA_029959045.1. Taxonomy (NCBI): domain Eukaryota; kingdom Metazoa; phylum Chordata; class Actinopteri; order Gobiiformes; family Gobiidae; genus Taenioides; species Taenioides sp. WSHXM2023. The sequence continues at coordinate 18,192,240 of CM057099.1, forward strand.
TTTTTTTTACCTCTTTAAAGCAAAAGAAAAATACAAACTGTACATGAATGGTGATAAAATCAAAATCATGATCTGGCTCCACAAAAATCCTGATATTAATGATTTGCCATATCTCCCACCCCTACACACATATATTATTCCCAGTGTCTTATTAACCCATCTTGGGAGCGGGCGGTCTCTGTGAGTGCCCGCTCTCTCCATCACTGCAGTGTGTGACGGGGCTCATTTCATCTCCATATCTGAGCGCGCTGGGGCCAAGGATGACACACTGACAGATGACATCCCGCAGATCCAAGGCCACACACACCCCAGTAATTACCCACACTCTTATGTAATAAATGCTCAAACGGCATTTAGTTAACCGACACATAGTATGTCATCTGGATAAATGATTGTGTCAAAACTGAGAAGATGCAATTTCTTTTGCTACTGTTATGTTGGTCCATAGACTGTATATATAAAATTGGACACAGCTAACCTGCTCTGCACTGTCTTCCAAATAGGACGGCTCCAATTGACTTTGCATTGTAAAACGTCGCCCCTCTCTCTGAACTACTGCTCTCAGAATCGTCAATTTGGTCTTAAAATGTTTGTATTAACCCACTCTACATCATCCTGGTGTTTTTATTTTGCTATTTTGACCATAAATAAATTCATATTCCTAATATGGAACTTGGCTCCAAATTTAACCCAGGAAGGATAATCGCCTTGTTTTGTAGAGAAAACATTCTTCTAAATGTGTGGAAATCCTGGACTGGAATCTAATGTTTATGAACCTGATGGAATTAAATGAAAGATTCTCGGCACACGTGGCACAGAGGACGCACTGGATGAAATGGCTCTATTGTGGATATAAATTGATGTTTTCTTCCATAGTGGCTCTAAACGGTAAGTCGTGCATGTTTTGTTCTTTTGTCTTTGTTTTTGCCTGTAAACATTTTCTAGTTAGCATGGTTTGCATATAAAGATGATAGATAAGATTCAGATTACAGTTCAGAGTTTCATTGACAAACATGGACTTTTTACTTGGAGATTTTTACTTGGTATTTTTTTATTTGACATGTAGCAGCTGAGTCAGCACAGAATCATCTGTTAGAAGTTAAGAGTACGTTGTTGATATGGATCCAATTAGGCCCATAGAATTTATACCGCGTGTAGACTTGGAACATGTTATACGTTGCTTCACCATTCGCACTGGTCACTTTCTGCTTCCATTCCACTAAATGCTAGCTCATTGTTCACACCTGTTGTTCGCACGTTCATGCCGCTTGATTTGCCCGAAACGCCGAAAATGCTTCGCGGCGCCTGCGTGACATGCGCCGCAGCGCTTTAGTTGCTCGTCAATGCACCTCTACATAGGGTTAACAGGGGAATCACTTCTTTATACAGTCTATGTGCTGGTCTGATAAAGTTCATGTACCGTTGAGAAGAAAAGCAATGCTGGGTACATTTACATGGACAGTAAAAAATCATTACAACAATCAGATAACACAAAAATTAGATCTGATTTGTGGTGTGCACAAAAGAACTCTGATCATCAAATCAAATCAAATCAAATCCAAAGATAATCAAGACAATGATTAGATTTTTGCATTAGCATAAACATAGACACTGTCAGAAATCAGATAGAAATGGAGCATGGCATATAGTTCAGTATTATTACATTAAATTGGGGATAGAGCGGACGAAATGAATAAAATAAAATAAAAATCACAGTCAGATCACAATTTCGACTATAGCACAATTTATAGTGTCTTCTTAATATCTCTATATTGCATTCTAGAAGTAAGTTAAGCCATCCTCTTCTTCAGAGCGCTCATACGGCACTGCGATTGGTGACTGGAACCAAACGCTATAGGTGACATCACACACCCTTAGCCCACATCTTTATATAGTCTATGGTGTGAACAGTCCAACATGCAGCGGAAACAGGTCCGACTTACTGCTGGCAATGCGAACACGGCTCCTGCTCCGGTCCAGACAGCCCTTAGCAAAGGGCCCGGAACCCCATACTCCCAGAGCACTCCCCACAGGACCCCACGAGGGACACGGTCGAATGCCTTCTCCAGATCCACAAAGCACATGTGGACTGGTTGGGCAAACTCCCATGAACCCTCGAGCACCCGATGGAGAGTATAGAGCTGGTCCAGTGTTCCGTGGCTGGGACCAAAACCACACTGCTCCTCCTGGATCCGAGGTTCGACTATTGGTCAGATTCTCCTCTCCAGTACCCTGGAATAGACCTTACCGGGGAGGCTGAGGAGTGTGATTCCCCTGTAGTTGGAACACACCCTCCGGTCCCCCCTTCTTAAACAGACGGACCACCACCCTGGTCTGCCAGTCCAGAGGTACTGTCCCCGACCACTACGCGATGTTGCAGAGACGTGTCAGCCAAGACAGCCCCACAACATCCAGAGACGTAAGATACTCAGGATGGATCTCATCCACCCCCAGAGCCTTGCCACTGAGGAGCTTGCCAAATACCTCAGTGACTTCAGCCAGGGTGATGGATGAGTCCGCCTCTGAGTCCCCAGCCTCTGCTTCCTCCTCAGAAGACGTGATGTGGGATTGAGGAAATCCTCAAAGTATTCCTTCCACCGTCCGACAACATCCCCAGTCGAGGTCAACAGCTCTCCACCCGCACTGTAAACAGTGTTGGAAAAGCACTGCTTCCCCCTCCTGAGGCATCGGACGGTTTGCCAGAATTTCTTTGAGGCTGTCCGATAGTCTTGCTCCATGGCCTCTCCAAATTCCTCCCAACCCCGAGTTTTTGCCTCTGCCTCTAGTAGATTTGTTTTAGTCAGTTACAGAAATGTGCCATAAAACGCACTTGGACCTCCACTTTACTGTTTACTGGACCCCTGCTTTACTGTTTAGACATACTGTTACAAATATGCAACTTTATAATAATGTACACTTTTGTTTACTTTTTATTTCCGTTTCCAATCATATTTTAACATCTGCTGCCTGCCTCAAATGGATTTTAAAAAATAAACAAACTAATTGCCAATGACGATACAAGACAGGAGGACAACACCAGCTGTTCTCCAATGCTCCTTCAGAGGAAGTACACACTATAAAAACTTGGGTACAAAAGAGCCACATTGAACGAAACAGGGGTCCAAGCTGTACAAGATGATATTTCCTGGACAGTACTGTAATATACAATTTATTATTAAGAAACATATTTTTTCATGTTTGTAACGGATAACCTCATACCCTGTCAATCAGCATAGTATTTGCACTGTCGTTCTTGTCTCTTGTATATAGCTGTGACTATATAGTTTATTACTTTATTACTTATATTTCTATTTTATTTTGACTTGTACATATACATTTTTATAATTATGTCCCATTTGACACCTGTCTCTTGCTCTTTTTGCTATACCATCTATTTTTGTTACTCTCTGTTATTATATTATTATATTGTGATGAGTGAGCTACTGTATCCAAATAATTTCCCTTGTGGATCAATAAAATTTGTCTAAGTCTAAGTCTAAGTTTAGTTTTTCTAGGAATAAAAATAGAAAATAAGACAAAAAAAAACACCCTGCTATTGGCAAATGCACTGTTTTGACAACAAATAATAAATACTGCCTGCACACTGTAATTCCAAATCATTCAGCCAGTGCCTTATAGCTCCTATCTAATAAAGAGAGAGTAGTAAAAGATGCACAGACTTGCTCACCAATAAACTGCGTTGTTACAAGCACTCCCCCATACACAACTGTGAGCTACCGTTACTGTATGATTCCCCAGTCATCCCAGGAGACAGGCAGAGGAGATGTCTCTCTTTTAATTACCATTCAAACAGCATGCAGTTTGCTTGTAGAGATGCTCCAATATATTGTTAAAAATAATTAATTTCTTTTCCGACATCAGCGAATAAGTCAAGATAAGAATTAATTAAGAGCAGCTTCTAATGAGATTTGAGCTTCTAATGGCTTTAAGACACACAGTTACCGGGCAGAAATATAGACGTTCCAATGTACAAAGACACTAGTGCATTCAATAGGAAAAACTTGTCCACTTGTGTTTCCAGGAAAAGTCGTATCTTTTGAAGTAAAAGTATTTGTGGCTAATAGAGGGTTGAATAACTAATGTCTACAAGTCATGGGTTTCAAACTATGGCTACCATCCTCTGTGGTCATAGTATTTAAGCAATTCAAATCAAAATATTATATCTTTTGAATGGGGAAAGGTCCTCACAAAGTCCTTCAAATTAGGAAGGAATAGTTTGTCTGATACACATGAATAGATATGAACTAACCACTAGTTAGTGTTTAATTCTGGGGATAATACTATTTTAGGATTATTGTGTCAGTGGCATGAATTAGTTTCAGTATTATCGCTTATTGTTGATATTCTCTTCAGCAATATATTGTACTTCAAAATTTGTTATCGTGAAAAGAATCATGCATTGTGAAATAGGACATTCTATTCTTGACACAATTTCAAGGCACAGGGAGTGGGGCTGCAGAATATATTTATTATATATTTAAAGCTGTAATCACAGTTTGAGTTGCCTCTATCATTAAATCACAAAGGCTGCAATTATTTAGAAAACAGAGAGTTTTTTGTTTACATGGAGTAAGTAGCATATTTCACAAGCCTGTACGCTAAATCTTTAATAGAAGTGACTCCCTCAACAGATTACAAACAATAATAAATGATTACATGATATTGGTAACACCCTACTTCCTTGTGAAAAGCAAACTCACCTTAGTACACAACTAAGTACAACCTCGTGGTAATGGCAGGGCATTGCATTGTATTTGAGATGAAAAGACACAACATCATTTCTGAGGCCGTCGCTGAAGTAATAGAGGCGTCGCCACAGCAGCCAGGTAAACACAGGTAAGACGACAAGGAGAGGAGATTAAGGGTGGGATTGCAATGACAAACTATCTTGGCAGTGGACAGGCCTAAAGTAAACAGCAAAGGCATGTTTAAAAAGCTTAAAGTTCAAATGTGTCTTTAACTAATCTCCTAGTACAGGAGACACTGCATCTGTCAAAGTAAAGTAAGTAAAAGTAGATAAATGAATGTGGAAAAGCTACTGAGATGAACCCTTTAGAATTCCTATTTTGTGACAGGGATGACTAAGAGACTCCATATACAATGAAAACAACGGACAGCTTTCTTCTATAGGAAAAAGAGAGGTTTACAGTGCAGACAAGGTAACAAGAAGAGCAAATAAGGTTAAGTTTTCAAGGAGAATAAGATTCTTTTAAAACCTAATCAGAAAGTAAAAAGAAAGAGTTACTTGGAAAATGCATTTGAATAATTCACAAAGATATGCATGAGGCCTGACTGAGCATAATACAGATTGATCAACGTAATGAAAGACAGAGAACTACTGAGGACATTTTGAATTCATAGCAATAAAGTTTTGTTCCCAGAGTAAGAGTACTGTCAGCATTGTCAGACTGAATTGCTCATTCAGAAACCATATGGGAATATGAATTTGCCCAGACTAAATTATTGCAATGTTTTGTTTGTAAATATGACATAATAATAAGTTAGAATGGCACTCCCAGGCTGCTTGCTACTTCAACAAACCAATCCGATACGCATAACACGCACTTTGTAACTTTCCTGGGGTGGGAAGGGTCAGCCACCTGCTTGTCTCCATAGAGTTGGTATTGCTTTATTAGAAATGTTCCACAGTATGGATTTAGCTTTAACTGTTTTGCATGCATTTCATTATAGGTATTTTTATTGTTAAAAATCTTACGGTGAGCTGAGTTCACTCTCCACAGATCATGCAACCAGAAAAGTTGCATACTGCACCTTTATGCAATTTACTCCAAACGTACTACTTTGTCACTAGGTACAACTAAATTATCAAAACATTTAATTTTGCATTCAAATCATAATGAAAAAAAAAATCAATTTATCTACGTAACATATTTGTTTGCATCAGATATCTGCCATAAAATGTGAAAATCACTGCACAGTTTTAAGGAATATGATTTGATGAAACAACCTTAGGGAAGGGAACTATCAAATGCGGTGGAGCAACGGTTGTTCATAAGAATTTGCAATAGATAAAAGATACTATGCATGCTGGGGTTTCAATGACCAGTAAAATGTCACGTATTGCGTTAGGCCCGAACTCAGAGTGACTTTGAGCTAATTCTTATTGCACAGCCGCTGTCTGGTGAGTCATCTCTGCATCTGATGTACTCTGAGCACAACAAAGACAAGGGGTAATAATATCCTACCAAAGTCTGTTACTGTCGAAACAGGACACTGTGGGAGCTGTACAGTGACGGTTAGAGATTTAACTAAAATATGTTTATAAATGATAATATTGAAAATAAAGTAGTGCACTGACACAAAAACCCTAAATCAGGATTATCCCCCAAAAACTTCTAAATGGACAATATTGTTTAAAAACATGAGCTACTTTAAATAAATAGCAGAATGAAACACTCACAAGTACTTTTTTTTTCATTAATTGATAATTTACAATTGATAATTTACAATTATCAATTCATACATTTTATGGTAGAACACATTTCAGCTTTCAAAAAAGAAGTCTGTGTCCAATGTAGGGTCAGAAAGGCATCCAGAATAAAACAATATAATCTCATAGGTAACATTACATAAAGCATTTTTGATTGTGTTAAACAGTGTATGTAAAATATTTAATACAAAAGTTCAGCTTAAACCGATGCTGTCCCGCAGTAGCTGGTCCACAGCAGAAGCCCAAACTGTACTGGGGGATATGCTGCCCTCATTGTTGACTCAGCACTTTTGCCTCTTCATCTATTTCCATAGCAACACATCTATTCCCCTCCTCAACCTTTATTACCTCACACTGACATTCGGGGCTGACCCATTTGACTCCCGTGGCGCGGTATTACATTAGTGTGTCTCTCAAAAACACATTTTTGCTCCTTCACAAGAGCCTTAACCCAGCAGGAGACTGACATCCACATGCACTTACACACATACAATGAATGGAGAGATTAATTCAGACTTTCATCATTGGGTGGGGGCCCCGTGGTGTGTGGGGTTCTGTGGGGGGTGGAAGGTGGAGACTGCGGGAGTCTGTGGAGGCTAATGGGTTATATGTGTGAGTGTGGCGTGTGTGTCCAGGACCAATAAAGGCGGCACTAGAGCGCAGTCTCAAAGGGGCTCTAAAACAAACAGAAAGTGGACAGGGGCTAAGGACAGCGTAAGCTCTAAGCACTGTGAATATTTCACTTCAGGGTTTATGTACTAGAATATGAAGTAGTGAAAGACAAATTCAAGTACAAGAACTGATACTTTGAACAGTAGAAGTGAGTGAGAGGTTAACTGGGTTATACACTATTGAGTGACTTTAGCTGTACTTCTTGTTATAAGAAAACTATTAATTTACTTACCAGTGCAGTCAATGTAAACGCCAGTTCCACTTCCATTACTAGTATACACTACTAGGAATGTAACACAGAATATGCATGAACATGTGATTTTCCTATATTAAAAACTAAAAGTATCAAATTGCAAGCCCTTTTGCTCCAGGTGCACACAGAAAGCAGAGAGAACTACATAGACCATGGACCTTTGCTGTTTAGTGTAGCTAATATGAAGAAATTACTGTTTAACACTTTTTTCAAAACCTTGTAAGTTATTACATACAGAAGTAATTTTGATATTAAAAAGTAAGGATGATCAAAAAACAGCATAAATATACAAAAAAGTTCAAAGTTTAAATGATATGTATCACTTTCTAAGTAAGTTATCAATCGTCTTGCACAATGTAAAACAATAACAGCCAATTTCCAAGTTTATGATCAAGATCAGCCCATTAAATAGAGTAAGTGCTTGTACTTTATCTGACAATAAAATTTACTCTTCCTTGTCTGGGCGGTTAAACTCTATTGACTGTATTGAAATAACATGTTAAGTCTTTGGATTCCTGTTCACTGGCTGTGAATGAGTGACCGCTCGCTCCTCATCACACTGAAGTGCTCTACTGCTTAAATCAATGCTGCTCCCGACCTGATCCTATATATCGCAGGGGCAGGCACAAGCTGATGCCAATGCTTCTGTTACTGCGATAGTTCACTGTGTTCCTATTCAATAAATGAGTAAATCACATGGCAACAAAAACACAAATCTAACTGTGCACAACCACCTTTTTTCATTTAAAACTTGACAAATGTCTTCCTATATTTGTTAAACGGTAATCTCCTGACAAATGTGTTTACCATGACGGGTTACAACCTGCAGTATTTGGTCAGGATTATAGTAAAAAGCTGTAGTAATAGCGTCAGTGCTATTGTGTTCATTTGACAGCCTTACTTTTTCCACATTACGTCAGAAAATATTTGTATATCAACTTCCATCTGAGCCAGCATGTATTACTGGAAAATGCAATACGAAGACTTAATCTGAACTCAACTGGACCCAAGCAGAATTGAAAGTTAGGGTGAACCAAAGCTGAATGTAGGAAAGTTGAAAAATCTACAGCGTATAACAAAAACAAATCTGTTTCTTTACTTGTACAACAGGCTATGCCTAAAATAAACCCAAAAGTACCTCTCCTCCTACAGTTTGCAAATCACTATCTTCAACCAGAAAAATGAAGTCATTGTTTGCTTTTGAATAAGACAGCACAACTGCCAACTCACATGTGTTTTTAGTGCCACCACAAGATCTTGAGGAAATATTTTGATACTCATAAATCTATACAGATTCATTCTTTATCTTGTATTGCAGCCACAGATAACATGGATCTCTCCCACAGACTAGAGGTTATGAAATAGTGCACAGCTGCAGCATGTGGCCACAGGGCAGGAGCAGGACAGTAACAACCAGAACAGACAGGTGACCCGCGAGGTCTCCCACATCTCCGCTCCCGTCTGTGGCTCACCGCAACTAATTATACCTCAGTCACAAACACCCAGAGGCACACCCAAAACAATGCCTAATTTAACACAAGTGGTACACTACAACTACAGTGTAATAACAGCTATCCATGTGAAACAAGGAGCACTTCCTCAGAAAGATTTTGAGATAAACCTGCTCCACTGCTGTGCCTCCACAACTTCAGTCTGGTACAAGTTTGTCTTCACCAACTGTCACATGAGTTCTGCTGCACTCAGTCCTGCTGTATGTGTGCCCATTCTGTGCACATGGATTTGGACGTATAAAGGAAACAGCATTTGAGGCAGGGACCATGTACAACCCATTTTCCACAGCATGGATGTTGGGCTTATCCCTTTAACCAATTCCATTACTTTTCACAAGCTGAGATGAAGAAGTGAAGTAGACAGTTCTCAAACAGTTCCCATAAGTCATGTTTTGTTTTGCCATGGTTGAGTGTTTGAAACAACAACAGTGAGTAAATTACCTACCTTTACAGGGGAGCTCCTAGTGGCTGTGGGCAGCTCTCTAATAGCACTGCCCGGGGAAGAAGCGCATATTCCGGCTGCGTAGCCCTGAAGCGAACCCCCGGGAAGGGACTGCCGACTGCCCGTTCCGTTGCCTCGTTGGGGTCGCTGCTTGATCCCGTCCAAGAGGCGAACCAGGAGGATGTTCGCGGGGAGGTCGTCCACCCCGCAGTCCACCAGGATGCGACACTCCGGGCAGCGAAGCTCGTTTCTGGAGCTCACAATATTCTCCAGGCAGCGGCGGCAGAAGGTGTGCTGGCACGGCAGCACCTTGGCCGTGGTGTCCAGGCGTTCCAGGCACACCGAGCACTCCAGGAGATCCAGCAGCGACGAAGACTCGTCCATGTCGGCGGAGAGCGTGAGCATCTGGGCTTCACTGTCCGGGACGTCGCGGAGACTTGTTTGTGTTCAGTGTAAAAGAAGCGAGGCCACAGAACATTCTGGGAGGCGGACCCTGCTCCACAGCACTGGAGTCCCCGCGCGCAAAGAGGCAGTTCCCGGGAGTTGTGGAGGAAGGCTCTCCGCTGATCACTCTCCGTCTCCCGCAACGTGTTTGTGTTTCGGTGGCTCTTCGCTGGTCTCCTCCTCCCGCTCTCTCCAGCAGCAGCTGTGCACAAAACGGTGAGGTCACGCTCTCATCATCATCATACGCGCGCCCATCAGAACCGCGGCGCGCGCACGAACCTGAGGCAGAGATACGGGAGAGAGAGAGAGAGAGAGACCACCGCCACAAATGGGAAGGTCCCCCGCCGCTGCTGTTGTTGCCAGCCAGGTTTTCTTCCCACACCTTCAGCACTGGGCAAAACCAGAGCTGCTCTGGCCGCTGTGAAGCCGGAGAGAGCAGTGGAACAAAGACGACCAGATCCTGTACCTTAAATAACTGTACTGACAAAACCATCAACTTTACACTAGGATGTTTCCAGCGTTTTTAAATATAGGCTAGATTGAAAATATTCAGTATAATCCTAAATGTGTTGTTTCGTGCACTACATCCAAAATAATCCAGAGTGTTTAATATGGAACAAAAGCAAAGAGGCCATCACCTTATGCTGCCCACCTGGCACAGACCTCCTGCATTACCTCAACAACTTCAGCGCTGTATTGCACTGGGAAAGTAGGTTTGTGGCGACACCCGGTGGTGACAATTGAATTGGCTTTTTCCTCGTTTCCACTGCGATCCATTTCTTTCAATTTTAGATAAGATTTTAATGGTGGTTGCTGCTGTAATAATTAGTAGACCTTTTTGGTGTGTTATGCCCTTATTTTTTATATAAAGTCGTCTGTTTTATGTCAACTTGAAAGCTCTTCTTTGCACTTCTACATGTACATGTATGGATAAAATACAAAATGTCTAATTAATTAAACTGTCAGTTAGTCAGACTATATGGACTGTTGTCTTTTCTATGTCTATGAACTATCTTATTCCCTATTTACCTGTTCAGACGTGTCCTGCTCTCATTCTCCAAGCCTAGGGAAAGATTTACACGCGTGTATATGTGTGTATGTGTGAATGTGTGTATGTGTGTATGTGGTATGACAGAGATGCCTTCCCAAGCGTGATGGGGGTTCGCCTGTTACCACCCACGATGAATTGTGAAGGCCGAGACTGCAGTAGCCAATGAGGTATGAGACTGATGTGTTTTGGCTACATAATGCAATTCAAAACAATTAGGGTATGTTTTAGCCATTTAAGTGCACACATGCATGGGGTAAAAAGAAAAGCAGCCTTTGTAAGCAAACTATAAGCTATGCTGCACCATACAAAGGGTAACTTCAGGACCTGTGCCATCGCTAAACCAGCTTTGTATTTTATCTCCAGTTTACAGACATTTTTATTGCTCTATTTTTGCCGATGATGGCTTAATGTTGCAATAGCAGAGCAATCTCAACAGCTAAAACCTGTGCATTTGTATTGTTGAAAAGACTATTGTAACACCATTACAAAAGTGACTCTCACACTAAAATAAAATGGACTAAACAATTCAAAAGATTGCTGTGAACAAAACCAGCAAATATCACAGGATAACCAAATGTAATCTAAAGAATGTGTATTACAAAATGTTACCCAGGATAAGTCAAGCTCAGGATTACTGTAAATCAGGACTAAAAATGGACATAAAAACAACCAGAACTGATTGCAAGAAAACTTGGTCTAAATGAGATTTCAATAAAGACATTGCACCATCTTTAAAAAACTAATATAAGCTTAATTTAAGGTACACAAACAAACTTTTCTGGTGGAGGGTTCGCCACCTTCTTTCCTCCATAGATTTTATTGCCTCACCTGGAATGTTCCACAGTATTGCATTAAACTTACTGCTCTTTGTGGAGACTAGCAGGTGATGCTCCAGGCCAAGTTACAGGTCTGATCTATGTAGAGTGGAACATTATGGTCAAACAACAGTAAGTTACATAGTAAGTTACATAGTTCACCTTTAAGAAGAGCAAAACCAAACCAAAAACATAGACAACATTAAACTAAAACAATTTGATAAAACCAAGACACAAGAACTGTCCTATGTGTTCCAGCTGAAGAAGTTCCAACAGAAGGGTATTTTGAGAGCCATTACCATAACCACAAGAACTTGCAAGAACTGGAAAAGCTTGTAAACTTTATCAAACCCACTCATGTCCTGAGCGCAAATGTCACCGACTTTAGACTGTGATTCTCCACAGCCAGTAATTGAAAATGACAGAAGAAAATTATTATCAGATAAATCTCCCTCTCGATCTATTTGAATTTCACAGTTTGGGTTCCCTTCAGGACAAGACGCTGTCAGCCAAACAAAGGCTGGGTGGTGCTAAAATAAAAACATGTCAATTAGAGAAGCAGCATTTGTCACAAGAGGTAGAATAAAAACGCATTGTGGATTTCACTTTACTGGTAAATCAGGCTCAAGTTTTTTGTTTTTTTCATGAAGTTTTGACTTTGGCAGGCACATTTGCTTTAAACCTGTTTGCTTATGCATTCATATTTAAATTAACCCATTTCTCCCACTCCATATGGACTTTAAAGGAGGCTTTTATATATAATTCCTGGACTTATTGATAGCTCTCCTTAGGCAGTCTATCACTCCTTGACAAATAGATGGGTTTTCCAAGTGAATGCCCAAGAGGAAATTAAATTTATAGGCCCAAAATGATTAAATGATGTTATGAATATATATGAGTTTGTACCTATGCGTAGATTTCTCTCTTATTGAACTATGTCCTGCATTTATGCAAAAAGTAGGTCATCTGACACCGCATCACCATGGCAACTGGTGCTGGTTACAGACCAGTTAAAAGATGTGGCCTTTGTGCAGTGAGATTACTAAAGGGGCACTAAAAGGTCACCGAGTTATTAAAGTGTTACAAGTTTTACATGAGTTCAGTTTCCTTTTACAGGTGCTATTCTGAGGACTTTTTATACCACTTTAAGAATGCCTTATCTTGTCAGATCTTAGAAGGCTAGCAGGGTTGTGCATGAATAATACTAGGATGGAAGACTGCAACATTGGCTCTACCGCATACTGTTGTTGTGTCCTTGGGCAAGACACTTGCCTAGTATGAATATGATATGTGAGTGAGGTTGTTGGTGGTGTATCAAAATGTTTTTAAAATAGTGCTAAATAGGTGCTATACTATACTTTACACACATTTTGGCACTTTCCTTGAACCAAAGTGTTCAATCTTGGCACGTTCCTGTTTCCTAACTTCAGATAGATTTCAGTAAAGTTGGGCATGTAGTAAAAAACATTTTTAACCATTAGTCTCACTCTCTCATACAGTAACTTCATAATCTACAAGTAAAATCTATAATTTAGAGTGATGCATTTAATATATTAGCTTTGATTAATTTCTACTCAAAGAAACTCTCTTTGCTTTGCTATCCACATGCTGGTTTCATGTTTTTGAATCATTGGTCTGTAGAGAACACATTACTATGATGAAAAAGACATCAGTCTTTCAAAGTGCAAAAGTGCACTGAATCATATGTTCATCTCGCCCATACAGACATCAAACCATCCTAAGGCAAAAGGAAGTTTGTTTTTAACATTTTTTTCTAGTAAATTTAAGTTATACCAACTTAATTAAACCAAGAATCAAATTAAGTCTCTACAGATTTCTTCTTCGAGCTACCAGTTTGAAGTTTCCGTTTCGTGGGTCATGGGGGTGGGGGATAAAGCAACAGTGAGAGAATGATATGTGACAGCTGACAATCCTATTATACTTCCATGAGAACAATACTGAATCATTAAAGAGCTTATTCATCTTGTATTTTTGTTTAGTTCATTAAAACATCAATAAACTATATTCTTCAAACTAAATATGGTCTTTGTCTGTGCTCCTTTGAATAGGGATTAATTTATAGATATGGGTAATTGTTGCAGTATGTGCAATTTTGTTATTCAAGTGTTCCTAATCTGACTGATTGCATTTCTGGAAAGGTCTGCATTGTGTTAAGAAACATGTTTTGAATTGAAGCAAAATGACAAAAACCTCTTAATGATATAAGCAAAGCAAAAATATGGAATAGTATAGATAGGAGCCAATGACATGATAACACAGCCAAGCCAGCCAGAATGTAAGAGAATGAAAAAAGATATGACTTAGAACTCCTTAGGAATTAGGAACTTTTCTGAGCAGTTCTGTGCTTTGAGATTGCTTCGCCTATTTAATTAATACATACTATTTTTATTATGTGTAATGTTTTGATTGCAACAGAAATACAGTTGGATTGGAGTGTATGTGACCACTGCTTGTGCATTGCTTGTTGGTCTATACTGGCATCCATCACAGGACAGTAAGTACAGGCTTTGCTTAATTTGTGTTTTGGTCTGATCAGTGACAGAGCAGCCATCTTTCTCTCATCACTACTCACCAGTCTTCTTGTTATCCTCTTCATATCCCCTCCATCCTCTCCTTCATCAAATCTCTTCCTCCCTCCACTCAGTCAGGAAGCCCCTGGATTGACTTCAATACAACTCTAAAAGAGGAAGCCGGCATATTGTAGACAAGAAAGAGGAGAGAAGAAGATGAAAACCAACTGAAAAGTGAAATAGGGAAAAATACAGTTACATAAGATTAAATAATATTAGACAAAGGCAAAGCAAAAGTGTAAAAATGATAGATAGAAAGAGAGGGCAGCGGGGAGAGTAATTACAGGACTCCTGGTGTTTTCAAAGCATGTCTTTTATCTTACCCTTCCTGTGGCTAAGAATCAAGATGAAGCAGAGCGGAAGGAGGAGGAGAAGTCCAAGGCCAGGTAGTCCCAGACAGGCAACACACAGCTCAAGTCATTCACAGCCCACACAAACACTCGCTAAACCACTGTACCTGTGATCCGAGGGAGGTGGGATTATCTGAAGAGCAGGCTTCACTTGAGTGTAGGTTTCACTTGAGTAGGCGACAGACTTGTTTGGCTGTGGTATAAACAGTGGAGGGTGATTACAGACAGAAAGTTCATCATGCATCTTTAATACTGGTAAAGATTTAAAGATGAAAGAGTTTTAGTAATAGAAATAAGCCATTATAAGTGTAATGTGCCTAACTACAGCATTACTGATGTTATGTGTGAAATATGATATAAGATAATTTTAAGAAATAAATGTTTAGCTACGCTTTAATTTAACCTTCACAAAAAATCTACTTTCAGTCATTTTACTTGAAAAATAAAAGTGAATTGCACGTATACCTCACACATCTGAATGTCAGGCTGGATGGTCATCAGTAGCAGCAGCAGCACAGTAGCACCTAGTGATGGTGGAGATCCTCGAGCTGCTAAAGTAAGTAAAATAATATTGAATGAACTAGATGGCAGTGATAAGTTTAAGCTTTTGAAGATTGATATGAAAAAGCTGGATATCATGCAAGAAAATACAGTAGGGTTGTGCTATTTTTGTTTTCTTGCTAGGCTACACTTTGGCCAAAACGTGGTTGCCATCCGCGTGAAAGTTTAAACAACTCCCTTTGCACAGAGTTTGGCCTAGTTTGATTATTATTAGGTATTTTTGGTTTATTAACTGAATAGGATTGTTGGTCCTGATCAGTACTCACCTCTTGTAAAAGTATTACAGTAGCTTGCTTTGAAGCGCTTTTTTACCTCGGCCACACTCCCTGCCCGTGGACACCAGGGGGCGCTGTTGAATTGTCGCCTGCAGCGTGTTCTCTTCCCCATCTGCGCGTCTTTACCTGGGACCATCTCCACTTTTGTTTTGGGCGGAGAAAAGTCCTCAGGAGGAGCCAGGAGCACACACGGTCCGACATGTGCCCATGTGGTAGCACAAGTTCAACAAACCCGGACTCAGACAGATCTCGTGAGATGCTCCAGCTCGGATCTTAGGGACCGAAGGGCGACCCCTGACAGGACCGTCCCGCCGCAGAGCCCACACTGTTCCGCGGACAGTGACGAGCAGCCCGCCCGCCTACCCCCGGATCTACAGGCAAGTGTCTCTCAGGAATGTAAAGACAGATTGCTGCAAGACTTGGGGGAAATTCCTGTAGCAATACTTATTATGTGCAACTAAACTTCAATCAAAGTTGACGTTAATAGAATATAACTACAGAAAGTTGTAAGAGATTTGTAAATCCGCTTTTCACTTACAGGCATTTGGTGGAGTTGGAGCCTACATGGTGTTAAAAACTATTCAAGTTCAGCAGATGTCACACATGCTGGTGCATCCTTTTGTTTTTAATCTTTTTTAATGATTTGTTTACTTTTTATTATGTAAGGCTGTAAGGCTGTAGTTGTTTAAGTCATATTAAAATAAGATTGTTGTTGTTTGTTGTGTAATGATAATTGAATAGTTGGTAGTAAAAGTTTAGAGAGAAAGAGTTGTTGTATGTACACCATAGCCTACAACATAAATCCTGAAAGTGTGAAAATATGTGAAAGGTTTGTTGCATGTTGAAGCAAAGTTTTTAGCCCAAGGTATCATTGTTTTTCGCCTCACTAGTTTTGCCTTTGACCATGTTTTGAAGTTTAAGTATGTACAGCCTGACTTCACTCTCTTGCTATGCTGCGATTCATGAAAAAGTCATTGTAGCCAAAGTGTTTCAGATAGTTTTCATAATTGCATCATCAGAGTGAGGACACTGTTTAGGTGACTAAGGTAATTATGACCCCACACATCTAGTCTATCAGTGCATAATTGTTTTCTGAGTGCCGCCTGGCTGTCCCGGGCCCCTGTGCCGCGGGGGAAGTCCTGCCCGCAGACAGGCAGAGCAGCCCGGCTGGGGACATGCCGTGTCCTGCCGCTCCTCTGAAGTCTGCTGCTCAGCTTTGAACTGTAGCCGCTGGAGGTGGAAATCAATCCATCTTTGTCCCCCCCCTCCCTGTTTTACCTGGATGTCTCGTGCACACGGGGCCCCTAGTGCTTCTCCTCTGCACCTTTGCTGCTGCCACTGACGCTTTCAAGTTTGGAGAAGAAGATAGAAGGGCAAAAGGAAAAATGTTACTCATCTTCAAAAGAAATTAGTGAAGTTTCAGGAGATTAAAGGGAGGAGAGAAGGGAAAGTATAGTAGAAAGTTAAAGCCTACAGCGCTACCACTACTACTGCTGCTGCTATTACTACTACTACTACTGCTTTGCTAAATAAAAATGCATTGAGTAGTCTTCAGGATATAGAGCTTATTACTTCTGTATACTGAAGTAATAAGCCTGAGGGATTCTACACACTTCTGTACACTACTACCATTAAAAACAAAAATACGCATTGATCAAATTAGAAAGTTAAAGTTGAAAAGTTGTAAAGCTACTGCCCTAGCATTGTTATTCCTAGCACTACTCTAAGCACGTGTACTAGTACTACTAAAGGAAAAAAGGCTTTGATTTATCTACATGGTAGTGCTAGCAATGCCATGATATACTACTATTACTGCATCTTTTAAAGAAATATACACTGTAGAGATTCAAGAGATAAAGATGGGTGAAATGTATGAGCTTTGCCTTTAGTATTCTTCGCCATCACATGCCTGTGAGTTGAATACATAATGAGTTTACTTAACGTATTTGTCTCTTTATCTTTCATTACACTCAGCACTTGAGTTTACACAATGACCTTATTATTTATCAGAGCGTGATCCGACAGAAAGAATGGAGTCACTGGTGTTTTTGTTAACTTTATAGCTGTGATTTATAGTATATGTCACAGCTGATTCCAATCTACACAGTATATCCCATTCTCTTATTGCAGTATTTATGGCCCTCCAGAGGCCCCTAACACTTCACTGTTTCATAATGCTTCACATATCTAAGTCTACATCAGGCTAAACATGCCATTCAGTTTACTTATGGAAATCGAGATATTTCTGCTTATTAGCTTACTATATGATTTATGGGTCACATGTTTGGCAGAGCATTTTGGTTAAGCCATATGCATTCAGTATGATTTTCCTATGTAACAGTGTCTGCTCTGTCAACGTGGCAACAGAAAAAAACAACATTAACAACATTTGCTGTGTGATTAATACATTGCCATATACGTGTAAAATGTAGGCTACTCATTACAAGAACTGACTGCATTTAAAATCAGGAAAATCGAATTTGCCTGCAGCAAATCCATAGGATTATTCTGTTGTATATATTGGGCAAAATTTACTCATGTGAGCTTTAATGTAATGTTTAATGCTGTGTTGTTTAATGTTATAATGCTGTTACCTTATCAAAAACCTAAAAAGTTGTGTTTTGTTTCATACACACATTTGAGCAACCCTTTATTATTAGTCTGTCTACTCCTCAAAAGCTCAAAATGCTCTGCTCCACCTTATGATGTCATGTAGTGGTAGCTACATTTAAGTTTTGTTCAGTAGAGATGTGTTTTCAGTTTGAGAGAATAACTAAAAGAAGCCTAATTATGCAGGGTTTGTGTGTTATGTGTGATTGAAACAAAACACAACTCTGGGTATGTTTTTGGTGAGGTAACAACATTATAACTTAAATCAGAAAATAGTGTAATATAGGCCCTTTAACAAAGTTAAATGCATTTTTTACTAGCTGTAAAGGAGCACTATGTAGCTTTAGGGGGGTTGACATGGGGGTCCACCACTTGCTTGTCTTCATAGAGATATTGTTTTGCATGGGAAGTTGGAAATTGGAAGATATTTTGTTGCACAAAAATACCTTGAAAAGCATTCTTACTATGAGTGGGGTTACCTCTCCACAGATCTTGATGTGTAAATTTGCCTGGTGGCATAAACATGCTAGTGTCTATGGAGATTGATTCATTTAATTCCATAATTAGGAACATTCCAGGCGAAGTAATAATGATAATAATAATGGGCTGCCTCAAAAAGTTTCATAGTGCAACTTTAATGATATAACCTGCTCCCAGTATATTAATCCTCCCACAGAGCATTTCTTTCCACTGGTTACCCAAATGTCCATGCCTGGCCTTTCTGAACTGGGGACTAAAATGTATGAATCTGGATGTTCTTTTTCAAATATGGGTGGTAATTAAAGATTAGAGACTCTCTCTAACTGCATCAGATTGCAGTATAAAAGTCTTGTTGGCTAAAAAATAGCATTAAATTCTCTTGTGACTTTTTAATGGATTGTCAAAGATTTGTGCTTTGAAGGTTCCTCCAAACTCACGACCACATCAAGGCATCACGATAACTGCAGCTCAGAGCAACAGGGTTTCCCATAAGCCCCAAGATTTGTATGAAATCTTAATTGAAGATGAGCACATTTGTTTTAACATGCAACTGTGTTGTCTATATTTAGTCTTTGGGTAGGGTGTATGCTTACAGTGGCATATTTTACAATGAGGGTTATTTAAAATGACTATTTAAAAATGGCAAGCAAAGTAATGGTGGCGTAGTGGTTAGAAAGCATTTGCCCATGTAGCAACTGATAATGTAATAACAGTCAATGTAATAATGGCCAGTAAAGTAATACATTAATACATTTAAATGTAATGAGCCAATAATGTAATAATTATAGTGGCCAAATAATGTTAACATCTTACCAATAATCTAATAAGTCAGTGTATCACCAAAGAAAAGATTTGGCTTTTCAAATGCCTTCGGGTCTAAACCAAGTCTATAACAGGACTATTGTAGGTCTAATCTAATCTGGGGCTAAACCAGGTCTAAAAGTGGACTACATCATTTCCACTGTAGTTCTAAACAAGAAATTATCCAAAGGAGGATGAAAAAGTGGATAAAATTAACTCTAATGAACCCTGACAAGGAAATAGTTCTCTGATAATGTAATAACTTCATCCAATAATGTAGTCATTATCAGAAAGATGATACTACGTTATTGGCTCACCATAGTTTTTACATTATTGGCCTGCTATTACATTGTCTGTCTGTTATCACATCGTGGGTTTTTACATTTAAACTAAAAAGACCAAAAGTATTACATTATTGGTCATTATTACATTATTGGTTGCTACAGCCCACCCACCAAAAGTCAACATTTTATCTCTGCTGCCATTGTGCCCTTGGGCAAGACACTTCACCCACCTCACCTTTGTATAAATGTGGAGAGTGAGTCTGAAGTGACTGAATGATTACTACAACACAGTGTAAGGCTTTGGGAGGCTTGTCAAGCTTATAAATACACAATCAAAATGTAAGTATTATTTATACCAGGGGTGTCAAACGTACGGCCCGCGGGCCTGATCAGGCCCGCAAACGGGTTTAATCCGGCCCACGAGATAATTTTGTAGAGTATAAAAAGGAGCTGCAATTTTTAATAAACGTATCTTTGTGAGTTGGCTATCACTCAGGATATGACGCCTGATATTGATGCACTGGTTAAAGCTAAAAGATGCCAGGTATCAGGAGCCAAACAGACAGTGCGACCACACGTAAAGTGCTGCATGAGACACCTTGATATAGTTCTGTGATATACTTCTGTGAATCACTGAGGCATTGTGTGTTTGTGTGTTACTTTTCCTCAGAATTTTCAAATAAATGTAAGTGTTTAATAGTGATGTTGTGCTCGTACTAATTTGGACCGTATTAAAACAAAGAAAACAATCTAAAGCTGTTGTTTATAAGTTATTTACCATGATTTTACCGGTCCGGCCCACTTGGGAATAAATTTTCCTCCATGTGGCCCCTGAGCTAAAATGAGTTTGACACCCCTGATTTATACTCTGGTTGGCACAGAGAGGGTTTCGGGTTCAGTTCTTGGACTTTGTTGTTCTGTATTATTGCGTTTGCTTCAGCATAAATGTTAAGCTCACAGTATATGGTTGTGGAAAAATCCATATTCAAATACTCATCTGCACTTACACCAGTATTGAAATAAGATACTCATTTGAACAGGTATTCATGCTGATAAAAACACATACAGTGGAGGAAATAAGTATCCCTTGCTGATTTTGTAAGTTTCTATACTAACAAAGAAATGAACAGTCTATAATTTTAATGGTAATTTTGTTTTAACATTGAGAGATAGAATATCAAAAAGAAAATCCAGAAAATAATTTTAAAGAAAATGTAGAAACTGATTTGCATTTCATTGAGTGAAATAAGTATTTGAACCCTCTAGCCAAAAAAGACTTGGTACTTGGTGGCAAAACCCTTGCTTGCAGCACAAAGATCAGACGTTTCTTGTAGTTGATAACCAGGTTTGCGCACATATCAGAATGAATTTTGGTCCACTCTTCTTTGCAGATCATCTCTTGGCTGTCTCGTGGCTGTCGCTTGGCAACTTGGAGCTTCAGCTCCTTCCATAGGTTTTCTATAGGGTTAAGGTCCAGAGACTGGCTGGGCCACTCCATGACCTTAAGGCAGGGGTGTCAAACGTACGGCCCGCGGGCCTGATCAGGCCCGCAAACGGGTTTAATCCGGCCCACGAGATAATTTTGTAGAGTATAAAAAGGAGCTGCAATTTTTAATAAACGTATCTTTGTGAGTTGGCTATCACTCAGGATATGACGCCTGATATTGATGCACTGGTTAAAGCTAAAAGATGCCAGGTATCAGGAGCCAAACAGACAGTGCAACCACACGTAAAGTGCTGCATGAGACACCTTGATATAGTTCTGTGATATACTTCTGTGAATCACTGAGGCATTGTGTGTTTGTGTGTTACTTTTCCTCAGAATTTTCAAATAAATGTAAGTGTTTAATAGTGATGTTGTGCTCGTACTAATTTGGACCGTATTAAAACAAAGAAAACAATCTAAAGCTGTTGTTTATAAGTTATTTACCATGATTTTACCGGTCCGGCCCACTTGGGAATAAATTTTCCTCCATGTGGCCCCTGAGCTAAAATGAGTTTGACACCCCTGCCTTAAGGTGTTTCTTCTTGAGCTACTCCTTCGTTGCCTTGGCTGTTTGTTTTGGGTCATTGTCGTGTTGGAAGACCCATCCACGACCCATTTTCAGTTTCCTGGGGGAGAGAAGAAGGTTGTCACTCAGGATTTTAATGGTACATGGCTCATTCTATCCTCCCGTTGACGCGGTGAAGTTGTCCTGTGCCCTTGGCAGAAAAACACCCCCAAAGCATAATGTTTCCACCTCCATGCCTGACGGTGGGGATGGTGTTCTTGGGGTCATAAGTAGCATTTCTCTTCCTCCAAACATGGCGAGTTGAGTTAATGCCAAAGAGCTCGATTTTGGTCTCATCTGACCACAGCACCTTCTCCTAATCACTCCTTAAATCATGCAGGTGTTCACTGGCAAACTTCAGCCTGCACATGTGCCTTCTTAAGCAGGGGGACCTTGCAAGCACTGCAGGACTTTAATCTATTGCGGCGTAAAGTGTTACCAATGGTTTTCTTAGTGACTGTGGTCCCAGCTGCCTTGAGATCATTGAGTAGCTCCTCCCGCGTAGTTCTAGGCTGATTTCTCACTGTTCTCATGATCACTGAAACCCCACGAGGTGAGATCTTGTGTGGAGCACCAGACGGAGGTCGACTGATGGTCGTTTTGTATTTCTTAAATTTTCGAACAATTGCACCAACAGTTGTCTCCTTAACACCCAGCTTCTTGCTTATGGTTTGTAGCCCTTTCCAGCCTTGTGCAGGTTTGTGATTCTGTGGACAGGTGTCTTTTATACAAAATGTGTCTTAATTCAGGAGACGAATTGATTCGGAGAGTCTAACTGGTCTGTGGGAGCCAGAACTCTTAATGGTTGGTAGGGGATCAAATACTTATTTCACACAATGAAATGCAAATCAATTAATATATTTTCTATCATGTGATTTTATGGATTTTCTTTTTGATATTCTATCTCTCAATTTTAAAATAAACCTACCATTAAAATTATAGACTGTTCATTTCTTTGGCAGTGGCCAAACCTAAAAAATCAGCAAGGGATCAAATACTTATTTCCTCCACTGTAATTACACCAGAATTGAGCTTTTCCCATGCAGTTTGAGAATGATCTTGATCTATCATCAAAACAAGTGGTGCACATGGTAATATTAATGAAAACCTTGCTCTTGAAATGTATTTTGAAATTTTAGTATTGCAACAACAGCACTTGAATAAACATAATCTTCTGCCAGCACCGCTTATGCCAAGGGTCCACCACCAAAATTAGATGAATTAGGAATTTGCTTGACTAACTTGGCCGCAGTTTAGGCTCTGCTTCCTCAATGAGTGCAAAGTAAACACAGACAGAGTCTGACTTATGTTCTGAACGAAAAGAGAGGAACAAGGATCAGCACGAGCAGATGAAAGACAGATAACCGGCAGGCAGGAATCAAAGCTGTCGGGATAGGTGTGTGTGCGTGCGTGCGTGTGTGTGTGTGGATTGTACGATTGTGTATTGTACGTGTGACATCGTTTCATTTGATGTTTGTTTTTCCTGTGCTGCGAGAGGGAAGCCGACTATGAGTCTGTAATTAACACAATCAAAAGATGAAGAGAGATGAATGAAGATCACACATAAACACTGCCTCACACATGTAATCTGCAGGACCAAATGTTATTTTCAAGCAATTAGATTATTTGGGATGTTTTTGTAGTCGAAATAATGGTCACAGTCAAAGCACTTTAACTTTGGTTGATGATCAAAAATAGGGAATTCCAGTTGCTGCATGAAAGCTTAGTTTCTTTGTTTTTAGATGCTCCGGAAAGGATTTTTGAGGCCGATCATGGATACCAATCATCTGAATTTTTGATCTGCCGATACCGATCACAGCAAATACTGATTGCATGTAGGGATCTATTACTGGTATTGGATATCTGCACCAATACTGAAATTTTTTTTGGAATGGATATCAGCTTCCAAATATCGGTTAAGACGATATCCTGGTTTGGCACATAAATTAATGTAATAAGACCATTTACTGGTTGTAGTTGGCCAGAAAGTGTCATAGTGTTTGAACTTTTACACAGAGCTGTTCAGTAGTTACTTGAGAGAAAAATAACAGCTACATAAAACATTTGGATCAGTTTGGTCTTATGTCAACTTGTTTTTAATAAATAAATGGTGTTTTCAGTTTCTACACTGGTATCGGCTGATATCAGGTATCAACAGATACTTCAAGCCTAAGTATTGAAATCGGTATCAGAACAAAAAAAGCAGGACCGGTGCAGTCCCTAATCACATGGATTTTGATATAGTGATGCAAACTATTTTATTATTATGGGTAGTCGGTATGTCTGATTGTCCCATTTTGCCCATCACGATCACGTTATTTTTGCCTTGAGCTGTCTGATCAGAGCACCTCTACTTCTTAAAATTCACAAACACTGTTTTTTCAATTCTATAAAATTTTATGACATGCATTGACAAATGTAAACTAACTCGTAGTAAATGTCTTCCTATGTTTTTGCCATGGTGCCCCCAGTGATTTTCTGTTTGAGTGGTTGGCATAGTGATTAAGATCCAGACCCAACATTGCAAGATAGGGACAAAGTCACTAATATCAGCCACCATGTCTTCTACGTAGAATATTGCCTTCTTGTAAATAGATTTGATCTCAAGTTTATAACAAAATGCCATATTGTGTGCTGGTGAAACTATTGACTCAAGTTTTGTCATATTTATTAAACCTGTTAGTTGCCACAATAAGTTCTTGAATTATATTGTTATTTTATTAATCAAATGAGTTTATTACATTTTCTCTAATATTGTACAGGGTAATTTCTGAGTGATTAATTCCCATTGCCCCAAAGACGGATTTGACACTTCAGTCTAATTTATATTGATACGCTTAAACACTATAATTTGTACAGGCCTGTAGTATAAATATGTTTAGCTGAAGTCCAGCTGCCTGAGCTCTACCCCAGTCTCCAGATCTGTATCACTTTAATCATAGCTTTATTTTCACATTCGACTTAAAAAGGGCAATCATGTCACAAATTACTCTTATTTATTTCGCCCTCATTTATCTCTGAGCCTTGATAACATCTTCAGTTCAGCGACTTTAGTAGAAAACTCTTTTGATAATGAGGGAAAATGTTAGCTTGCATGCCAGATCTGTCGTGTCAGCTTCCAGTGTCGTGATAAAGATGAATGTACATAGCCTTACATTGCCCTGATGGCGCACTCTCACTAAACTGTTTTTTCAATCCGTGAGTTTTGTTCAGAAATAATAAGACACAAAATGGCACACCTAGGGGTAAAAGTGGCACATCTAGTTTGATTGTCAGTTGTTGTGTAGCCCTATTTTTGCACTGCAGCTGCCTCCATATTACATATTGAAGAAAAATGCCAACAGCACATTCCTGCTTTATAACTGTCTTTAGAAACCTTCAGCAATGACACTTATAGGTTTTAAATAGAGATTGACAGAAGATTAGCCCTTAGCTGTGTTTCGGCAAAGTCACACCGCTTGAAATGCATTTGGAAATTTGGAACCTATGGATAAAAATAACTAGATAATATATGTATTGGCTTACTGATAATGATAATCTTGACACATTAATTACATCTGTTTAAGGTTTTCTCTAGTCTTGTTTACTTGGACGCAATACAAAAAGACTTCAAGTGCCTAGACAAGACAAAACTGAGAAATACATAAAACTTATATGGCAAAAACGGCACACTGTATCCTCAAAAACAGTTTAGTCTTTGAACTCAATAGAATTACTTTATCTCCGCACAATACATTTACCCTAATTGCGGTACTTTCTGGGCACATATTTTAAATTCTTATCCCACCTCTCTTATAAACATATTGAAACCACACAGCTGATTGACAGGCTCACAAATTATAAATCATATCTATAATGTCAGACCGTAGACTGATCTTTATGTTTTAAATACTGGGTCCATAGCAACAAACAGCAACATTCAAGTCAGAAGTTGCAATTATGTTTAAAAGGTTTCAAGGTATTTGAGGGCTGGAAATGAAAGACTAGTGACTTGATGAAGGGGAAATCCACCATGTTTTGATCATATTTAAAAGAAAATAAACCCTTACGCTGTAAACCGCTATTAAATCACACATAACTTGATCAGAATCTGTATTTTGTTACTCTGTTGTTTGCCATTGCTCATTGGCCCCATTGGAGTTATGGTAGTGTAGACATTGAACCATATGTGTATAAAGTATTGTGACATTGATGATGACCATTTCCTCTGTCAGATGTGAGTTTGAAGTTTTTGAAGTTTTTTTGGCTGGACTCAGAGTACAGCAACACTCCAGAATATGAAGGGAGCACTAAACATGTGTTACACAGCTTACAGCCTAGGAGTCCTGCCTTATCTGAGGTCCAGTCAAATAGATCAACCTGTTAGCAAAATAACTAAACTGAAATGGCTTTTTAACTGTCACATCCATCTGCTAGTTGATGTTACTGTTTTGACAGGAATGAGGAATGCTCCACAGTATGGCATCAAACTTATCTCTCTTCAGTCATCATCTTTGTTTTTTATTACAGGCATTTTTATTGCTCAAAAATACCTTGGAAAAACATGCATTTGTACTATAAGCAGCATCGCCTTCACACAGGTTTTCATGGAGAATTTATTCTCCTTTTTAAAATGTTGGCTACATAGTGCACCTTTAATGAACAATTTAAACCAAGAAAAAGAGAATTTGTGATACTGTAAATATGGACCCATCCTAATTCAAACCACATTTCTTCGTTAGAAAAAGCTCTGGTTTAACTGTGACCAAAATGAAGAGCTGCAGAAACGACCACAAAGCATCCTGTTGGTTCATTCTCGCGGCCTCATATGTTGCTTCCTGGCCGCACTCCCTGCCCACTGATTGGCCCATTAGTTAATGAGGAAGTCATTAGAGGAGTCCTAATGAATATCCAGTATGAGTTAAACACTGATGGTGGAAAGCTGTGCAGCTCAATGACATAAAGGTAATAGGAGAGCAGAGACTGGAGACTGGAGCTCTGGTCCTGAGGCACAGCACTTAATTAAAACAAAGCACAATGATGAGTGTATGGGCTTCAGTGATGGGAGTGTTGAAATGTTCAATTGTCCATGCTCATCACTGTATTTCCAATTTTAATTCAGTTAAAAACAAACCAAAATAAAGGTGGTGGACATATCACACACGAAAGGATTTTTTTCTCATTTCATTTATTTATTTATATTTTGAACATAGGGTAGGGTGAAATGACAATCACAATTTTAGATTTTATTTTATTTTATCTTATTTAAAAGTAATAAAAATGTCTTTCAATATTAATTTCTTGAAAATAAAAAACACATATTTTCTTTCTCTCAATTAAAAAGACCCAAGCATAATGACAATTAGAAGCTGAATCTTAATGGAAATTCAGTTAATTCTGCAGCCCAACTTGTAGCCAGACAAGGAACAAAGTGAATTAATGTAGTGAACTAATAATCCATTGATCACCAATGACTGATTATGCAATATACAGTTTCATGTGAACTTGTTCCAGATTAGAAAATATGGAGGTGAACTCTATTTCTATCATGTTAAAATACACAAAATACCTAAACTAATACTATTATTGACAGCACAGTGCTGTCAAAAAGCTTTCACTGCCTTCTTTAAGGTGGGTTATGGGAATCTCCATGTAGCAGCCTGAACCCTCTTTTCACCTACAGGGTCTGTGTGACATTTGACTTAATCTATACCATTTTACCTGTCACTTACAAAGTATTTTATATAAATACCAACTTAAACCTCTTTGAAGTTTGTATCTGGATGCTGACCAAGTTCAGGGTATTTAGATAATCTGTTTGGGCTAAGTTACTAACAGAAAATGTCAGAAGTTTTTGATCCACCTTTTAAGAATGGACTTCTGGAATGTTGTATTGGAAATGATCATGAATTTAAATGTGCAAGTGTCAGATGAAAAGGAAGAAGATGCAAAGTTAGCTTGGTGTTTTGTAGTGTTTAATCATCATAGCCTTGATTGAAGTACTCTAGAATATTGATTGTACTTCATTTAAAATGAAGATGTTAAGCGATGTTATTAGTTTCTCTTGAATGTTCCACAGTATTGGATAAAACTTGTTTCCCTGGACATAAGCAGGTGACATTCCCAGACCAAGTTGCATGTCAGATTAGTAGAGTCCAGTCTGCTTACGTGTTTTTCAGTGCTTTTGTAAGAAAACCCCCTGTAATTGAATAAATGCAAGATTGATAATGCCATACTGTGTTGATAATGCCATACTGTGGAACACTTCAGGCAGAATGTACTCTTTGTGGACGTTGTAATCTCATATAAATGTAACTGTTTCACCTCTGCATCCATACAACTGAAATATATGATCATTTCTATAAAAAAATAAAAAAAATAAATAAAAATACATAGTGAAATCTAGTAATCTATACCAGCTAAAAATATATTCTTGGGAATTTACATAAATCTAAGTAATTAAAAGAACATTGAAGTCTTTTCTTTCTTCCCTCTGCTTCTCTGAGCCTTAGTAAATAATGACACAGCCATAGACAGAGGAGTTATTTATCGTAGATTACGTGTTCGTTAGAAGATTATTACCTGGAGGGGCAGAAGATTGGAGCTGACTTTCATGTGAGACCTGCCCCGACAGAGAGAGGTGGGGTCCGGAGACAGACGAAGGCTTGAAAGAGGAGCACAGAGACATGGGAGTCTTCAAACGCGGCGCTGTCGAGGTAGATTCACTTTAACCTCATAATGAGAAGCCCAGAGGGTCCACAGCCATTTGGCAAGGCTACGTTTCCTGACTTAAAAAGCTTTTATCTCACTTGCAGGTACAGTGTGTTCAAAATGTAAATAAAATCTATACTATAACTATATTGACAACAGAAATTGAAGTCCAAACCATAGAAAATGGTTTGGGGTTAATATTAAACCAATAAGTAAATGAAGGAATGGAATATTTAAAAAAATAATGTAATAAATAAATGTTTACCATCCACCAAAACTTCAGAACAGATCTAAACAATGATAATCCAAGATAAAAGACTAATTAGTTGCTTACCTAGTAATGCCTAGGTTCCTAGTTGGATTCCCGCTATTAGCATTGCCTGCTGTAGCTGTGTCTACTGTGGGCTACACAATATGTCATTGTTGCTGTGCGTTTGAGTAGATGTATATTAGCAGTCAGCCACACTTCCATCATTTTGCCCTAGGGCAGCTGTGACCTTTTTAAAGAATGCACCAGATTGTCAAGTAACATTGTCTAATGAGTTTTTATTATGTTACTACTTACAGGGGTTCTTTCCACACTTAGATCCAATATTATACCTATTATTATTATTATACTTATTACTAATTATATTATTACTATTAGTGTTGTCATACAGAAATTTCAAACTCGATTTTGATACTAAGGAGGAGACTTGATACTCAATACAAATTCAGATACCACTTTGTTTTATATTATAAGGTAGATTCCATAGTGGTCCATGGAGCATTTCAGGAATGGTTCATTTCTGTTCTATGAATGTAACTTTTTTAGCATCGATACTCATTTGAAGTATCGATGCTAGTTTTGATACTAGTTTTAATACCAATTAGTATCTGATGTTCGATACTTTTGACAGCCCTAGTCTTCAAGTCAACATAAACCAGTGTTTGTTGGTTCCTTTGTATTTGTGTGGCTCTTGTGTGAAAGCTATAATTCAACAGCCTCGAGGGACTGTTGTTATTCATTCAAGTTCAGAAGCACTCAATGGAAGAGTGGAATTAGGAGACAGACTGATTTTGACCCTGATAATGTGAAATCATGGCAGCGGTTTCTTCCTGTCCTCACAGCTTATATACGCGCTTTCATATGCCCAGCAATTTAAGATTTAAGACAGAGTTTAGCTCCTATAATATGCTCTATTAAAGTTGTCTGTCCTAAGGGGCCATCAGTCAGTGCTGAATATAGGCTTATTTCAAAAACAGTGGATTTACTCTGAGGTTAGAGCTATTAAGTAATTTCATAGCTTTAACCATCAATGAATGTTTTGTGCTTCTCAAAAGGTGAACCAAACATCACCTTAGGATATTCAAAGTTTGAGCTGTACTATAGTTCTTTTAGACAGGTTTTTAAGAAGGTGGAAAAGAAAGGATCATTCACTCTAGCTGTAGCTGGAGGTGGGCAGATTAGTGACATCATTAATGTTATGAATATTGTTTTGAAGATATGCACAATTTGAAATTCAAATTTTGAAATCAGGTTCATTGTGTATAATAAATTGTTGTAAAAAGAGCTGATTAAAGATGAAATTAAACACATTTAAGATCATTTCAGTGTAAAAAAAAAAAAAAAAAAAAATCGTTATTGGGATAAAAAAATAAACATTTGTCAGTATCACCGACCCACTTCTGTGCAAATGGCATTCTCGATCATCATCACACATATACTCACACATCACATTTAAGTTTGAGGAAAAACAAATGTAGTGCCTCGCCCAAGGAAACAACAACAGTATATAATGGTCTGAGATGGGATTGTACCACCAATCAGGTTATAAAAGTTGCAGTTATGTGTAAATGACCCCTCCACTGAGTCATAAAATAAAACTAAACCAACTAATCTTTTAATCTGAATCGGTAAATGTTAACCCCCATTGTACCTATAATCCTTCTTTTTTTCTTAATATTTGCCTGTCTCACTGTACTATGTTGTAATTAGCAGTCAAACCGTCTCAGTCAGAATGCTGTGAATAACAGTATTTACAGGTGTGTATGTGTTTACATTTGCTACACTGTGTGATTGTGAGGTGCATTTTTGAACTGTTTTGGGTTTGTCCGTGACTCTGAGCTATAAACAGCAATGGGACTAAAGTATAGTTTGTTTTTTTGTTTTTGTTTTTTTCAAAGCAAGTATGAAAAGTGGTTTACATTTCTCTATGGTATGCAAAACAAGGAGCCAACCAAACTATAACAATTTGACATTTATGGTTAAAGAAGAAACACAATTGTGAAGCTTAGTACAAAATTAGATTATGCTGTATTGATTTTTACTAGTGGCAATACAGTGGTGTGGTTATACAGAATTTGAGCAGAAATAATTGGAAATTAAAAAAAACAAAGAACATAGATATTACAACATGCTTTTTAAATTATTCTGTTTTCCAATACAAAACAAAAGTTTAAATGTTTTTTTTTTTAAACACTTGAACCATGAATGTTAAGAACAGTTTAATAATATAATGTTAATTTAATTGCTCATTGTATTTCTAAATAACAGTGACAGTGTTGCAGCAGTTTTAGTGGTAGACTTAAAGGTCTCAAATTGCCTCTAGTGATCTTTTAGTCATGTTATAATGTTGTTACCTCCTCAAAAATAT
Organism: Taenioides sp. WSHXM2023; assembly: GCA_029959045.1. Classification (NCBI taxonomy): domain Eukaryota; kingdom Metazoa; phylum Chordata; class Actinopteri; order Gobiiformes; family Gobiidae; genus Taenioides; species Taenioides sp. WSHXM2023. The sequence goes on from CM057099.1 coordinate 18,223,229, forward strand.
ACCTGGGTTTGCGTTTTGTTTCACTCACACATGTTTGAGTAATAATTTAGTATTAGTCTGTCTACATCTCCAAAGCTCAAAATGCTCTGTTCCACCTTGTGATGTCATGAAGCAATAATTTGCAAGTTAACAGCTGCCTTTTACCTTTTGTTTAGTAGCAATTGGCAATACTATGGCTGAAATCATCCAATAGAATCTTGTGAAGGTGTATGGAGTTTAAAGCAGAGCGGAGCATGCCCTGTATTGCCACATGACATCACAATGTGGAAAAGAGTGTTTTCTGTTTGAGAAAAGAAGCCTAAATATACAGGATCTGTGTTAACCATGTGTGAATGAAACAAAACACAACTCCAGGTATGTTTTTGATGAGGGAACAACATTATAACATAGATCAGAAAACAGCGTAATATGGGCCCTTCAAGAGTAGTTTTACAAGCAGTAGCATTATTTAGTTGCAATAGTTTAGTTGTCATCTTGTATTTGAGTTTCTCAACACAAATATGTATTATGTAGTCACATTTTGTTCTGGTTATTGATGTACTATTTATACAAGTTTTATACATTTACGTCGCTTAGAATGAAGCCAGTGCTTTTCCTTCCAATTACAATGACGGCATTATTTACACTCTGGGCCTTCACTCCCACTTTGGTCAGAGTAAACACAATCACAGCCAACAGCCTGCACTACCTCACTGAAGCTGACCTGATTTACATGTGGTCACACTCACTTCAGAGTTAGGTCATCCTATATTATATTGACCCTTGTTAGCTTTGAGCCTTGTTATAATGTTATAACCTCCTCAAAAACAGACCTGGAGTTGTGTTTGTTTCAGTCACATGTTTGAGTAATCTGTTATTATTATTCTGTCTACATCTCCAAAGCTCAAAATACTCTGTATGATGTCATGAAACAGTCTTCAAGTTAACAGCTACTTTTTACCTTTTGTTCAGTAGAGATTCTAGTGAAAGCGTATGGGGTTTAAAAACACAGTGGAGCACTTCCCGTATTACCATTTAACATCACAATGTGGAACAGTGTTTCCTGTTTGAGAGAAGAACACAGCCTAAATATGCAGGGTTTGTGTTAAACATGTGTGAATGAAACACAACTCCAGGCATGTTTTTGATGAGGAAACAACAATATATCATAGTTCAGAAAATAGTGTAATATGGACCCTTTAAAGTTAAACGCACAGTGATTCCACTATATCCACTGAAAAGTCATCTTACAGCTTGCGAACAATAAAAATCTCTCCTTGACACACGCCTTTATAATTGTGAGCTGCCAAGGATTTTATAGCTTAACACCCTTTCAGATTTCTTGCCAGAGTTGTTAAGGTGCTATTTTGGAGCAGGACAGTGAATATTTCTGGATGGTTGCTAAAGCAAACAAACTACATTTATACTTTATAATTGTTTACCCAACAACCACTACAATAATTCGCTGTAGAGACAAGATTGGTAAGACTTCTGAAACTTCATGGGTGAAAATACAATACCCAACCAAGTTCTGCCATATTAATAAGGCGGATATTGATATTTTTCTCAAGCTGACAAGTAGATAAAAGATAATCAAAGACTGCCATTATTGCTACTACAAATATTACTTATATGATTGCTTTGCTGATAGTGCCAACCATGGGTTTCAGAGAGATGGAAAATTTGTGCTGTTGCCATAGCAATGAACAATATATTTTAATGGTGCTTATAACATTAAGTTGCTTGAATACGTTCTATAGTACTACTAATATAATTACTATTTCAACCCACTCCTCCACTACCACTACTACTACAACGTCTTTCCTACCAGTATGCAATTCCTCTTACCAGTATGTTATATAATATTACTAATGTAACTAATAACATTTAGACATTTCATTTCATTTCTGCCATTATTAGAGCTACTGACTCCCAGTACAACTACTATAGCTACTTAGTTTACCAGAAGTACTGCTACTGCTACTTCTTCTACTACTGCTACTGCACTTTTTCCCCTTCTACACAACTGCAAGTGCTGCTTAACTATTTTGTATTTACTAAATTGCACATAAATATACATGTAAAATGCCACATACAGTATATGTAATTTATAAAAATACACGACTACTCTTTTTGTAAAAGTAAAAGTCATTGCTTTCCATCTTTGACAGACTGACATAGTTTGGCCTGAGTGCTCCGTCAGACAGCCATAACAAAGACATTATAATTAAACGTTATTAGGTGCTGGTATCTGCGCGCATTATTGAGACAGAGGTTAGCCAGCGGTGCTTTCACAGGTATGAGCTAGCTCCACAGTCCGCCCCGTTGCCTATTACAGCTTTATTGTGGATGACGTGATATTTAACGGGGCAGTGAACGCATCAGGGCCACACACGCTCAGAGCTGCAGCACTACTGTTGGCAGGAATGCATCCCTATCCGCAAATGGGATGTTTCGTAATTTTAAATTGTTGGAAAGATTGAAGTGCAAATTATTCACAGTGGGAGCGAATGAATGAATAACTCTTTGTTTTGTATGTGTTCAAAGGAAGAAGACGCCAAAATGTCAGTGAGGAGGGACCGGAAAAAGTCTGTCTTCCTTTCCTCTTTATTGGTAAGTATTGTAAATTACTTTCTGTACTATTCATATTCACACCACTACAACTGCTACTGCAACTATTACTACTATTACTACTACCACTACTAACATTTTGTTGCTACTACTTCTACTAATTCCACAACAATTACTGTAACTTCCACTATTTCTACTACTGCTACTGCAAAGTGACAATTGTTACATGCTACAAGCTATAGTACTTATAGATTACTTCTTGCAATCTACAACAATCATTATTGCTATTACCACCACCATAACTGCAACCACTACTTTTACAACAACTGGTATACCAATGCAAATACTTATTAATGACAACTAGTTGTACTACAAGCCTCTATTGACCTTTCATTGAGATCAGTTGTTGTTGTTGTTCCTATTATAACCATTACTGTACATTTTATCTTCACCCAGAAACTCTTAATAGCTCCATAATGTGCTTTGAACCACATTTATCTCAGTTTTTGGCATTGGATCGACCAGACTTTAGTTAGTAAGTGCCAGCAGCTTGCACAACTTTGGCTGCGCTTGTACCAATTACCCAACCATTGAGGTTTTTTTTTTTTTTACATAGGTAATCTATGTATAAAATCTCGCAGGGAATCTCGAGATCCTGTGTATGTTTTGATGTTGAAACTATTGGCACCGTTCCCACTTCAGCCTGGCCTCTTTCTGCTTTCTCCTCATCAGTCACCATGTGCGCATGCAGGCCAACACATGAACTGTAAGCACACAAATACATAGTAATACAGGACAATTTATTGGCAGAGCGGTTGGATATGCAAATTATGGAAAAACGTATTTATTGCAAAATCTCTACTACTACTACTACTCTGTACTACATACCAGGAGATAGCTGTTGCATTTAAACTGAGTGACAAGCAATGTACCAAATTTAATCACTTTGCTATCTCAGTAAATGCTAATTTTGCTTAGATTGATAACTGAATACATCAAAATTTTTGGTGTGACATTTTGGGCTGTGGGAAAGGGATAGAAAAAGAAAACATGATCTTCCTTTCCAAGTAGTGTTGGTTCAGTAGTAAGATTTTTAACTCATTAATACTCCTCACTCCTATAAGGAATGTATTGGATTGGACTGTCGTAATTGTAATGCCATTACTCCCTCTGCTTCTTCTGCTACTACTATTACATGTTAATAATATAACATAACCGTTGTATAGCACTTTTCATGACACTCAAAGTCGCTTCACATAATTGAAGACAGACTTAGGTCTTATGTTATTTGTTAAACTGTTCTTCAAAATACTAATTTGTTTTGGTAAATAACAAGACAGTGAAATGTTTGGATTCTGGATTGTTAAACTATTTGCCTCAAGTGCTTGTGTATAAGGTTAAAGAGAGTTTGTTGTGATGGCTGAGCACATTTGCATATGTTTGCACAAACTGTGAGCGCTTTTATAAGAAGTTTAAATGAATACAAAACAGTGGGATGATCTTCAACAGCGGGGGGTAAAGATGGAGATAGTTAGACACACACTCTCATTTTTGTTCCTTTTATTGTGGTGTCCAAATAGTTCTTTAAACGATTTTGGTTGGGTACACAAACCGCCAGCTGTTAATACTGTGGTCAATGCCACACATGCGATGTATGAACAAATAAACAATATATGATATACAATATTCAAATGGTAAAAATGCATTTTACAACTTAAATTACTACTACTATCACTATGATTTCAGTATTGTCAGTTTCAACTGCTATAACTCTTACTTCTAATATAAACTACTACCAGTGATGCATAACATACAGACACCACAAATGAATAATTAATAAATAATTCATTTTAGGGTTAGAATAACACCAAACCAGGTAAGTGTCTACTGTTGCCACAGCTGCCCTGGGGTAGACTGACAGAAAGTGATGCTGCTAGTTAAACTGTGCCATCAGCCCCTCCAACCACCAATATACATCTGGGTGTTTTGCCTAAGGACATAATTCAGCTGTATGTACTAGACTACTGTAGACTCACTGCTGTCAGTGGTCTCCCATCCAAGTACTAACCAGGCCCAAGCCTGCTTAACTCCCCAGATTAATTAGACAATTCAGTTTAGGCCTACGTTTAACTTACTGCTCACTTCTTTTACCATGAGGTTTGCTCATAGCATCACTACAACTACTGTTACCGATTATTTTCCATCCGGAAAGAAAATACAATCAACAAAGAAACTGTCATGCTTTTCTGATCATTATCAGTCATGTTTTGTGCTGTGACTTTGATAACCGCTGTCCTTATAAACCGCCGTCCTTATTCACCTCATTTACCTCGTCCGGCCGTCATCACCTGACCCCCATCTCTCTCCAGGTGTGTTGTATGTTCGCCAGCGCAGAGTACTCCAGCTGCGGAGAATATGAGTTCTTCAACCAGACCAGTAACAGCTGCCAGGCGTGTCCGCAGTGCCAGCCAGGGCAAGAGCCGCATATGGTGAGTAGGAATGTCAAGACTATTTTGTTATCAAAACGTTAATACAAAAATTATAATAATTGTGACCATTTTAGCAAATTTAAGTAATTGAAATACTGTCTATAATCCATAAAACAGTTGAGTGCTTTCTTTAAGTTTGATTTCATAAAGCTAGTCACATACAAGTGGAATAGTGATTAGAAAAAAAGGATTTCATTGATGTTTTGTCATGGTGCCTGTAATTGTGAATAATCGTGATGTTTGGTTTTATAATAATCATAATATTAACATAGCATGCATAACGTGACATCCCTAATTGTGAGATGCACAAACTGGCAACTGCCCCTCATTCAGAAAAGTTACATAGTGAGACGATAATTAGAAGATAAGTGTCTTATTTGTTCATAAATTAGAGACAAGGCCGGGGCATTGATGTTATGATTCTTACATTGTTTTGTTTTTGTTTTTCATGCTAAAATGAATTAGGACTAAACACAATTTCTATATGTAAACATGAAAAACATCTGACCCATCCCTGGACCTCACACAGAGCACATGCGTTTCTGCAAAGTGAACTGTGTCTAAATCCCCAGTGCACAATTTCTTCTGCTTTATTGAGCTCATTGACTTGAAGTGAAGGTATGCATTATAGCACATTACAGTGCACCGCAGCAGTAGTCCCAGTCAGTCTGTCTGCCGTCAGCCAAAGAAAACAGAAACGCCTCAGTGGACACCCTGGGGTGCCACGCCCGCCCCACACAGACACGCACCAAAATGAATTATTATAGCCCATGATTTGAGTTTGTTTTTCTTGACAAGTACAAACATTCTTGCATCTTTACTAGACACTGTGAGATTGGATTTAGAGCGTGCAGCTGAGTTAGTTTAAGGTCATGCAGCTCCACCTTTGATTTATTTTCTTATTTTTGTTCATGCATTAGAGTCATGTTCACATCTAACTTGGTGGTAGTCAATCACTACTAATATAATCTACTTTACTTGTGCCCAAAAATTAAGTTGGAGATATTTTAATTCATGTAACAAATCCAAGCTAGGGTCCCATGTTGCAGTGCAGAAGAAATAAGATGTATCATTATTAAAACTGTTTTTTTAAATTAATACTCACACCCCTCTAAAGTTCTGATATATAAACTAAACTAACTTTTCATGTAAGCCTTTTTTTCAATTTCTTCATGATATTTTCTTTGATGACAACCCTATTCACAAAGTCCATCTCTGTGCTTGTCATAACACCAGTACATGTATTTATGAGCTGAGCAGAATGATGAAAGTCAGTTTATCAATGGGATGAGGGGAGTCTTCTGCACTTGCCCGGTCCATCTGATCCTGGCTCTGTAATCCATTCATATCTGAGGTTTTTCTTGCACAAGTGCGTCTTTGAGTTTGGGAATGAGTTATCACTTTAATCATGAGTTAACTATAGGGGACAGTGGTGTTTTGAAGTGAGTCTATGCCCACACACGCAAGCACACGCACACACACGCACACACACACACACACACACACATCATGACAGTGCATTGTGACAGAGAAACACAGGGCCATCTTGAGTCCAGATTGGCAACAGCTGGCTCTGTGTTCTCCTGGTAGTCACGGTAAACATTAAATACACACAAGTATTTTACACACATGTAAAAAGTGACACAACATATGGTAAGGGGTAATGAGTATATAGGCTTTAAATGTATAGGCCATTGATGTGCGGAGCCAATAGTCATATAAAACATTCCTGTTACAGACAGAATGTTTATAGACAAATATATTAGCCAAAGAGCTGTCTGATCATTAAACTTGCATTATCTGTGAAGTGAAGGATAGTTTAGCAGAGTTAGTAATTAAAACTGCTAAAAACTGGTACCAAGAAAAAATACTCTATGTGACAGTGAATTGTTGTCCCTCTGTGTCATTTCTGAAACTATCTGGCCACTTTTCAGGGTTTCCTTATCTGAGGATAAATTACGGTGGCAGACTTCAGAAATGTGTCAACTTATATATCAATGAAATTATTACTGACTAAGTAATAATTATTATTAGAACACTTAAAGTCGCTGTCATTTAGTGGAGACTTGAGTCACCCTCCATCTGTACTGCCAGTAACCTGAAGAACAATTTATTAAAATAAAATTACTTTCTAAATATACTTGGCGACATCTAGATTAGCACAATCATGTACAGTTTAACAGCTGTTTCAATATTTATCAAATGTTCCTGTTACACGTATACTGTCTAAGCCGAAGTGACAAGATCTCCTGATAGCTAAAACCCTTTTTGTATCGAAACATTCAAACCAAAGCAAACAGAAGAATATTATATTTCTTTGGGAGTCACTGCACCATGGCCCAAAGTGGTGCACATTGTAGCATAGGCTTGTTTTAATAGACAGATGAAAGCAGGAAAGAAATGCAAGATGAAAGAACATATTTTTGGACGCCTGGATGGGTATTTAACACATTGTGGGGACCAAATCTGTATACACTCTCAATTCATGGGGTCCTGTCTCCCTTCTGGGGACAAAAATCTATTCTTTATTCAAATTCTCTTATTAGATCATCAACCTGGTTTAAATATACAATATAGGTTAAATTGGTTTGTATTTTGGTTAAAGTTAGTAGTAACTATGGCGAAGTTTAAAATCAGTCACCAGAAAATTAATGAAAGTCAATGTAATGTTCCAAAGACGTAAGTAAACCCAATATGTGTGAGATCAGTGCTTATACAAAATGATTAGTTGGTCATTGTAAACACTAACAGACACTCATCACATATGTATCTGTTACCAATCACATTTTTACTTTTTCAAAATGCTAACTCAACATTGACTGAGCACGGCGTGAGACCAAAGGCCTCTTGTGTGGGATTTGCTTCAACCTATTAGTCATAAGCAGTTCTTTTAATAGCTGATTATTGGTGTGAGTTATATTGTTATAATGGGGCTAATAAAGCTTCTGTTCTGGGTGTATTTTGCAGACGTGTGGATACGGCGTGAAGGATGAGGACTTCACATGTGTGCCATGTCCCCAGGGGAAATACTCCAAAGGGAAGTACGAGATCTGTAGACGCCACAAGGACTGTGACGCCCTCTACAGAGCGACTGTGCTCATAGCAGGCACCCCCGAGAGTGATGCAGAGTGTGGCCCCTGTTTGCCTGGGTAAGACTTAACAGATATACTTTCACTTAATGAGTAACACTGGATTGCATATATTGATTTGACACATTTATTTCATGGAGGGAGTGCCCTTTCATACACAAACTTTGATGTACACCCTGGCTTGGGACTGTCATAAAGCGATTATGATCCTATCTCAGACCAAACTATGGAGGAGGGAAATCTATAGCATAATTGATAATACTGAAATTGTTTAGAATATTGAACGTATCATTAAAAATAGTGATAAGTGAAGTGATAATCTTACAGTCCAATAAGATTTTGTGTGACAACTGAAACTCAACCATTACATTTACTTATGCATTTAGCAAAGTTGGACGGATGCCTAAAATATCGCTTGATTATCGGGATTGTTGGGATCATTGGGATTATCCAAAAACATAGCTACTGATTTATCATTTTTGTCAATATCTCTCAATCCTAAATCATTTACATAGTCTGGACCTCACCATGATTTTAATATTCTGATTTGGTTAGAAACTGTTATACTGTATGTATGTGGTCCTTTCTGTCAAATTTGAGATGCTTCTATTCTTTATTAAATAATTCATATTGACTTCCCACTGATTTCAAATGTTGAGCAAACACATTGACCTGAGATCACTGGGAACAATTTAGTTTTCAACAAGTGAATCCTACTTAGTGATATACTGTAATGTTTTTAAATTTGCAAACCTAATTTTATTAAACATTACCAGGCTGCATAGATTTGGACCACCCTGTCCTTCAATTTCTCTCAGGCTTTTGTCCTTTGTGTTGAGAATACGCTTAATCCTTTTCTCCATATTACTCAGTCAACAGGGAACACCAAAATGTTCCCAGATCTTCTTGTCCTGTCTCATCTCCATCACACCTTCCCATGATGCATTGCTTCCTTTCTTTTATAAACCCTTTAATTTCTTCGTTGTCAGATCGAAATGTGCAACTAGTTATGCCTGAAAGATTGATGGTGTATTTATTGCAGAGGGAGTTTCTCAAATTAGTAGAATCTTTGGGAAGTCTTCATGTAGACAATGTTGAATGTTTCTTCTTTAATCTCAACCTCATTGCGTTTGGTTTTGATCTGTGGTTCATTCTGTATTGCACAAGTTTGTTATGTTCCGTTGTTAGAACCACTGTAACTAATAATATTACTCAATGAAGTACATGGGCAACGCAATGTTTCAATGATTAGCACTTATGACTCACAGCAAGAAGGTCCTAGGTTTTGTTTCCCAAGTCGCTATTCTGAATGGACTTCACAGTTTATCTATAGGCATGTCATGAGAATTACTATCAATTATTGTTCAGTATATGAAAGCTATATATTTTTGAGCTCAATATTTATCATGTGTACATTTTCTTTGTAAAAGTGGGGAGATTTGAGTTATTTTTGTTGCAGTACAATAAGATTTGAGCTGTAGAGGGTTAAATAACTTCTATGGCTAATTATCTGTTCATTCTATTTGCTGCATCTCAGGCCTTTTGAATCATACTGTCTAATTAAAAAACGGTTAACTGGGATTATCCTGCATTATTGTATATCGCAGTACATCTCTATAGTGCTTCAAAATTTGTTAGCGTGTCTTCATAAGTTTCCTTGGGTGGAAAATGTCTGATTAAATAAATGATAAATAAATAACGCTTACTGGGCCCTGGTTTATGCTGGTTCTATACATAATGACTACTTGCAGTAAATAAAAGTAGAAATTGTTATAGAAGCTCATGTATATTGATGAAATTGAAATGTTACTTGGGTAAAAATACAGTTTCTGAACACAGAGAAAAAAAGCATAATCCTTCAAAACATCACGGCACAAATCTCATATGTATTTTTCCTACATTTTCAAAATTCTTCATTTAATTAACCTATCTTGAGATCAGCTCGAACATGTTACAGTAGCGTTATACATATCTATAGCCCTCATTATATAGCCCACATAAATTCTGCTCATCAAAATGATTTAAAACCACTTAAAGACTCACATTTAAAGACTCAACTCTGCTGCTCCCTGTTACCATGCTCTGCTTTTGTGCCTTAGGACAGTAATTATCTTTGAGTCAAACTTTTCACCCCATATGAGCCCCATCAGATCTGAACTGTGTATATATAGACATATGATCCCTCTCATCACATCATTTATACAGTTTGATAGATTTAGATGGGTCCTTTCATCAATACAACGAGTTCAAGTCGTTACATCATAGTCATTTGAAAAGCCACATTACTGAACCTTATATCATGTTTAGTTTTATGGGATGGATAGAGTTTCCAATTGTCAAGATGGAAAACATTAAAATCACGTAATGAAATATGAATACTCTTTTTACAGTTTATGGACTAGGCTTCTTTTAGCTCCTTTGTTTTGGTGAACAGAATTTTATATGCAGTTAATATTGATCTTTTGTTGCATGTGCCCCTACCAGAAATGATTATTATTTGTTTATTTGGTTGGGACAGTGCTTGTTGATGGACACATACATGATGTGAACGGTAGCCATGCCATCGGCTAAATTGCATTCATTGCTCTCACAAAGACACTCTCATTCATTTACCAGTGTGTAGTGACACTGGAGGCAATACTATTGAAGTGTCTTGCCCAAGAACACAACATCAGTGCAATGGTGCAAGCAAGTTTCCAAGAGTAAAACCACTGAACCACTGTCATCTCCCAATTTACCCAATGTTTTATCTTTATATGAATCAAATGAGTAACTTTGACGCTCTACTAATTAATTTTTTTCCTATTGTTTCCCAGGTATTACATGTTGGAGAATAGACCCAGAAATCTGTACGGGATGGTGTGTCACTCCTGCCAAAATGCACCAGCCAACACCAAAGAATGTAAGAGCAACTAATACTACTAATCATCATCTATTGTGAAATTTACGTAAATTGTAAATCCTCTTCCTCCTCATTTTAATGTTTGTAGTTTATCGTCATACAATTAAGTGTTCAAAAGCTCAAGTTCTGCTCAATTATAAGACATTAAAACATAAAAATAATCCTCTCTCTGAATCAAAGGAAACAGATGCACTTTCAAAACATGTTTCAGATTTATGAAAATAATTGACGGCCCAACATCAAGACATTTGCGCTTAGGAGTTTTCACCTTTATAGTGCGTATTTTCATAATTCTGTTTACGTAGACAAATGTTTAAATTAATATATTGAAAACTTCAATAAGGTTAATAGATACATATATTTGCTTTTTGATATTTAAAATTTTCCCTTCATAATAAAAAAAGCAATATTTAACAGCTTTATACTGTGGATTTGTTGAAAAATCTAAAAAGCATTAGATTTAGATGTGCGATTTATGTTTTAATAAGAGGATTATGTTCAAAGTTCACATTTAAAACATGTCCAGAATGACAAAATGCTTGTCCAGATCTAAACTACAGTGTTAACACTTTTTATGCAGAATAACACAGGATATTTTGTTTGCTAACTGTGTCCATTTGACTTGCCATTTCGATTCAATTGCGATTAATCTTGCAGCTCTAATGTGGTTATACCGCTAAGTCCCTAATCCTTTTACTGTTAAGAGGAGTGAGCATTTCTAATTTGGAGCTTCACCCTCATCTTTGGGCCTGAGGTAAAGACTATTTCAAAGCTGTGTGTTTTTTAATACTACAGCCAGAACGGAAGAAATGACGAAATGCATGATAATTTCTCTATATTGCAGCACATTTTCATCACCCCACCATTTTCCAAATACCAAGTACCAAAAACACATTGACCCGAAATAAACTTGTCAACATTATTTGTGTATTGGTTCTGACACAGCATTAAGTTTGATTTTACATATTTTGCCTCCTCAAGTGTAAGATCAGTGTCCCAGATATGAACAGTGATGTTATTGTGCCATATTTAATGAGTGTTTTGAAAGATAAAAAACACCAAAAAGAAGTCCAGGCCTGTAGAGACTGAGGCTGTGAATTTTAGATCCATAACTTTATATGTGCTTACCAACAAACTCCTATTTTTCAACACCGCTCTAATTGTTTCTGCTGGGCATGGAAATGAGTGACTGAATGACATTGGCAAGCAATGCATTCGATAAGTGATGAGGAAACAAAATGGAAACCTTACTTCATTGATAGTTGTGAGATTAGAAGAAAACGTCTGTGTTTCCAGTAAGTCTTTAATTTGTTTTCCATGTCCCTGTTGTTGCCACAGGGAATCATTTTCACTGCTCATTGCTATTATCTATTACAGTCTATATCCAGTTTTGTGAAATCACAATGTAATGTTCTGATGTGACATTACAACAGCCAAATAAAACAGCACTTTTTTGGACTACAGATTTATCAATTAATACAACTACCGTATTTAGCTTCTAATAGAGTATCAGTTGTTATTGTTTTGTTCTTATGATATTGTAACCTGAATAATCAAAATTATCAATTAACCAGATTATGAGGATGAGTCTAGGAGTCGTTTTTTGGTCTAATTATTGAGACATGTTATATAGATGTAGTATTAATTTATGACTTGTGAGTTTCTGAAAAAGAGTGACTCCTTTTGAAGCTTAGACAGAGGACCATGGACTCTCAATGAGGGCTTGAGAGTGACCTGAGAAATGGTGACTTGACTACAATAATAATTCAGTTATTAACAAACTAAGACCAGTTAAAAACCAAACCCTTGTGATAGAAATCCTCTGCTTTTTTATTCAAACAAGGCAAATGAAAGTGTATACTCATGATACACAGTAAAATAAAAATATTTTAAATAAAGTCAAGCCTCATGATGAAACCACCACTGTATACTAATCAGATCCTCAGCAAATATATATGATAAGTATATATTTATGTGACTGAAATAAATCAAAGTATTGCTAGAAGCTGGGAGTTCTGCTTGTAAGGGCTGTAGGCAGGCTGACACTCGCCATGTAATCTGTAAATTACCCTGGCTTCTGTGGCTCTGTGTGTGTGATAATTAAAACTGGAGTGGGTATGAGAAAGAGGTGATTAGCGTGTAGCTGCTTGTGTCTACACTACTTTTTGGCAGGCAGATGTGAGGGGCTTTGTCGGAATTACTGTTTCTAGAGTTGTCACAGTTTGATCCATTTTTGTCATTTGGAGTCTCTCCTATCACACACCCACGCACTTAATACAAAACGATAATTACCCAAAGAGATGGAGAGATTGTCTACAACCGTTATTTCCTGTAAGTTTCAAAGCATTTTTCCATTCAGCTGTGAGTAAACAACTTCTCACATCAACCATGAGAAACGCTTTGATTTTCTGTTCTTAAAAAAAATAGAAAAATCACCCCAATGTAATTTTGCTTCTTGCTGTGATTGTTTGGACCTGTTTTCCCACATTTCCCTGCAGAATTATTATTTTGCCGCGTGTTTTCAGCCTTGCAGTCATGATTAAGAGATTAGACCACAAGACGCTAAACAAGATTCCAGTTGGGGCACATATCCTGATCCCAAAAGTGTAAACACATACCCCACTTGTTAATGTCTGCAGCCACAGGGCATATCAGAGTGTGATGGTACTAGGACCAAAGGGAAGCAAGAAGGAGGAGCACGAGACCTGTGAAAACTGTAACACTGATAAACAAACCACCTCAAGAGCATAAAATAATGAGCAAATGTTATTAAAACTGATTTTATGTACTACACACACAGTAGTAGTAGTAGTAGTAGCAGTAGTACTAGTGGTAGTAGCAGTAGTAGTAGAAGTATTAGCTGCAGCAGTTGAAACTAGTGGAAGCAGTCGGAGTAGTTCTTAAAAGTACTTTGCCATTTTAGTAGCACTGATAATAAGAATAAGGAAGTTGAACACTAATAATAAGAATAAGGAAGTTGAAGTACTTTAGTAAATGTTATTTTCGATACTAAAATGTGCTACTGCTTGCAAAATTGCTTTAAATAGAGTGATTTGGAAAGTGTCTATGATTTCCGTGAAGTTCTTTGAGACAAACACTTTTATTGGACATGGTTAATTGAGTTTGTGAAATGTTAGTGAGCCCAAAGTGATGCCAGTAACATTGTCTGTTGTGCAAAAGTCAACAAAATGTTACGCCAAAGCAAATTTTCCACTTGGAGTCAATGCACGTCTCGGCAACAAACATTCAAACAAGAGAGATGTGCCAATTCCCAAATAGTGAATAGTGACTCTGGGTGGCACCATTATTCCCTCAATTAGAGCTAACTATACCCATTTCAATCTATTATTTTAAATGCCACTATTAACTGTAACTAATGTCCAGTGGTGTTTTACGTGATGTGCAAGAGGCTCTAGATTTCGACTGAGGCATTTGTCCAATCCTGCAGTAGAATAGAATGCTTCCACTTCAGTTTAGTGATTAACTAGTTTAGAGGTAAATGCTTTATGTAGCACGTTTTTCCTGGTTTGGATCCAGTTTGAGTCCTATACATATATGGTATGGTCACATTCTAGTCCTGGTTTAGTCCTGGTCTAGTCTTGGTTAAGATCCTGATTTAGTCTTAGTTTAGTCCCAATTTTTATGCTATAATTATGAAAGTAATCTCAAAGTTCTGCTTTGCTGTTGGTGATCCAACACTGCTGCTGTGCACGGCTGCACGCATCTGAAAATTCAATCTACATCCTCCTATTTTGCAATTTGGAAATAGGGGAATGAAGCTTTAATGCGATATTTGTTCTTAGTTCTTTATCAATATTTCAAATTTTCATCAACCAATAATGGAAGTACCCATGGAAGTATATAACCATATTATTTAAGCTTATTCTGTGTTGTCTTTTTACAGGTAGAAACAAAGCACCTGCGCCCCCTCCAGCTGATCCAGGAAGCACCACCATGTTCCCCTCTCGTCATAAAGGTAACCACAAAAATCCATGTAGACAAGCCCTATCTAGTATATGTCCTGGTACTTTCTCTGATCAGTGTAATCATTATCTGATTGACGTTTCAGAGCCCACAGCACAGGGTCACCTAGCTACAGCCCTGATCATCGCCATGTCGACCATCTTCATCATGGCCATTGCGATCGTCCTCATCATCATGTTCTACATCCTGAAGGCCAAACCCAATGGGCACGGTGAGCAGCAGTGCACTTTGTTTTACTATAACGTGATTGTCTCTATATAATATTATCAAAAGTGTATTATTACTGTATTAGATTACACAGCTTTGGCTCTGTCTCAAAAAAGAGATGTTGTATGGCCTTAATTACATTTTACATCCACCTTAATATTTAATAATGAAGTATATTATTACATTTTTGAAAACCACCTGTGACACTGAGATGACAGTTTAATAGCACAATTATTCTGACAAGCAAAGCCAGACTATCAAAATGTATTATTATAGTTTAGGTGCGTCTTTGCGATTAAGATATTGCCACTATTGAGATAAGATTAGGTAATGATTTAATTAGTTTATCTTGCTTTGACCCAGCGGACATATTTCGACCTCAAGACCTGCTTATACATGGGGAAAAAATGTGTACAGGGCCTTTAATGCTTCTTCTTCTTCCCGTGAGGGTAAACAGAGTAGAAAGAGAGGGGAACATGGTGGTGCTCAGCCATTACATCATTAGCACTGAATCACTAAGAGCAATTAACACTCACCAGGACTTTAGCTTGTATGTCTTCAGGTGATGGTAGAGAACCTGCAGACTCAGCTCCAGCCTAGAGTGCCAATTATGTTAACCCTATTAATGTTGCCACCATTATGTCTGTCCCTAGCATGTTGCTCCGGACAAGTGGTGAAGACCGTGGAGGCTCAGACAAGCAAACAGGAAGACAAGAAAGACGTCCCCGGTGAGACACTGTGGATAATGAAGCCTTGTAGTGGTTTAGATCTTTGGCTGCATCCTGTTTTTGTCATTTAGACACTTTTACACCGCATTACACTTACTACTAAACTCCATAATCACCTATTTCTAACGGTGGAAACAATGGGTGTGTTTACATCCATGTCTCCTAGTTATTAGCCATATCCTGTTTTTACTCTTACTCTACTTAATTGAAAATACAAAGCATATTTGACTCTGCAGAAGTGGTTAGTGGCAACATTAATTGTGCATTGCTGATTGGTGAATAAAGAAATGCATTTGTAATGACTAATGGGCACAAACAATACAGACATTGACGAAACTAATGATTGGGGAAATGGTACATAAAACAAAGACAAATGAGTAAACATTCATTATCCATATTCTCTTTCTGTGCAAACCATATGGGCTTTCTTTCCCTAGCACATGTTTAGCTATTTATTTTACAGTATTGGACTTATTGCTTCCAGATACTCAGGAAGGAAAGGGAAAATGTAGTAGGTGTAGACAAAAACATACTAGTTACATTTATTTATTCATTATTTTGCAAAACTCAACCAGCAACTATGGGCCTTAGGTGAGGTATATTCTGAGACAGATGCAATCAGACTGTTCCTGGTTTGAGCCCAGTTTAGTCTTGATATAGACTTAGGTCCTGCTCTAGTCCTGGTTTAGTCCTGGTCTTAGTCCTTTGAGTTTTCAAATGTGAATGCACCCATAGAATACTGTGACCTTCAGATACTATGGAAAAAAATGGCATCATGAATCTCAAAAAGTTTTGATAGCTCATTTATAATAATAGCATATTTTTAAATACAATAGCATGCAATGTAGTTTTCAACACCAGATATCATTAGCTTCTTCTTCAGTATTGGTCTAGTCCAGGATTAGTGACAATTATGTGGCCTATGTGCAAGTGTGACTGCACCCTTATTAGTTCTGATACAAATCAAGACTATCCTAAATTTATTCCAACTTTTTTCTATTTATGTATGTTTTTTAGTACTGCCTGTTCAAACAAGTATCTAGTTTCAATACTAGTTTTAGTATCTATTATTATCTAGATATCATGTTTTTTAACAGTCTGTCAAATGCTTTTACAACCAAATTCAATTCCTTATGCATTTATGCTTTGTCTGTTTCAATCCATTATGGTGAATGAGCTGACAGACCTATATGAAAACCTCTGGGTGGTATGTCTGTGCACATCATACGATGCTTTAGGCGCCATTTCCTTTCACAAAGATGCTCTGTTCAATTTCAAATTCAGACACTGACTAACTGCTCCCATGTGGCGGAGACCGAAAAACCCACACGTTCACACACGTACCTCAGCTGAATCTGCGGTCAGGAACACATTATATAGTATACAATTAGGTTGTTGACTTAACAATATAATATGATGAAGTTAAAGCATGACTAAAGCAATAAATATCTGGGTTATTTTGGGTCTAGCCTTAAAAGTGTGTGTGAATAAGTGGTATGTGTGGAGATGGGTAGGAGCCCTTGCTTGGAGCTGTACCGGAGTAACTTGTCACTCATGTAGACAGCCGCTTAATAAGGCTTTAAGATGAAAGACGCACTGGCTGAAGTTTAAACACACACACAAGACCTGCACATTAAATTTGTTCCACTCCGGGATTCAGTCATTATGCTGTCTACCACCATCAGTGTCTATGTTGTAAGGGCAAATACGCTATAACCATTTAATATGTCATTTATCTAGCTATATTCTGTAATGAAGTCATAAGGGGAATAAATCAGTGTACTCTTTGGGCAATGCTTGATAAATAGAATAGGTGAATAAGACCCACTCAAACATGAAGAAGTTTGAGTGGATCATTATATTTTGACCGACTGATTTGATAAAACTTCTAAAAGTTTGATGACACCTGCATAGTATAACTATTTGTCAATCTGTTGCATAATTTCAATTAATTAATACTGTTAGGAAGTACTGTTATTGTTGGAACTGTGCAGAAAACTAGCCTTTATTTTAATTTACCTTAAGCAAGTCCTACATTATAACATATCTTACTAATGCAGCTTGTAGACTATAAATGTCAATGATGTTTGTTGTTTACATGTCTCCTCTCTTTTACAGATAATGTTGTGATCTATGCAGAGAAGGACGAGTTCGACAAACTGAAAGCCCCTCCCCAAAAGACCGTAAAAAGGTAGGCAAAGTTTGATGAATAATGAAGCAAAACACTACTAGGGGGCCTCTCTTGAACAAATAACTTATTCTTAGTTATAGTTCAAAAATGAAATGTCTGCCAAAAAAAACTGTGGAGCACCTCCCCTTGCTTGTCTCCATGGAAGTGCTTTTCCTATGGCTATAATATTCCACAATATGGCATCAAATGCATTTATCTTCATGGAGAATGTGCAGAAGTATCATTTTAACTATTTATTTCCATTGAAACATGTGGGTGATGTGCCACCTTCAGAAAGCTACATGATGTTGCTTTAATCTTGAATTACATAAGAAAGACATCTTAGAGAAATACACCATAGAATTGTACATACAGTTTCAACATAGAGATGAAAACATATTGGTCACCTCTATTTATTGTTATACACTAGCTAATATACTTCCCACAGACTCTGCTGCACATGTGCCTTGGTCTTTAAACGCTCATAATGACCATATACAGTCCATGTTTACATTTGCACCCGGCGTCTCTCAGACTCCCACACAAGAGAAAACAGGGATTTTATCATTTGTTTCAGCATCTGCCCACAATTAGGCCACCACACAACAAGTCACTGCAGCTCTGCAGGAAAATGCAGGAAATATCGGACATGTATGTGTATGGAAAAAGCTATTTATTTTTAATGAAGCAGAGAACTATTATGTGGCTTGGATGGAGGAGATAGGAGGTTGGTGAGGGTGGTTGAAGGTGGTAAAGACATGCCCCAGATCGTGACAGAGGCAGTGTTGTGTGGAGCATAGGGGTATTTACTCCAAGCTCCACTTAGAATATACAGTACAGGGCAAAAGCGCCAGACAGGTTTGAATGGGTATGTGTAGAAAAAGTTGTGTAGTTGATGTGTTAAAATATTCAAAATAAAAAATAGCATAGCCCTCTGCTAAGACAGTGATCCTATCTTACAATGCCTTTACAGTAAATAGCGCCCCCATCTGGACTCAAATACAAAAAAGCTTCCAGTCATTTTCAAAGCTATTATTATATTTCACTTTATTTTTTTTGTTGGTTGGTTAACGGTAAGTGAACTAGATTCTATCCCAAATATATGATCTTTATCCACTGACCTATATTAAACATTTGTGAGAATTTTGAATAAGAATAAAGAAAATGTAATACAATTTCAAACTTTCAAAAGACACAATATGTTACAAGTTGAGAGCAGACTGCCTGTTCCCACAGACAATGCTGCGTTTATTGACCATAGACTGTTACTGTTATAGGGAAGCAGAGGAGATCTGCTTAGTCTCAGTCTCTGCCGGCATCTCTGAGAGTGTATTATTAGAGTAGATGAGACCCACACAGCAACAGCAGCAGTAAACCGTGTGGTACAGCAGCATGCCAAAAGATGTGCTAACTCGCGCCGTTAGCTGCCAGAGCGAGTGTTCGATGTCTCCAAAACAATGCTATTTTTGTACATATACTGAAAAAGGGTGTCAGGAAAACAATGGCATTTTGTGAGGAGCTCTGTCGCCAAGGTGATTTTGAGAGAAACGGTACACAAACACAGATAGTGGACTATACATAAATAACATTATCTAGTATAATAATGGGCAATGAGGGGCTAGTTCTGTCATTTATAGGAATACATTTAAAATATGATAACAATGGAAATGCATATTAATATATATGGCGAAAAGAAACCATATTTATTTCCTTTTTTACCTTGCATTAATGGTTACATTGTTTTGTTAAAGTGGCATTCATCATTGAAAAACTGATCATTGTCAATTTGAAACGATTGGATGTTGATTTGAATAACTTTTTATCAATTTCTCAGCCCTATAAATATGTCACGCTTACTAATAAACAGTAAAAACATTGGGACATATACATTTTACATATACATATACATAAAGAAGGATGGTGTCAGAAAGGGTATCAGTTGTAATACGTTTATAAACCAGGTTATATACGTAGAATTGTAGGCTTTATCATTTGCATAAGTAACCTGAAATTATCTCTGTGTGTTTTTGTCAAGTGAAAACGACGCCTCTTCTGAAAACGAGCAGCTCTTGGGTCGCAGCATTGACAGTGACGAGGAGGCGGCTTTGGACAAACAGGGCTCAGCGGACTCCAATAACCCCACCACCAACCTGTGCCTGGTGAATGTGGGCAACAAGCCGGACCTGTGCCTTCTGTCTTTGGGCCTCCTGGAGCATGAGCGTGTGTGTAATGGGACCACCAGTCCCGTCAGCTCTGTCCCCAGTCCCAACCACCTGAGTAACCACAACCACATCAGCAGCATGAACGCCCTCAACAACAACAAAACGCCAGGGGTAGGGAGAAGATATGAGAAAGCTATGTGTTGTTATATCGTTCATAGTAATCCTCTATTAATCAATCTCTTTTACAGATGCTGCAGAGTCGAAGAAAAAAGATTCTGGACCTGTATGCCAGAGCCTGCAGTATGACAGAAGGTAAGATATTATGTATTTGGTCAATTCAATCTGATTCAATCTTATTTACCTAGTCACAAGCCAGTGTAATCTGTAGCTTCCTAAGAATATACCAGAAATTAGGAATAGCACCTGGTGTACGCATTGTACTGAAATAAACATATTTAATCAAGTAATTAAGTTACGTTTTATAATTGCCCATTCAATAATGACAATGGCTTAATGGAAGAGCCTTTACCCTCTATTGGTTGGCGGATAGATTCGCACTCTCACCAATGCATAGTACTGTTGTGTTCTTGGGCAAGACACTTCAAATGTCTCCCTTGCTTCGTGTATCACCACTATTGATGACGAGTATGTCTAATTTGTGTGGTTTCTCAATGCAAGTCCCAGTGGAGATATGAAAGCGCAACATAAATAAACCTTGACCATTTCTTTTCCCCTCTCCAGGCCTGAGTCCCACTGAGCTTCCCTTCGACTGTTTGGAGAAGGCGAGTCGCATGCTGAGCTCCTCCTACAGCAGTGAGGCAGCTGTTGTGAAGACGTGGAGGCATTTGGCCGAGAGTTTTGGCTTAAAGCGGGACGAGATCGGGGGAATGAGCGATGGGCTGCAGCTGTTTGAGCGTGTAAGCACCGCGGGCTACAGCATCCCCGACCTGCTCACCCGCCTGGTGCAGATAGAGAGGCTGGACGCAGTGGAGTCCCTGTGTGCAGATGTGTTGTGCAGCTCCGAGCTAACGCTAACGACAAACGCTAATGGGCGGAGCTTTCATAGTCAGCTGGTGTGCCCCTCCCCTTGTTCCTCACCCTCTCAGCGCTGCGCCAGTGTCTAAGTGTATGGGACAGTCCAAAAGAGACTGATCAGACTGCATAGACTGAAAAGACTATAAGTTTAGAGACTGAGCTAACAGCATGTGACTATCAAGTACATGAAGAATATCATAGGACAATCATACAACTGTTATTGCAATACTGGAATTTTACCTTCACAAGTGAAGTAGAGGACATGAGAGATTACTCTACCTTGATCAATGACCTTATAATAAGCTCTGTCAAGTCTTTTTATTGTGGAAAACCATTTATAGAAATCCATAGTTTTGTATGCACATTTGTGATGATAAACATCATTTAGTATTTGATAAAATTGAATGTGCCGGTCACAAAGCAATATCTATAGGGCACGTAATAGAAGATATCGTGAGGAAAGTATCGAGTAGAAAAGAAGGCCTTATTCTGCATCTCGTAATAACATGCAAATTTTGACTAAAAGCACAAAACCTGGTCAACCAAAACTAACTTTTTCTATCAATACACTGCGAATACTTCCTGTGTCTTGACCCTATAGTCTAGGTCTATGCCCCCCTCCCCTGGTTCCCCTGGTTCCTTCCTCTACCCTCTTTTACCAAAATCACTGCGGTCTAGTCCCTGCCGCCAGTCCTAATTATTTGGCGTGTGGCGGCCCTGGGCTCCTAATGGGCTGAAGTGTTGTGGTTTACAGAGCTGGTGCAAAGTGCCTGTGATTTCCAGCACCCAATTAAGCATTTAGGACCACTTACCCACCAAAAGCCCAGTGGAAACACTATAAAAATAGGCTTTAAAAAGATATGAGAGAGGGGAGGCATGAGAGACTGGCTGGGGTGGCTGGTACACGAATACAACTAGCCAAACATAATTCTACAATCATATAAAGCAGTGAACCAAAGTTTTAGGTGATGTGTATCAAGATCTGTTAAAGGTCTTTAAGTTGTTAAAGCAATTTATATTTTTCTATTATTGTTAAGAAATTTTCAAGAGTGTGAACATATTATTATGAAATGGACTAAAATATTGATTTAACGATATTGAAATTTGGTGTCATGATTATCATGACCAAAATCATTGTGATTAAGGATTATATCACGATAATTAAAACTGTTATGGATATGAATAATTATAGTTATAATTAATACATTAATATTATGAATAGGTCCCAAATTCAAACTGTTATTGTTAATTGTTGTTAATATTGTACTTTGTTACAAGTAAAAACAACAGTGATCTACAATAATTTCATTAAAAGGAATGTAAAGAACAGATACGAAAGAATTCTAAATGATTTACACAAAAAGGAAAGGAACTTAGAAAAATAAACAGCTTCAATTTTTACCAGAAAATGAATGTGAGTCCCTCAGAAAAACACAAAGCTCGATCAGGACCAAAATACTAGTGGCTATGGGCAGAAATATTTGCTACTTACTTATTGTTCCATATGAATGATCAAGAAGAAAAAGAAAGATCAAAAGCACAATGTGAAAAAATGTTTACTAAAAATAAACATTACTGTGGTCAGTTGTATCATGCCCCCCTATGGGACTAATACGCCAAATAAGAAAAATATGCCGTTGCTTAGGTTCTGTTCCTGCAGGAAGCATTAGGAGCGTATGGGGACTGATAAGCATTAGTTTGAACATAAAGAAAGGCCTATAGTCAAGGTTTATTGCGGTTTCCAAACTTTAACTCAGAATGCCAGGGTCTCTTTTGATCTCAGTGCTTTTGAATTGAGCTGATCTATATCTGATGCCTGGTGTTGTCAACATAATGTCCCCTGACTGCTCTGCTGAAAATCAAACAACCTGCCTGTTGCCAAGTCCTAATATTTTCTGGGGCAGGACTCCAGCATTTCAATGAATAATATGCATTGCTTATACAGCGTGGATGTTTTTTCTAAAATCTTTTGTCAAAACAAATTAAACACTCACCTTTGAAAATGAAAACGGTGTGGTCTTCGCTCAGACCAACTCAAAACAAGTCCAACATGTTTTCCGACTTTGTTTTATTATGCTTTTTGTAAATAATGTGATTTGTGGACTGAATTTGAAAATGGACAACAGCCCTGTTTTGAGACAGGTCAAATACTGTCTGGCATTAATATGTGTATGATGTACAGAAGCCAATGTAGAATAACTTACCTCAGTCACTCATTCATTAGCAAGACATGTAGAGACACATTCATCACGTCACCAAAGCGTAACTGTATATATAACTTATTATTGTACATATTGTATACTATAATAAAGATGTATGCAAAAACATGTCTCAGTGTTGTTACTATTTGAGTTGTGTCAAAACATTAGGATTGTACTGTATCATAGACTGGAGCCAGTTCCATATTCGGAATGGGAATTGATGTACGGACAAAACAGTGAAATAAAAACATTAGGAGCATGTGCAGTGGGTTAGTATGAACATTTTAAGACCAAAACGCCTCAATGCAGCAGTTACAGAGAGAGGGGTGACAATTTTCCAACGTAAAATCATTTGGAAACAGTGTTTGGAGCCATAAGCACCCCCACGAACACTTCATATTTGGAACGTGGCAGCTAGTGGGTTAGCTATGTCCATTTATATACACGTTCTACATACATACTGACTGTGATTGAATGATAGGTGGTGATATCTGTGCAGTCCCTTAGTCATAAAAGCAATGAGGAGTGATTCAATTTAAATGTGCACTATGTAACTGTTCTAGTGTGAGTTCTGCCTTTTGCTTGTCCCTGGAAAGGTCCACAGTATGGTATTAAACCATTGTATCTTGCCTTTATTTACTTAAAGGTGTTTGTATTGTTTCCCTTGAAAACAGTTACTCAGGTTCGCCTCTATAAAGAGCTGACCTGTAAAAGTTACATTACAAAAGTGCACCTTTAAAGCAACCAAAAAGAACAATACTCCAACCTGGCTGCTCCTTGAATTTGGCAAGATCTTTAGGCAATAAGTCTGGGATTTGAACCACCAACTGCCTTGTTATAGTCAAAGATTTTTTCATTAATTAAACAAATTCATCCATTTGTTTATTAGTCATCAATCAGTTACTGTATTATATATCCATGTTACTAAGGGTCAGTATTTTTCTACACTTGAATCAAAAGCTTCTTCAGAACAGAAAGTCAATTGTCTAATACGTTTGCAGAATAGCATATAGGCCTAACCAACATGTCACTTTTTACTACTGGACAGTGATAGATAGCCTTAAAAATAATAGATTTTTCTTGGACATGTGGGAACCCAGAAATCTAATTTGGCCTTTTCTCCGAGTGTCATTTCAACAATCATTAAATTTTCTCTAACAAGCTCCATATGAATAATGCATGACCATGAATGTGTGCCCAGCGCTCTGCCAAAGAAAACACTTATGCCATAGCTCAACATGGTTCAACATGTTATCTGCATTATTCAAATTTAATGTGATTTTAATTTGGGGTGGAGAGAACATTTCAGAGGTAGCCATCTGGACACTGGACACATTTGATTTTCATTTGATTTATAGTATCTAAAGTAAACACTAGTTTGTACCAGTCCCAAACCTGGAGAAATGTGAGGTCCTGTAGGCTATATGTAGCAAATACTACATGCTAAAACAATAGGAAAGCTAAAATAGTCCTTATGTTAAAGAATGGCAATACCTGGGTAATAGATGATCACCGAACATCAGAATTTTTGCTCTGCAGATACTGATCACAGCCAGTACCGATCACATGGACTTTGATAGTGATGCAAATATAAAAATAATAAAGGCTTTTGATGATATTAAGTTTGACCAAAATCTAACTAGTTATAGTATCAATGGAATTTTGCTGGAAATTTAGTCATTAATGTGCTTCTAGCTGCCTATTTATTACCTACATGGGTGATCAATATGTCTGATTGGCCCATTTTGTCCATCACCGGTCTGTTTGTTTAAGCACTATGAATCACATACCACTGTAAAAAGCACCTATTGATACTTTAAAGTCACTGGGGTGTTCTACATATATCTCTATTGGCAAAATGTTAGTTACCATGTTAACACAATGAACACATTAGCAAAAATTCAAGAAAAAAATACAAAATGGATTTAAACAACACAACTGTTATAGTTCCAATCTAGTCGGATCTTTCTAGTCAGATTGCGTTAAAATAAAACTCAGATTAAACTAACTTGAGTAACAGAGCTTCAGATAGAGTAGTGCCTACAGTTAGCATCACATCTCCAAGTAATGTTGATGACACCAGCTGCAAAGTATCAATAGTTGCTGGGGCAGGAGTAATACATGAATAAATGAATACAAATCATTCTTTGATCCCTGATTTCAACCAATGGTCTTGCCAACTGAACTAAGCAAATAATTTCCCTTGTGGATCAATAAAGTTTGTCTAAGTCTAAGCTGAACTGTATTCATTCACAAATGCTCCAGACAGAGTGATCTATGACTTTACACGTTACACTACCACATCACGTTCTGTTAACAGGGTCTAATGGTCTATAGAAATTGCTGCTGCCAACATTTCCTAGTTCATTCAAATATCGAATATTTAATTAAAGCCCATTAGCGCTGACATATTAACTCAGTGCTTGGTTTAATGAGAGATGGTTTCACTGGAAAAACACCTCAGGCCAGACCAGACCAGACCAGACCATTACAGCATTATGTCATTACCTCATAGTCTTTTACTTGCTACTGCCAGTATCTTCAGTTAACTCATGTATTTTAAGGATTATTTGTTTCATGACCTCAAATGACACTGAAATATAACTCGTGGATTAGCAAAATTTGCCAAACAGTTGTATCAACCGAAAAAAAACCAAAACTTTATTTAGATATTAAAATGGCACCAACGGGCATATGATCTGCATGTGCCCATATAACAGCCCCATAATGAATTCATGTTTCAGAGACAGTTGTGTAGCAGCGCCTTGTCGTGGGAAGCTTCCAGGTTTGTCTGTGGTTTTGTTCTCAGCACTCCTGACTGGTTTCAGGAGCAGTGGTCCAATTAAGTAGACCCTAAAAGGCATGATGCATTATTCAGGGTTTTTTAAATACTTTCTCACTTTTGCATTTGTAGTTTTTGTTGGTGTATTAAGTCGAATGTCTGTGCACATAAAACCAAAGTGCTAGCTATTACCAATCCATGTTTTAAGTGTGCTAAAATTATTCCCTTTCTGAAGGACACTTCTTGACATCAGTTGGTGGAATACAGCATTTTAAGCTCTTGAGAAGTAGAGAGAGTAAATATCTCCAGGATTAGTCAAAAATGCACAAATGGTACAAAACACAGCTCTATGTTTTTCATGTGGGTTATAATACAGTTGAAAATATGGACCTTTTTATCGAGCTCTTAACAGACCACTCTCCAGGGTCAGGCTCAACCATCTTGAAGACATATGAATATTAATAACAACATAGCGGGGCAAATGTATCCCTTTTTTTATTTTATTTTGTCTTATATCATAAAAAATAGAACATGTATTTTAATAGCCTATTACTATCCTGATCATAAACAGTACATTCTTTCATTTAATTGACAGAATTTGACAGATTTAATAGAAAAATATTCAAAATTCTTTCTCCAAAGTCTGCACTTGGTCAGTAAAGCATGTGTTTTGGAGCAGAGGATTGTCTGGATTGTCTGAAGACCTCTTGAGTATCATTGTCATATCACTGATGATTAGAAATGATGAATGATAATGTTAAACACGTTTGATTTCTTTTGGATTTGAACATGACCTCACAGAAGATGGCAGCTGCCTTTGTGCAATTGTGTCAGGTTTTCCAAAGCCTCGCAGCTAAGTATTTGTATGTGCTGGCCCAGGATGATAAAACTGTGGATCTGCTGCTGTGGGGCATGGGATCATTGGTGATATTTCTATCATTGGGTTTCAAAGATCCTGCTCTACCCTACATCATTGCTCACTGTGACAAGCCCTGTCGAACTTTGCAATGGTTTATTGTATCTGTGGTCTGGGTAGGAAATGAAAAGTGGATCTGCAGGCTAAGGAGTGCCCTTTACAGTAATTAACTTAAATTTACTCTAATACCACATCCACTGTACGTAAAAAAACATTAATCTTGTCGTATCACCTGCTGTTCAGATGTCTAATGTGTTGGGACCTGTAATATTTATGCTTTATCAGTGAATCATTTGAGGATTTTAGAGATACTAAAAGGTGATAATTTAACTAATTATTTATTTATGGTGAAAATATGGATGCCAACAGTTACCATGAAGATAGCATGAGCTCCCTATATTTTTGTTTCCAAGTTTAATTCTTTATTAGGGAATTAAAAGTGGAATTGACTGAGGTGTATTTGCCTATATAAAAAGTGTCTAAGAGGTCATACTACCTCTACTGAATTGCTTAAATGTCGTTGATAGATATAGGCTACCACTGGTCTAGTTTGGCAGATTTTTACATCAAATGCCATACCAGACTCCTCAAACTGGAGCTCTTTAGTGACTTGTAATGAATTTAATCACAAAATAATACACTGAAGAGGCATGTTTTGGGGAAAGAAAGGGACATTGAAATCATAAATCCTTTTCACACACACGGAAAATCAAAGGTACACTCACCAGTGACAAAGTATGCACTATATTCTGTATTTTACCTGGTGTGTACGCTTTAGGCCTAATAGTCACTAAATTAAAAGCTCTGTGTTTATGAAAGCCTAATGCCAGCAGTTGCTTTACAGGTAAGTTGTAAAAACTATAATTGTTCCTCCAAAGTGAAAGTGCCAATAAGCTGAGTGCAAATCATTACAGCCTCAACACCAAGCACTTATGGGAGTTTTATGGGGTGTGTGCAGAACCAGGCTCCTGAGAACAACCTGTGTTTCAGTAGACCTAATAGAGTGGAAAATGGCTACGATCTGTCGGTCAAATATGTTATTTAAACGCTGCATGTCATTCAACTAGAGTACTAGTTTGGAAACAGGGATATTTAAGGAAAAAGAAACATGTCTCATCAAATTATATCGATGATTTGGAGAATAGGCACAACTCTATTATTTGAGTTAGTCCCAAACATGAATATTAGGATTAGGAATGATGATTAGCTAGAAGAATATTGTGCCAGAAAGTGCATCTGGTATACATCTATTTAAAAACCTGAATACATGCAATCTTTTACAAATAATCTGCGTAATGAAAACCAAATATTTGCATTCCTTTTGCTTACAATGTGTACTTTAAATTAGCATAAAATAATTGGATGGATAATGTACCCCGATGGACCCATTGTGTGGTGCAACTGATATAGAAAAAAATGAATGAGCTTTAAAGTAATTACACAGAAATAAGCAATATTTATAAGATGATTATGTAATCAAGTCTAACCCCAAAAGCATAGTTTACATTTTCTAATATAATGTACACTGAATACAGCCTCAGCTTTCTCAGAGAATGGTTTATTTTTCATCTTGTGAGGACAGATCCAATTTACATTTGGTGGTCTGTCTCTTCAAAACGCTGATTGACTTTTCTTAATGGATGCATGGACCCAAATAAAACCCTTGTGCTCTCCCTGCCTCCTCCCTCCTTCAAATCAAATAACATTTTAATGAGATTCACCAGCCAGAGCAGAGCCGTGGGACTCGTTAAGGTAATTTGAGGAATTTTTGGTCTGCTGAAAAAACCCAAACATAAATCAGAAGGAGCGTTTATAGTTGATTGGCACAGTTAAACACGGTGAACAGAGAGCTGTAGCTGTAGCACACACAAGCACGAGTGAATAATCTACAATGGTCCACAGTGGGTAAATCTCATGTTCTTGATAAAGTAAAACTAAATGAAATGTCAAATATTTGGTCATGTCTGGATTTACAAGTGCACTGGGCAGTGTGCATAGATGATTTACTGTTCCATGTTGCATTTTCTATTTAGTGCTTTATAGGCACTAGGTAAGATGTGCAATCATAGCATCCACACTGTTAAATTACAATAACTGTATTCCTGTTGTGTTTTGTTTCATTCACACATGTTTAACACTGCATATTTAGGCCGAATTCTTCTCTCAAACAGAAAACACTCCACCTTGTGATGACATGTGGTAATACAGGAAGTACTCCATAAACCTTCACTAGAATCTATGGGATGATTTCAGACCTGGAATTGTCAATCTTTACCAAAGATAAAAGGTAGCTGTTAATAAATATGTATATCAAGGATAGCTCAAACATGTGTGAATGAAACAAAACACAACTCGAAGTCAATTGTACATAATGCAGAAGCTTTAAAGCAAATATTTTATAACTGGGCTGGGCGATATGGTAATTAAAATCGAATCGTGATCTCATTCCTGTGACTATATGCTATTTAGGTCAAACTGACATATCATGATTTAGTAAATTTCTCTTGAATGCAGCTCTATGCTCAAATAAAGACACTCCCAGCCACTCCCCCTAAATCCACTATGTGACAGGTGGATTGAACCAGCTGCAACAAAGTGTGACATGTCAAAAGAAGCAGATGACATTAGTTTCTTTGTGTTGTCCCGGAGCGGTAACTAAGTTTACATGAATCGCAGCCTTTATTTTTTCGCATATCACCCACCCCTAGTTTATGGATGAAACAACATGATGGCCGGATGTGATTAAAAAAATAATAATAACAGTAAAACTTTTTTTTTTTTTTTTTTTTAAACACAACTTTAACCAAAAAAGCTATTACTGTAGCTGATATCACTGAACATAAGGCCATAAAGAGACATCCTTTTCACTAAAATCAGGTTGAGCATTTGATGGTGAGGGGAATAAACATGAATCAACATTCACAGATTATACAAAACAAACCCCAAACTACCCGCAGAGCTGCCATGATTGGTTAAGACTGATCCCATAAAAGACCTTTGAGATGTACTGACTCTGACACACATCTTTTCCTACCTGTAGAAGTGCTTTATCTCTCCAGTTCTCTGTGATCACTTATGGCTAAAAATGCCAATATCAAAACCAGGTTGCACACCCTTTAGCTACAGATATGGACCCACTTTTCCAAAACCTGCTCTAACATTTCTGGACAGCGCTGCCTCAAAGCTCTTCTCTTCTTGACATGTGAGGTGAGGGCATTAAATTTGAAATACTTGCTTCCATCCATCCCAGTTAGCACATTCTGTACTCAGACCATTCAACCCACCCATGCACATTAACAAATAACTTAACAAAATATGTGGATTCAATATTACTTAGTTGTACTTGGTTCTATTAACTTCATTTCTTACAAACACAGACAATCTATTGTAGGTAGGCCTCCTCAGAGTGACCTAAAGCTTAGTAAAGCTCAAATGTGATGCTATATAAAAAATAAATAGCTAGAAATGTGGGTTAGTCCTGGTTTAATGCAATTTGAATCATGGGTTTAGATTTGGTCAATATGGTCCTGGTTTTTGTATTTGTTTAGACCTGGTTTAGTCCTTAGTATGCCTGCATCAATCCCATCAAGGACATTATAAAATCAGGCCATACAACTCAATCTGGACCAAACAAATAAATACCATGATGAAAATGAAATATGAAATAAAATATGAAATAAAAATATGCAGTTTTAACAATTTACACTATTACTATATATGGCTTTGTTATTGTTTATTGTGGTTGCGGCTAAATGACAAATGCAGACTCATAAGGCAGCGGTCCCTAGTTTATTACAGCATAAGTTTTGCATTGTTTAGTCCCTATTTTGTCATGCCCTTGATTAGCGTTGGTCCTGGTTTCTGGTATAGCTCTGTTTCTGATTCAGTCCTGGTTTATTTTACTGTATTAAATGTAAAGTTGAAGGGCAAATCACAGCATTATCCAAGGTGGTACTTTGAAAACCATATGAAGGCATAAGAACATACTGAGTGAGCACTGAAACAGATGGATTTCAAAGAGCAAAACATATGCAATGGTAAAAAAGCCCTTCTGACAAAGACAGGACTTCAAAAACTGTATAAATAAAGAATGTGCAGAGACATATGGTTAGAGAGGTAGTGCAGGCAGCTGTCTTCAACTACACAGACCTGCTCATGTACACAGTGCAGTAGGATGAATCTTATGAGTCACTGTAGATTGTGGAGGATGGAGGTGAGGTTGAGGCACAGAAAGGTGTGGGAGGGTCCGTATCTGCGCTGAAGCTCACGAATCTGCTCAAGGACAGAGGACGACTCAAAGAGACGGTGGTTTCTTCTGATGAGAGAAAGAAAAGATAGAGATAGTGCTTCAAAGAGGTTGACTGTGAAATTACTATCTTTCTATGTCATTTTTGACATTTTGTAAGCATTCAAGTCAATGAGAACTACAGCATATGTCTGGCGTTGTTATGTGAATCTCATCTCCCAAACTTCCCTCCATTTGTTTAGTATCTTGTCAGTTAAATCCTGGGAAATAAAATAATGTCTAAAAAGACCATATGTTATCTGTTTGATAAAAAAAAACAAAAAAAAAAAAAAAAAAAAACATACCACATCATTCATTTATTGAAGTTAAGGGTCCACTATGTAACTTTTCTGCCATTACAGAATCTTTAATTGCTTATATTATTTTTTTGCTTTTTCTAAAAACCTTGAAAAGCCTTGAAAAACATGAATTCTTAGTGTGTGTGATTTGATTGCCTCTCCACATATGCTTGTCTCCTTGGACATAGACAGTATTAATGCCATACTGTGGAAAACAATAACATCTTCATGGAGAGAAGCAGGTGGCGGATCCTCCACCATAAAAGTTGTATAATGAACTTAAAATTCAATAGTGATCATATCTAACAATTACAAGATATTATGAGGCAGATATAAGCCAGAATTAAATGCTGTAATGTACGGTGAAGACTAATGGTAACATCCAACTTTGGGTCCTGTAAATCAAATTCAAAACTAGTGATCCATACAGAAATAACAAATGTAACTAAGTATGTTTTTTTTATTGACTCGCTCTCCAACATGCCGTATAGTGTGGTCTACCTGACAGTGGAGAGTTTCTGTAGAAGGATGCAGAGCTTTTCTAAATGCAACAGCTCCAAATGAGGACTCCTGAGAACTTGGGATACCGTGTGGAAAAACTCATCACAGCTACAGGCCTCTATGAAGCTCTTATAGTAGCCTACAAACACAAAAACAAAACACTCCAAACACCATTGTAAACAAAGACATTTTCCTTCTAAAGCCTGATTTGTCGAAGTTTTCAAATCTGCACAGGAATGAGAACAAACAAGCCATGAAAACATTTTATCAATCAAACACAGAGTAGCAAGAAAGCAGATGCAGACTGGATGAGTGAAGAAAGAGTTTGTTTAAAAAAAGAGCTTCCATATTGTCACTGTTGACGTTGACCCTTCGCTATAATAAAACATAACCTCACACACAAACATATGGAGATGAAACACAGCACAGAAAAGCACACACGTGGAGCCAACATTTCTTAGATTAATAAAAAATTAATTTGGACCTTATGAAGCCCTTAAATTAGTGGGTTCCGGGTAAATAAACATTTGTTTCTGCTAAAGTCACATTCCACTTCCTTCAGCGAACTCACTTCCTGCTGTTGGAAAACCGCAACATGAAAGTAAAGAATCAGATGTAAGAGAGAGGGGCCTGATGGTAGAAGTGTAGTGGTCACGCTGGCATCCAAACATAGCACAAGATCAGGAAGGAATTAGGTTCCAATCACAACATACAAAATAAAAATACACACAAAGATCACGTGAGGGATAAAATTGCAGTTTAGGAAGTAACTTGATTGCTTTACTGTTTTAAGGGTCTGCTATTTATGTAAAGGCTATGGAGCTCAACAGTGACCGCCTAAAGTGCATTTCTCATTAATTTCTCCCATAGAAAAAAAAAGAAAGCTTGCTCAAAGTTAATTAGCTAATGTAAAATCTGTTTCTGAAACTTTATAAACCACTTTATAACCATGTTATTAAAGCATTCTGCTGAATCTTTCATTTTAAATGTGCTTTTTGGACTTAAAACACTTTATGGATATTAGTTACCATGTTACCATGCTGGTTAGCCTCTGTGATGTCACTGAACTCTTATTATTTGAGTCTATGGGAAAAATGAATGGAAAATGTACTTCTGGAACCAGAGTGGCTGGTCACTGTTGAGCCCCATGAATTCACTCTATGGTCTATCCCTGGCAAGACCACGATGTCCCAAGATGGGTAAATGGCCACAGAGTTAGACCACAATTACATTTTCTTGCACTTTGATGTAACTAAATAAGATAAATAGAAAAATGGCAATACTCTCTTCCAGTCAGATGGAAGAATGGGTCAATATATATTTTCATTAGTCAAATAGCCTTAACTGCAGTTATAGTTTAAAAACTGACAAAAACTTTAATTGCAAAAACTAAACATACAGATAATACCATATTTTTAGAAATGTTTGAGTGAATTCAGACTTCTGACAAATAAACTATCCATTTTCTCTCCAAACCATGATAAAACATGCCTTTAATATTAGAGCTCCAATATAATATAGTTTTAATTCTATATGAATAGTCTAGATTTCAAGCCTTTAATTTGTTATTTCTGTACACACGCACACACGCACGCACACACGCGCGCACACACACACACACACACACACACACACACACACACACACACACACACACACACACACACACACACACGCACACACGCGCGCACACACACACACACACACACACACACACACCATTAAGGCTCATTATAACAGCTGCAGACGTGTTTCTTATACACTCAGCTATTCACAGAAACAACAAGTCCATTAGCAGCACATACAGGAGCCGTGGGGGCCATCAAACTCTAATGAAGGTTAATAATATGTTGAAAGGTATTTACGGAGGTCACTGGGGCCGTTCTTTACTATGAACCAGAATGAAATAACGACTGAGCGACTGTGAAAAAGTAACAAGGTGCGAATGGCTAGAGCACATGGCACGGTGAAAACAAGTCCATATGCCCCATTCAAACTTTATTTTACTGTTTAAAGAACTGTAGGAGCGAAATGTAAGCAGTGGGATTGTGTATTATGACTAAATGATAAATATGGGCATTGGGGCTGAACGGTTTGGATAAAATATCTAATTGTGATTTTTCTGACAAGCATTATGATTAGATTTGTAATTCATCTATCAATAATGGGATTTTGATCAAAGTTCATTTTTTTAAGCGTCCGGGAGAATTGTCAAAAAGACTGAAATATG
Source organism: Taenioides sp. WSHXM2023 (assembly GCA_029959045.1). Lineage (NCBI taxonomy): Eukaryota > Metazoa > Chordata > Actinopteri > Gobiiformes > Gobiidae > Taenioides > Taenioides sp. WSHXM2023. The sequence goes on from CM057099.1 coordinate 18,257,759, forward strand.
AATTCAAAGTGCAATTTTAATTCCATTGTGCCTTAACTTGCAGACCTGGAGTACACAGGTTTGTAGAAGTGGTCTTACCAACAATAAAAGTAACTCTTTTAAGAGTCTTTTTGCTCCCATCTTACATGTACTTAGCAGTTGCAAATATACTTGCTGCATAATAAATACTGTAGTAGTTGTATTATTATTATCTTTTTTTTTTTTTTTATCTTAAACTGGATTTCTGGCCATACTAAGCTGTGTACACTGCAGTACAACTACCATTTTATTTAGAATTAAATTACCAGCGACCTTTAGGTGTAAGTCCCTCCTTGTCTCTGCTCATTTCGGCTCTTGCTTGTAAAACACAGTAATTAGCCAGGCTTAGAGTCCCAATGAAGCGCACACATGCACACAGCTCTGGCCCTGCTCCCCCAATTACTGCACTCTGTTGTGGATTAGTATTTAGCAGTCTCCAATGATACGCCTCATAACTACACCGTACAGCCAGGGAATATTTAAGTTTTTACGGCCACAACTTTAAAATGCATAGCCTGGCCATGGTTTATGATAGATGGGAGTGGAGACCTACCTCCCCCCTTCACATATGTTACCTATAAGAGGAAGATACAGCGTGATACTTCAGAACAGGCTGGTGTAAATCAAATTAAATAGTGATAATAAAAGGCAGTCAGTAAATCAGGAGAAGAGAGATCATAAGTACTTTAGGGTATACGTCAGCACTGAACACTTCAGCAGGAAAAGTTATTAACAACCAGGTTACAGATGGGCTAATATAACACTCTGATTTATTGGGATGTCATGATTTCAAATTTTAGTGTTACGGTTGTTGTGAGAAGGAATTTTATAATTATTCACCATTATTTGCATTTATTTGTTTGGAGGATAAGCCCCTTGAAATGTCTCGCCATCTCGTTTTCGAGGGGGTCCTCATAGCCACAGCAACAGAAGACGAATAGAGTAGGGCAGACAGTAGGCCACATAAATTCAAATAAACATAGAAAAAACCAAACAACAAAATCAACACAACCATACACACACACTCACTCCCACACGTATTGACACATACAACACTGAAATCCTTAATTCTCTTTCATTTGCACTGTGTAATATGTCTCCTCAGATTTTTAAAATAAAACTTTCTGAATGATTAAGTAAAAGGTAAGGAATTTAACATTTAGGATTATTTTTTTGGAGTTTAGAGTGTAGATGTCATGATTAATTGATTATCAAATTAAACCAAATAATCTTGGCATACCTACTTTATTTTGATTTATACTAGTACTTTCTATGTAGTATCCCTGTTTGCTGAAGGACATTCTCAATTTCTCGGATAAAGGATCAAGGAAATAATTTTCGATGCTCCATCAAATATCTAAATCGACCATAATGTGTGTAATGTGCATGTTCTGGTTACTGTTTGGGCCTTGTTCCCAGTGTCTGTCACAACAGTCCAAAGTGATCCTGTTACTGTAACTGTTTACACATTGACTGAGAGGCTGCAAACATCACATCCATTTGGGATTTTCAAGTTTAAAAGGTATTGCGTATGCGCTATCTCAGCCAGTGTCAGTGTGCAGTGTACTGTGGGAAAACAACAGATCTAAAAGTCTCATTTGACCAATAAGGCCCCCATACAGCGCCTACAGGTCTGATTACACAATACAATAATGGAATAATCTATATGTTATAATGTCAATTATGTTATATAGAAATAATAAATAATAATAATAATAATAATAATAATAATAATAATAATAATAATAATAATAAAGCAATATGCTATGATGTCTATGTAATGCCTCAGGCATTTAGTTTAAAAAGAGAAACACAAGATAAATCAGCCCCTTAAATTATGTATCTTAAATAATTAAGTCTTTGCAATTTGCCTGTTGTGACCATTAAAACTGTGGTTTTGATTCAGTTGTAATATATCTATATATATGCAGCCCTACACAATATGTTATGTTAGTTGGCATGACAGTTGAGACCTGTGATAGTAGACTTTAAACAGAGAAAACTACAATGAATACTTACTTGATTCTTGAGTGAGCTGCATTAGTATGTCTACAATAAGAGTTTGTAGTCCTGTGCGCCCGGTCCTCAACACTGTCAGAAGCTCAGTCACTCCACCATTTTGTAACAACAGGCCTCTGCTCTCCTCATGGAACAGGTCAGAGCGCAGGGAGTCCAACACCTGGGCCAGTACATCAGCTGTGGACAAACAAACAGAAATCCCACCGTAATACATCCATTGTGTCCTTGGGCAAAACACATAAGCCTTATTGTTCACTCCAAAACTCTAATAAACATGCCAGATCACTGTACGAATGTTTCTCTAAGGTACGTAATGCTGCAATAACCAGAGTCAACTATTACAATAATTGTAATAGTATTTTGCACTTTTTAGCGTACTGGCTATCGGCCTTAAATCTCCAGCAGAGGCTGATATTTTGTTTGGTCCAACCAGCTGCCTAAATATAAAAATATAAGCATAAAGTAAAAATATATGCATAAAACTTTATTTGAACACTACCAAACAGGACAGCAAAATGCAACTATACACAGCCCCGTAGCAAAACAACGCTGTGGATGAGTTTCTACTAAACTCAAATTAGATAATTTAGGGAAAATTTACAAAATGGTCCCTACATATCGGCCAATAAGCTCTGCTGATATTTTTGGGCCATTAGTTTCTATAGATTCTAAACAATCTCTGTCGGCATCAAAATCATATTGGTCAATCTCTAGCCGGAAGAATTTAAAGTAATGTTTTGTAATTCATGTTTTAAAATTATTATAGGCCAAGTAGCTTCCTCACAAGTTCTGAGAGGCAGAAGGAGCACCCATATTGTTCAGAACAAAATTAACTGCAGAACAGAACAAATCACACCATTTTTGTGATTGATTGGAGCAATGAATATAATCACATCAAATCTGATTAAATGTGCACACAGCCCTTCTCTATAGAAACCAAATACAACAAAAGAGAAAAAGTCAAAAAGATCTGTCAAGAAAATATCCAAATTCAATTCTAACAGATGATAAAATATGTGCTTGTCCAAGGCTTTTATCTCTGTTCCATTTTCTGTTCAAACTTTGACCCTAACTTGTCATTCCTGCACAGGGGTCTCCAAAAAACCCAAACCATATTCTCCAATACTGATCATATGAAAGTGGTCAACATTTGTGGACAAGCTCAAAAGAAGAAATTATGAGAGTGAATTTATAAAACCTGACACAAGATAAAGATACCTCTGCTTTTTGAAGTCTAAGGATGGTCCCAATTTTAAACAAAGAGGCGAAACACATATTTATCATAAACAATTTGGTAAACAATAAAGAATGAGATAATAAATTAAACGTAAACAGCGGACAAGTTAGGGGGTAGTCAGAATGTGGTACAATGTGTAGGGGGAACTTAAACCAAAAACAAAAATTGGAACCCACTGCTAAACAAAACCTTAGTATCACAAGTGACAAACTGAAAATGTTTTGACAGACTCAATAATACCAGCGCTGGGTATTGTAACCACTTACATGTATTGAATTTAAAAAGACTGAGAAAAAAGTGAAAGATACAGAAAACTAAACCTTTAAAACAAAGTGAAGTGTTTTGAAGTGTGACATTTTGAACGAACAGAAAGGTTCCTTGAGGTGGCGCTCGACTGAATCTTTATTTAAATGTCAAGAGAAGTGCACTACCTGTTGCATAGCAATGAACTTAAGCTTATGGCTGCTGAAAGTCATATTATGAACAATTTCAACTACGTCTGTTGTTTCGAATAGGAATGGGATGGGCTTGGTCTAGTCGCTATAATAATCTTACTGCATTATCTTCTTCTAATGTAAAACATACTGTACAAAGCTCTTAATATTGATTATTGCATTGCTAATAAAACAAAAAAAGAAGCATCAGAGTGTATGTTTGTGCAACCATTTTCTGAAACCACTTTTTATTGCCAGCTTTGCCTAAACTAGTGAATCCAGGCAATAAAAAATGAGATATTGTTAGAGAAATTCAATTTCTGTGCTCTATCTAAGGCACTTACTGCCAGCTCAGTCCCTGTTATCTTGGCCTAAGTCATCAGAGGTATAATACTCCTTACAACAGTAGCAGAGCCAGACTAAACATTTCTAGACTGGAATGGACAACACAATCACAATGTTGAGGGTTCATGTCTGCTTGTGCTGATAAACTCCTCCTGCGTTAGAACTCCAGCATTAACTCTTCATATGTGCATATGTTTGAAAAATGTCTCTGCAAGGTTCAACTTTTACTTTTTAGCTGTTCTTTTACCAGCTATATTTTGTCTTATTGTAGAGTATTTCAACACTGTCTTTATTTCAAATACATTTTTCTATATGGAAAATACCAAGTAAAAAAAAAAATATATATATTTCAACATTAAAATTTTACACGCTTTTCAAAACAACAATATTAATATTATCTTGTAGATATATGTAGATATAGCCATTACCTTGTGTGACTGTGCGCAGTACGATGAGCACAGAGAGGATGCGTGTCTCGGGACATGGGCTTCTGTAAAGAGCCCGTCTAGTGCACGGCCCATTCACTTCCTCTGTCTCTGGATCCTCAGACTGAAGATGGCTCCGAGGCTTGGAGACTTCCTCTCCGATGCGCCTCAGTGTTGATGATAACACCACATGCTGTTCAGAGTAAACACAAACAAACTGCATGTAAAGCGGCTGCATTCAGTTATTTTTGTTATGCGGCTTTAGGAAACAAAAACAATGTGCCTAAAGTGATCTGCGTCAAAGACAGTGAATGAAACACAAGGTCAGTTTGTAAAGGGACCAATGCGCTCTCTCTCCCAGATCCTGTAAATAACTTATGGAGCAGGTTAATCAGTTGAGTAAACCACCCACTTTACAAAATGTATAACCAACAAAAAAGCCATCTGCTCTTCATGACACTTGCCTGTGTAAACGCTAAGCTCCATCCGCCATTTTGTTTGGAAAGAGGCCAATATGACAGATCGTACCTCTGAACTGACTATCATCACATTTACATGTCACTGTAACTATAGTAAAAATTATAATAGCTCTTCATTTAACTAAAAGCAACAAAACCATGTTCCTCTAGTGGTATTAAGTGTGTCTAAAGATTTAGAAAATTAAAATGAGCCAGCTACAGAGGGTCATTTTGTGTTGCACTTTTGCACTATAACATGGCCATACAAACCCTATTTATTGCCTGTTTGGGCCAACTGCAGGCCTGTATCAATAGTCCATTTTAGTGCTGGTTTAATCAAGTTTATGAGATACTTGGAAATCCAAATATTGATTTAAATTAGTAGAGTTTTTTCAAGCAACTTCAACAACTTAATGAGTGCATATGTGGATTAAATAATTAAATCAGACAGCTCTAGGAAAAGTCCTTCATAAGATACAAATCAGGCACAGATTAGTTCATAGTTGGCATGGGATGTTGGCTGTAGCTGACAGTCAAATTTTAGGTTAGAAGCTCATGTTTTAAATCTTGACGTAACAATGCAATGCGAGCCATCAATCATTCCCCACTTTCAACCCAAGTGGAAATTAACCCAGTGTCAAAACAATGGCTCTTTCTGTGACTGTGTAGACATGATACCAGGCGGTACCCACTTCTTCACCTCCATTTCCCTCACAGCAAAACCTCACATTTAATCTTACTAACCTGTGCACTGTTGTCCAAGTGTCTCAGAGCCCTGTGGATAAGGTGAAGGAGCCTGCAGACTAGCACAGGCTCCGACGAAGGTGTGTGGGCAAGCTGATCTGCTAATAATGGCAGCACCTGGGGACAAAAACACAACTTACTGTAGCCAATTTATCACTTCTATCTCAATAAAACGTTTTTTTTTTATGTGGCATCGGGTATCACTCATTGTGGTCATGACACTAAGACAAGTGCTGAAAAAAGTCTGCAATAAAATAAGAGTGAAATTGCAATGAGGAGTCCAACCTTGAGGCATTTTTCATTGAGTAATATTTCTGGAGGTAAACAGTGGCCCACATCTTTAACACTGGGGACCGTTGATAAGTTGAGATGCCCATCAAGAACCCAGTCCAGAAGCAGAGAGAGCAGCTTTGCAGAAGGGGAAACCTGCAGGATGTAAAAACAAGAAGATTGATATAAGAATGTTTTTGCAATGTTTTGTCGTCATTCGCTACATATCTCCATACATGGGTAACAATGTTCAAGGCCTCAGAAGAAGAAAAAACATGAAAAAAGAAGAAGAGGAGATGTAAAAGAAGAGATGTGGACTCAAACATGTGTGCATGCAACAAAACAGAACTCAGGGTATGTTTTTGAGGCGGTAACAGCATTATAACATGGCTTAAAGCTCACCAGAGTAAATTGTGTGTAATATAGGACCTTTATAGCATGGATAAGCCTTCATGAGGTTGTTTTCTTCCTGCATATGAGACCATATAATGGACGATTAACACGCTGGAATAGTGGCAAGTGCATATTGACCCACACGTGTGTATGTGAAAACCGTACTGAACAATACAATATTATATCTAGTATTGTTGCATTGGTTGCAACATACACCTAACTACAGAATTCAAATTAAAAATTATAGCGTCGGAGAGAAATGGGAGAGAAATTAGGAATTTATTAGCACCAAACAAGATCTTAAACATTGTCATTTAGTTTATTAATTACATGTATATACTGGCAAGCTACATTAATGTGCAATAATCAATTTGAAAAAAAAAGTAGAGAGGTCTTAAAATAGCCAAATAAAAATAACTGAGGAGATGTTGTCGTATGTATTGCCTAATAAAACTTACATCAATGCTGGGGTAGAAATGTTCAGGAGATGCTTGAAAATGCAATTATTAAATACCTTTATTAATTGAAAGTAGTAAGAGTAGAGATGCAGGTATAGTAACAAATCTGCCATGGTTCGTACTGACATACACATAGTATTACCTTGCTGATATTTTTGCCAGAGGTTTTGTCCTTTTGGGGAGGTTCGAGACTTTTTACATTTATTTTCTGACATCCTCTTAATGCAACACCAAGCTCATATTTCCTCTAAAAAGAAGCATTTGAATAGAATTAGTCAGGATTTATGTTACAATAAACGTCACAAACATCTGAATCTGTTTTACGGACTGGCTTTAATGAAACGCTGACAGTTCAAAGTCTCACCTGTAGGTTTTCAAGCCGGGCCTGCACCCTCTTCGACTGCCTCTCCAGCCTTTTGTTCTGCTCACTCAGTTCATTTAGCTGTTATTGATTAAAATAATAAATATGATTAAAATAATAAATAAATAAATAAATAAGTCATGTTTAAGAATAAGTTGTCAAATTGTACTGAACAAGCTGTGTTATACTGCCCTCTTGTGAATGCAAGTAGACAATGTAAAAACTACTATTCATGTGCATAAGCTTGAATGTTGATATCTTGATTCACAAAATATTCACATATTCAAAGAATTCAAAATACAACTTTCAAAAACACCACCAAACTAACTTTTACATAAGATGGTAAGGAGCATGCTATAAAAATGTCATTTTTAAGACCTCAAATCATCGATGATATACCTACTAGAGACAGACTGTAAAAGGTGATTCATTATTTTGTCATATTATTTAGCTCAATTTCTTTTACATAATTAATTTTCTCCCTCTGCACCTGTTTTTTCATACTGTCGTTCAGCTCTCTGAGAGTTTCAAAGCTTGACTTCAGTCTCTTGTTTTCTTTGGTCTTTTCCCGCAGTAGATTTTGAAGGTGAAGGATCTCTTTCTTATGTTTCTGGTCATATCATGAGGACACAACACAAAAATTAGAAATACAAAACCATATACATTTGTACAAGGCAGCAATTTTCTTTTTTTTAAACATTTGAAGTTTTTTGTTCCCCTGACCTCTTCTGCAGAGAGCATTTTTGAGTGGTGCATTTCTTCTAAACCCAAGAGTTTCTGAAAACCCTCCTCTTGTTGTTTCAGTCTCGTCTCTCGCTGCTCTAACTCCTTTTCCCACTGCAGCTGGTTCTGTCGCTCAGTCTGTGCTCAAAGGCAAAACACAGAATACACGTATGAATTATGGCACATTCTTCAAACCTAAGACAAGTTCTATTACATATTCAATCAAAAGAAATGTACTATTCACAAAAATGTATCTGCCAAGAATTTATAGGATAGTTGTACAACAACTGCATCAACTACCACAGTATGTAAATCAATGTCTGCTGTAGGGATAATTGATGGGCGGACCAATCAAAGAGCTGCAACAGGTTTGTGCGGAAACCAAAGGCCCAAATGAACCAAAACAAATATGACAGCATCAATATGGTCTTTTCTGTGAAAAATGTATAGAAGTTAAGCATTTTGTATATTTGTGGACGGGGAAGATGTCTGTGCTTTTCTCTCAACTGAATATAATTTTTTTTTTATTTTTTTGGCTTGTTAGGCTGTTGTGATGCTTCGACCAATCAGATTTAAATAATCATCATGACATTCCACATTTTCTGATTGTTTTCAGTGAGAGCCATTCCAGATTGATAAATGTGTAGAACTCAATTCAGAGTGCTAAACATATCAATCTGGCGTAAACCAGATTAAAAAAAAACATAGCCACGCCCAGAAATGTTATGTAATACTGCTTGTGCAATGTTTAATCTCATATTAAAGCGAACATCTGACAAGCCCCTGTTGTGTTCTCACATATCACCATTTATGTTGGTTGCTTTGGCCTCATAGAAGACCAGAGACCCCTGACCACAACTTAGAGATGGAAGCTTTAATATCCTTATTTGAATGAAGATAATACGATTGATTATTCTTTCACTGTAGGACTTTGTTCACCTTAAGCTGCTCATAGACGGTCTCCATCTCCTGCAGTATTTTGACTGCTCCAGAGGCCGACAAGGAGCAGCAGTGAGAGAGATGCCGAGCTCCATACCTCTCTCTGTCAGTTTCCCGAGACCCAAGGCTCCCATTCAGGCAAGAAGGCAAGGTCACATCTGGACAAGAACAAAAGAAGAAAAGCCCCAGGGTGGTGCTTTACATATTTATAATGCAGAGAGGTACAACAAACAAACACAGGAGGATAGAGAGGTTTTACTGTGAAGCTGTGAGCCCACCATGCCCAAATAGTTTTGTTAAACTAAATGCAATAACATAACTAATATTGTGATTCAGGCAGTTTGGTAAACATTTTGACAACAGCAGTTTAAAGACTCTCTGGACATGAATAAAAACAATACAAATGATGATGAGCAATTTGAATATATTTGCACCTGTTTCTGTAAAAAGCTGCTGTGAATCTGTAGGAGGGTGGGCTACATGATTTTCCACCTCTTCTTCATCACTTTCAGACCTCAAATAATGAGACATTGTTAAAATATCGTGTCATACATTGTCATTAACACTTGTCATAAACTTACAAGTCTGGTGTGAGGATAAGTCCTTTAAATAGTCCATGTAAAACTTTACTGTAACCTTTGAATTCCTTGTCAGACCCGTGAGTCCTGATGAGATTTTGTAGAACATGTGTGTTATCCTCACGATCTGGCAACTAAAGAGAAAAAGATATGGTTGGTTAGATAGATAGAGATAGATGGAAATTCAAACTTTGGCAACAGCAACATAAAAAAAAATATGTAAAGTTAAAACTGACAGTCCATGGAGCAGGACAGAGACAACAGCCTGTCCCCTCAGGTGCTCTCCTGTCTCCTGACTCCAGCGATAGTGCAAGGAGTGCTGGTGGTTATCCATGATGGAAAGGAGTTTGTTTAGAGCCCTGTTCTCAGCCACAGATGTGAGTGAGTCAAGCTCTGCACACACTACACAGTCTGCCATCCTCACCATCTTATCCAGCTGCACGGCATCCTTCTTTTTGAAACACAATATATTGCTACAAAGAATATTGTGGTAACGGATAATATTGAAACTACTTTTATGCCACAAAATCCCAGTAAACCAATTTTTAAAGAGACCGTATCATTCAAAAGCCCCAAGCTGCAACAAATAAATAGCAGAATGAACCAATAATTAGCCAAAGAAGTTATTTATTCTACCGTCTACAGCTCAACTCTTATCACATTACATAAAAATGGCTAAAGTCTGCCCAATGTTACAATGAAATTGTACACATGATAAATTTTGAGCCACAAAATATATTGTTCCAGTTTTGATGCACTGAATGAGTGAATTGTAATTATCGTTACAGGCCTACTTCCCCAGCACACAAACCGTTGAGGAGGACAGTGGAGATGGTCCTCTGGTAGAACATCAGCAGGAGCAGATGTTAACCAGTCCAGTCTGTAGATGAGCTGAAGGCCTGTAAGTACTTACAGGTCTCCCAAACCTCCACAATGTCCCCCTGGATGGTCAGCTGTGGCCTATTCCTCCTCAAGTCCACCGCCCACACTATTGCTGGGTTACACTAATTACGATGCAAGTAATCAGTGTTTCCCACAGTTTTATAATGAGACTATGGTGGCACAGCACAGACAATCCTTATTTGGATGCATTAAGTAAATACTTGCACCTACTTATCAAAAAAGCGCAGACTAATAATTACATAAAGTCACCTCAATATAAAGTGACAGCTACTCGATTTATCTGATCAAGAAAATGCTCTTAATGTGGACTTGCAGTACGTTATACAAAATTGTACCTGTTTTTTTCTGCTCGCTGAAGTCTCTGTGCGTTTCTCAGCGGATGTTGCCATGTTTCAATGATTTAATCCGCTTGTTTGTTTGTCAGTCCCTGTTACATTCTGATTGAATCCACTCTTTGTCTTTGTAAAGTTTTGTCAAAGCGTGTGGTTCTGGCCGGTAACTTGTTTGTACCTTTGTTTGTACTAATGTAACGATGCTAGCGTAGCAACTGTAAATCATTTAATGTGCGTGTGGCTAAAGTAAACTTCAGAGCACACACTTTCACGGTTTGAAAGAGGGACAAAAACATCCGAATTTGGCGGATGTGTGACGTATTCAAGGGGATTAAAAATGTGACAGCGCCCCCTAGCGACTGAGGTTAGATTACAGTTTTCTTACTTCTTACTTGAAACCGGATTTATTTGAGATATTAGGAGATGAAAGTATTGTGTATTTGAACTGAAGCGACAAACTGCACTTCAGAGGAAAATCTTGGAGTCTAATCGTTTTTATTGATAGGAATTTGCTGTTTTATTATTATTATTATTATTATTATTATTATTATTATTATTATTATTATTCAGAATCTAACTTGACACGTTTCCTTTTATCAACTGTTTTGTAAGACAACAGTGCCCTCTTGTGGGTACGCTTGGTAATGTTGAGACTTGTACAGCAGATACCGCCGGTGGACTTGATTTATTTTATTTGGAATTATTTATTTTCTTCAACGATATACCCTCAAATTGCACATCAAATAATATATTTGGACAGAAAGTAAAAAATAAAGTTAGCGCCACGGACTCCTAGGCCCGTGGTGGCGTATTGCTGCCATCCACTGGTAGCCCGTGGTACTGCAGTAGAGAGAAGCTTGGCTCGCACTTTGAAATGAAGATGATTGAAAAAGCGGTAAACAGCTTCCTTTTGTCTTTAGTTCAGTAGAGACTGGCAATTCCAGGTCTGAAGTTATCCGAATGATTCGAGTGAAGGTGTATTGAGTTGTTGTGTGTTAAACATGTGTAAATGAAACAAAACATAACTCCAGGTTTGTTTTTTTGATGAGGAAACTACATCATAACAGTTTCGAAAACAGACTAATATTGGACCTTTATTCAACAGAAGCATCCTCAAGAAAGAAGAAATAGAGGTAACAAATAAGGTAACTGATAAATGTGTTTTTATCAGCATATTAAGGACACAAATAGACGTTTTACTCATACTCATATGCACAGACCATGTCTCTTTTGAAAACACAGACCCTCCAGAATTCAGTATATTTGGTTTATGCATTCGGAATACACAACCTCCCTCAGACATCCCTTTATATTCTACCACTGACACCTGTCAGACAGAACTGCTGTGACAAAACATGCAATCAGCCCAAATGTTATAGCTTCAGCTGCACCAGCTAAAAAATCCACTTTGAACTGACTTTTATAAATGAGCACATTTTTTTCCCCCAATTTCAGTTTTGGATATAACCTGGGGCTTGCACCTGAGTGAGTCGTGAGATGATGGATTGTTCCCACCAAAGTGAGCAACAGCTTCAATTCCACCTGTCGACCACATGAGAGCAGTGTCATACAGTACTGTAAGTAATATCCATTTATCTCTTCACCCATAGTAGCTTCAGCAGGTTTTGTTTACGTCAAAATACCATACAATTAATTATCACACAATATAATAATAATAATTAAAAAATATATATATATATTCCATATTGGCAAATGATTTCAGAGATATGGTTCAGATGACCTCTGAACCCCTTTCTACCACTGGCAAATAATGTTATAACCTACATCAATGTTTAAAAAAAAAAGCTGAACTCAACGTTAATGGTTAATCTCATCTACTAGTAAATAGCCTTGACTAATTCCCTAATACACTCTCAGTTCAATCACCTTGTCCCTGATGGGAAATGAATTAGCCTATATACACTACTATAGTAACACAGATCTTCAGTTGGGGAACTAGGTGCTTAATTGTTCACATTAACCTACTTTCTTATCAAGAGATTTGCAATAGATTTGCACCAGAAGAGGGTCAAACTGTACAGTTGCCTGAACATAATAGGCTGTGTGTTTTAATCTAGTTTAGTCTTTATTTGAAGGGACAATTTACAGAGACATTAAAGGTGCAATGTGTAACTTTTTGGTTGGGGGTCCATTATCTTCTTGATATTACATATTCATAGAATCACTCAATATATGCTCTGCTTAGAATATTGCACAAAATGACATTACACAGATCTACCTTATAATTATTCAATTACAGGTGGTTTTATAGCTTTGTTCTGATTGTAAGCGGGGGTGCCTCTCCACAGGTCTGACCTGCAACTTGGTTTGGTTTGGTCTCCATGAAGAGCGAAAGGTTTAGTGCCCTACTGTGAAACATTCCAGTCAAAGTGGTAACATCTGCATGAAGAAAAGCATTTGACAGACCCTTGGCCAGAAAAGTTACACAATGCACCTTTAAGCACATAAAACAGAGATATTCTGCACCAGATTATATCTAAACAGCTGTGATCAGATGCAAAGCAAAGGTTAAATACCACAGTACCTGAAGGCGACCTTTTATCTTAAAGTTTTTGTATGTATTTAAATAATTACAGTGATCAAATTCGGAAATCAATTAGCTCAAAATCAGTGGCTAATTATGCAATGCTATAATAGGACAGGCTACATTAGGAGATTAGCAGGTGTAAAGTGGTGGGAGGTTATGTCAAAAATTCAAGGTTGAGGCTAAAGGTTAAGGGTCAGTGAGCCAGAAAAAGTCCATGCACAAGCACCTGCAGTTTAGTATTTTTAGTTCTTTGTTTTGTTTTTAAGGTATTAGGATGATAATTGTTGCTGATTGTAGCTGAGCAGTGAGACATTCATAAAAAATGCATTTCCCTTTTTATTGTAGCCATTTAAACTAGCCCCAGGGGACTTGTTTTTAGCACGCCGCCAAATAATTTCTGCTAGGCTTCTTGATAGTGTATCGCTAATGAATTTGTCTGTGTGTTTAGACTAAATATGATGTTGCCTGTAGTTATTGTCTGTATTCTGTTTTGTTACAAACTAATAGGCCTATAGGCTAAGTTGAACAAGCCCAGGGGACACTACTAAACAAAGACAATAAAATCCTATCATTGAATTAACATTTTGCTGTCTCGTACTGGTAGGGCAATTATCTCCATTCTCACAGGAAAACACAGGAAACTCCCATTTATAGTGCAAAAGGAGTGTGGTCCTAGAGAAATGATTGGGTTTTTAGTACTATGGTGTTATGGGCGCACAGAGCGGTTTTATGTATGCTAATGTGAGCCATAAAGATGGGTCTGGGGTTCAAGAGGCCCCCATTGCAATTACACTTCCCAGGCAAGAAAGACATATCCCAGGCCAATGCAGAGCTCCACTGTGGGTCGTTTGATCTGGAAATATGGACCATATGAAAACTTCAGAATGCTTGGGGATAGACCATCCTATAGTCTGAAAAATTATTTTAGTAGTCAACTTGTCAGGTCATATTAGTTTAATTAGTCAATAAACAATTATTTTTATTTAGATTTTAAAAATTGATTTCTAACCAAATAAGGGTTGAAATATTTGTCCGGAAGGCTTCTAGAGAGACTTTGTTCCCTGCACCAAGCTCTGAGTGAACTGGCACCCTTTTCCCCGTTAAACTATCCTGAAAATCAGACCATTGCAAACATAAAATGTAAAAATAAGTGCATTAAACATTTCTCCTCTGAAGTGATATAATGGTTAACCTTGTAAATACCCCTAATGTAATTTTCAGTTCATTGTGGTTTGTCATATTTATAAACTCTACCATTTTTGTGCCCTGCAGGATTTATCCATTTAATCTCTCTTAATAACTCTTTAAGAGCTTCCATTATAATAACATTGTCATCTTATATTTATTGGATTAATTCCAAAAGATTTAATTGATACATTAATATTTTTCTTTTATAGTACAAGGCCTTTGGGGCCATTTAACACTGCAGGGAAAAAAGAACCATGCAAGTATAAAATACAGCAAAGATAATTTTTGTAATGAAACTATTTTAATTATTGATGTATTCACGGTTTAATTTGGTTTCTGTGGTTTCTAGATCCCAATCTAATAGGACTCTACTAAATATATGTAACATTTTAAATTAGTAGTAATTCTTCATTTCTTCGAAAAATCTAATTTTCTTGCTATGACTTAACATGCGAGCACTGAACTGTCGGAAGCACAGATCTCTATATGAAACCATGAAATGTTGACACTTAATTTACGTCAAAAGCCCTGATTTTTGATAGCACTGTCTCTCTGTGTTAGCAACATGAATTGACCCATTGTTCAGGCCACTGAGACCAGAGGCAGCCACTATAGGAGCAGAATACATTAACACTGTCCGTGATAGTGAGACTGACCTCCCCTCCTACACAACACTCACACATTCCTCACAACATGTGTGTCTGTATCTGCAGATTTTATGACATTATGGGTGCGTCTTATTGTACATTAAAGGTGCACTATGTAACTTTTCTGATGGAAATGATATTGCCTTGCCTGGAATGTTCCACAATATGTTATTAAACATATTTCTTGAAGACAAGCAGGTGATACCAAGTCAGATCTTGTGGTGGGTTGGGGTATTTATAATTGATAAACACAAGACAGATAAGTTCAATGCCTTCCTGTGGAAACTTCCAAGCAAAGTAACATCTTTGTGAAGACAAGCAGATGGCAAAACCTAATCAGAAAAATGTGAAAGAACCTTTAAAATGATCCATTGTAAATTGCAACAGTCCAAACCTGTAATAAAACACTGTCCTTCTGTCACCATAGATAAATGCTCCCACACCCACACCTTTAATACTGGAGTACTTATAGTACAAACCCATGCGCAGATTCTATTTTGCAGGTGTGGAGGAAATTGACTGTTCTTTGTGACACTTTCTCTGACTTCTGAACACATTTCTAACTCATTTCAGGGGTTTATTGTTATTTTTTCTCCTACATGAGATGACATTTATTAGTGGGTTTACTGGGTTTTTCCTTGGCCACACTTTTTGACTGGCTGCTCCATACATGCAGAAGCATAAACAGGTCAAATACAGAGAAGGAATTCACGCTGACTATATCATTTATTCCAATAAAAATCCCCATTGAGCTTATGGACTGACTAAACAAGGAACCATTGTTTTGAGCTTTGATTTTCCCATGTTGTTAGACGTACGCATCATCTTGAGTTTTTAAAACAACACAGCCCCTTAAATAACAGAACAACGTTTAGCTCTTTATTACATACTCAGGAGACAGGCCTGATAACACTGATGCTTACAGACGCTATTGGAGGCTGCAGCAGAGATATATTTAAGCAGAGGACCTTGCTTAGCGACCCTGGCGGGGCAGTCATTCCTACAGGCTTGAGTCATGTGGGATGTTTCTGGCTAGTCTCGGCCCCAGCAGCCCATTTTTGGGAATGTCATGTTTTAACAACTCCTGATGCCTTTTTAATTCCCGCTTCTGTAAGTCTTGCCTGGAAGTATCGGAATGCCGCTTATGTGAGCGAGGGCCCAGAAGCTAATGTTTGGAAATAAAGCGCATGTGATCAGCCTTGTTTTCAGGGACGTACGAGCAGAGCTATGAATACACCGTACAAGAACTGGTCTACTGTGTTGAGTGAAGTCCTGACAGATCTGAAAATGTTCAAAAAATCAAGTCACCAACACATTCAATATATATTTTAGCTAATAAGTCATTTATGAATTAAATTAGTTGCCAATTTTATTAATAGGAACTGGAAAGCAAGTTCATGTCATGTAGTCATCATGCATTTCAGTTATTTTAATGACTTATTTTGTCTTTAGATTACGTTTTTGTTTTCATCTAACCAACCAGTTTATTTAATTACAGTATGAGGTAATTAAACAAACCGGTCTGTTAGACAAAAACAAAGAAGACCAAATGAATCTTTTTGGAATATTATTTGTTTTCCTACCATTGCTCACTTCTATGTATATTGAAGTTCTTTTTAGCAGTTTATTCAGGATGCATAGTAAAAGAAAAATCTGTGTTTAAGAATTGATGTTATTTGAAAAATTCACATAACATTTTTAATGTATATAAAGGCCCTGTAGAAATTCTATTGTAAACACTTTGTAATTTCCCCAACAGCCTTTATTTCCTGCCTATTTTTCAAGCATAATACTTTCTAAATGGCACCTTGATCTTGCCACTGATTACTTCATTACAATACAGACAGATGATTATCCTCTAGTCTTGAAAAACTGAGACTACACTGCCTGTTTGAGACAATGCAATAAACAGGATAATTTTTCATCATTATTATTACTCCCAGTGCAGTGCTGATGAAGGAGGCAATTCAACTGTGGGGGACTCTGGGGAGACAGACAGACTTAATAGACCATGTATGCTCCTATTATAAGGTCTGTGTGTGTGTGTGTGTGTGTGTGTGTTTTATATTGAAAAAGTAGGGTATTTAAGAATGTAATGAAAGATGCTACAACATAAGAGCCCATAAGACATCAGGTCAAAAACAACTGCAGTTTTAAGATTAATAAACCAGTTATGGCCTGGGGAGATAAATGTTTAGTATTAAGCTATTTGTTCCTGAGAGGAATTTACTAATCTGTGGGCGTTAGACGTTTTGTATTACATTTGTATAAACCTTGGAGAAATGTAAGAATGGATACCAGACATACTTTACACCTAGAATGTAATAACAACTTTATAAATAGGCCAGATAACGTGGCATTGAATGATTGTGAATAGCATCAGATGATTAAAGGGGTACAATGAGATGCTGTGTGAGCCTGGTTGAATGGCAGCTCGTTACAGCTTGAGTGGCATTTACTTCTATCTAACAACCAGAAGGTCTCAGGTTTGAGCCTTTTTGCGTGTATTTTGCATGTTCTCACTGTACCTGGGTGGATTTGTGCTCCGGTTTCCACCCGTGAACCAAAACCAAACTTTATAGGTGTGATGTACAAGATATGACATTAGGTCAACTACAGAGAATACATTTCCCTATGTGGACTATAATTAAAACAGAGCTTTACATATTTGTATTAAGCTGTTTACAACATATGTCAAGTGGACTGTCATTTTAAAGATAGAATATAGCATCAGACTGGTCATTGTGAACATTATGCAAGCATTGTCACTTAGTATACTTAGTATAATTAAACATTACATTTAGCATCAAAATAGTACCTATGTATGAGGTACGGATGTACCAATCCGATGCTGAAAATATAGCAGAATCGGATATCAGCTTCCAAATATCGGTTCAGGCGATATTCTTGTTGGACACATACATTGATGTAATGAGACTATTTACTGGTCGTAATTAGTCCAGAAAGTTGTTCAGTAGTTACTTGAGGTATAAGTAACAGCTACATAACACATTTGATCAGTTTTGTCTTATATTATTTTATTTAAAGGGAAAAAAAAGCTATTATTTGTCCCTGTATTGGTATCGGTTGATATCGGGATAGATAAGCAATAGTATCAGAATCGAAACTCTGAACTGAAAAGGCTGGATCGTTGCATCCCTAGTATGGAGCTGTGTTCATCTGAGCTTTTCTGTTCTGCCATAGTTTTGTAAGCTCCACTGAGTTTTATATAAACACATTGAATAACCGCCTGGCACTAGACTGGCCCAGCTGTGTTATAGTGTGAGACTCCTCATTCACACATGTGGGCACCAAACGCACTGTAGCTGCTATCAAGGCTCCAGGCATCTGTTAGCGTGAGAGCTAATCTGACCTGAGCAGCATCAGGCAAACTCACAGTTTACACAATAATGAAAATAGGAATTTAACAATGGAGCTACAGAAGGATCAAGCAAACATACGGTCAAGGATGAATTTGGGTTTTGTTTTGCTGTTTTACAATAGCTGTTCAAAATTAAGTAGATGGACAAAAAGAAATGCAGAGGTCAAGGGGCTCCTCTCATTCAAAAGCTCAGGATGTTCAATATTATGTTACAGCAAAAATATTTTTATTGGAAAACTTGGAAACACATCTGTGAAGTTAGGTAACATTCACATGAAACATATTTATTGACAAAGTATTATGATATTTATAAGATATTAAATAAAATCTGGCAAAACAACACAACAAAGAGCTGTCTGGTAACTCTTTGTTTTTAATGGATTATACTAATAAAATCTACCTTCATCTTTCAGAATCAACCACTGGACAAAGGTCAATCAAAACACCAGGTCTATGGACACACCTGACCAAAATGAGTCAGTCACATTAGGTTTACAACTCTGTTCCACCAAATAGAAAGTCTTAATTCAACACAATATACAGTATATTTATGGAATTAAACAAATAATAATAAACATAATCTGAGAAAAAAAAAAGCTTTCATATGGTCTAATGTGGATAGAGTATAACTTCACAAAACGGATTCAGGGTTAGCCTGATCAATTTATGAATTATTAGACTATTTACTGTCCTGGTGATGCTACAAAATAATCATTCCTAACATATTTGAAGTGTGAAGTCATTACACTATTGGTAGGTATTTTTGGTCATCCATGCACAAAACCCATTTATTGTTATCAGTTTTGGACGTCATGGTGGCTGAGAGGCTAGCACTCTCACTTCACAGCAAGAAGGTTTCCAGGTTCAATCCCTGGATGTTACTCCTTGTGTCTGGGTGAGTTTCCTCTATCAACCCAAAATTTCTTTACAAAGAAGTGTACCTTAACCTTAATCGTAACCTTGACAACCACTCTAAGACAAATTATCACAGTTATCCACTTGTTGCAGTATATAGCTTAATACTGATACAGTGTACACATTTTCCCAGACATCTCAATGAAATATCTTGGCATTTTTAGGGAAATCAGTTGTTCACCTTTGTAAAAACCCACTATGACCAGCCACTTCAAAAAAGACAATTGGTCCACTTATGAGGGTCCATACACACATCTCACTTCACACAAATGCACTTCATTTGCATTTCCTCAGTGTTCGCAGCATCAGCAGACTCTCTCTCTCTCCTCTACACACCCAGAGCAGTGTGAGCCTGTGAGGGGAGAGAAAGAGGAGCGAGAGAGGGATGAGAAGGTGTGGAGAGAGTGGGGAGAGAAGCGTGGCAGAGGGGGAGAGGAGAGTGAGTGGGGGGGGGGAGATGGGAAAGAAAAGGGTGTGAGAGAGGAAGAGAAAGGGGAGTGACTGGAGGAGAGAGATGGGAAAGAAAAGGGTGTGAGAGAGGGGAGTGACTGAGGGAGAGAGATGGGAGAAAGAAGAGATGGAGAGAGGAGAGAGATGGGAGAGAGTAAAGGGTGAAAGAGAGGAAGGAGAGAGAGAAGGGTGAGGTAGGGGGGCGTGCGTAGGCGGACAGAATGGAGAGGAATCCCTGATAAGCCCCTGTTAGCCTGGCCCAGGGCACACTCACAGGAATGGCTGCTATGCCTGGCATTCACAACACTGTGTGGTGTCACCAAACAAAGGCGTCCCTTCTCCCCCGTCAAAGACAGCATTGTGGAGGGCCAGAGTGCAGGGCCTTTATATCACATACATTCCACACATGCCCCCACCCCTCCTCTTACTGCCACTCATACAGCAATATAGATTAACATGGATAAAGAGTGCTATTAAATGATCCTGCTCCAAATATGATTGGTGTGTGGACAAGGAAGTAAGACATACATTCAGAGCATACTCCCAACCTTCAAA
Organism: Taenioides sp. WSHXM2023; assembly: GCA_029959045.1. Lineage (NCBI taxonomy): Eukaryota > Metazoa > Chordata > Actinopteri > Gobiiformes > Gobiidae > Taenioides > Taenioides sp. WSHXM2023. The sequence continues at coordinate 18,278,081 of CM057099.1, forward strand.
CTACAAATCTGAAGATGCTTTTGCACATCTTTTTCATTACAAAATAGTACTATATTTTGTTAAATCTTTTTCCACCTGTGACCAAAATACCATACTGAATTTTGACAACAGAAAGCTTGCAATACCACTGTTTGTTGGCAGGGGAGTTATTAGCAAAGCAGCTTTTTTATTTTGCATTCACTCATAGTATTTTAGTTAATGTCACTCAATTTGTATATGCAGGTGCACATTCAAAGTAGTAGTGGTATTCAGACTAGTATTTATTACAATTTCCTTTTGCAGTTGTGCAACACTGAATTAATAAACACAGTATTTTGGATTATTTTTAGTTTAGCTAGTTTTTTAAATGCTCTAAACTGTAACTTTCCATACTGACTAATAAGACCTCCTGCAAAGAGGCTGGCATTCACAGTATGCCCAGTGAACATCACCTAAGTGGGACCCTCCACTCTTCCCCTCTACCCTCTTCTATGATCTCTTCCCCTCTACCCTCTCTCCCTCTCACTGTGCAAGTTACCATCAGCTGACTCTCTCCCAGGGGTCCGACAGGGACAGTGCATGTGTTCCAGGACAGACAGGGTGTCGCTGGGTTGCTTCTTCCTGTTGCTCTGACAAGCTCCTGGCTGCTCCTGCCGCCCCTGTCCCGACCACAAAGGCCTCATGGGAAGGTGGACATGACAGGAGGGCGGGTACACAGATGCCCCATGTCTGACTGTCCTGAGTGGTTCAGCAAACACCTGTCAATCACTGTCAGGGGCGGGACAAGGACTACAGTAGAACAGGAATGTGTGTGTTCAGCTTTCATGTTGAGATTGGCCCAAGGCACTGAGAGAAAGTCAATGTAGTTATACAGGACACTGAGCTGTTACTATAAACATTTTTACAACATTAGATTAAATGAATTATTGTTGAAATATTCTTGAAACTTATTGTTTATATGACTTTGCCATACAATCAACTATATTGCAACTCTTTTGCTGGGTTTTGGATGATGTCACAACATTTTATATGCCAGTAATATTTAAAACAGATGGGGGCAGGGCAGCTAAAATTAATATGATTAAAATGCAGATTTTTGCAGTAATATAGTTCTAGGGTTTAGTCACTGATATAAACAGAATCAGTATGAAAGTACAATGTAATCAATAGGAATAAGTGGCTCTTGCCCCCCTTCTAGGAGTCTGACATTATCAGGTTTTAGAATCTGAAAACCACTGTTTGACTCTGCATTAACATGCAACAGATGTGCTGATGACAAGTTTGCTTTAACTTAAGACAGTATGCAGTCTATATTCAAGCTCATAATCAAATGTCATTCATCATGATTATTTCACCAATTAATGATCTTTTAAGTGCCATTTATTGAACTTTTCTGGTCCGGTCCCTATCTGTCTTTGTATGTCTGTTTGTTTGTGTGTAGAAGAAGTGGGTGGGTATCGGAGCTGACAGGTTTAAACCTTTAGGGCCGGGCTCCTGTCAAATTGCACTGAGCTCTCAGCAGGGACATCCCCAGTCCACTTCCCCTCGGGCGGAGAGAGCACTTCTTATGTAGTTTTCCAGTCTACACTGTACTAACTGTTACTTTTTGATTTACATAAAGTTGTATGGTTAACAATCCTCAGATGACATTAGAATCGATGTTCAAAAATGTAAAATTTATATATGGCAAAAATGTGAACAACAGTTTGGAAATAGTCAGCTATAGTTAAACATTACTGATGCTGAACTAATGGAGATTTTTGAAGACATTATTGCTGGATTTCAGATGACATCACAACATTCTATGGGCCAGTAAAATATTTAATACAAATGGGGACTACTAAAATAAATATTGTTAAAATGTTGATTTTTGTTTTAATACAGTGAGTAATTAGATGTAGTCAATAATAGAAATGATCAGGTTCATCAAAGTACAATGTTATCTATAGAAAATACTGACTCTTGCCCCCCAGCTCCGATTATGACATCGTCATATTCTAGAATATGAACACCACTATAGATTTTCAAGACCCTGTGTTTGCTGAATGTGAGAAAGTCTAATGGCACAAAGTTATAGCCGTGCATTTCTCTCTGCCCCACACAGCTTACCCCTGTAGCTATTTGAGAATAGTCAAATGAGAAGTTCAAACTATGACCTAAATGACCCAATCTTGAGCTCACAGCCTTTTAATCACCATTTACTTTCCCTTTCCGGTCCCTATCTGTCTTTGTATGTCTGTTTGTTTGTGTGTAGGAGGAGTGGGTGGGTATCGGCGCTGACAGGTTTAAACCTTTAGGGCCGGGCTCCTGTCAGACTGCACTGAGCTCTCAGCAGGGACATCCCCAGTGCAGAGGAAGCACCAGTCCACTTCCCCTTGGTCTGCAGTGACAGTACAGGACAGGCGCTCCGGCCAAAACAAGGCGCCCTGCTGGGTGGATGTGAGGCCATGGGGTGCCCGGTCAGGAGGGAGCCAGCAGGGGCTAAGTAATGGGACAATGGGGGGACAGTGGGACAGTGGGGAATTAGCTGACAATTAGGCAGAGTTTGTGTGAAGAATGATGGATGAGGAGCTGTCAGGACCCAGGGAGCAAAGGATGATCTGGATAAGTCCATGTTATCCTCAGCTTACACAGGCTCTGACACACATGCACGCACACACACAGAGGGCAGGGGACTCTATACTGTAGGTAATCTCATTTAAGGTACAGTATCAACAACTATATCAACAACAACCAGGGATGCTGCACAATATGGCATTAAACTTATCCATATTGCATATATTACTGTGAGCTCACTCCATGTAACTTGGCCTGGTGCTGTCATCTGTTTGTCTCCATGGAAGATATCCAAATCCCAAATTCAGTCATTGAAAAATATATAATTTTTAAAATAGTATTTTAGTAGTATTTTTTTTTCATTAATAGTACTTTTAAATATAAATATTTTGTCCAGTCCCGTATCCAAAGTGTGTTTTTTTTCAAGTTATTAATCAGGCAGCCCGGGCAGAGATGCAATTAAAGACAAGAAAAAGAAGAAAGAAGATTACATTTTGATGGATCGGTTTGGCCAAGTGAACTGAATAAACCTGTATTCATCTTATTTTTAATTTAATGTACACACCAAAATAAGCAATTATGTGGACTTACAATAGTTACAGTAACATCATGATTTGGACACACAGAATTCTTTGAAATAGTCACTGGCAGGTCTTTTATGTCCTCATCAATCAGTCTGTCACTTTTATCCACTTTTCGAACACTGCTGCATTCTCACAGCACGTGCCTCCATTTCCGCTGGCACAATAGTTTATAAGTTGTTTTCTTCTTGGAGCAGATACAGGTTCCAGTGACAGCTCCTATGAAGTAAAGAGGATGTGCTGAATGCTCCAGGAATGTCCGGTATGTGAGCTATGGGCAGTATGGTCAGTATGGGACAGTAGCAGCAGGTAGGGTCACGTCTCAGGGTTGTGATTGACAGGCAGGTGTCCAGCTGAGCTTCTCTCACCGGAGCAGGTGGAACACTTTTCAGGATTTTTTTTTTTGGTAAAACTCTCTATTTTAGGAAATTCTTGAATGTAATCAAATGACAAAAAACATGGCAGAGAAGTTGTTAGATTACACAAGTTTACAGTTTAGCCACAAAGAAAACTGAATTTGACATTTTCTTTTTACTATAGGGCTAACTTGGATGACTGAGGGATTACACAGACTAATAAAAAAGGAAATTATACAAAAAGACATCCTTAAAAATATCGCCCATAAAGGTGACCAAAATAAGTAACATTTATATAACATTATCCGGCTGAGCAAGGCTTGTTATTGTTATTTTCCAAATTAACCTAATTCAAATAAACAAAATTCCTTAGAGAAGCTTATAGAGTATGTGTTGTGTCCACTAAGCAAGCTGAGACCAATGTTTTGTTTTATTTATGTGACCGGCCTATACAGTCATTCCTATACGCCTCCATTTATTCCATACAACTTCAGCCTGATCTTAATCTTATCTCATACACTCTCATTATAATGATGTTTAATGACAGAACCCCATACCACATATGATAAAATAAATAGGCCAGGTCACTGTTGTTAATACTCAGTTTCCTGTTTGTCAGTGGTCCAAGTCAACAAAGAGTTTTGAAAAAGGGGAGATGATCAAATCTGTTAAAACAATACATTCACCTTAAGGTTAAGCTTGACCCATTTTGTTCCAGTGTCCCGGGCGTGTAGAAAATGTTGATATAAAAATAGCCCTATAACATTCCTGTAATAGTGCTGTATAAAGTGCAGTGGTTGTGTGTTGGGTCGGTCTACAGTAGAGAATGAGCAGGGGAAACAGGTGCTGGAGTCTAAATGCTTTCAGCGAGCAGAAGAATGACTGCTATGCACTGTGTGGTTATGGCACTGCCCCAGAGAGCTGCGCACACAACAACACCACTGCTACAGGCCTTTATGAATGAGCTCAAGTACTGACTTTTATTGTAACACATTGTACAAGGACAGATCAAATAGAATTGACTTGCTTGTTGTTTTCATGAAGCTGAGGTCATTGTTGGTCACTTAAATTTTGTTCACTGCCCAAGAAGTAAGTAGTAGGCCTTATTGTAGCACTGTGTAGCAGAGTTGTAGTAGGAATGTTCTGTCTTAATGGAAAATGCGATGAGAATTCTGTCTTTCATTAATATTTTTACATTGAATGCTTTACTTACTTTCACCAAAGTAATATTATTTTCACATCTGTACTTTTACTTGTAAGATACCTCTTCTTAGTTATGTATTATCAACATTTTTTTTATTTACTTTAATGGTGTTAAAAGTCCAATATTACACAAAATTGACTCTTGTGAGCTTTAAGACATGTTATAATGCTGTTACCTCATCAGAAACATAGCTGGAGTTGTGCTTTGTTTCATTCACACCTATTTATGTAAATCTTTATTATTAGTTTGTACATCTCCAAGCTCAAAAAGCTCTGTTTCACCCTGTGATATCATGAAACGGTAGTTCTCAAGTTAACAGCTACCTTTTACCTTTAGTTCAGTAGAAACTAGCAATTCCAGGGCTGAAATGATTCTAGTGAAGATGTATAGAGTTTAAAAACACTGTCAAGAACTTGTACGGCACATGACATAACTGGGTGGAACAGAGTGTGTTTTTTGTTTGAACCCCTAAATAAATATGCCTAAATATGCAGGGTTTGTGTGTGAATGAAACAAAACACAACTCCAGGTTTGTTTTGATGAGGAAACAACATTATAACATAGATCAGAAAATAGCGTAATATGAGCCCTTTAAACTGCAGTGTTTGGGTGCCACTATTATAAAGGATCCACTTGTATTCTGAGTGAGTGGACTAAGTAACAAACAACATGCAAATTCTCAAACTTGGTGGTTTTCGGATTCTACAATGTGATGATGTCATAGTCCCAGATGAGGGGAAAGAGACAGTTTTCCTTATTTATAACACTGAATCTTTTGTTGAAATATCTAAAAAAAACATGTCAAACTTGATCATTAGAAGATGAAATTATTATAGTTTTTATGTATAATTTCTTGTGATAAAAAAATCTCCCCAACCCCACTGTGCTGTGTGTGTGGGCAGTTCAGGAATGTGGCTGTGTTCTATAACCACTGAGGCTCTGCTGCTTATTGTAAACAGCTATAAATGTTGATCATATTCTGAGGTAGATCTGTGTATTTAATTTTGATTTAACTGTCCACCCTTGGCCCATGCACTCCTCATTCACTCAGCATTGGCCAGTGCAGTCTTCGTGTGGACATAAACACCACTATGTTGATACTGGAATTAAAAGCTTTACATTTGTGCCCACAGCCCCAATTAAACATCCTGATGTGATAAAACTCAAGCATGCTGGTCTATTGCCCAAGATAAATAATGTCAACAGCTCATTTCATTACAGTGTCTGCAGGCCCAGTCTACAGACAGACTAAACACAGTGAAGATGGTAAAGCAGATCTGATCCAGGGAGTGTATCAAACAGTAGTCTTTTTCTTTTACATAGATTCACTCCCTCTCCTCTAGGGGCATGCTATACTTCTGCCTGTCATGCAAAATTCTGTATGAAAATGTGACTTAAAGGTGCACAGTGTAACGGTTCTATAGGGGAGCCTGAAATGTCCCACAGTATGGCTCGAACTTGTCCATCATATTTTGATTCAATTGCAGGTTTATTGTTAAAGAATATCTTGAAAAACATGCATTCTTAGTCTGAGCAGTGTCACCTGCTTGTCTCTAAGATAGATTTTGAATGTAATACAGTGAAACATTCAGGCAAAGCAATAAAATCTACAAGGGGACAAGCAAGCTTCACCAGAACAGTTATACTCAGAGACTGGACGCTTCTTATAAGGCACTATCAAGACCTTAGACTTTGATTTCAAACATCTGGACATTTTCATTGTATTTAAACTGTCACAAACACATCTGTCTGTCCCATAGACTGTATAAAAACTAATATACACTAAGCGAGTGTGACGTCACCTATAGTGTTTGGTTCCACTCAAATGAAGCTTGCGATGCTAATGATTACAGGAGCGAAGGGGCACAATATTCCATGTAAGTCAAAGGGAGCCAGGGTCAGTAGGAGCTGGAAGAGCCTGCATGCTCACTTCCTATTTGGAACGCAGATGTCCATTTATATATACAGTCTATGGTCTGTCCTCTGCATTTGACCCATTCTTCAATGCTGCTGAGGCAATCTGTCAGGAGCAGTGGGCGCTGAAGAGGGAACCATCCCCAGGTCTTGAGCTAGGCTTGATCAGGACTACTTTAGGTGGAAGAATTTTACCTATTGTTTATGTTTTGGGTTTAACTATACTTCACTAATAGTATTGGCCAGTAACTCCCCAAGATAATAGGACACTGTCTCAGCCTCATCTAGTCTGTTTCAAACCATTTTAATGTTTTGTGACTTTAGTGTTTGTCCATTATAGGTTCATTAAACTGCGCAAAATTAAACTGTAATGATCTAATCCAATCTGACTTTAACCCAATTACCTTTTTCTATTCCTCTCCCTGTTTTAATCCTTATTAAATGCCGTTCATCTGTTTGGCATCATTAGCTTTGCTCCAAGGTTAGACGCAAGAATAAAAAGCCTCTCATTGACACCACATTCTTAGGAGTGTAGACTTGCACTAATGTGGGTCAACCTGGGTGTTCCACAAGGTATTTTTGAAACAGTGGAGATTCTGGCTGCACGATCAGCAGAACAAGTGTGGTATGGAGCGCTTAGCATGCATCATTAGGCTGCCCTGTTGACACAAAGCGAACAGAAATCTGAGATGTTCGCTAACGCCGCTAATACTCTTCCTCGCACTTGCACTAGGATGGCAAATTAGCTCTTAATTACCTCAGTGAGCTGTGGGAATGAAGCTAGTCAAGTCTGAAAGAGAAACATGTAAAAGGGCAAAGACTGGAGAAGTATCAGTTGTGCTACACAGTCAGTGCTTTATTTATATATCCCCTATGGGCAATAATAATAATTGCACTGGTGTTTAATGTTTAGAGACACTTAAACCTGCCAATTTCAGTTCAGATATTTGGGGATTATATAAGTAAGGCTACTCATTAGTATCCAAACTAAATAGTAACAACACTGGACAAAATCATATAGAGAGTAAGGCAAGTTCATCTGTATATCACAATTTGTACACAGAATAAGACTATAAAAATAAGAAAACAGAAAAACCACAATACAAACACATCAGAACATAAATAATTATCATAAAATGAACATTAAAAGAGAAGAGAGAAGAGTGTGGAATAAAAAACTTTTTGTCATATCCAGCCTGTGTGCTTCTCTTATTGTTACATATGAACTGTTTTGGGGCTGCTGGTGTTGTGAGCTCATTGTTAGACTAATCATCCGCTCATTTACTGAGGAATGTGTGGTCACTTGTATTATGACTGATCAGCTCTCCATCGCCCTCACACCAACTCAACTCACAGTCCTCACTCATACAAACTATACAAAAAAGAAATACAAGTTTAACCTCATCAAAATAGACCAATGATATATACAATTTTTGCATTCACAGTACTATTCGATTGTATAACTTTTAGTGTATTTCGATTACAAATGCTTTCTCTATCTCTTTATTATGTACATCTTATTTATAAGTGTAAAACTTACATTTATTTTGTTTTTATTAAGTCTCTCTCTATTAGCTATAACAGTTAATGCATCCAATATTGTTTTTCAATCTTGGCAGGACATACAAAGCTTTCTAAATCCAACTGGCACGGCTCTGTTGAGTGAGTAAATTACTTCCAGCGTTGTCCCAGTCACAAAGAAATCCATAAGGGGACAGCAGGTCAGTGCCCCATGTGGACCCATGTGGACATGGAAGAGAACTTCTTCAAATTAATGAAGTCTACATCCCAAACAGTAAATCAATATCGCACACAAAAGAAGCAATCAGTGCAGTAAGAAAATGAATGCCTTGAACCCTAGACTCCAGTTTAGTTTTGAGTTCCATAATCCATCTGTGTGCATTAAAAAACAACCATCAGCACTGCTCACATGTTAAAGTCAATAGTGCGGTTTGAACATTTCTTATGCTTTGGTTATATCTAATGTAGCTAATGTACTGGCACTGAGCCTGTGGGCTTGTCTCTGGGTCTGTCTCTGTGCCTGTATCTGGGTCTGTCTGTGGGCTTGTCTCTGGGTCTGTCTCTGTGCCTGTATCTGGGTCTGTCTGTGGGCTTGTCTCTGTGCCTGTCTCTGCGTCTGTCTCTGTGCCTGTATCTAGGTCTGTCTCTGTACCTGTTTCTGGGTCTATCTCTGTGCCTGTCTCTGGGTCTGTCTCTGAGTCTGTCTCTGTGCCTGTATCTGGGTCTGTCTCTGGGTCTGTCTCTGGGTCTATCTCTGGGTCTGTCTCTGGGCCTGTCTCTGCCTCTGTCTCTGCCTCTGTCCCTGTCTCTGGGTCTGTCTCTGGGCCTGTATCTGGGTCTGTCTCTGTGCCTGTCTCTGGGTCTGTCTCTGGGCCCGTCTCTGGGCCTGTTTCTGGATCTGTCTCTGCCTCTGGGCCTGTCTCTGGATCTGTCTCTGTCTCTGGGTCTGTCTCTGGGTCTGTCTCTGGGCCTGTCTCTGGGCCTGTCTCTGGGTCTGTCTCTGTGCCTGTCTCTGGGTCTGTCTCTGGGCCCGTCTCTGGGCCTGTTTCTGGATCTGTCTCTGCCTCTGGGCCTGTCTCTGGATCTGTCTCTGTCTCTGGGTCTGTCTCTGGGCCCGTCTCTGGGCCCGTCTCTGGGCCTGTCTGTGGATCTGTCTCTGTCTTTGGGTCTGTCTCTTGGCCTGTCTCTGGGCCTCTCCTTCTCAGATAAACTAATACACAAATCCCATGAATTTCAGAACACATTTGTAGAGGTCTAAACTACAGATACTACAGATTCTTGTAAAAAGATTCTTGTAAAAAAAAAGTTGATATTTATAGTGAACATACTTTCTAAATATTGTCAGCCTTTGTGATTTGATAATTGCACCAGCTCAAATTGCAATTTTGATTCGGTTTCAGTAAATTATGCAACCCTGGACAGATGCATTTTACTGTCTGTTACACATTAAATTTGCTTCAGAACCATTCTTCAGAACATACTGAAGCAATTAAACAGAATAAGTACTACTTTCATTAAACCATAGCCACAACGTATTAGTGCAAATTACTTCCCTTTTCACTGTTGACAAACGGAAATCTTAAATTGATGGAGATTGATTAGTGAATGGTACTCCTGGTGTCTGCCCATTTGTTGTCATTAAATGTGCACATCAGTTGGATTTTTAATGTAGTAACAACAGAAACAACCTATGGCAATAAACTCATTCAAGGCTCTAGGAACTAAAAACAAAGAAAGTATCCAGATATCAACATACAAAACCAATGCATGATTAATTTTATATTAAATGCATTGTACCCCAATCCATAGACAACAGAGGAAGATCAAACTAATGTAATATAATGGCAGAACCCATATTGATTATATGACAATGTTTGCATTGCACAAGGGTTTTACTCAATCATTGTGAATATCTAATCTAAAGAAAGAAAAAAAAAATCATCCCAGGATCTTAAGTAAACTAGATTATTTTATTTCCCAAAATGATGCTTTTAAATGTTGGCTCACCAGCTTTTCATGTTAATACTGTGGACAGAAGCACAGCTGCTCAGTAGAGGAGATGGAAATGCGGAGATGAGGGAGAGGAGGCAGGAATGTTGGTGGGCTGTTATTGCTGATCACACCACCTGGTCCAAGCACTCACACACTCACACAAAGTTACACACACACACACGCACGCACACACGCACGCACGCACACACACACACACATGCCCACATACATACACATAGTGGGGTCTGACAGGCCTCACCAGCTGTGGGTTATGTCAGGAGAGACAAACAATGTTCACTTTGGAATTGGGCCAAGAGATATATGTGGGATAGTAGTAGAATATGTATGTTATATAATTTATATCACTGACAATGTAAACTCTGGGAAGGTCGACACAACTAACCAAACTACTTTTACTCAAAGTTATGGGAGCGAAGAAAGGTAGAAAAGTACTCAAAAAACTACTACTACTACTATAATATGTGATGTGTGGGTACCCCTTCTGCCAGTTCTGCCAAGAGTTCCCTAACCCTAACCAAAATACCTGTCCCTAATCTATTTCTGTTCCTGATGAAATTAGAACCCCTGCCATAGCAATTAACACAATTATTTAGTGATTGGTTGAAAGTACTCTCAAAATGGCAAAACTGCTACTAATGAGACTGTAACATTTATTACAGATACTTTAAATTGAGTAAAAGTATTCAGTTCATCTCTGTAGCCTACTTATGTGGATTTAGAGCATCTTGTGTCTGTGAACAGGTTTTGTGACTTGGGGCTAACTTCCTGTCCAGACAGGAAGTACATTCTTCAGTGTGGGTCTGCCTCTGACCCATGTGTGTGTAAGTGTATGTTTACGTGGGGACAGGGATCAGCCATGTCACGGTATCTTACAATAACTGTCTGAGGAATGCAATGCACTTCCCCTGGTACCACTACTGAACACCTTTAACTCAACAGGACTCATAGTTTAACATTACTCTACATACACTTCAAGACATTGAATCTTAATATTTATTGTAATACTTTTTTGTGGTATACTTTCAGACTTGGAAGCATATTACATTAGATACATCACATACTATTTTTAATCAGAATTGCTCAAATATGGAAACATTTTTAAATTTTACTGTGTATTTAGTACGAGTATTAAATAGTTGTAGTAGTAGTAGTAGTATACAGTAGTAGTATAGTAGTAATGGTAGTTGCTGTAGAAAAGGAATTCATGTTGGTAATATAAGAAGCAGTGATCATGAAATCATTTATATTTATATTCAAGAGTTTCATAATGGTGAAAAACGGCAACTGTTGCTGTAGTGATTAACAGTTTTATACTAAATATTATATCTCATGAATGGGGAAAAAAGTCCTTCAGCTGAAATGTATGAATAGTATAGATTTCTTATGTATATTGTTAAAGTGTACAGAGTCTGCCATCAAACCTGATAATCTGAGAGGAGAATATGAGCCTGTTTAAAACATAAGCTCATAGGAATGACAAAAATGCTGGATGTGAGTTTTCCTGAACTAATAAAGCCAGCTGAGTGATAATACCAGAGAATATATTGGCAGAGTATACAATTATGTAATCCCTATGTTATGCATGATAAGTTACACAACACCGTCCTCCTCCACAGCACGGATCTCAATGAATTAGCTTTTAAAAATAGCATGGAATTTACTTGGAAGTTAGTTTTGCTCACATTCTTTGAGAGTGAATCATCCCACCGTTATCCAATTTAGTTCAATTTTATTACTTAGACATACTGTAACAATATTTACAAATTCTTCAAATGCAAAAAAGGGAAAAAATAATCAGTTGACATTTAAACAAAGATACTCCAGCAAAGTAATTTAGCACATTTACAATAATAAACAAACAACAAATAGTCAAAATCAGGCTCTTGAAACAGAACTTTATCACACACAAT